>CM076680.1:68680486-69880486 GCA_038501925.1 Xenopus petersii | reverse complement strand
CGAGGCTGGACTAGCACTCCCAGAACCACTGTTAGCTATTAGAAACCAGAGAGATAAGTAAACTCTGTCCTGGACTTTCCCAAGTATCCTGATAGTGACCTTACCATTAGTACTTTTAAATGAAATAGTACTAAAAGTTCAGTATAGATCTTAACTTTAAATTATTTTGCATAAAGTACCATATTATTGTTTTATTAGTCATGTATCATGACTAGAACCCTTTTTTATAGCAAGATAATACCATATCTCTAAACTATCAATAAAGACTATTTTTTGTACAGTGGTACAAGATTGTCAGGTTGTTTTTATGTATCATAATAGAGCCATATTTAACACCTGTGCACCTTAGTTACTCTAGGCACTGGGGAAAATCCTCTGGAAGATACTGAATGAACACTGAATGAACAGGCCAGCTGTTTCTTTCTCTTTCCCACAAACATTGTCTCTCATTCAGAAGTTCTGGAATAATCTACGAATATGAAAAATGAGAAGGCCCTATTGAGAAAGCCATCTGTAAAAAAAATTATTTTATTTTTGTATGATTGACCTTCTATCATCTTATATAAGGTGAACCCAGAAAGAACGTTGAGTTGACCAAAATAATTTTTGCTAGCATGCTTTTAACTTAGGTGTTCTATTACATTTTCTAATATCTCTTTAAGTTGGGTTATTGTACTTCCCAAGAGAAATACAGATGCTACCTTGACCATACCAGCTGTTGCTTTTACATAATCACAGATTTCTTTGAGTTTTTTCAATCAAGTTGTTTCAAGTGACACAACAAAATCAATAAAAAAACATGGCATCAAGTTCTCTTTAGTAAGGGTACTTCCTCTTATTATAGCTGATGAATCTTTTACCTTGTTATATACTGTACATGTTTTTTTCAAATGCCAGCAAAAGAAAAGGAACCCATAAGAAAGTGGTTATGGCGTATCATGATCCTTTATTTAAAGAAAGAGTTCAGTGTAAAAATAAAAACTGGGTAAAATAAAAAAAATGTTTCTAACATAGTTAGTCAAAAATGCAATCTATAAAAGCTGGAGTGACGGATGTATAACATAATATAACAGAACCCATCTTCCAGCTTTTTACCTCTCTAACTCTGAGTTAGTCAGCAAAGGGAGGCACATGGGACATAACTGTTCAGTGAGTTTGCAATTGATCCTTAGCATACAGCACAGATTCAAAAGCAAACAGTTATGGCCCATGTGCCACCCACCCTTACTTCACTTATTGGTTACTGCCTGGTAATCAGTGTAAACCAAGAGAGCTGCAAAGCAGGAAGTGGTGTTATTATATTAGACATCCAGTTACTCCAGTCTTTGTAGATGACATTTTTGGCAAACTAACTGTATTAGAAATGTTTTTATTTTGCACAGCCTCTCTATTTATCCAGCTTTTAATTTTATACTGAACAATTCCTTTAAATAGCAATAATCTATAACAGAGAATGTTCATCACTGCTCCATGTAGCTTACAATATAAGAATCCTATGAAATTGACAGACCACAAGGTTAAATGCAATTAAGCAGCCTCTATATTTTTGAGTGTGTAAACCATATTGCCCAGAGGAATCCCATAAATACAACTTGGGAGCATAAAAACTGTCTGTCAGGACCAGAGACTCACAATTAAATTTAGTGGGCCACTGCAGTTTTTGGAGTAGAGGCCGTGAAGGAAATAGAGTTGGAACATACGTAGAACATATACACTGAAATAAGCTTTATTGCAGCATGGAATGTAACAAGACAGGCAGGTAGACAATGAGCAAGCAGGACAGATAAGGCCAAATGGCAAGGTAAACTATAACACAGGTAGCGTAACAGACAGGTTAATATCCCTTTACATATAGAATGTAGCACCATCAAGTTAATTTAATTGCTCTTAGGTGACTTAAAGCCTTTCACAAGTGTCATCCTGGGGCCACCCCTCGGGGGGGAGCCATGTAAGACTTCTTGGTGTGGTACGTCTGTCTGTGCACATGTGCTGAGGTTCATTGCTACCTCATGTTTGGTGTCAAAACTTGCCTTTTTACACACACACCAGTTGAAGCAAACAGTGTTTGGTGATATTTCTAGCTCTGATTATTGCACTTGTGATTCTCAGCTTCTAGTTTGACTCTGCTTGTTTCTCGGATTCCTCTACACTTAATTGCTGCCCACCTTATGACTTCTGCCTGTGACCTGACTATGATTAAACTCAGCCTGCCCTTGACCTTGGCCTGTTTCTGACCTTGATTGAACTCAGCCTGCCCCTGACTTGGCCTGTCCTTAACCACGATAGTATTGAATTTTCTCATCTTGGCTTGTCCTGAACTGTGCCTCCTTTTAATAAAGCTCATCCAGCAAACATGACATTATCACCAAGCCACAAATGGTTATGTTGAGGAATCGCCTGTTCACCCTGATGGTAACCTAAATCATTTGTCTTCCACCTCAACCTTTTTCTTACATTCTTCTACATCTCTCTTACAGTTGGACAAGGGAAGAGTTGACGTAGATGCCATCATAGACTATGAGTCTTGTGACTGCTTCATTAGTAAAGCTTTTGCCAGCATCAATAAGATGCTGGCAAAAGCTTTATTGGACTTTATTGTTGAACTTCCTCATAGTCATTACTATTTTTGTAGTGGTAGATCGCATTACAAAGATGGCTCACTTCATTCCTCTTCCTTGTTTGCCCCCTGCTTCAGCCTCTGCAGATGTTTTAGTTAAAGAAATTGTAAGATTACTTGGGTTGCCTGAAGAAATTATTTTCAACCAGGGAACACAGTTTGCACCAACATTTTGGAATGATCTTTGTAAAGCTCTTAGAATTTCCTTGTCTCAGCAAACTATCCACAGACCAACAGTCAGAAAGGACGGAAATAACTAATCAAACTTTAGTACAGTATATTCACACCTTTTTATCTTACCTCCAAGACAATTGGGTCTCTCTGCTTCCATCCGCAGAATTCTGTCAGTCCTCCATATCACAGACTCCATTCTTTTTTAATTGTGGATTTCATTATTTGATGTTTCTAGATATTTTTCCTGAGGTTACTCTTCCCTTGATACAAAACTGCCTCACTTTTTTTAAAGAGAACTTTAAATTTCTCAAAAATTCTATTTTAAAGGCTCAAAACTGTTTTAAAAATGCTGCTGATTGAAAAGATGTTAAGGAACCTGATGTTAAGGTGGGAGATAGAGTGTGGCTTTCCACTGTGAATCTTCATCTCTCAAGTCCTTCTAAGAAGTTTGCCCCCAAGTTCCTATGACCTTTCTCCATTATGAGCTCTCAGCTTTTCATGTGGCTTTACTGAAGAAATTTGTTCTAAATACTTTTTTGAGTAATTCCTCTTCCATATATTTCCTGTCAAGGTGAGGAAGAGTTTGAGGTCAAACAGATTTTTGATTCTATAATTAGGGGCAGGGGTCTTCAATATTTGATCAAGTGGAAGGGGTTTCCTGATGAAGAAAACTCCTGGGAATCTGAAAGGAATGTTCATGCGCTTAGGTTAATGAAAGCCTTTCACATGGGTTATCTTGAAAAACCTGTTGGAGGCATCCTGAGGCCACCCATCGGGGGGGGGCAATGTAAGACTTCTTGGTTAGATACTCTCATCTGTGCCGTTGTTTGTTGCTCCTGCACGTTTGGCACCTTTTTACAGACACCAATGGAAGTTAACAATGCTTAGTAATATTCCTAGCTCCGTTTCTTGCAATTGTGATTCTCAGCTTCTAGTTTCTCTGACGTTTTCTACACTTGATCGTTGCCTGCCTTACAACTTCTACTTGTGACCCGACTACGATTGAACTCAGCTTGCCCCTGACCTGGCCCGTCCTTGACCATATTAGTACTGAACTTTCTCATCTTGGCTTGTCCTGAATTGTGCCCCCTTGTAGTAAAACTCCACCAGCAAATTTGACAGTATCTAGTTTTGCACACAAAGAGTAACAAGCATCTTCAATAATTGCATCCAAGGTTTCTTTTCACAGGTTCCTATACCTGACTAGATATTTTCTGGGGATTACTACTATTACTATTACCAAACTGTTTTCTACATGTTGTTCATATAAAAACTCCATACAATTTATGGAAATTGAGTATTGCAGTGACAGTTGAAGGTCTGCAATCTGCACATTGCTTGCAGGAACATTTTTGGCCTTTTCGCCCACTTACAGGCTGTGTCCTTTTATAGTATAGTTTACACTAGTTTATACCATAAAAACTCAGGGGGCCCATTATATTTAGTTGTCAGAGCTAGGTTATTAGTCCATTGTACATCCATTCACCCTCAGGGATGGACACTACCAACTAAGTAGAATGAGGCCCAAATTTTTTTAAAAAAATACTAAATAGTCAACTAATCAAATCCCTGACAAGTTCTACCCATCTAAGGACCTGGAACTCTGTACCACTGCATTTGTCATAGGTCCTTACTGGGAGTGGATCCCTGACAGGTCTCCCACATATCCCCATGATTGCAGCCCTGAAATACAATTTATTTTCTTGTAATGGAATAAGCTATGTGGCACATTTTTGTATTTGCACTTATATAGCAATATATGTTTAGGTAATTATTATGAAAAGTGGATCCAGAGCGAAAGCTAGAAATGGCATTCAGTAATGAGTAAATTAAGGTTTTCTGCATTAAGATCTAATTAACAAACTTCTAAAATATGTATCTACTTAAAAATGCAAGTGTATCAAGGATAAGTATGCGGTGCTAAGGAGGCAGATGTAGGGAAGGTGAGTCCTTCCAACAGGGACTAACAATGTACTGACAGGAAAAGGGTGACAAGCCGAATAAGGATGGGGTGAATGATAAACAGGACAGAGTGGGTGAAGAGAAACATATGGAACTAAGCTGGTGGAGGAATCAGGAACAGGACAGGAGTGGATGAAGAACAGTGTCAGGACAGCGAGGAATGGAGCAGACGAAGAATAGCGGAAGGACAGTAAGGAATGGAGTGGACGAAGAACAGTGGCAGGACAGCAAGGGATGGTGCGGCTGAAGAGTCTGGGACAAGATGGTGAGGGCATAGAACCAGGTCAGAATGTAGTAAAGAGGAGGACTGGAGAAGGACAAAAAGGGCTAGAACCAGGAGTAGGACAAGGACAGGATTAGATGCAGGAACTAGGCAAGGCACAGATGGGGCTAGAGCAGGCAACAAGTGCAAGTTACAGTGCCTCAGTGCTCAAGTAAGGTCAATGCTCAGGCCTGGCCTGTGGGGAGGGCTGGGCTTATATAGGGCAGGGTCAACTCTGATTGGCTGACCCCAAACCATCATTAAGGATGCTGGGGTAAAATAGTTGACCCAGATGAAAAGGAAATAAGAGCTTTCCAGCTGCTCTCCTGTCCCAGTGGTTAGGGAGAGCAGCCAGCAACCAAGAGGTCCCAGGATCAAACCCCAGCAGAGCCTGACAGAATGAAAGAATGCATCTTATTTAAGAATTCATTTTGAGAATGTCAAGTTAGAATGTCCTCTCATTCATTTAGTATTATTTGTTTATTATAGGTAGTTTGTAGTAAATATTGAGATTGGAGAATCTTTTGAGAACATCCATTGTTGTGTAACAGGTGACATAGGTCCTCAAGGACAGTTTTAAGTCTTTTATAATAAATTCATAGAGATTCAGTTCTGCTAAGATATAAGAGTTTCAACCTACTGTTTATTTTGAGCATTATTGTTTGCTTCTTTTGAGCATTATTGTTTGCTTCTTTTTCTCTAGTGTTTGAAAGTTTACTACATTTATTTCCTGGATTTGTTAAAAAAATTATATTTAATGCTATATTTTTTTCTCACAATTTCTATAAAACCCCTGAATTAAAAAAAAATCAGTTTTGTTAATGTATGATAAAATACTCAATCCCAACAAAAATTGCACCATACCATTCATTTAAAGAAATTTTAAAAAACAAAATAGTCTGAATTTTAAAATAGACCTCCCACTGGCTTATATACAAGCTCAGCAGGTTGGTACATCTTGAACATTTTGAAATGTTCTAGTTCAATTCCATGAAAAATCAATTTTGATCTTCATTTGTGATCTCAAACTTTTATAAATAGGCCCATAGGTGTTTTTTTTTATAGTTTTATAGCAAGCAGGAGTGGATTAACCACTAGGCTAGCCTAGGCTATAGTCTAGGGGCCCATTAGTGGTAGGGGCCCATGGATTTTTTACTGAAAATCTTTTGTTCCAGTTAAAGGGATACTGTCATGGGGAAAAATTTTTTTTTTCAAAATGAATCAGTTAATAGAGTTGCTCCAGCAGAATTCTGCGCTGAAATCCATTTCTCAAATGAGCAAATGGAATTTTTTATATTCAATTTTGAAATCTGACATGGGGCTAGACATTTTGTCAATTTCCCAGCTGCCCAAGTCATGTGACTTGTGCTCTGATAAACTTCAATCACTCTTTACTGCTGTACTGCCTTCCCCCCCCCTAGCAGTCAAACAAAAGAACAATGGGAAGGTAACCAGATAACAGCTCCCTAACACAAGATAACAGCTGCCTGGTAGATCTAAGAACAACACTCAATAGTAAAAACCCATGTCCCACTGAGACACATTCAGTTATATTGAGAAGGAAAAACAGCAGCCTGCAAGAGAGCATTTCTCTCCTAAAGTCCAAGACATGTAGCAGCTGGGAAATTGACAAAATGCCTAGCCCCATATCAGATTTCAAAATTGAATATAAAAAAATCTGTTTGCTCTTTTGAGAAATGGATTTCAGTGCAGACTTCTGCTGGATTAGCACTATTAACTGATGCATTTTGAAAAAAACATGTTTCGCAATGACAGAATCCCTTTAAATAAAAATTACCATCTGGGGGCCCCCTGCCACTTGCTGCCTGGCCTGGGGAGGACTGAGAGACACAATTTGGGCAACAGTGAGTGTGTGCGCCATCGTCTCTCTCACTCTGCATGTGCAACCAATCTCTATCTCTCTTAGCCGGGCTGAGTTGGAGTGGATGCACCGTGCACACCAGTGACGTCACTGACCCACGGCTTAATAGAGTTGAGCACGGTGCGCTCTGGCACACACACAGTCCAAGACACTGCAGTTACAGTCATAGACATGCAGTCTGACCAATCTTCTTCTACCTCGACGACGTTGTGACTTTTCTTGCTTGCCAATTAGCTAAAGCTGCTTAGCTAACTAAGGTTGCAGCCCTGCACCTTCCTTCAATCCTGCCTAGCCTGTCTGTGTCAGACTCAGCCCCAACAGCTTGCTAGAAAGCAGAGGGTGAGGGGGGCGAACGGGGCCAGCCACTGGTAGCAGCCAGCACCCCCTGTCCTGCAGAGAATTTTGACAGTTACGCTTGACATTTTGTCAACTTTTGTTAATTAGCTATCTTTTGAATAAATGTGAATCACCTTTATATTAGAAATGGAATGGATTTCCAAAATAAGATTATAACCCTGTATTGTGATACAACTTTCAAACTAAGAGCATTATTCAATGTTGTAAATAAAAAAAATAAGGTATCTAGAAATACCACCCATAATCTTAGTGATATTTAAATAACATTTGATGCTGTTTAACTGCTGCTTTTGGAGTGTAGTTTTTGTAACACGTGATATACAGAAAATTAACCACAAATGGTAGTTCCTGTTTTGAGTCACTGCGTATTTTTGGCTTAGTAGTAAGGGAACCATTCACAATTTCACATACTTTGTAATTTGTGAGATAATTAGTAAAAATATGAAAAGGAATGTTGCAATGTGAGTAAATCGTTGGAGTCTAATTAAGGCAATGCCCCCTGTTTGAAAGAGTCAAACGAGGAAAGAAGATTAAAGAAAACAGTTTGAAAGCTTTTAAGAGTCAGAAGAGGAAGGAAAATAAAAAAAAACTATAAAAATGAAAACCACTTGAAAAACTACTATGTATAAACTTTAGGATTAGGAAGTACATGATCCATTAGAAAAGCATTTAGCAAAATAAAACTGTTGTTGAAGAATGGGTGGGTGTTGGCGTATCTTTCTGTAATATTTTGTTCATTGGCAGCAAATATCAACAAATGTGTTTATAAACATGCAAATTAAAAACAATAACTCTAACATATCATTGTCTACTCAATATCGTCTGTCAGAAATGTAAGAAAATAATTATAGTGTATAGTTTTAATAACACAATTTAATAATACAGTTGCTGTTGATGTATGAAATGCACACTTTATGAGTCTATCAGGTCCAGATCTCTTTTCTGCTGATGTAGATATTATTATAATATACCGTATATGTAATATATTCTTTATTTTAATGTCCACCCTTGAGTTATTTTTCTAACTATGGTTTTAATTATGGTTTTAACATTTTTAATATAGAAAAGTTAAACAAACAGAATGTGATGCTGCAGCCTGCAGGGAAGAATTCAGGCCTATGGAGTGTCCAAAGTAAATGATAGATGGTCCCATCCCCACTGTTTAACTATAGTAAACAGAGCTGCATTCATTGTTCATTCATTCGCCACTTTCTTTTTCCTTGTACTAACTGCTTTTTCTGAACTGCAATATCATTCCCATGGTTTCCTGGGCAGCATGCTCAGCATTTAGAATGTCCAACCCATGTCCCATTTGTGTCTCCATTGACCAAACCACTCAATATTCTGGCTCCTTGTTTAGTTAATTTCCTATTTCTTTTGAATAGTAATTAACAGTAACTAATGGATAAGTGATCAAGCTGGTAACAGTTTAATAAAACAACAAAGTTTCCCATGTGAGCAGTCAAGCCTCTGTAGCTTCTGCCTGGCATCCACATGGCTCTTACAAACAAGGACTAGACCCTATGCTTTATTATGCCAAAAAACATGCAACGTTTTGGGGGGGGGGAGCCCATTTTAAGGTTATAATCATTGAGTAGACTTTCAGTGTCTAAATGCAACACATGTTTTAATCAGTTATATTTTCATTTTGATTTTTGTGGGCAGTCCATCAAGTATCTGCTCTCTTGGGGCTATTGGGTTACTATTGAAGCCTCCCATTTACATTTACTTTAAAGGAATCCAATAATGGATATTTAGGTGGTGCAATTTTCTGTACCTTCTTGTGAGTCTTTGTGCTCATGTGCTATTAATTGTACCTTATAACATTCAACCAACAATTTCTAAGGATCCACCTTATACCCATTTGGTTTTGTTTGAATCACAACTCCAAGATTAGTTTGAAAAATGTATAATTGCTAACACCATTAGTTTGATTTCAACATCTGCTGGATGAATGCTGGTTAGAAATTCAAAATTCGAAAAACAGCTACATGGTGCAAATTTAAAGATTAATGTACGAAGACCCCAGGCAGAAGTGCAAGAGTATGACCTTTAGTGTTCATGCAAACAACACTTCTGCCCTGGGGTTGGCTGCTCTCTGCACAATGTCCCTTTGTGGCTGTCAGGGGGCCTATCGGCTCCCAGCGGGAGTAGTCAGGCCTGAGGAGGAAGCCCAATAAGGGTTAAGTCCGAGTATGCAGTACAAATAGGAATCAGGCACAATCGTTAGTAAAAGTCCAGGCAAGAGTTCAAACACGCAGGTAGATAAGGATCAGGAATCAAACAGACAATAATACACCCAGGTAATACACCCAGTTACTCACAGGATTGGAGACCTATAATTGGGCAGGGTTTCATCTTCCAGGGTGCTGTTTTATTACAAAATCCCGGCACCAGCGATGATGTCATCATGCAGCGACGCCGCACCCATGTGTTCAGCATGGGCGCCGAAATCTTGGATTTTCATTGCAACCACTAGGAAGGTAAGCAGTGCGGTTGGGTGCTTCCGTCAGTTCTGACAGTAATCTGTGATGGCTGTCACTTTCTATTTAGCTCTCAGTGTTTCAAATTAGAATTCAGAAACCTACAGCCATTCATTTAGTTCAGAAGGCAAGGTGCAAAAAAATAGCAGAGTGCATATGTTTGCACTTTTCACCCTGCTTTCCCAGTCATAAGTTACCCCTATGAAGAAGTTAAAAAGAGAGCAAAACATTAAAACAAAATGAAACTAGGAAATAGCAAAGTTACAAAGACAGGGTCTATTTTTTTTAAAAGTCAATTCATTTCTGTTTGCATAAAAGGCATTCAGCAATAGGAGGAGGAGGCCATCTAATAATTTACTTGTGCACAAATGCAGCCTGGGCTATCTGAGGCAGACTTTGTTGTTTATAACTTTATCACTGTTTTATACAGATGAATAAAAGCAAAGGGCATGCTTTATTTCAGCTGCTAAATCAGTTAACAAAAATAGCTGAAAGGTAGATTTATTATTTAATGGAAAATATCTTTAGAATGAAAGCTTGCGGAATGGCATAAATGCTGCAAAGAGCATACCCATGACCATCATTCAGTTTGCAAGCAAGCAAATTTCCCCTGAATAAGTATTCAAATGTATTTTTAATGTATTAAGTGAACCTTGCATAAGGGTTTCCTTTGGAAACATACTTTATTCCCTGAGTAAAATGTTTATTTATTTATTTATTTATTTATTTATTTATTTATTGTTTGCCTTGTAACCTAAGCCCAAACAGTAACTATTTATAACTGGAAAGTATATTTATTTGCCTGCATAATAATGTAATATAATAAATAATGTTATTAATAAAATGACTGCATGGGGAAGCTGCTGGGTCTTAAAAATCTAAACAGATGAATAGCCTTCTAACTAAATGGGGGTATCTTGGATTAATGCATTGATGTATAATTGTTCTGCATGTCAATCAATCTAACTGGCAAGCCCCTTGGACAGAACAGCAGTAACTTATAGGGATAAGCAGTCATGATATTAGCTGTTTAAAAACTGTTAATACCATGAATATGAAAAGAATAAAATATTTCCATTGCAATAATGCACAGAAGAGTCCTTTTGAATAATTTTACATTAAATCATATGTGTTTCTATGCCCCTTTAGGACTTGGAAGTGCAATACTTTTACTTTTTGGATTTAGTCTGCAACAAGGAGCAAATTAACTTTTAATTATGAGTGCCAATTGTTGTATCTATCTACTGCACATTTTCAGGGCAGTTACATTGATTTACCAATTTACCATTGTTAGTAAAAGGAGGAAGTGGGGTGTTGTGGCTAGCTATGTTTGTATACCCATAGATACCCATAGACCAATACTGATGCTTATGACACCTTTTAAAACCAACATAAAGAATAAAATAAAATCATGCAAGGCAATTTGTGGAAGAATGTGGACTAATTTTGCATGCCTTCATACCAGATAGGGGAAACAATATCATTTTAAATTAGTTCTGGGCTGCTGAATCATTGCAGTATCTTTGAAATTAGAATGGCACATGTTCACATAATTAACAAGGAGGAAAGTAGCATGAGTTACAAATAAGATGTGGTTCTCTGAGCTAGTTGATAATGAATGCCACAATGCATGAATAAGTTCTATGAGGTCGTTTCTCTACTACTCTAAAGATTTAGGCGATCTTCACAAAGGTATTTTTTCTGTAGCACTTCATTATGCTATTTTGCCTCTTAAATAAGATGTTATTTAAATTAGTTTATTAGTGCAGACACGTAAACTCTGGTGATAATAACATTTTAGTTGAAAATATCTCAAAATTCCTTATCTGATGAGACATAATATGGCAAAATAATTCATGTGCTACTGCATTCATGACCTGACATATAAAATACAATCTCACATGTGTTGTTTCACATAGACACCTCATTTTAATCTTAAAGAGCAAAATTTAGAAACAAATATAAAATAAAAGTTAATAAAAGGTTATTAAGGTGGAGAAACATTCTACTGAAAAAAATTCAAGTTAATGAAAGAAAAAAAGAGATGTATGATGTAAATGTGAGCAATATTCTAAAATATATTAATTTAAAAATAAAATTTGAAAGGATGATTTGGTTGTTTTATTGCTATTGCTATTGATATCTGTCTTGTCACTCCTGAGACAATGGTACAAAAATGATTTTTCCTCTAGCCAAGACTCCAATTTCAACAGCGCTATACATGTCAGTAAATCACATCTCAACTTTCGAGTTCAAGTGAAAAAGAAATTGCAGTCTCTTTTCCACAACGGAATTTATTTATTTATTGTTGAGTGCTGGCATATTAAAAAAAAAACAGAATAGAATCATCAAGATTGCATTTTGTAATGGACAAAAATGTTGCTTACAATTAAAAATCATGTTTTCCATACATTTTTTAGGGCTGTTTTAATAGATAAAAACAAAACTCAAGCATAAACTTTTTTGCAATCTTCAGAGATACTTTCAATTTACTTCTTAAAAATTGGCAGCTTTTATTTACCAATGTTTTTCCTTCAAATTTTCCAAATGTTTCCTTTAATAAATTGCAACTATTGAAGTATTAAAACTTGAGTATATTCACAATCACTTAAAGTATCTCTTTTTCATTGTACTTCATTTTTGTTTTGATTTATTTATTAATAATAATTATATTATTATATTATATATAATAATTATTATCACAACTATTATTTGCGATATCCCATTTGCAATATTCCATCCCATTTTGTGAATTGTGGGAGATCTTAAACAGCTGTGATAATAAATAAATACAAAAATAAATACAAAAATGAAGTAAAATTACTAAGTGCAACAAAAATAAATACTTTTTAGTTTGTATTTGATTATATTTATCTCCCACACCACCTCTAGATTGGGGTAGTTTAATTTTCAAAACAAGTAGTAGTGTGCACCGCCACCACCTAATAAATAAAATTGTATACAGATATCGGACCTGTTATCCATTTACGTAATTTGGATCTTAATACCTTAAGTCTACTAGAGAATCATGTAAACATTAAATACACCCAATAGACTGGTGTTGCTTCCAATAAGGATTAATTATATCTTAGTTTGGATCAAGTACAAGGTACTGTTTTATTATTATAGAGAAAAAATAAATAATTTTTAAAATTTGGATTATTTGGATAAAATGGAATTTCCGTAATTCTGAGCTTTCTGGATATTGGGTTTCCAGTTAATGGATCCCATACTTGTATTCACAATCATGTTCTATTTGCCATCATATTTTTTCTCAAATGCAGAAAATTGTGATCTCAGATTTTAATAAATCTGTCCCTAAAGCAGAAGAAGCAATGCAAAGAATAGAAAGGGACAGACATATACTGCTTGTAATAACAATAGTTTTTTCTACTAACATTGATGCTATTGAATTTTATAAATGACTGTATATTCCAAATTTATCTTTCATCGTTTAAATTTCCTTTTTTTTTTAAATAGCCTTTAGTGAACTTCCCATCCATATCAATGGAAACAAGCCTCCCCTTTTTTTTCACTTTGTTGCCATTTTAGAGCTTTTAATGAGAAACCAATAAGACATACTAAAGGATACTAAAGCTAAATCTGAGCTGAGCTGTGAGCTTTATGGTCCCAATTAACATTTACATCTAAGATTTCTGACTCACTTCCCATGGCTTATTAAAATATCACACACTTCTCACTTCATTTTCTAGCAATACATATTAATGATTTTATTATTTTTATTTTTGTTCTGTAGCTGTTCCACGGACAAGTGATACACAGTGCAGCTCTGTTCCTGAGCCTAGATATGGAAGAAGAATTGGCACAGAATTTTCAGCAGGCTCTGTAGTGCGATTTGAATGTAACCCTGGATATTTGCTGCAAGGCTCTAAAGCTATCCATTGCCAAAGAGTACCAAATGCTTTAGCTCAATGGAATGATACTGTACCAACCTGTTTGGGTAAGAACATGATAGCAAGATGTGAATTCACAAAAACACATATCAGCACCAGTGAATTAAATATAAAAATGACAATTCAGTTGTTATTGATTTACCATGTAGAAGACGTACAGTAGTTGCCATAACTGTATGCAAATGTCAACTAAGTCACATTGTTATGCCAGGATATTGTATTCACTTTACTATTTAACTTATCCAGTAATAATTATTGCATAAATATTAGAAGACCTATGAAATTAATTTTTGTGGCTCGAGCAGTCATAATTAAACCCTGTATGAGTTCAGGAAGTCACACAAGGTTTGGGTAAAAACCCTTGTTATTGTTTTTCAGCTTTTTGGTGCTCAACTATTCCTTACTTAAGAAAGCCTGCTCAGGGAAAAATACTTCAAATAACAATGTTCTTGAGCTCACACAGGGTTTCCTTAATGATTGCTCAAGCCAAAAAGATCCAGCAGTCTTAAATCAACCCACCCATTTCAAAATACCTATAAAATACAGAAATATGAGAGGCAGATATTTCCATTTTTTAGTTCTGGAAAAAAGCCTTGAAAAGACTTCAGAATATCTGGAAAGCCTTCATTAAACTGACCAGTGGGAAAATTACTAATGGCTTTGAGAGTATTTCAATCCTCACATGGATCCACATACAGTATAGTTATGATGGTTATTAGTGATGTGCGAATAAATTACGAATTTGCGTCAAAATCACCATGCGTCAACAATATTCGTACGCCCATTAACTAATGCCAGTGCCAAAATTGACAAAATCAAATTTTCAGATGTGCGTCCAAAATTCTACTAGTCTATGTAACTGAAGGAGTTGTGGTGGGGTTTGGGTGTTTGACTGAATGCTATTCTCATATCTACCAATCCACATGGGAGCGTTTTTCTCAATGCAAGTGTCAGGAAGCTGTTATCTGGTTACCTCTAACCTAACCTAAACTAACATGTCTAGCCCCATATAACCGAAATTAAATACAAAAACAGCTCTTTGCTCTTTTAAAATGCATTTCAGCGCAGGATTCTGCTAGAGCAACAATATTAACTGATGCATTTTGAAAAAAAAACAGAAACCCTTTAAAGCATCCATTTTGTCTTTCAGCAGAACTCTGTGGGGCTAATTTATAAAATTTTCTCAGCACTGAATGTTTCCCACAGTCAACATATGTGCCCTGCTTATGGTTATATTTATGAAACTGAATAAGATTTGTTTATTTAATGTATTTAATATTTCCAAATATTTGTGCACAATGAAAATTTGCAAAAAGTGGAAAGAAGGGCACAACATTGCAATTTCTCAGCATTCAGGAAAAAACATAGGCAATACAACCATTTGCAAATAAATAGGAGGTGCACAAACTATATAAATGACCCCTTGTATCTTTTCACTATGCTTACAATGGCCATATGTACTAAAAATATATATACATTGGTAAAGTCATATGAGATATGTATCAAATGCCTCAAAGGGCGGAAGAATAGAACCCAAATAACCAAAATGATATCAAAAAATATAGTACAGGTATGAAACCTGAATTCCAGAATGCTCAGAGCCTTAATTTCTTTAATTTGGACATATCTTGACGCTACTAAAATTTCACTTAAATAAGGATTAATTATATCTTTTTTTGGGATCAAGAGCAAAGTACTATTTTATTATTACAGAGAAAAAAAGAAATCATTACAAAATATTTTAATTATTTGATTAAAATACAGTCTGTGGGAGATCACCTTCCCAAAATGTTTCCAGATAATGTATCCTATACCTGTATAATTTATCCTTAACTCATGGCTCAAATTGCACTAACTGGACTTAACTCTACAGCTTAGAACAACACAAAGACTTAGAAAAAGATTAGGACAATTCAGAGACCACATAACTTGCAAGAGTTAAGGGCACAGTGCAAACCACTCATAAACCTGTGTTTATGTGCCAGTAAGCAATAATGTTCAGTATCTGAGTCTCACCTCTAACATTCATTAACTTATCTTCTCATATCTGCAACCTCATGCTACTTTAGCTGCAAACCTCCATGGTAACTTGTTCTGTCCTTATTATGTACCGTAGGGGGTCCTTTACC
Organism: Xenopus petersii; assembly: GCA_038501925.1. Lineage (NCBI taxonomy): Eukaryota > Metazoa > Chordata > Amphibia > Anura > Pipidae > Xenopus > Xenopus petersii. The sequence goes on along the minus strand of CM076680.1, from coordinate 69,864,706 downwards.
TCATATATAACTGTTCCAACAGCAGCTGCTATAACAAATTATGTACTATATATCCGAACGCAGTGTGATATCATTCCCAGATGTTTCACCTGTAATGCTCTGAATCTGAAACATTGGTTGTGAGTATATCTCTCATGGCATCAATTGTAATCTGGAGCCAGCTAGAGATAGACTACATGCAGCTGTCAAGGTGCAGTGCATTCACAGTAAGCCACATCATTAGTATCCCCATAGGCAAGTGACAATGACACGTTTAGTTCCATAAACATGAATAATTTAGACAATGCAAATATAGTCAATGAAGATAAAACAACAGCAATATATATTCTGGAATGCAGTTTTTATTTTTCCAAACTCGAGTTAATACTGTATTCAAAATTATTATTTTCTACTTTACACGGCATGATGTCATTCACAAAATCTTGTAGGGCTTTTATAAATTGGTTTTATAGTAAATTTGCAACTTTTTTTTTTCTTTTTACAGTTCCATGCAGTGGGAATTTCACAGACAGAAGAGGGACAATTTTATCCCCTGGTTTTCCTGAAACTTATAGTAACAGCTTAAACTGTATATGGAAGATTATAGTAACAGAAGGCTCAGGAATACAGGCAAGTATTATAATAAATTCTAGATACAGTTGTCATAGCATAATGGAAATGAGGATGCGTTAAAATGTGTGAAATGTACAAATACATTTTGTGAGATACTTTACAAAATACAGAATAATATATGATGAGTATCTGCTCTTTTTAGTATATAAACCTGTGTTTCTCTAGAAACCATTGAAAGGCTTTCACAAGCAATCTTGAAAGTAACTTTTATTGTGAAAACCAATTATTTAAACAAATGTATAAAATATTTATCCATAGTAATGTACATAGGAAATATCACAAATATTCACAAACATATTTATTTATAAATTATATAATATGTGTCAACCCTAGATAAAGAAAAGATCAATAATAATAATGTGTCATGCGTAATCTTAGTTTCCCTATAGACAGTTATACTTTCTAAGTTATGTTTTCAATGTGCAGAGTGCCAATATGGCTCTTTTCTGATAGTTATACCTAATTCTAGCTGTGGATTTTCAAATGTGCCTGTATTCCTTTTAGTATATTCCAGTATTCATAATCATCTTCTAGTTCAATTTCTTCAGTAAGTTTTACTACAGACTAGAGACTTTGCATGCAGTTATAAATTATATGGAGTGTTTTTTTTTAGCTGTAGGTCTATTGATTACAGTGGTCCAGTATACACAATGAACTTCCATACAGTATTCGGTATATAAATTAAGATAGAAAGCAACAGTTGTTGCCACTGAATAAAAATTACTTGTACTTGTTTTCTAATAGTTGTGCCCCATGAATAAATGGGGTGAGAGATAACAGTCAGGTTTATGGGAATGTCATTTTTGAAACAGTTAACAAAGCCTGTGAATTGACAAGGTATGTTGGATTCAAAAAGGATTTTATGCCATTATAATGTAATTGTGATAGTGTCCAGTGATGGACGAATTTGTCCCATTTCGCTATGCAAAACGGTGGTTTTGACGCTTGAGACAAAGTTGACAAAGTTGATGCCGGCGCCCATTAAAGTCAATGGGCGTTCGTTTATCTTTGCTGGCATCACAACTGGTGCCAGAACCTTAGCAGGCGTCTGAAAAACTTTGATGCCGGCATTAAAACATGGGAATTCACGTCTGGTGAATAAATTCGCACATCACTAATAGTGTCTCCTAAAGTTCATATTGGTGGATGATTTATTTACATAATCAATGTGCTGTACATTTTTTTCATGCAGATACAAGTATTAAGTTTTGCTACTGAACACAACTGGGACTCACTTGAGATATATGATGGTTCTGATATGACAGCACCAAGACTTGGAAGTTTCTCTGGTAACTGTTGATATTTTGATAAATATAAACTACACATAATTTGTCATAATACTCCCAGGCAAAGCTCAATGATTTCAGTACTGATTCACATTAATTTCTAAGGATCATTATTATTTAATTATCTCTTAAGATATACCATAGTAAGGGTTTTTTTTGTAATAAACTTTAAGTTTTTGTAGAAATATGTAGTTTACATATAAATTGTCAATTTGAATTAACTAACATGATAAATTATTCAGTTATATTTGGAGTTTTGTATTCTTTTGGAGTTCTTAATATACACATTTTGAGGCAGATTTATCAACGGTCAAGGTGAATTTTCAAATTGAAAAAATTCGAAGTTCGAGCTACTTTTGTGTACTTCGACTAGGGAATAGTCCAAATTTGATTCAAATTAGAAAATTCGAATATCGAAATTTATCATGTACTGTCTCTTTAAAAATTCGACTGACCATTCGCCATCTAAAACCTGCCGAATTGCTGTTTTAGCCTCCTAGAACCTTTGGAATCAATTGGTGGACTTTGAAAAATAAAAATTTTTTTGGGAAGAACTTCGAAACAAATTAGATTGAATGCGCTATTAATTTAATTCGTGCGATTCGAATTCGGCCCAATATGGACCTATTCGAATGAAAATGGACCTATTCGGCCATAAAAAATTTCAACTTAATTTCTGTTGGTCTTTTTGAATTTTAAATTCGACCCTTGATAAATATGCCCCTTGGTATTCAGATCTATTCTTACCTATATGCAGTCCTTAAATGAATCCTGCATTCCTAAATCTCAAATACACATTTTCTTTGCACTGATAATCCAATTATACACCACATCAAACATAGAGTAACTTCATTCTCCCAGTTTGTTCTTTTTAGAGCAAGAAATAAGAAACATCACATACTTTTCATGATAAAATAGTTCACAAGTAATTTCTGTACACGCCCTATTCAATGAACTTATGTTGAACAAGGAGAATATTGACCCTTTAAATGTGTGACAAGCAATCTACTTGCAATGGTTTAATAAGAAAATGTAGTTTGCCGTTTTTTTTCTTCAATGTTCTTTAGTCTCATGTTTTGTAAATCTCTTAATTCTCCACTTCTTCTGTTTATTAGGAACTACTGTTCCAGCTTTATTAAACAGCACATCTAATCAACTTTATTTGCACTTTCACTCTGATATAAGTGTGTCAGCTGCTGGATTTCATCTTGAATACAAAAGTAAGGCTTATATTATTGTATTAATAATATTGTATTAATAATATTTTATCCAGTATAATCAACATCATATGAAGAGATTAGTTTTAAATATCTGCCAATGGTATGTTTAAATGCATTTACTTGGATTTTTTTAAAATAAAAACTATGGGACCTAATTTGAATCCTACCGCCTGTCTCCCCAAAACAAAGAACATACAGGAATATATAAAATCCCAAACCTTTTGGTGATTTCAATCCCTCTCACACAGACAGCTTTCCTGTGTCTTTTCCCCAGCCAGGAACTCCCCACTCTGGCTTGAGCTGCCTTTTTAATTAACCACCTGAGATACCTCAGGACAACTCAAAACACCCGGGCTGGACTAGCAGTCCCGGAACCACTCTGTTAGGATCCTGGGGCATAAATAAGACTTTCCCAGGTATCCTGGTAGTGACCTCACCACAATAGATAACAAAAATCATGCTTGAAACTAATATGAAACAGCAACAATTTTCTCAATTAATTAAAATCCTTTAATATTTGTATTAATATAATCGTTTGTTTCTCTCTCAAAATAAAAATCTTGAACCCCCAAATACTCCTTTGAAAATTGCAAGTTCCATAAAATAAAAGGGCTATAGAGAGACTATGTACAACTGAAAAGTATTGCCTATTATTTCCTAACTCATTGGTAGCATTACATTGCCCCATTGGCATGATGGTACCATATGCAAGCTATGTATCTTTCCCAACAAAAATATTAGAGGGAATAAATCCCTTGATTGTATTATTATAAGAGCAAGGTTTAAACAGGTGAATTATGTTTCAGCATGAGCATATTTTAATTTTTTTTTACAAGTTTTAATGTTAACCCACTTGTAATAGCTAAAAAGCTTCAGAAGCAATATGTATTATTTTACTATAGTTAATTTGCTTGAATAATTACAAATGTTTTACCCTATTAACTGTGAACTAGGACCTGCATTACCTCTGTTATTAATGGCACTCACTGATCGCATTAACCGGCTATTATTGTCTTCATTAGCAAGCTGGCATAATCAGGGGAATAAAATGTACCCAGTGAAATGTTTAGACTCACTGTTGTGGAAAGTATGCTTATTAAATGATGTTTTAAATCTGACAAAACCAGCCCAACAGAAATGGGCTTTTCCTCCCAATTTTGCCATAACCATGACACAATTCATTGAACAGTACATCATTTAGCTTTTATCATCCTATTTATTAAATCTATTTGTATGCAAGCTAACTTGAATTGAACATTTTATTGAGTAGTCTAAGGTTATTACACTTTTGTAAATGTTCCACTTTTATTCATTTTATGAACTATAAACAGAAAAGTCCAGGCTTTATTTTCTTAGCTCAGGTTATTTACCCCCAAAAAGAATGCAGTAAATATTTTTATATTTTACTTTCAAGGTCATTCTTGCCTTCCGTACTTGCTTTGCTAGCTGACCTCTAACAGAAAACATCTAACAGAGCATGGAATACTTACAGTATTTGTATTTAATGCTCTTTCAACTGTTATTCATTTCTACTCAGGGGCTCCATGCTTTTTCATTTAGCATTCCCTTTTTAACAGTTACTTCTAACTGGAGCTAAAAAAGTCTCTATCTGGCTTAAAAATGAAATTGAAACTTACAGCCGTATTAATCTAAAGAATGCTACAAATATGCATTTGCTGTGTCTAAGGGGCTGAATTATGACTGCTAAAAGCTGGCAAACATACAGTATCTTATCTTATTTCAGTAATCCTGTATGGGGAAATACACCTTAACTAACAAGGTTTTTTCCCTAAACCCCATGTCATTTCCTTAACTCAAGTAAGGTTTCTGTTATGATTACTCAGACCAATAGGTGGTCTGTGTTTGGGTCTATCTCGTGCAGAGAAAATTGTGACTTCCTGAATACGTTTTTCTGCACTTGATTATTTGAGCTTGCTGGAGACTAAAATCTTTAAAAAAAAATAAACAAGCAATTTTTTCATATGCAGGTTTTTCACAAAAAAGCTTGCCAGGTTTTAGGTGGCAAACTTTTAATTTTTGTTAAAAACCCCACTAGTGAATAAGAAAAATTGCTTGTTTTTTTTAAGATGTATCCAGCAAGCTTGAGTAATCAATAGTGATGGGCGAATTTATTCGCCAGGTGCGAATTTGCAGCGAATTTGTGCAATTCGCCGCCAGCGAATAAATTTGTGAAACGCCAGCGAAAATTCGTCTGAAAAAATTCGCCGGCGTCAAAAAAATTTTCGTCAGCGTAAAAAACGGGCGCCGGTGTCAAAAATGAGACGCGGCGCCGTTTCGCTAATTTTTTGCCCATCACTAATAATCAAGTGCAGAATAACTGAGCAAGTTCAGGAACTCAGACTTCACTGGCAGACTTAATAATAAAAACTAGATAAATAGATAGGCTGTGCAAAATAAAAACTGTTTCTAATATAGTTAGTTAGCCGAAAATGTAATGTATAAAGGCTGGAGTGACTGGATGTCTAACATAATAGCCAGATTACTACTTCCTGCTTTTCAGCTCTCTTGTTTTTCACTGATAGGATACTAGGCAGTAACCAATCAGTAACTTTAGGGGGGACCACATGGGTCATAACTGTTGCTTTTAAATCTGAGCTACATGCTGAGGATCAATTGCAAACTCACTGAACAGTTATGTCCCATGTGGCCCCCCTTCAAGTCGCTGAATAACTCAGAGTAGGAAGTGGTGTTATGTTCTGTTATGTTAGACATCCACCCACTCCAGACTTTATAGATTACATTTTAGCCTAACTAACTATATTAAAAACATTTTTTATTTTGCACAGCCTATCTATTTACCCAGTTTTTATTTTTACACTGAACTGTTACTTTAAAATTACGCATCATTTTAATGCCAATCTGTCTGGGTGAATAGCACACAATGCTACTATTGACACTGGGGTTCCCTGGTGCTACAGCCACCTCAAAAGTTGCAGCAGTAGCTCCAGGTTCCCACTGCTGCTTGCATCTAGGTTTTCATGCCAAGCACCAGAAAAGATAGCATCCCAACACCAAGTGAACCAAGTGCAAACTCCCTGGCAATGCAATTACTTTGGAATGATGGATAAAAATAGAGCACATTTTCCACAAAATTGCACTTTCACTGCTTGTGCAGTAAAATATGTTACTATACTTCAAGTTCTTTCAGTAACCACCATTATATTATGAATGATTCTTACAGTGGCCATCTGATTCTTTTCCATTGCTTTGTCAAAATGCTGCTGCATTAATTGAAAAGACTGAAAAGTGTGTATAATTACATGTTATAATTTATCATAGTATCTTTATTTTGAATTACACAAAACTAAACAAAAAGTATACTGTGTAATTGTATGCATGACATTGAAAGCAACTATGCATATACTGACACATACATTAACATGGGCATCTGTATTGAAATATATTTATGTTGAAAGCAACTGATTTCAGTACAACACAGAAGGTTAATGATGACATGAACAAATATGGGCCTGGTACATAATATGTGTACTTGAACTTGCAAAAAAATAGATTACAAAGAGTGTTGGTAAATGGAACATTTTTTAATTGGACCAGTGTAGTTAGTGGGAGTATTGCAGTGGTCTGTCATTGGTGGGCATTGAAAGTATTGTTTCTATTTCTGCAAATAGGAAGGATTCTGTAACTTTGCAGAGCAAATTGACTAAATTGAATAACTGGGAGGTTCAGTGTTGATAAGTGCAAAGATGTGCATTTTGGTAGAAATAATAAAGATGTAAGCTATATAGTAAATTGTAGTGTTTTAGGATATCCTTAATTGAGAAAGATTTGTAGATATCAAGTTGTCTTATTCCTGGCAGTGGTTCATTCTATAGTTACTAAAGCCTCACCTTGAGTATGCAGTGCAGCTTTTGGGATCCAGTACAACCAGACTGGTTAAAGGGATGGAAGTAAAATTATGAGGGTAGACTGTCATGGTTGGGTTGCTTGTGAAAGTAAATGTTTACACTTTAAAAGTAAATTAGAGGACATTATAGACAGATAGTGGGGGGGATCATTTTTCTCATTAAAAGATCAAAGTGCCAGAGGCCACCCCTTCAGACTAGAAGAAAAGAACTTTCATTTGTAGCAGCGTAGGTGATTATTCACAGTGAGGTTGTGGCGTGCACTGCCGGATAATGTTGTAATGACTGATTCAGTTAATGCTTTCAAGAGGGTCTTGGATGTTTTCTTGGACAGACATAATATCAAAGGCTATTGCAATACTATAATCTACAATTAGTATAGATATTGGTATGTATAGTTAATTTATGCGAGTATATATACTGTTGATCGTTTGGTATGAGTGAGTGTATACATGTGTACTGGGGTTTGTTTGAGGAGTTGAACTTGATGCACAATTTATCAATGCAACTATGCATCTCAATTTATCAAAGTGTGAAATTAGAGCTTGCTACAATAAAATTTAAAACTAGGCCATTTTCGAGCTAAGTAAACATTTCCACACAACAAAAACTATTCTGTTAACCCTTTGATGGGGATGGGGAATACTTTCATTTACAAAGGAAGAATTCACCGGCACACAGGTATTGCTGGCAGGGTGAAAAACCCTTGCTTTAAAGTTTAATGGTGTGACATGCAACGTTTCGGGGACAACCCCTTTATCAAGCATACTGAAACAGAATGCACGAAGCAATTTAAAGCATAGGTTAGTGACGTAACAATTACATATTTGTGCATATAATTAACATAATGAATTAACATAATAAATTACCTTCACAATTGAAAAAAAAATTTCAAAAAAGAAAATAACAAGAAAAATTACAAGAAAAAATTAAACACCCAAAAGAAATTTTTGTAGTGAAGTGTCCAAATAATCGATATCCAAAAATTCATTAGGAAAAATCACTAAAAAATAGAAAAATAATTACAGATATTATTTCAAATCCTTGATTAAAAACCAGTTATTCTTAAGTCTTAAAAAGATAAATGTATTACAAAATATACAAAAATTAAAAACATAGTATCCAGTTAAACTAGAAGGGAGCAGCAGAGTTATCGGTAGGGATGTAGCGAACTGTTCGCCGGCGAACTAGTTTGGGCGAACTTCGACTGTTCGCGTCCGCCGCAAGTTCGCGAACGTCGCGCGACGTTCGCCAATAGGCGTTCGCGTCAAAAATCGTTCGACCATTCGACCATTCGACCATTCGATTCCTTCGACCACTAAAATCGAAGGATTTTCGTTCGAATCGAACGATCGAAGCCATTGGATTGAATGAAATCATTCGATCGAATGGCTTCGATCATTAGATTTGAACGAAAATCCTTCGATCGAACGATTAAAATCCTTCGATCGTTCGAATCGAACGATTTTCGGATGTTCGAAGTTTGCGAACTGTTCGCATTTTTTGCCAGTGTTCGCGAACGGCGTTCGCGAACACATACTCGGCAGTTCGCTACATCCCTAGTTACCGGTAAGTAAGTAGAATACTTTCATTTAGTCAGACAAACTTCTAAAAATGTTAATGCTTTTCGATTTGTTTGGTTTTATTTGGTGACAATAAATTGGTGGATTCCTGTGAAACGTAAATAAGTTCAGACCACTTTAACTTGATACATATGTTATGCATGCCAGCTGCTAAACACAGTACTGTAGCTAAAACTACAACTACTTTATAGCCTAGTTATTTTAGATTTACTTATATTAGATATAATTTATAGGCTATTACTAAATAAACAAAGGTAAAGTTGCTGTACCGTGTTAGCCAGTAAAAATGTTACATGGCAGCCCTTTTGAAATAAAAAAAAATAACAAAAGTGGTATAAAGGTGATACCTTTATTGGCTAACTAATATAATCATAGCAAGCTTGCAGAACATCTTAGTTATTTTTTCAAGCTGATTACAATGAAGCTGTGGTGTTCTCTGGTATATATACAACATTCAGCACATAGGTCAAATGACCAACAAAAATGGATATCAATCTACAGATGCAGCCACTTTGGTTTGTCTGTTTGACACAGAATAACTAAACACAGATATCCCATTTATCTCATTTAACACAGAAAACTGCGTCACAACATCCCATCTAATTAAAGCAATGAACAATGGAGCTTTGGTATGCTAATGAAAAGGTTAAATGCATTAAATGAGTTAAGATGACTTAAGATAACACAGTTTCTTCAATTACCCCTGAGTCATGACGCATTTAACTCACAAATCCAAGTGGCTTCATCTGTATGTGTAAGATTTCAAAGTCATTTATGAAGGGATCTGTAGATAAGGTACATGATAATGTGGTCAAAGAGACTGAGTATAAATTAGGGCTGAATTATTGGAGTGTAGAATCAAAGGAATTCCATATGATCTCTTAGTCTATATCCAGACATGTTGGTATTTCTGACCTGGTGCAGTCCTATCTTAGTGCACATAATTAGTCATAAATCCAAGGCCCAGGTTTAGTCCATTTTTCAGAGAATTGAAAGTTTCCATTAATTTGTATTCCCACACTTTTCTTTCATTATCGGTTTTAAAATTGCCCTAAAACCAAAATTATTAAATTGCCCTAAAACCAAAATTCTTAAATCCTTTATGGAGTGATGAGGGCCATTGAAATAATTTCCTGTGGCGTGTCCAGTTTTTTATTGGTTACATTGTTGCCAAAGTGGTACCCTCTGGAAGTGGTACTATGCCTGCAAGTGTGTTTAGCAGATCAGTTGTATCTTGTAAATAGCTTGTTGTGCCCCATAATTTCGATTTTTTGATGTCATAATTATGAGTTTAAAAGTCATAATTATGAGATTTAAAGTCATAATTATGAGATTAAAATTCATAATTTCGACTTTTTAAAGTCATAATTATGAGATTAAAAATCATAATTTCAGCTTTTTAAAGTCATATTTATGAGTTTAAAAGTCATAGTTATGAGATTAAGTGGCATATTTATCAAAGGTCGAAGGTCAAAGTTGAAAAAAACTTTGAACTCGAATTCAAGAAGACCAATCGAATGGAGGTTGAAGTTTTTTTGGGGTCGAAGTGGGCCGAATTCAGCCTACTTTGAGTCGTATGATCGTACTTCGAATCATACGTTTTACTAAGATCGTACTTCGATTCAAAGTTTTTTTTAACTTTGTTTTTAAACTCCCCCAATTGCCTCCATACAGGTTGTAGGGGGTCCCGTAGGCTAAAACAGCACTTCGGCAGCTTTTAGGTGGCGAATGGTCGAAGAGATAGTACTTCAAAAAAATTCGACCTACGAATTTCGACGTTTTTTCATAATCAAATCGAAGTATGACTATTACCTAGTCGATGTACACAAAAAATAGCTTGAAATTCTAAGTTTTTCACTTCGAAACTTCACCTCGACCTCTGTTAAATCTGCCCCTAAAAGACATAATTTTGATTTTTTAAACTCATAATTATGAGATTAAAAAATAAAAATTATGAGTTTTAAAAGTCATAATTCATTAGATTTTTTTTTAACAGTAGATGAAATTGTCATTTTTTAATAATAAATAAGGTCCAATAGTGGATTATACTTTTTTTTATTTAAATATTTGGACATTGATAAATAAGGCCCCAAAGTCATAAAATACATTGTTGTTCTGGTGGATGTATGCGAGTGTGTTTGTACTGCATGTTTTCTTTCTAAATATTTCTTTATTATTATAAGTAAAATAAAGTTACATGTATGCTAATGGACAAAAAGTTTTGCTTTCATTATTCTAACTGCTGTAGATTAGCAAATGCTGCCTAAGCATTTTTGCTATAGGTGACTTTGCTCATGTTAAATCATAACACTTTTTTAATACTATTTACTGAAAAAAGAGAATAAGAACTACCTTTAGTTCTGCTGTAAAGGTGTCAAACAATGTATGCTTGTTGGAGTGATAAAATTAGCAGTTCGTAGTAAGATATATTTATAATACTGCATGCCATATTTTCTCCAAAAGGTCACTTTTTATGATGAAGATAATGGACTGTGTAAAACATATTAGTATTTATGACTTGAAAGCTCACAGGCTATTTTGAGAAAATGGTAAGCTTTCTGTAATGATAACTAATGGTCATGACGACAGCTTTCTTTGCTGTACAATCTTGTTGTTCTGCTATTACAATAGAATAATAAATAGCACAGGGTACTCTATAAGACAGATCAATGTAATATATAAATATATATATATATATATATATATATATAGGGATGTAGCGAACAGTTTGCGCGAACTTCGACTGTTCGCGTCCGGCGAATGTTCGCGAACGTCGCGCGACGTTCGCCAATACGAGTTCGCGTTCGATTCGAACAAAAATCGTTCGACCATTCGACCATTCGATTCCTTCGACCGCTAAAATCGAAGGATTTTCGTTCGAATCGAACGATCGAAGCCATTGGATCGAATGAAATCATTCGATCGAATGGCTTCGATCGTTCGAGTCGAATGAAAATCCTTCGATCGAACGATTAAAATCCTTCGATCGTTCGAATCGAACGATTTTCGGATGTTCGAAGTTCGCGAACTGTTTGCGAACTGTCCGCATTTTTTGCCGGTGTTCGCGAACGGCGTTCGCGAACACATCGGCGGCGGTATATATATATATATATATATGCAAAACCGTAGGATGGCACACCGCTTCAAACATATAACATATGCTCAGAATGGGTCACTTGGTCTTAAAGATTGATACAGTATTTATTAACAGGAATTGACAATACTTTTATTGTCTCTGTCCCTGTATACAGTATGAGGAAGTAGGAGGGTCTCCTAAGGTACCAGTTTTTGATTTTTATGTTAATGCTTTCAATGTCATCAGAGATAAAAACTATGACAAACAAGCAGAATTAAGATCACACAGCAAAAGGACATGCTTAAATATGAATTATGCAGAAAAGCCATATTTGGTGCAACAGGCATATGGGCATGGTGGATTAGTGGAGATTAAAGTCTGGATAAAGACCAGAACTAAAAGTCAAAGGAAGAAACAACTTGATTACACAGTAGATTACTATCATGGTTCATAAACAAATGACATGCATAGGTTACAAAGGAAAAGAGTGCTGTAAGTACAGTATCTACTAGTGTGACACATCTGGCAGTCAGCATATTTATCTGGGTAACCTATAGATGAAGACAACACAGAAATCACAAGGGTCATTCGCTCAGTGTGGTGGTGCAATCCTAGAATAATTTAATTTTGTAAAGAAAAGTTGTTTCAATTATTATTACTTTTCTTGTACAACACTGTTTTATTCTCTTCTCATTGCAGCTGTTGGGCTCACAGCATGCCCAGAACCCTTGCTTCCAAACAATGGAATAAAAAGTGGAGATCGATACATGGTTAATGATGTGGTATCTTTTCAGTGTGAGCCTGGATATACATTACAGGTACAATCAATGTGAATACAAATATTATTTAATGGATGGTAAAAGGATTAATGTTTAGGAATTTCATAAATCTATCATGGCATTGATTAATCGTAAAACACTTCACTGAGACAACAACAAATGGCTAATTACCTGTTTTTGGCCACATGCTTATCCTTTCTGCTTCCTTGACACAAAACAATTGTGACTACAAGTATTATTTTTTTCTCCCTAATACAAATGTTGGTTCTAATTATTCAGTGTGATTACTGGCACTTGTATCCAGGTACAGTCTTTAATGTACACTCATACCTAAATTACTAAATATACTTTTACAATTTATGATTAAACGTCTGCAGTACACTTTTCTCTATGTTATGGTAAAACTGTTCCTGTATGTCTTAATTTATTTGGGATATTTTGAATAACATTTTCAAACACAGAATGAGTAAAAGAAATGCTGAGCAGGAGGGTTAGAGGGCAAATGTAAATATTGTATATTAAGCTTATTTAGCCAAATTAGATCAAAAAAAGATGGGGATAGTAGCCAAAAATCAAAAAGAAGGGGTGAAGATATTACCTTTCACAATAAGGCTTTTGTATTACTTCCTTCCATAATCCATACTATAATTTAATCTTTAGGAATTGTTTATTGTATTTTAGAATTATTATTTTCCTTTTTCTCTGGAAAAATGCAAATTTGATATATTTATTTAGAAATTCTCGTGTTTTAATTTAATATATATCTTATATTATACAATTTGGATTGGTTAGTTGATAACAGAGAAAAGTAATAGAGAAAAGTTCCTGTAACATATATACATTTTAAAAAATCTCCTTTTAACTCAAAAATCTACAGGGGCATTCCCATATCTCCTGCATGCCTGGAACAGTAAGACGCTGGAATTACCCATCACCACTCTGTATTGGTAGGCATCATTTTAAACATTTCTGGATGCTGTTGTTGGACAGATGGAATTAGCTGTGCCTTTTTGAGTGATGCTGCTTTTTTGTGAACCTTATTTTGGGATGATTGGTTATCTGAGTACGAGTAATTAATATACGTTGTGTGTAAATGCATGTAGTATAATATTATGGTCATAAGAATCTTAAATAAGTGTGCATCTTATCATGGTTACAAAAAGTATGTAAGAGCTGCTGGGAATAAGAGTGGGTAATAGTGAAATTCATATCATGGATGTAGCATTTCATTTTTTTAAACAGAAAATTGCCTCTAATGTCAAAAGTGATTACTTGTTCACAGGCACACACCAAGGTTACCGGATGCAATATTAAAATGTCTTACTGCACAATAAAATATAATTGAAAAATAACCAGCAAACAGGAGAAGGAGATTGTTCAAATGCTTATTTTGCATCTGTATGGGGTGATAGGACAAACATGATTAGAAATTCAATAGTATCAGGTTCATGCAAATACATAATACTTGTTACAAAATGGTCTACCAAAAAAATTTTTAATCAATAAAAATGATTTTCAGGAACCATTTATTAATTTAGTCATTGTCTGAAGGAAATAAATAATTATTTATACATTAGACAAACATATTGGAAATTTTAGCAATTTGGTGCTCAGTGATGAGTTTGTCATCAAGAGGAGCAGTTAGCCATGTCCTTACTGTCTGCCTTCCAGCCTTAATGTAGGTAAGGACAAGGATCCAATGCTGAATGCTCCTCCTGTCACTCTATACCTTATGTGTCTGATTGACTTGCAAGGTATGGAGTGGGTATGGGGAAGGAAGGGGACATCTACATGCCTCTCTCGGCTCTTCTTTATGTAGCATGTAGAATGTAGCATTGTATAACGTAGGAAGCATTCCAACCAGAGTTCATTCCATGTATCCATTTACAGTATCAGTAGAACTCTTGCTATAATCAGAATGTTAATTCCTTAAATAGTTTATAACCTCCAGTGATGTGCCTGTTTATCTCCCAAAATTTTTACTTTTTCCCATTGCCCAGTATTCATTTGAGTAAACTACTTTTGGTGTAACTATATAAACTGGGAAGATATATGTATGTAATTACAACACTTTGCTTTGTCATTGAGCCATGAGTATTTAGAGCATGGATCCCTTGCAACCTGAAGAGTGGTTAACATAATCATAGTAATCATTTAGTAATCAATTCAAATCAGTAAATCAGTTATTTTTGAAAAAAAAACTTACGTCTGAAGTCCTAAGAACCATTCATTTATTATACTTCTTTTATATGTTCTCTGATTGTGGAGACCCACCATTGCTACATATAAGAATGCTCTATGATGTTTTGTGAAAATGGCTCTATAATGATATAAAGTAATTGCACTAGTTTATTCTAGGATATACTGGTAACATAATGATAGCCAAGAGAACAGATAGCTGTATCTGGGACAGATATGCTTCATACCTCATCCCATGAATATTTTGAGATACAAATGTAATGGAATAGATACATTAGATAGCTTTAAGAAGGGGTTGGATGGCTTTTTAGCAAGTAAGGGAATACAGGGTTATGGGAGATAGCTCATAGTCCAAGTTGATCCAGGGACTAGTCTGATTGCCATTTTGGAGTCATTAAGGAATTTTTCCCCCTCTAAGGCAAATTGGAGAGGCTTTAGATGGGTTTTTTTTGCCTTCCTCTGGATCAACTGGCAGATAGGTAGTTAATAAAAAAAAAAAAGTTGAACTCGATGGACATGTGTCTTTTTTCAACCTTACTTACTTACTATGAATACATTATTTAATAAATATTCTCCAACCCACAATGAGTACATCTCACAATACCAAACATGTTTTTCCCTAGTTCACACTTTTAGTTTTTTAAGTTCTTCTCAGTATATTCCCAAAGCAACAAATAAATTGCCCTGATCCAATTTTTTTGCCCAGTCAAAAGCATTGCTCTCTTCTTCACCCAACCACTTACATACAGCCAGGACTGCCATTAGGAGGCTAAGGAGTTATAGGGTAGAACTTTTGATATGAAGAACGACAAAAGTGGTGTAAAGGTGATATCTTTATTGGCTAACTAAGATGATAATCACAGCAAGGTTTCAGAACATTGCTGTTCCTTCCCAAAGCTGATTGCAAAGAAGCAATGTTGGCACTGACATATATACAGCATTTTGTTTACAAAAAAAGCTGTGAGGGACAAAAGGAGAAACAACATTTAACACAACAGATAACAGATTCCTGTAGAAGTTTATCAAAGAACTCAACAACCTAATCAAAGCATTTCCAGCAACATATACAAATCTAGTACACTTGTTGCCAGAATCCCCCAAAATAGGTACCTTCTATATGTTGCCCAAGATCCATAAAGAAGGCAACCTGGGGCGCCCAATAGTCTTTGGCATCGGAACACTAACAGAGAACATATCAGATTGGGTCGAACAAATCTTAAAACCCCTGGTAAGAAATACAACAAGCTACCTAAAGGACACCACAGATCTCCTAAACAAACTAGCAAACACAGGATTGTTACCAGAGGGCACTATTTTGGCAACAATGGATGTGGAATCCCTATACACCAACATACACTACAAAGATGGAACAGCAAAATCACAATCTACCAGTTAATACTAATTGAATTTACACATAACTATTTCTTGTTTGGCCAAGAATTGTATCTTCAGCAGATGGGGACAAGTATTGGAACCTGGTTTGCACAACAGTATGCTATGCTTTTCATGGCAAAACTTTAACAAGATTTCCTCGCCTCCTGTACCACAAAACCCCTAGCGTCTCTCCGATATATTGACAACATCCTCATCATTTGGACAGATACTGAGCAAAAACGAATCCAGTTCCATGAACAGTTTAATAGCTATCACTCCACCATCAACTTCAAATTAGTCCACTCCTCAAACCACATCCACTTTCTGGACACAACTATTTATATCAAAGACAACACCTTACATACCACCATATATCGGAAACCCACAGATAAACCATCCTACCTGATGTATGACAGCTTCCACCCAGACCAAGGAAACACGCCATCATCTACAGCCAGGTCTTACGATATAACCAAATCTGTTCTAACACCTCAGAAAGGGACCAGCACCTTGAAACCCTCAGAAAAGACTTTTGGCAGAGGCTACAACCCTAGGGTTGTAGACCACAATATACACAGAGCCACTAAGGTCCCCAGAAACGAACTACTAAAATACAACAAAAAAAAAGAAACAGATCAGGTGCCACTTGTCACAACCTACAACCCACAGCTAAAGACCCTTAGAAAAATAGCCAGAGAGTTACAAGGCACACTACAAAAGACACAAGACTACATACTGTATTTCCCTGATCCACATCTTCTGGCATTTAGGCAACCCCAAAAACCTAAGAAAAATAATTATAAGAAGTTCACTTTCAGGACCCACAAGCACCCATGTGGAAGAAAGAGATGGAAGATATGCCCACACATCCTCAACGCAAACAGAATATCAATTCCAGCAACAAGAGAGGAATACTCTGTACACGGCCACTACACTTGGTCATCCAGCAATGTAGTTTATGCAATAACATGCACAAAGTGTCCAACACGTGGTATTTACATTAGAGAAACTCAACAAAGCCTCAGAAAAAGGACCAAACAGCACCAGTTCACAATAAACAATAAAAAATAGAACACACCAGTAGGTAAACATGTTAATAGCCCCAACCACAGTCTGGACGACTTCCAAATTTCTGTTATAAAAAGCCAATTTCAAAACAGAAAATTAACGCAAAGTGTGAGAATACAAATTTATGCAAACCTTTAGGAGTCTGGAGACAGGACTTAATTTAGGCCATGGAGTTATGGCTAATTACCAAGACTAGAAACAAGCCTACATTTTTCTGTGGAGATAACAAACTACTACAGGAATCTGTTATCTGCTTTACACCTTAGGTCTAATTCGTGCCTAGTCTGGACTACTTTGCATAACCCACCTCCCTATAAGTCTGTCCCTGCTTGCAATACAATGTCCTGAAACCTTGCTGTGATTATCAGCTTACTTAGCCAATAAAGGTATCACATGTGCACCAATTTTGTTATGCTTCATTTTAAAAGTTCTACCCTATAATTTTTTCAACGGGCTAACACAGTTCAAGAAATGTTACCTGAGGCTAAGGAGGTACTCCAGTCAGGGACCCTGTGGCAGAGGGAGGGCTTCAAGAGTGCACAGGCATGATCCGCATGCTGAGGTGGAGATATAGCTTGTGGGTAGTAGGCAGGGATCATGGGGGTTATCTTAATTTGGGTGCATCTGGGGCAGAACAGAGAGCATGTATCTCTATTTATATAACATGAGTTAAGACTGCATGACCAAAACTAATATTCATTTTCTTTGTTTACTAGCAAGATGTGGTGGAACACTTATCAGCATGAGTGGAGTCATCTTAAGCCCAGGTTTTCCTGGAAATTATCCCAGTAACTTAGATTGTACATGGAAGATTATATTGCCCGTGGGATATGGTTAGTATAAATACTCTAATTATATTGAAAGGAAAGTATACCTGTGGAACCTATAGCCAAAATATGTTTAAATTAAATCAGGTACTGTTTCTACTAGAGGAAAAGTATACACTTACAAATGGAGCAGGCTTTAATAGTGCATCCTTTTTAAAACTATGCAACATGACACGCCTTGTTATTGCTCTGTAGCAATTTCCAGTGGCAAAATATGTTGATCGGTTGTCTGTTTCATTTATATTCATAGCTATTGTCATATGTGCAAAATGGCACATACATCTGAATGAATTAAATAGGTTGTAAATATACTCATGGTATAATACATATATTTGTCTTTGGTAAAATTAAAAATATTGGATAAGATAGTGTTCAGCCTATAGCATCTTATTTGTACTGAACCCTGTTCTATTTATACAATGTATACATTAAATCTGCATACTAAATAAATAGGTAGAAAATTAAAAACAACATTGGTAGTAAAATATTTTTGATATGCCCGATAAAATAATAAATCCTCTCCACTGTAGAACTATGTCTAATTAAAAAAAACTGTTTCATATGGTAAAGCTGTGGAAAAAGGTACGTATACGTTCCTGAAGTGGTTAACTATGCCAAAGTTGCAACTTTGGTGTATTTATAAACTACAAAATAACATAATATGCAGTTTGCCTTATGAATGTTTTGGTAAAAGCTATGATTTCGTTTGTTTTTTTAGGGTGTGGGGTAAGAGATATTTTCATAGTACTATAATCACAGAAGAGCTCTTGAGTTACTGTAGATCCAAAATGTTGACAATGTAATGCTATGATAACTTTTTATTCATTGTACAGGGGCTCATATTCAGTTTGAAAACTTTTCCACTGAAGCAAACCATGATATCCTTGAAATTCAAAATGGACCTTATCATACAAGCTCACAGATTGGACAGTTAAGTGGTGCTGACCTTCCTCCATCACTACTCAGTACAACACATGAAGTGCTCATTCACTTTTTTAGTGATCATTCAGAAAACAAGAAAGGGTTTAAGCTTGTTTACCAAGGTAAGTTGATAATCTCTCTCAGAAGAAATCATGCTGCCTTATTTAAAAACATCACATCAGAAAATACAGTCAACAACCAAACAAAAATGAAAGCAAATTCTATTGTAGTAAGTACTGTAGTTTGCCAATAATAATTCTAAATTGCTTTACCCTACTCAAAAGAGGCCAGACGTATGTTTTGCAAGCTTTGTTTTCAGTACAAATCATGTTGATCTTTTCTGCATGCATAAAGAGGATCACCGTACCAGAGGCCGCACTTTCAGACTAGAATAAAATATCTTTCATTTTAAGCACCATAGGTGGTTCTTCACAGTGAGGACAGTGAGGTTGTGGAATATACTGCCGGGTGATTTTGTGATGGCTGATTCTATTAATGCCTTTTAGAGTGGCTTGGATGATTTCTTGGACAGACATAATATCAAAGGCTATTGTGATACTGATATCTATAGCTAGTATAAATATGGGTATATATAATTTATGTAAAGGTATGGTGGGGTGTGTGATGGATGCTGGATTTTCATTTGGAGGGGTTGAACTTGATGGACTTTTTTCAACCCAATTTAACTATGTAACTATTATTTTTCTTTTTCCTCTTCCAATCCCAAGATGCATTAGAGACATTCAAATATAACATGAAACATAGAAAAGCAAATATTTGTTCATTATTTTATGTATTCAAATGAAATGGTCTTTATGAAAATGTATGTAAATGTATTGTTATTGTCAGAAAAATCTGGCACAAAAATACTACGCTACACTGACAATACCTTCATGCATATGTTGTGCCTTTCATAATGACAGCACAGAATTTTGGCTTGTGTAGTTGGTTTTGGAACATAAATTATACTCAGGACAAAAACTCATTTTTTTAAGTTTTAAACCATTTTTACTGAACTAAGGGGCCCTTTTATTAAACCTCAATATTTTTGGCAGATGTCCTGAAGATGTTTCTTGACATTGTGATCTGTGCTGGTTTTTGTCCGACAATTCGATGAAGTTAAGTTTTTGGAGTGTCAATTCTAAAAAGTTGTACATTTTGAACTGATGCACAAATTTGTTTCTAAGGTTTTTTGCACCTCCTTTTCGAGAATTATTGATAAATGAATTCAATTTGTGGATGCCAGTTAGGTCATCTTTGTTTTAATAAAAAACTGAGATAAACTCAAGTTTTAGTAAATAAGTGTAGCTTTTACTCTACATTTGCTTTGATTGGCTAACAATAGCCTTTAGGTAAATTCACTATGGAAACATTCTGAAGAGTCACTAGAAATATAGTTTTATGAAATGTGTTCAGCACTGTTTTAAATACCCTAGGCTATAGGTAATTGCTATCATACACCAATAATCCACAATAATCTCCTGTTACAGAACCATGTAATCTTTGGAGTATAAAATGTACTTTTGTATATCTATAAGTGTTTCTCCTATATATGTGTGGGATGCACCTCAGGAAGTAAAAACGAAACCCATGCACCTACAGTACCTGCCAACCTGAATGGGAGAAGTAAAAAAAATATTTTTTTAAGAAATATTCTTGATACTTTTACATATTTATCTGCTGTCATGGGTTCATAGTTTTCATTAGGAACCGGTATCATAATTTTCATTATTTTAAACAATATGATAGAAAAATTATTTGGGCATTATGTTGTATATGGCACATTTACAGTAAAAGCACACCCTGCATTGATTAACAGAGGCCTGTTTAAACTTTTTCATCCATTTTATTTTTGTCTTTTCATATTATTGTCCCAGAGATTATTCAACAGAATAGGTCCATAATTACATCAGCTAATGAGCCAGCAAGTATGTTCTCCACAGACAGATATTTCACTTCAGGAGAGTCTAAAGGGTATATCCTTCCAAATAACAAAAAAAAATATACAGTTTTCATAATTAAACAAGATGTAGTTCTAAGCATCTTTCAGATATAATTCATGAAAACATTTTAGTGGTCAGATGCATAAAGGTCACAAACTTAGTTACATTTATATCATAATAATATTCGATGTGGTAATTGGGTCCAGGCACTCTTGCTTTGTTATTTTACAGGGAGGAGATGAGAATTTCAGGATTTGAAACATTGGTTCCAGGAAGGCATGACAGACAAAGACATTTTCTTTGTTTGGAAGGTGCAAGTGCAGTAAATTGTATTTTGAATCAGTTATATTGCTATATTATTTGATTGAATTATAAAATGAAAACTTTAGAGTGAATTAGAGTAGCTGCTTAACTAAAGAATAAGCCCCAAACTAAAAATGAATCCTGTCTACATTAAGACTAGTCTAGACGTTCAAGCTTTCAACAAAATTGTACAAGATTCCAGTTGAAGTATGAGCAAAATTGCTTTAGTCTTTTCACCTCTGATTCCATAGCGTCAGACACATCTGCTCCTAGAACTTTAAGTAAAAAAGTACACTATTGGGAGGAAAGAAATTGCCAATTGTGCCAGAAAGTGCACTTTGCACACTGCATCATCTATGGTAAATAAATTACTTCTACTGTGTGCAGAGAACAGATTATAACTAATCTCCTGCATTTTAAGAACAAATATAAAATTGTTTCCTCTATGATTTGTCATTTGTAACAACCATGCAATTGATCAAAAGATTTCACATGAGTTTTGTTTAAACCTATAGGTATATATATATATATATATATATATATATATATATATATATATATATATATATATATATATATATCGAAAGAATTATCTCATTACCATGCATTACGGTGTGCGTTAAGAACTTCTGGACTATATATATATATATATATATATATATATATTATGTGATGTCATTTCTGTCACATGACTCACTGAAACTTGTGTATTATAATATATAAAGTACCCCCTGTTGCAAATTATGAGCATATTGGAAGTTATGGTCATGAAACACTTCAATAACTTATAATATCCTGATAATTATTTACTATATATATATAGTAAATATAGTATAGTATATATAGTATATATATATATATATATATATATATATATTACCCATATAACCTTTTTACAGAGCTCTTTTTTTTATAAGACAAGGTAAGAATTTCTTTTTTTTTTTTAAGAAATTCCTTGGGCAGAACTCAATCAGGGGTAGCAAAATTTTGCGAGCCACATTTCCACTTTAATGGAACTTTTCTCTTTAAGTTGTGCTTATTAATGCATGGGAACCCTGTAGCTACTGCCATCTCTGAAGCAGCTAGTAGCACCACGCTTCCCAAAGTGGTTTGCCTCAGTTATGCAGAAACAATAGGGTGCGCACATCACTCACATGCTGAATGCCAGAAATTAAGCCAGTTTTGAATTTTCAAAGCACTTGAATCCAATTTGTGACATACCATGGATCTATTGTGCTAATTTTAATGCATTGTAAAGAATTTTGTGCATCTCCCCAGGTAACTGTAATGATCCTGGTATAAAGGAAAAAAATGCTGTATTTTGGCAATTGCATTTAAAATTGCACTTTGCTCACTGCATTCTCTTGCATGTTACAATACAATACAATATATACAGCACACAGAGATAAGCCACACTCACAGGACTTGGTAAAGAAAAAAATGAAATTTTTATTCAACGTTTCAGCCTCTCAACTTGGGCCGTCACTTTCTGAAGATGGCCCATGTTGAGAGGCTGAAACGTTGAATAAAAATTTCATTTTTTCTTTACCAAGTCGACTTATCTCTGGGTGCTATTATGATGTATTTAGTTAATTGTGATTTTTTTTCGTTGTGCACCAAATTTGCCTTTTTCTGTATATCTCTATATATATATATATATATATATATATATATATATATATATATATATATTTAGAGAGAGAGAGAGAGAGAGAGAGAGAGAGAGAGAGAGAGAGAGAGAGAGATACATATATATGCAATCAGTGGCATACCTAGACTGCGCTGCCCCTGCAAAAGGAGAGGGGCCCGACACACACTTCTACCTTACAGCCTCAGCTGCCTTTTTTCAGTTTCTAAATGTGTTCAGTATCTTTACTGATATAAAGCATCTTCGTGTTTTCGCAGCTTATGAATTGCAGAACTGTCCAGATCCTCATCCTTTTAAGAACGGATACATCATTAACTCTGATTATAGCGTGGGGCAATCAATATCTTTTGAATGCTATCCAGGGTATGTCTTAGTAGGACAAGTAGTTCTTACTTGCCAGCATGGTATTAATAGAAACTGGAACCATCCTTTTCCAAGATGTGAAGGTAAGTGCATTATGTTAAAAGCTGCCATGTCAATTACTGAGTGTTAAATATTTGATAAAACAGTGCGGTATTATTTAGGCCCTTTATCAAGATTAATTAAAAGTTGTGCTATTGACTTTTACTTATACTTCTCAGGCACATTGATTCAGAGAGTAAGCCCTAGCAAGCAGTATTGTAAGATATGTCCTTCATATGCTGGTGTGATTCAGCATAAATTTCCTTTTAAACAATTAGTGTTCATAGAATTAACACTACAACTAACAATGTATTTGGAAGTCTCATGAGAAAACATAATATGATAGTATAAATGAGGCAATTTGCTGTTTGATTCATTTGCTACAATTCCATAATGATGCCATTATTCAAAAGGGCCTTAATTGTGCTCTGATTATATATGTGATTCTTATATTTCACTGTTCCTTTGTGGATAAGGCTAATAATGTGAGGAACACAGTGTGATTTGAGATCAGTAAATGAAACACATATTTCTACAATTTCTGTGGAAGATACAATATGACTGAAACAAATGAAGGAGTTGTACTGGAGTTTGGCATGGGATCCATTATTCAAGAACCTGTTATCCAGAAAGCTCCAAATTACAGGAAGGCCATCTCCCATACACTCCATTTTAATCAAATGATTAAGTTTTGTAAAATGACTTCCTTTTTTCTCTGTTATAATAAAGCAGCAGCTTCTACTTGATCCAAACTAAGATATAATTAATCCTTATTGGAATGAACAAAATCCAATTAGGTTTAATTCATGTTTAAATTGTTTTTCCTGGACTTAAAGGGGTCATTCACCTTAACTTTTAAATTATGTTGATTTATTTATTTATTTATTTATTTATTTTTATTATGTGTGGTTTTTGAGTTATGTAGCTTTTTTATCTGGTAACTAGGGTAATCTTCACTGATTTGAGGACTGGACTATGAATTGAAGAGGACCTAGAATAACAATACATTTGTAGCTTTACAGAGCATTTGTTTTTTAGATGGGTCAGTGACCATGATTGGAAAGCTGGAAAGAGTCAGATAATTAAAAAACCTCTAAAAAATTAACAATGAAGACCAATTAAAAGTTGCCTAGCATTGGTCATTCTAAAACAAACTAAAATTGAACTTAAAGGTGAACCCCCCCCCCGTTATGTTTTAAAGAATCAAATAATGGAAAGATCCCTTAGTGAGACATGGGTTTTTACTATTGAATGTTGTTCTTAGATCTACCAGGCAGCTGTTATCTTATGTTAGGGAGCTGTTATCTGGTTACCTTCCCATTGTTCTTTTGTTTGGCTGCTGGGGGGGAAGGTAGGGGGTGATATCACTCCAACTTGCAGTACAGCAGTAAAGAGTGATTGAAGTTTATTAGAGCACAAGTCACATGACTTGGGGCAGCTGGGAAATTGACAATATGTCTAGCCCCATGTCAGATTTCAAAATTGAATATAAAAAAATCTGTTTGCTCTTTTGAGAAATGGATTTCAGTGCTGGAGCAGCACTATTAATTGATTCATTTTGGGAAAAAAAATTTCCCATGACAGTATCCCTTTAAGGATAGTTCAGAGATTCGGGACTGTGCCATAGGAGAAAACAACCAATGTTAAGGAAAATAAGATAAAAACTGTTTGCTTTGCTAAGAGCTAAGGCTATCAGATTTTAAAGGTGCCTGCAAAGGCATGGAGAGAACTTAGAGTAGTATGTGATTCTGTATATGAAGGATGTCATTCTTGTGCATAAACTTTAGTATGCTTGGTTTCCTTGGAAGAGATAGCAGTTAAGACCAGCTACATAATGGGACCTTTTTATCTGTAGGTTAGTGATTTGACTATTCAAGTTCAAGTTTCCTTTAAGGTCCACCTTTTGCTCTCCACCAACTGAGTCCATAGCAATGTAATTACTAATTAATAGTACTGGAATATACTGCAGCATTAGCCATATAACTGTAATTTTGAGAATATCTATGAAAGGAAAAAAGTATTTTTATTTTACAAATCTCAACCCCACAGCACTGACTGCTGTATAATATAATAATAGACTTGAATAAACCGTGCAAGGAGGACATTCTTCCCCATTCCAGTTTGTGGAATCTAAGGTAATAAGGAAGGAGCAACAATGATATTCTTAACTTGTGCAATACATTTCTGTCAGTCAGAAAACAATCAGAAACACCACAATGCAAAACAAAAAGTTGGTAAGGGAAATTGGGCGGGATTTATAAATGTCACATTAAGGGGAAGATTTATCAAGGGTCGAAGTGAAAATTTTAATTTTTGAGTTTTTTATGGCCAAAACTTTTTTACTAGGGCATTGTTAAAATTTGATTTGAGTTTTTTTTCAAAATTTGAATTTGATTTTTGAAATGTATGATACACTGGTCCTCTAAGAAGTAAAATTCGACTATTCTCCACTTAAAACATGCTGAATTGCTGTTTTAGTCTATGGGGGACTTCCTGGGATCATTTGGAGTTGTATGCTGCCTTCCTAAAATTGAATCAAAATCGGATTGGATTCGAGTTTGCGGGTCGATCCTATTCAAACTAGTACAAAAATTTGATTTTTTTTTTTTTTATAAATTGCAGTTGGTCAAATTTCAAGTTCATGGGAGTTTATGAGAATTTAAAATAGCTCCCATGAAATCGAAATTGGACCATTGATAAATCTGCCCCTTAAAGAATTCTTTGAATTCAGTCAGGCAGTCAAATTGCTCCTTGATTAAACTATTCACAGCATTACTTCTGTCTCCCTAATAGTGTGTAATGAATCATTAGAAATGTCATTATATTATTAGTATATCTTGTAGAGAGCAATAATTAATGGGTATTTTTATTTAAAAAAATGTTTACTGCAAACAGAAATGGGTATCAGTACCTGCATTATCTAATTCAACAACTTAATTTTTAGGTAAATAAATTGTTTGGATTGCAGTTCTTAAGCATGAATGAAAAGGGCTGTCCATACAATAGTCATACAATAGTTATACTAACTGTTTATAATTTATAAATGTCATTATTTCCATTTCAGCACCTTGCGGATACAATGTGTCTTCAGAAAATGGCACAATCTACTCACCAGGATTTCCAGATGAATATCCGAATTCAATGGACTGCTCATGGTTTATTTCTGTACTGCAGGGTCATGGGGTTTATATTAACTTTACTTTACTCCAGACTGAACCAGTGAATGATTACATTGCAGTATGGTATGTGACCCAAAGTAAATAAATTGGTTTTAAATTGATTATTTTTTTCCCTTGACTCTGCAACTATGTAATGGATGTGAGATTGTACCCCTGGCATTTTAAAGAAGTAAAATAATAACATATAAGGTCACTACAAGAATTTAGAAAACAAATCAATTTTTACAGAAAGATTCATAGTGTGCATTAAATGAGTAATCAATCATCTACTCTTCAGTTCTTATTATGTGAGTTTGGGTTTCATTACAAATAGTCATAGAAAGAATCTGAGAAACCAAGCTAGTTGTTACAGTACAATGAATAATTCCCAAGTAAAGCAAGTGGTTCATTGCAGCTAGTTAGACCTATGGCACACACCATGTATGAATTATTACAGTTATGTTAGGGAGAACTACTTTAGCCAAATGCCAGCAATTTATTCCTATTCAAATTAAAAGGAAACACAGGAAATGCTTAGAAACACCTAGTGACTCCCAACTGATAGCACAAGTGGCTGCCATAGTCAGCAACTGCAGATATGGGTCATCCCCTTGCCATTGCAGTCACATTTCTGTGTGTGCCATAAGCATGAAGGAATTACCTTAATCTACATTTGGGCAAACATTTGAATATATAAGGTTATTTTTGATTGTTATAATGACCACATCTTTTCTGATGCCAATATATTTTGAAATGGTGTATGCAATAGAAAAAAATAATGAAAATGAACAGTAAGGGGCAGATTTATCAAAGATCGAGGTGAATTTTGGAATTTCAAGCTATTTTTTGTGTACTTAGACTAGGGAATAGTCCAAATTCGATTTGAATTTGAAAAAAAAAATAGAAAATTCAACGTCGAACATTTGCCATCTAAAACCTGCTGAATTGCTGTTTTAGCCTATGGAGGACCTCCTAGAACCTATTTGGAGTCAATTGGTAGACTTTGAACTTTGAATGTAATTCAATCAAATGCGCTATTCCTTTGATTGGTACGATTAGAATTGGGTCAAATATGGACCTATTCGATCAAAAACTGACCTATTTGAACAAAAAAAAAACTTTGACTTGATTTTGTTTTGGGTCTTTTTGAATTAGAATTTTGAAGTTTTTTCAATTCAAAATTCTACCCTTGATAAATATGCCCTGAAGTCTATTATTATTTCCCTTGGTTGTAATCAAATATTTACTTTTTTTACTTACTGCACAGTAATTCTATTTAGTGTTTCTATTAAATAGTTGTGTATTATCAAATTTACAAAAATATTGGAAAACATTATTTTATGCTTTATCACATGAAAATATGTGTGTGAGGATTAAAGTTGAGGAGTAAAAACTTTTATTATTGAATTGCATCTGACTCTATGGGAAAATCTGGAATCAAATTAAGGAGACAAGGTTTTATCATCAAATTGCATCTGCTCCATAACTTGATACAGTTTTATTTAAAAGTTATTATACAAAAGTACCCCCGGTCCTTCTCTATCCAGGATTTTCCTAAATTAGTAAAATTAAGGGTATATGTGGTCTACATATTCCTTAAGCCCAAATACAGAACCTAATAAATTCTAAACAATTTATCAACACAGAATTGCATCTGCCGCTTAGATGCCAGTTGCCAGTATGTCCATATCCTTTGCATATTGATGGCAAAATAATTACAGTACATTGGGTAGTGATGAGTGAAACTGAATCAGTTAGGTTCACCAAAAAAATTAGGAAACTGAGGAAAAAACATGCAAAATTGCAAAATTGCATTTGCCTGATGAATTGGAGTCAATGGGAAGGCAAAATTACATTGCAGTGAAGGCATTTTTGGCTCTGCAATAAACAATTTTACATTGTCCTTCCACTATGCTACAACTGCTGTTCTATATAGAAAACAATGGCTTCCATGTTAATATTTAACTCCAAACATTGTGCCTGATCTGATTGGTTAATGTGGAAGGCAAGAAGCACATAATTATGACGGTGGTTTTATTTTTTATTTTTTTCAGAGCAAAAAAAAAACAGTTTTTTGGCAAAACAAAACTCGTGGTCAAATTTTAGAAATTAAATCAGTGGGTATTTTTTTCTTGGTGCAAAAAAATATATATATTTTCCTGCTTGAAATTCTTAAGTGTCGTGAAAAATGTTGCCACTGGCGAAAACAGAAATATCACTGCAGAAATATTCTATTGGGTTTTTCAACTTTAAAATGTGTTCTGTGTCCAAAAGGCATGGTGCTCCACATTATGCAAAGATGCCTTATCTAGAAAAGATAAGGTTCCTGCCTATATATATTGTATAAAAAACTTTCAAACCTGTTCTTATATAAGATGGAAGTTAGACTGGTATTTTGGTAAAGGATTTTACTCTCCAATACATTTTGAATTTAAAGAGTAGACTCAGGTGGTCAAAAATGCTTTTGATAAAGGCCACAAGTTAAATGATTTCAAACAGCCTCTTGCTAATCTCTGATGTACTTGACTACACATCACAAAAGAATGAGGATTTCATTAAAATTCAGACATTGCTCTCTACAAAGCTAACATAAAAGGAAAGCTTGCAGCTGTCAAAGGTCTCATGGGTGACAATATGGTGCTTTTTTTTATATATTCCAGTTGAGAAACAGCTAAAGGTTCTTTTGAAACATATTTAAAGAAAGTTGATGCAAGATATCGTGATTTTATATTTTACACGGTTATGCTGACTGGTAGCAAAAAAGGTAAATTATTGTTAGCATGTTTGGGATCAGAAAATATGTGTACAGCTACTTTCCAGTTCCCAATATTAACCACTAAAAACCATATATACACATTCTGTTAAATCAAAAACATAATTTGACCAATGTAAATAAACATCTCTGATTTTGTATTTATCTTTTCATACCAGTAGCTTTAATATCTCTATTACTAAAATACGGGGTACAATGTATAGGGAATGCTTAGGACCTGGAGTTTTCCAGATAAGGGACCTATCAGTAATTTTGCATAGCATCCCATAAGGCTGCTTAAAAAATTTGAATATTAAAAAATAAACAATAGGATTGTTTTGCCACCAATGTGGATTCTGGATGTTATTATTGGTTTGCCACTAATATGGATCCTGTATAAGATTATTCTTATTATTATTTATTTATAAAATGCCAACATATTCCACAGTGTTGTACAATAAATGGGTTTATACAATAAACATACAGAATTACATACATAGCAACAGTAACCAGTACAAGAGGTGAAGATGGCCCTGCCCCAAAGAGCTTACAATCTAAAAGGGTTGAGACACAAGGGGGGTATATTTATTAACATTGAAAGCAAACATCACCAATGATGTTGCCCATAGCAACTAATTAAAACTTTGCGTTTGTTTGCTAACTTGTAGGTTAATGTTCTCATCACTGATTGATTGCTATATGCAACATCACTGATAATATTTGTCTCCAATGTTAAAGGCGTGGGAATGACCAGGATCAGAAGTAAGAAAGGTGAGAGGAGGTAATAAGAGAGAAGTTGAGTTATGAACTGCTTTGAATGTAATAACATTAGTTTGAATTTTATTCTGAATGGTAGAGGAAGTGTAGAGATTGACTGAGTATCCAAGAAAACACTGGCACTCAAAGGCAAGCAAATGCAGGGTTATACCCTTGCGTATTTTACTCTGCAAACGTGCAACATTTCAACTGAAAACTAAGATTTTTTCAGATTTTTGCACAAAAACCACAAACTTTTCGGATTATTGCACAAAACCCAGCGCAGATCAAGATATTTTCAGGACTTCTCCCATTGAGTTATATGAACCTTGGCAGTTCTAAGATGCCGGATTTTCAGATTCTGCCTTTTTCCATCTTCGGGATATAATAAACCCCGAAGAATTTGTGGGTTTTCTTTTACAAAAAATTCTGATTTTATAGTAAGAAAAACACACATTTTTGGGATTTTTGGGATTCAGAGTTTAATAAATAACCCCCTAAGACTTAATTACTAAATTATGTAGCCAAACTTCAAAAGCACATGATTAGGTACTGTGATGCTGGGGAATGAGTGCACATAGTAACAGATTGGTAAGAACATAATCTTTCGTTTTTATATACTCTTTCAGGTGAACATCATTTAAGTTTGGGGTCAGTGTCGGACTGGGCCAGCGAGACACCGGGAAAAAATACGGTGGGCCCCACCGGCCCAGATCCACTTTTTAGTGGTGCAGGGGGTTGTGGTGAAATGAAAATCTTGCGCATGCACACAAACGCCGCACACATCCGCACTAGCGCGGCACGCAAACATAGGTACCCGGCACCGCTCGCATACGCACATACGCGATGCAACACACCGGAGCAGGAGTCGAGTGGGGGCCGGAGGGGGGCCCTGGGTCAGTAGCCCCGATGGGCCCCTAGCCCCCCAGTCTGACCCTGTTTGGGGTTTCCTTGTCCTTTAAGGGAGCATCAGGACAACCAAGTAGAGATAGCAGACAGGCAGGAAGAAAACCAAGTTAAGAGCTCTGGCTTGATATTAGTAGAGGAGAAATAGATCATCAGCATAGAGGTGATACCGAAAACCATATGAGTTGATTAGCTTGCCAAGTTATAGAGAGAAATAATAAGTGGCCTAGAACAGAGCCTTGAAGAGCCCCAGCAGAAAGAGAAGATGATACTCCATTGTAAGAGATGCTGAAAGAACCATATATGAGGCAAGATGAAAACCAGGATAAGGTTGTGTTAGAACAAAAGACTGCAAAGAAAAAAGGACATAAAAAATTTGCAAAATGGCAAAAATTTCAAAACTAATTTTTATACGTGCGACAATTTTTTCACATGCAACTTTTTTGTCGTAGCAAATTGTTACTGCTGAATCTTTGCAGCAGTTTTGTGAAACAATGTGCAGGTGGCGAAGTGCTGAAATTCGCTGCAAATCCATGCCTGCCGATTAATTCGCCCATCACTATCCAGGACATATTGTTCAAAAAATCAAAAATCAAAATGATTGGCTGTGTGCATTGCATTAAATCAGGCAATCAAGCATTACATTTTTTGGATGGTTTGTCCTATCTATTATATTCAGTAAACAGGACTATATTGTGCATTCTATATTTTTCGTCACACTCCACCAGACCAGTGACTCATATGTATGTATTTAATTTTGTTATAAATACATTTTACATAATAAAATTGTTCTAGCATGTATAAAATATCAGTTTACCCATGTTAATATTTTTCTAATGTGAGACTGTGTTAAAAAGAATTACAAACATATATTTAAAGAATCTGTACCATATTGGAATATTTGCTATTTGTCCGGATCTGGAGATGTACATTTTGGAATAATGAATGAATTGCAAATCTGTTGCTGAGTATACTAACCTCCTTTAGTGCTAACCATCTTGTTAAAATCATTAGCAGCAATGCTTTTAAAATGTTTTTAATTTAAAAATGTTTTTGCAATTTGTTTTCTTTTAGGGATGGACCAGACCAAGCTTCCCCACAGTTAGGTGTTTTTAGTGGAAATACAGCTCTTGAAACTGCTTATAGTTCATCCAATCATGTTCTTCTAAAGTTTCACAGTGACTTTTCGACGGGTGGATTCTTTGTCCTAAATTTTCATTGTAAGTTTTCTATATGTTCTTGGAAATAAAATTGTAACTAAAGTACTGGCTCTTTGGAACAAACTATATCCCTAAAGGTAAAGTTATTATTCACTCACTTTGTGTATTCAATCTGCTTCAGGCATCTGAACAGTTTTTGTTATATCCCATACATCATTTATAGACAGAGATTTTGCTACTTTATTGAATATTCACTGGGGGTCATTTATAAAGATCGCGCAGTGCATATTTTTCGCAAATGGTTGTATTGCGCATGTTTTTTGCTGAGCGCTAATATATTGCACAGCTCTGCCCCTCTTTCCGTTTTTTGCGAATTCGCAGTGTGAATAAATTTTCACAAATGGCGCGCAAATGAGACAGGAGTTTGCGCGAGCGCACCCAATGTGCGAGGTTGTTGTGCGCCAAAATAGCGTTAAATTCGCAGTTTGCAAAACTGTTTTGCGAATATTTTATCCGCCACCAAAGTTGTGGCGTAATTGAGTCACAGAGTGTGCGCATAAAGATTCGCAATTTGCGAATTGTGACATATTTATAAAGCCCCTTTAGACATTCGCATTGTGAATAAAAAATTCGCAATTCTGTATGCACCCTCTTATTCAGCTTTATAAATATAACAATGCGCAGGGCAAATATATTCACTTTGCAAACCAATCTGCCCTGCGCGAACTTTATAAATGACCCTCACTAAGCCTTAAAATTTAAAATGGTCTGCTGTTGATCCAAAGTATATGTTTATGACGAGGTTAGCTAACCAGCTTTTCCTTTTGTACAGCTGACTCTACTGTCTGCATAAGCCTGCATTCATGTTAGTTGTGGTGCATTTTTTAGGTCCTGTATATGATTTGTCAAGAAAATAATAACTATAAAGGAATGCAAGAGAAGTATAAAATATAATAATATATTATTTCATAACATAATATAAAATATTACATTCGTATTTCTTAAATATAATTTGACAGTGTTTTTATTTGATTGGTATCACAATATACAAATATGTGGATTTCCTTTTTAAAAGGGATTGATTTAGGTGCACATCTTTCTGTCTCTTTGTATGACTGTATGGGTAAAATAAAAAAAGACAAATGTATGGGGTTTTAGTGATATGGGGTTTCATTAGCTGTACCTTATAAGCAGTCTCTAAATGTGTTAACTGCCATACTACTGTCTGTTACCTTATTCTATCCAGGGTAACATAACATATGCAAGATCCGATAGGAAGGGTTTACAAAAACAAACAGACAAAATACCCATTCTTAAGCACACCTTGCCAAAATACTGTCATAAAAACAGCCAATAATTGGCAAGCGTTTGCCAGACAAGCAGTAAACAATGAAAGGACCTGCATACAGCTTACTGAATTAAACAATTCTAAGCTAAATAAATAAATCAGTGGTGCAACACTGAGCAGGTTCCAAAGGTGTTATGTTGAGGGGTTGCTAGATGATCATGAAATGTTATATTGACAATGGGGAACTGCTTTATGCCCAGAAAATAGAAAAGCTATGAAAATGAAAGCTAGCATTGTACAGGGAAGCTAAATTATAACTTAAATATAATATATTAAGCCAAAGCTACAATAAGCAGGCCCTGTATGATATAATTTTGATGGCTGCTGAA
The DNA here is from genome assembly GCA_038501925.1 of Xenopus petersii. Taxonomy (NCBI): domain Eukaryota; kingdom Metazoa; phylum Chordata; class Amphibia; order Anura; family Pipidae; genus Xenopus; species Xenopus petersii. Next base: position 69,831,172 of record CM076680.1, on the reverse strand, counting down.
TTCTATATTGATGCCCAGATATGGTGAAATTGCATTTATCCCAAGAGATATGCAAGCTGAGTGCAGTGAAAGTGAAAGCGAAATTGTGCTAGGTGTACGGTATTTTCGCAGGCACTGTCGATTTTATACAAACTAAAACTTGAGGGAAAAATACTTTTTCCAAGCAATGCTTGCCAATAAACAACCAAAATCCACTTTCCTGGGCTACCTGATATGCTAGCCACCCAACCGCTAGGGGTCAGATGGGCATTAAAATTTCCCACATTTTCTTTGCTCTTTTGAGTTTCAGCTCAAAAAAACTCAATTCAATATAGTATTTAGAAAAATTAAGTCAAAGGAAACTGGACATTTAGAGCTTTTCTTGAAAACGTCTCACCACTCATCCGATTGGCTTCTTCAGTTCAACTGAAGTGGTAAGGGAATGCCCCATCATTTAAACCCATGAGGGTAGTAAAGTCTAGATATCCTATCACAATGGTTTGATTGAACATCAGTAAGGTGTTGGCTGAACCTCACAGATGTGTCAAGATGTGATCCAGTCACAATGGTACAAGGATTTTTATTGAGGCAGGTGTTATTCTTTCATTGTACATGACTGGAATTGTGAATTGTTGTGAAGCTGCCAGGGTAAGGATGTCAAAGTTACATTGTATGTTGATGACAAGAGATCATGCCCCCACTATTTGTCCTCTCTTTCCAAAATGTGCACATTGTTGTCCTCAAAGTAGTGTCCGTATTCCTTTACCTACCACTTCAGTTGAGCTGAAGAAACAACTCTGATGAGTGGTGAAATATTTTCAAGAAAAACTCTAAATGTCCAGTTGCCTTTGACTTAATTCTACTAGATACTGTATATCATGACCTGAATAAATAAGAATCTTCATAGACATATTGCTACTCAATACAATGTCAAAATTTAAACATCAATAAACGTTCTTATTTTTTGAAAAAATGTTTATCTCATGGAATTACATGTGACTTTCTGCAATTGCATGGTTGTGTCCAGCCATAATTTTTGTTTAATGGACCCCATGGGGAAGACTGTCATAATGTCAGGGCAAATTTGTCCACATAACCTTCAGAGTAAACCTCTTTCTGTATTTATCTTTGGGATTCTTTTAGGTTCTGTCTTTACTTCCTCATGTATGTGTTTGGATTACAGTTTTTCTATATACATATGTTTCTCTCAGATTTCTTTATTACTTTAATTTGTGTCTCTTTAAATGTCTTTCTCACTCTTTGTTTCTACTTTTCTTTTTGTTAAGGATTCTCCTTAGTATCTTCTGGCCTCTTTCTGTTTTATTGTTGTTTTATCGGTATCACTTGTTTTCTCTTTAATCTTCTTGTATGCATTAATTTCTTCTGGCTTGACTCCAGCTTTGTGGATTCTCTCTCTCAGTTGCTGTATTCTTTTGTACTAGCTTTTTATGCATGTCTACTTTTTGTTGCCTCACTTAACCTGTATGTACATCTCTTGTTTTTACCCATGCATTTTGGCCATCTCTTAGTTTTTTCTACATAAGAAAGAAAATGCATGTACACTAGAGCTGGGGAAACACATATTTCTAGCTACTGAAGACGTGCAGCAAAAGAACAAGCCTGTAACAAGTCTTTCTTTATAGAGAAAAAACTCCGGGATGATGTTTATTAGTACACCATAGGGTATTGTTACAACAGCAGTGAGCTGACCAGTGGCATTATATAAATTCATAGAAAAGAGGGTTGTGTTTACTGCAATATAGATACAGTCAACTTTCTGCTGTAGGTACTTCCTTCTCACTGCATAAGGTCCGATGTATGTGTGTGTGTTTATTGACTTTTACTCTAGAAATTATTGACATTTGCTGCAGAAATGTTGCTTTCACATCAAAGTTCACCTTATCACCTTTATGTTAAAGAATTGGTAATATTAAGCCGCTTTTCAATTGGCCTTCTTTTTTTTCTCTTTATAGTTTTTTGTTTTCCTTCTTTTTCTGACTGTTTCGAGGTTTCCAATGGGGGTCACTGATCCAATCTAAAAACAAATGCTCTATAAGGCTAAACTTTTGTAGTTATTACTTGTTTTTATTACTCATTTTTCTATTCAGACCCTCTCCTATTCAAATTCCAGTCTCTTATTCATATCAATGCATTGCTGCAAGGGTAATTTGGTCCCTAGCAGCTGGATTGCTGAATCTGAAAACTGGAGAGCTGCTGAATAAAAAGACAAATAACTCAAAAACGCACAAATATTAAAACATTTAAAACCAGATGCAAATAGTCTTAGAATATCACTCTCTATATCATACTAAAAGTTGATTTAAAGGGGAACAACCCCTTTAACTTCTGCTGTTTCATGTACATTACAAAAATACATTTATCTGGTCACTTTTTTCTAAACAATTACCTTTCCTTTCAGCTTATCCACTTAAAAAATGCCACCCTCCTCCATCTGTGGCTGAAGCTAATATAATATCTGATGATGATGATTATGAAATAGGTATTGTATTAATGTAAATGTTTTGTGTAAATGTTTTGTGCATAGACTTAATCACTTACATGAGTATCTTAAGTCTTTATTGCTTTCTGTGAAAAATATATGTTTTTATTGTATCTGAAAATTAAATTAAAAAGTATATAGTAATAAATGTTTTTTATGGAAATGGTAGGATTCTCATAAATAATTAATGCATAACTGCAGTACAAACTCATTTTCAAAAAATATAAATAAAAAGAATATGGGTTGATTTCCAAATGGTACAAATACACCATATACATCTTTCAATTTTCAAATATTAAACAATACACTTGGCAACGTTTCAGATCGCCATCAGTCTTTTATCAAACTTGTGGCTTGATAAAAGACCGATGGTGGTCTGAAACTTTGCCAAGTGTATCGGGGTCTGAGCCCATGTCTCAATAAAAGCATTTTAAGCAAAGTAATCCATGACTGGTGCTGTCAATATTTGAAAATTGTGAGTGAACGGATACATAGTGGAAACCGTTGCACGTGCAGCAGGTCCTAAGAATTGGGAAGAATTTGATACCAGCAACATATTTAAAAATGTTTATGATAGGGACATGTTCGCCACTGTGTTTATCACCTCTCCTTTTAACAACACTCTGACAAGATGCATTGTGGGATTCTCATTAGTTTTAGGAATCGTGTATGAATAATGTTTCTACTTGTGTTACGAACAGGGCTGGATTTACATAGTGAGCGCCCCTAGGCCCACTACCATTCGTCGCCCCTGTCCCATCCAGGGGGACAGGAGCAATGGGGATTGGGCGCACGGGAAATCTAAAAAAATTATTGTATCTCCAGTGCATCCCCAGTGATTTTGAACCAATGTGGGTGTGGTTGGGCAGCATGCCGCCCCCCTAAAATCCTGCCGCCCTAGGCCCGGGCCTAGGTGGCCTTTCCACAAATCCGGGCCTGGTTACGAAAAAGAAAGTGGGTTGAGCAATGCACATTCACTGGTTCCATGTTTCATACGTAAATCTATGCAAGTGCATGTATTTACAAAAACAGGTGTTTTTAATTAGAAAGTTATGATAAAAAAATTGGTAAGCAACCACCTTCTTTTTTTTGTATACTTGGCCATATCAGTAGCACTTCCATTGTATTTATATATTTTTGCTTAGCCTTGGAATGCTCCCACAACCCCCCCCCCTTTTTTGGAATTCTGTGGTATGCACCTTGTGGTGATCTTACTTAAGATAGACCTCCTACTTTCTCATGATGGCATGGCACTTTTTCAGTTAAAAAGAGGCTTGCATGTCATTAAATCATGGAAAAACAAGGCTATTAAACTGAGCTGAATACAACTCAGGTAACAATATGAAGTAAAAAAAAAAAAAGATAAAGCAAGATAAGAGAGGCAAGTGGGGTTCAGTTACATTTTCACTGAAAAAACACTTTTTTTTATACCTTAAACCAACCCAATACTGAGACAGAGATCCTCAATGTATGACTTTCAGAATATGCAATGAAATGCACACTTAGGGTGTTATTTACTAAGCTCCGAATACCCGAAATTCCCCAAAATCTGAAAAATCAAGAAATTTCTGAATTTAATACACCCCGAGGGCAAAAAAGTCAGAATTTAAAAACACGACATCTCAAACCTGTCGAGGTTTCATAAAAGTCAATGGGAAAAATTTCTCCCAGGCCTGCTCTTCCAAAAGAATGCGGGAATCTGAACCAGAATAAAACTAAAGAAGGGGCTGTTGATTTTGGGGAAAATTCACAAAAAAATCGCGAAAATCTGAGTTTTTCCCCCAAAGCAAATTTTCGGGAAAATTTAATAATAAATAAGCGTTAAAACCTGAGCGGGTTAGATGGGAGTTTGTAGCAGCCGATATTTAGATAAGTTTGGACCTTGATAAATAACCCCCTTATATTTATATAATGACCATGTCAAAGCATGTTAATGATATGTGTAAATTATTTCCAGGAGATTTTGTAAAATATCGTTGTCGACCAGGATTTACGTTAGTTGGAAATGATATGATCACGTGTAAGATGGTTGTTCAGTTGCAGTTTGAGGGCTCACTGCCAAAGTGTGAAGGTAATATTTTTGTTTTTCTGCAAATCACAGCCCATAATTATGAAAATAAAATGTTTGCAGATTTGGATATGCCTGGAAAAGGGTGATACAATAAGGCGTATTATGGGTCTAGTAATAAGGAAGCATTTGTAATCACCTACTTCCATACAACCTTGGAAACAATTTGGTGGTATTTAAGGTATTCTTATGTTTAGGAGTGATATAAGATGGAGAAAGCATTTTATATGCCATTTCCTGGACAGAAATACTAGATGATTTCTTATGAATAGATGTCACTATATTAGACCAGTCCTCAGGAGGCCAGGACCCATTGAAGTATTTTTCCTATGCTAGCATAAAAGGAGTTGCAATTTCTGGTTGTACTTCTGCCAAAAATAAACATATCATAAAGATATTACCCTTGGACAAAAAGGAATTTTTGCAAAAGCACTCAAAAACAGATCATGTGAGGGTCGGAATTGTAAGGAACGTACCTGGTGGTCTAGTGGGGGGACGGCAGGGACGCCTGCCGCCCCCTTGGCGGGGAAGCCTGCCGTGACGAGCGGCTTCCATTAGACCGCAGGCACCGGCGTCTTAGGACACACACGGCGCGCTCTTGTGTGATTTAAAGGCGCAGGCGCGCTGACGTAATGACGTCAGCGCGCAATGGCGCAAAATTTAAACAGTATTTAAAGCCCATTAGGGCTGTGGGACCTTGCCCATGATAGGATTGTGTTTCCTGGTGTTTCTGAGCCTTGTGCTATTCGTTGCTATATCCTGAACCTGTTTGATTCCTGTTTTGACCCCTGCCTGGCTATTTTGACTATTCTGACTTCTGGATCCTGACCCTTGCCTGATTACCGACTACCTGTACTGATTAACCCTCTGATTGACTTCCTGGTTTGACACTTGCCTGCCTGACTACGTTTATTCTCTGCCTGCCTCGACCCGGCCTGATCTGACTACTCTTTTGCCTAACGCCTTGTACTACGATCTTCTGTCCAAAGACTTTGCTTTACAGTCGTGCCCCTCTGCCAACCAAAAAGATGTTGGCTTTCAAACAAATGATTGGTCATTATAGGAGATTAGAACTGTAACATACTTTGCACCTTCTTTCCCAAAAAAACACATAATGTTAAAGCATTGCATTTTGTGCCCTGTCAAAAGTTACAGAAAGTTAAATGATATCATATTAGAACCTAAATCCTTATGATTCTTTATGAAAACAATGAGAAAACAATGGTTTTACCCTATTCTGGCATCTATATGAGGCCATTATCAAGGGAGGAGTTAGTGATTAATGAAAGACTGTCTAAACAATTATTACTATGAGAAGCTGCAATGAACAGTTTACTTTCATATTTGTTTTTTTGGTAAGCTGAGAGGATTCTCCATGGAATGAATTTGGTGCAGCACAGAGCAGCTGTAGCTCAAGGTTATGAGCCATGATTGTCTGTCTATAACTTAAACTGTAAATAGTTCTACAACTATTGATTTAAACTAAAATTGATTATCTAGGTGTATGGCTGTTTTGATTGCTCTTCTTACATAACAACTATTTTTGTGTGACAGCTTTATTTAAAATGTACTCACAGGATGAGTACCAAACATCTCTTTTAACCTGAATCAGCTGAACCTGTTTGGCACTGTCTTTTAAGTGTCAATACTTCAGTTGTTAAGCTGCCCTTGGGAATGATAAGATATTTTTTAGCACCTCTTTTGTTTGCTTGTTTGACTTTGTGTTTTCCAATATCACGATAACTTAAACTAGCTAAGGTAAAAAAGTAACTAGCTAAAAACATTTTTTTTTTATTATACTCCGTTAACAATTTTTGCCTAAATTCTATTATAGTAAAATCTGAGTAAATACGGTACATTTCGTACAATATGTACATTGCGCACATATTGTAATATTCTGCATTTTCCGTTTTTTCAGTTTTTCAGTTTAATTATAGCAACTCTCTTAAATTTTCGTCATGACCATTCAGGGACATACTAGAGTTTATTGTTTTTTGCCTCAAAAAAGGTATATCATTATACAGAAAACATCCACTGTAAAATTGGAAGGATTCCTAGATTATGTAATGATGATGATAATGAGAAACATGTTTCATATACTACTCTCTACAGCTAAAATGTAATATTCTCATAAAAAGACACTAACAACTTTTGAAAGATAGATTGTTTGATTGCACATTTTTTTAAACATTCCAAATGTAGCTTTATTGCATTAATATATATTAGCACATTTGCAGTTTTAAAAAACTTGAAAGTATTTATTGAGTAATATATTTATATAAAATGCATCAATGAAGAGATATGTAAGTGCTGTAGATGTATATATCTTTATTTATATATAATTTTACATTTTTACAATGCAGTAATGGTACAAACAGGAGGACAAATACAATAATGCAATAAAATACAAATAAGTATACAGAGTAAGAAAAATAATTATACAGTACACATTCATTATAACTTTATCTGGGGAATCTAGAAGAATTCCTAGCAGTTAAATGAATTTCTGTATTTAATAAAACTTCCTGAAATCGAGAAAAGTATTAAAATCCTCTCATGACGACCACATTGGCACATTCATGGATCTTTGTAGGCTCCGATTATGATCCAATTGTTGTCAGGGGATAAATTATTAGATAGTCCTGATTTGGAGTCCAAATTAGGTAAAAAATCTGATAGTTTTTGCTGCACATAGTATAGTTTATGTATACAGGCTCACTTAGTCATGGAACTAGTAGAATGTGATTGTATTAAGGTGTAATATTCACTATTTTCTCCCCATTTATAGCACAATGTCCTGCAAATGAAATGCGTTTAGAATCATCTGGTGTAATCCTAAGTCCTGGATATCCTGGTAACTACCCAAATTCTCAGACATGTTCTTGGACCATTAAAGTGGAACCAGGGTACAATATATCAATTTATGTTGAAACATTCCAAAGTGAAAAGCAGTTTGATGAGCTTGAGATTTTTGATGGTAAGAAAAAATAAATATATACTATCATATTTATATTTTATTTTTAGTAGTAGTAATGATGTATTTGAGATATTTACCATGACCTCTGGGAGAAGTGCTGGAGCACAAAAGTGGGTAGAAATTATGTATTTGACCTATATAAGGCATCATTTATATGGATAGAACAAGTGCTAAAGCCAGCCCTATTCTTATCACCTGCCATAGGCAAGATTGTTCTCCTTTGCACTGTGTGCCTATTGGCACTCCCTAACTTCTATGTCTTAATGACCCACATGTAGTGAAGAGTGAATTTTATTGGCAACCATGGACTTGCAGCGTCATTCTGCATTTTCGTGCTACACCAAAAAATTTTCAAAAAAAAGTCTCTATAAGATAAAAACATTGACTTCAATGCATTTGGACAAAAAATTCACCATAAGAAAAAACTCCCATTCACTTTAATGCATTTGGACAAAAACATTGCCACAAGGAAAAACTCCCATTGACAATAATGCATTTGGAGAGAAAATTGTCACGTACGTAAAAAAAATCTGTTCTTCAGAAACTTAATAACTCAACCTTATAAACTGGGCATTGGCAACTCATGACTAACCAACCCCAATACTTTATATTAATGCTTATTTATTTCTGTGTGTGAATCATAATGATTTTACATTTTAGATTCAGTAGAAAAGGGATTGGATTCCTGGATTATTGAAGGAAACCTGAGACCATACAGGATCATGTCATAGGCTGACATATTAGCGTACAGTAGATGGGAGTTGTTTTTTGGAGACCCTGCAAAACTATAAAATACTATGATCTGTGCTCAAGTTTTCTGGTCTTGCATTTCAAATATGCAGTTAGTCAGTGACAGAATCCCCTTTATCAATGTATTTATTCTGTGTGTATTTTAAAGGTCCCTCTGGTCAAAGCTCTCTTCTGGCAGCTTTAAGTGGAAATCTGACCCAGCAGCAAAATTTTTCCAGCAAAAGTAATATTATTTTTCTTCGGTGGTCAGCTGATCATGCAACCAGTAAAAAAGGATTTAAGATCCGGTACTCAGGTAAGTAACAACTCATTTGTGTCTTTGTACAGCCATGTAACATTTTCACTGTGTTGCTCATTTAAATATGTGTTTATTGATTTATTTTATTGGTTTCATATCCTTATACTAAACCTAATAAAATAAAAGCACATTTATTGGTTTTAAAATTTCAAGCAAAATGCAACTAACAGCATGATTTTTTTGTGCAGGTATATGGTCTATTATCCAGAAAACCAATATCTGGAATGCTCCACAATTCAGGAATGCCAATTTCCTTTAACTGCTTGTTATTTCTTTAATAATGAAACACTTTATTGTACTTGATGGTAACCAAACTAAGATAAACCCATGTTGTTATCAATATAATCCGATTAGTTTTTTTAGGTTTACATGTTTTTTTAAAAGCTTTAAGGTAAGGTGATCCAAATTATAGAAAGATCCATTCACACTTTTCACACAATACATCCCATATCTGTAGAATAAACTAGTAATATTATCACAATTATTTTATAATTGTTACATTTATCATACATCAAAGAAAAATATATGTGACCTGATTCATATATTAAAAGATACATTGTATTAAAGACCAGTATCTATCTCTGCAGTGTTACGGCATTGTTTGATATTTTAGTACACTGGTTTATATTACATATTGCAATCTTTTATCCAGAGTCAAAATAAATGAACCCAATATTATTTAGCAATTAAAGTCTTAACTGAATTCCAATTTGCTAAAGAGAAAATCATGGTTTGAAAGTTGCACTCCCGTAAAGATCCAGATGGTACAATACATACACATACAATAAACACACAGACTAAAGTGCTTTATTTCATGGTGACATTTAGGGGGTTATTTACTAAACTCCGAATGCAAAAATCACAAAAAATTGGTCATTTTATTTATAAAATATGACTTTTAAAGAATCACTAATTTTTCAGAATGTATTAAACCCCAGGGATGGAAAAGTCAGAATCTGAAAATCCAGGATCTCAGACCTGTTGAGGTTGCATACAAATCAATAGGAGAAGTCCCAATGATTTTATTGATGGGCAGTGGGTTTCGTGCAATACCTCAAAGTTCTCTGAGTTTTCTTGGGAAAAACGTATGGAAAAATCCGAAAAAATTGTGGAAATCTTATTTTTTTCCAAAAAGCAAATTTTTGGGAAAATGTAATAATAAATAAGTCTAAAACACCTGAGCGGATTTGATCGGAGTTTGTAGCAGAAAATATTGAGATAAATTCGGACTTTGATAAATAACCCAGTTATAGTACATTTTGAATTTGAAATTCCCAGGGACCAGTGTTGGACTGGAGGGCCTGAGGCTCACAGGGGCCCCCACCCAACCTCAAGCCCCCTCTGGGCCCCCCATGCGTACCTCTTCTCTAGTTGCAGCTGGATGGCCGTGGAGAGATCAGGGGGAAGCACAGGGTCTCAAATGGGTGCTGGTCTGGCCCAATCTGACTCTGTCAGGAAAAATATTCTCAACCACGAGGACCCCTTTTCTATCTGACCATAGTTACATAGTTAAATTGGGTTGAAAAAAGACAAAGTCCATCAAGTTCAACCCCTCCAAATGAAAACCCAGCAAACATACACACACCCCTCCATACTTTTAATTAAATTCTATATACCCATACCTATACTAACTATAGAGCTTAGTATCACAATAGCCTTTGATATTATGCCTGTCCAAAAAATCATCCAAGCCATTCTTAAAGGGGAAGGAAACCTAGTTGGCGCAAAAACCCTCCCCCCCTCCCGTGTGTTGTCCACCCTCCCTCGTCCCCCCTGGCCTACCCGTCCCGCTGGGCAAATGCCCCTAACTTGTTACTTACCCTTCTGTGCAGGTCCAGTCCAGGGAGTTCACAGACGAAATCTTCTTCCACGCGATCTTCTTCCTGCTTTGACCGGCGCATGCGCAGTAGGATCATTTCGCTGGTATGATCTACTGCGCATGCGCCAAAAGTATTTTGTGACTTTTGGCGCATGCACAGTAGATCCGTACCAGCGAAATGCTCCTACTGCACATGCGCCAAAACGCCGTTCAAAGCAGGAAGAAGATCGCGTGGAAGAAGATGTCGTCTGTGAACTCCCTGGACTGGACCTGCGCAGAAGGGTAAGTAACAGGTTAGGGGCATTTGCCCAGCGGTACAGGTAGGCCAGGGGGGAGGAGGGTGGGCAACATACGGGAGGGGGAGAGGGTTTTTGCGCCAACTAGGTTTCCTTCCCCTTTAAAGGCATTAACAGAATCAGCCATCACAACATCACCCGGCAGTGCATTCCACAACCTCAATGTCCTTACTGTGAAGAACCCAAGGAGAAGACCATTCAGATTTCAGCATTTCGTAGGATACAGCCAAATAATAATTGATGCAACTACCATGAAAATAATCTAGAATAACCTAATGTAAATGGAGCACTGGGAACTTTATAAAGATAATATCAACTTAAGGCAACCATACACAAAAAAATGTTAGGCACGCCTAAGTAATTGTATTGACTTGCCTGAAACCCCTATCAGCAGAAAATTGCACCGGCCCAGGGTTATACAAGTGAGCACCACGGAGAGATCTTCTTCCTGCCTCACTCTTTCTTCATGCGATTGCACATGTACAGTAGAACGAAAAGCTGAACTTTAAGACGTCAGCTACTTCGTTCTACTGTGCATGTGTTTGCCCGGGGAAATTTGAAGAAAGAAGAACCGTGGTGCTTACTAGAAAAACTCCGGGCTGGTGCAGTTTTCTGCTGATAGGAGCACCAGCCCAGGGATTTCAGGTAATTCAATACAATCACTTAGGCATGCCTAACATTTGGCACCCTCAAGTGCAAACAGACTTTGATTCTCCTTTAAATAAATACTTTAAAATGTGCATAATTTATAGTCTAATGAATGCTTTTATTTTTATTTATATATTTTTATATTATACATATTTTATGTTATATTTTTTGTTTTTATTTTATATTATGTATACATAGTTTTTTTTTACACAAATTAACATACACTTTTAGATCACTAACTCTCTTGTGTTCTTTTTAAAGCTTCTTATTGCAGTTTGAATACAGTGATAACAAATGGTGGCATTTTGAATAAAACAGGAATTGAACTTGGATCTAAAGTTTATTACTTCTGCAAACCAGGCTACAAAATGATTGGGAAGAATGACGCCACATGCATTAGAAATTCAAATGGAATGTATGAATGGGGCTTTTCTGCTCCAATATGTAAGGGTAAGTTGTTATTATTACTTAAATTCTTTTCAATTGTATTTCTACAAGATACATTTACATAAAAAAAACTAAAACATCATTGGGAAGATACTTTCATAGTCAGGACACTTCCAGACCTTTGAATAGCAAATGCAACATGAAGCGCTTTTGAGCATTGGGGGGGGGGGGAGAGGTAAATATAAGGTGGCATTTGGGCCATAACAGAGGAATTTAATGAGTTTCATACATCGCCCTCTGTTGTTCCTGAAGAAGTGATGTTACTAACATAAAGCAGACCCTGTTACCAAGGAGGAAGGCAACATCTTGGACTGGTTGTAGGGCCTGCTGTTTGATGCCACTTTGTATTCTGTCTTCTCTCAATCACCCAGCCAGCTGGCACAGGGGGCCATAGAAAGCTTGGTATGCCTCTGTCCTGAAGCCATTTCAAGATGGTTCTAAATGCTCACATCTTTATTTCTTTCTATATATTAGTTTACCCATGTTTGTGAGGATTTATTAAATAGCATTAGTGTGAAAACTTTATTTGAGTGCAGGAAGTATTTAAATAATTAAAATGTCTGTGCATGGATTGTGAATAAAACATATTCCTAAATGTGTACATGAACATATTGGTATAAAATATATAAACAATATGCATTTGCATATGAGCCATTATTGCGTTTTTACACTAATTTACACTAACATGATTTTAGTATTGTGGAACTCATTTCCTTCATCACCAAATTTGCAGTAATTGGGTAATTAAATAGGAAAGATATGTATTAATTTTCCAAATTTAAGGAGTTAATATGTTTTTGTTGTGATAACCCTATCTTAAGATATACATTTCGGTGACTAGAAAAGCACCAAGCTTCTAAAGGCATCACTGAATGTGATTGTCCAGAGGTTTTCGAGATTTAAAATATTAAAATGTATGTAGATTTCTTAGAAGACGTGATGTGTAAAGCCCTTACTGTAATTTATGTTTCAGCTGTGTCCTGTGGAATTGCCCAGTCACCTGGAAACGGTTCTGTTTCAGGAAATGAGTTCACTTTAGGAAGTAAAGTGACATATGAATGTAATGAGGGCTACAGATTGCAATATAGTCAACAATCAACAGCAGTGTGTCAAGAAGATGGATCGTGGAGTAATGCAGGCAAGCAACCTGTTTGTCAGCGTAAGTATAAAAGAACATCATTTCTTTTTACACCTTTAAAATGCCTGTCTAATACTTAAGGCTCTTAATGTGTTTCCTAGGAATAAAAATAATAACACAGCAAAACGGATTATATGTGAACATGCAGTAAAGGATAAATGCTAGATAGCTATTTAAATAATGTACTATATATGTCATAATTAATCAAATAATTAATGTTGTTCTTTTCAATAAATCTACTAGCAGAAACACAAATTCTGTTATTGCTATTGTACTTTTTTTTTATCTTACTTATAAATTAATTAGTAACTCAACATGCAAAAATATATAGGTAAAACACTGGAGTCATTAACTATATTTTTTAAAAGCAAAACAGCATAAATGATGAAGTTCTTCTAGACACAGTTGCTTTGTTTTATTCCTGTATAATGCTGAGCAAAATGAAATAATGTTGCAAATACTGACTACAGGTACAAGTGTGTTTTTTTCTGTCAAATCTGTAGTCATGTAGTCTGTAATGTCTCTTCATTTAATGTCCTTGCACCTAAAAAAAGTCTAAGCTTCTATTGTTTGCAACCTTGAAGCATGAAAAGGCCTTAAAAAGATCTAATATGCAAAGTGGGAGAGAGTACTTTAAATTATACAATCGTATTAAACTGCATCTTTTATGTAACAGAAAACAATTTAAGCCTGACCAACAATGAAAAGGAATTACTGAAACAGGAAATTATATAATAATATCCCTTTAATACAGGGCATGTTATATACAGCAAGAGGCAATTACATGTCTCTGGATAATAGCAGAGCAGTGCACAGTGAATATAATAGAGGTGAGTCTGTTTCCAGACCTCTATTACTTGAGTACAATCAGGCTTAGTGGTGCAGTACACTTGCGGTACTTCCAGAAAGCACTCTATTGTCCATGTAAGTCTGGCAAAAAAGATTCTATCCTTAAGCTTTGCAGAAAGGAACACTGTTTAGAAACCAATGTAAGCTTTGTTTAGAATGGACTTTATATTAGCAGAGTTTGAATTTTTAACAGTGTAATTTGTGAAGACAGAAATGTGTACAAAGAGAAACATTTTTCTCAAGTATGGTTAATTAGTAGATTACTGATACTTACAGTCTAAAACAATGTAGAATTAGTTTGGATAGTACAGTGTATGATAGATAGAGATAGATAGAGATAGATAAAGTAGATTATAGATGATAGATAGATAGATAGATAGATAGATAGATAGATAGATAGATAGATAGATAGATAGATAGATAGATAGATGCAGTGGTAGTATTGAAATCAAATGTGTAAATACCTAGCTGTAAAGACAAAAATCAGGTACGTTTAGACAGTCACAATGTCAGACTGACATAATCACTAAGGAAGAAGCACAACTGTCTTGACAGAATCCTTTGAACTTTCTCTGAAATGTTTGCATTGCAGCCTCAAGGAAACATGTCAAACTGACCTTGTGTAGGTTGCATCCATTAAAAAAAGTACCTGAGATAATTTTACATGAGATTCTAAAACAAAAACCTAATAATAATTCACTGCAAAACAAAAACATAAACGTTGTGAGGAGGGCAATTGACCACTAAATCAGGTCTCAAAGCATTTACCAAACATTTAAAAAAAATTGCTCATGACACATTTCTGACCCAATCTACTAATCTATTATTCTCTGCAAATGTGCATTAGTTACATAATTAGAAAATAACAAACCCTATAACAAACTCATGGAATCCTTTGATTAGGTCCTAATTGCTTATTTCTGTTCATATTTATAGGCTGCAATTGGCAATTCTGTGTTTGGCTGCATTATTATTTTTATCATTCGTAATGCCAATAGCACCAAAATATTACGCATACCTTCTTGGAGAATGTTAACCAATTTAATCACTCACCACTATAGTGAAGTATATACTTTTCAATCTCTCCAGCGCTAGGATCAGATTGATGAGAATTAATTTGGTCCTTCATTTGTGACTTTTTAGGAATTGTGGTCCCCAAGATCCAATTGATTTTTTAAGACCTGTGACCCAAACAAAATAAATAGGGTGTTTGAACGTGAATTAAATCAATCTAAATTTAGCTCTATAGATTGACAATTGTGTGCACTTGAACTCCAAGCAACTGAAAGCACATCCATGTCCCACCTAAAATGTTTCACCTGTTTGTGGATGGTAACAATTATGCAGAAGAGCATTGTGTTTTGGGTAAAAACATGTCAAATTGAGCTAATTTTAACCCTTTGCACTCCTATCATTGTCCAAGTAGCAGCCACAAACTCACTCTGAAGACCACCTTCAAGACAAACTTGTTTAAGAATGTAACCATTTTCTATTGCCATTTTCTATGGCGATACCTTTGCATTTCATCATAGTTACTGAAATGAAAAGCATTTTCACCTTAAAACGTATATACACCGAAACATTAAAATAATTACAAAGGGAGCAAAGGAAGCAAGTGGTTGTGTGTTTGTATATTAATTACACATTGTACACAATATATTTGATAAAAAGGCTGCCTGTCCTGCTTACTGGTTCATAAAGAATTGATTAAATGTAGCAACTTACATATTCTTATTGAGTTTGCAATATTATGAAAGCAGGAGATATTCATCATTGTTATTTTATGAAAGCTTCACTGATCAGAGCTTTCCAAAACAAAAAGACAATTACATGGCCTTGACAGTTTAATTTACTTTTCATTTTAAAAGGCAGAGTTGAGTAGAAGATCTTAGTGTTTCTATTGATTAAAGGCATTTTATTAATATACAGTACCATCTAGGGAAATAGTAATTAAAATATAATATTTTCATTTTTTTGGGAGTTTTGGCAATATAAATTTAAAAAACCTTATTAACAATTGGTTGAAGAGTCAGGATTTTATTCATTTAATTAAAAAAAACTTAAAACACTTTAATAAGACTGTAGGAAAGGCATTATCAAATAACTACAATGTGAATGTGCTAATTCCCAGATGGAGCAAAGTCAACATTTTGCCAGTTATTAATTATGTTTGTTGTAAAGATATATCCAACAATACAATACAACAATAGGAGACAGTGACTCCAGTGGAGCTTTTTTGTTGATTATCAATTTCTTCCATGCACAAGACGGAGTAAGGTCTCCTTTGATACCTCAATGAGAATTTTTAGTATACTACTCATCTCCTATCTAAAGGGTTACTGGAGGTTCCTGAAGAGCCCTATGATAAGTACTTTATATCATATATCCAAATGTTGCTAGTAGCTTGACAGGGCAAATAGAATGTCTTGCATCCCATGTACAGTATTGCAAGGCAGAGGAACAGTGCTTATTAAATCTTCCCACAGCTCTTTAGCAACAGCAGGTTTATTTACAAATGAACACTGTTATGATTTTGTTGATATGTGTGACATTTCTATTTCTCTTCCTTCCTTCCTTCCTTCCTTCCTTCCTTCCTTCCTTCCTTCCTTCCTTCCTTCCTTCCTTCCTTCCTTCCTTCCTTCCTTCCTTCCTTCCTTCCTTCCTTCCTTTCTTTTCTTCCTTCTCTTCCTTCTCTTCCTTCCTTCCTTCCTTCCTTCCTTTTTTCCTTGCAACAGGGCAGCTAGGTCCATACCATATGAATAGACCAGTGATAGGCAACATGGTACATCACATAGGCTGCACATGTGGCACCTAATGTAGATGCATCATGATGCAAATCTAATGTTCTGACACTATTTCATTTTGGCAACATTTCAGAAATGTTTCAGTGGTTTTGCAAAACGCACCAGTTTCACTCATCAATAGTCAAATTGCATGTGCACTCATGTCCATTTTGCTACATTGGGTGTAATTATGGTGTACACAATAATGAAATGATATTTAACACTGCACTTGGGTTCCCAAATTACTTCAATTGCCATTTAATGTATCACTGTTCTCACAAACTGGCACTGTTCTCACAAACTGGCATTTGATTTTTGAAATGTATCATGTACTGGCCCTTTAAGAATTCAAGTTTAACTATTTTCCACCGTAAACCAGCCAAATCGTTGTTTTAGCCTATGGGGATGGGATCAATTTGGAGTTGTATGCAACCTTCCTGAAAATCAAGGTTTTTTTTTTTAGAGAAAAAACGTTAATCGAATTTGAATTCTTTTCAAGTTTCCGGGTTGCTTCAATTCACCTGAACATGAAAAATTTCGATTGGTCATTTTTTTTTCCTTGAATCTTGAGTTCATGCTAGTTTATGGAAGTTCATGGGATTTCATGGGAGTTTTTACAAACTAACATGAAATTAAAATTCAACCCTTGATAAATCTGCCCCATAATGATATTGATAACTAGATAATTACAGATTCTGCTTTATTTTTTAACTTACAGTACTAGGAGACTTTACCACATGTCCATAGTTTCCTTTTAGCTTAGTTTGTACTTTAATTTAGTTCGGTCTAGTAGTATGAATAATTCACGAATGTCACTGTTAGTAGATCCGTACTAGTACTGTGCTGTGATACTACAATTATTTACTCTGATTTTTAGCTACTATAGTATGGAATTATGGTCCCATTGTGTTGGTTCATAACATGTTTATAGATGTGGAAACATAATAAAAACTGTTTTTTTGCAGCTATTATCTGTACAAATATCGAAACTCAGCTTTCAGAGCATGTGACTTGGAGGCTGGTGTCAGGCTACTTAAATGAATATGGTTCTCAAGTCTTGCTGAGCTGCAGTCCTGGTTATTACCTTGGTGGAATAAGACTTCTGCAGTGTAGAGCTAATGGAACATGGAGTGGAGGTGATCTAAAACCAAGCTGTAAAGGTATATAAAATTCATATTTCTATTTAAGTGTAAAAATGTAAAATGCCTTTGATCACCTGTAGTCACGAGCGAGTTTCCCACAGTCGTTGCAGCAAATTTGATAACTTTCTTTGTGAATTCTCTTGTCCATAGTTATCTCGTGTGGCGATCTACCTTCACCACCAAATGGGAACAAAATTGGAACTTTAAATGTATATGGAGCTACTACTATATTTACATGTAATACAGGTTACACACTTGCTGGATCTCACGTACGAGAGTGTCTGGCTAATGGCCTCTGGAGTGGTGCTGAAACAAGATGCCTAGGTACATTTTAAGACAAATATCACTGTTTTTAGTAAATGTATACTAAAGCAAGTTCATTTTTTCTGATAATATTCCATTTTATGCTTTTTAAAAGACAAAATGGATACCTGCATGCAACACCAAGCCAAAATATAGATATCTACATTGTCATCATTATGGTTTCTTTCCTAGAGCATCCTTAAAGGAGAAGTAAAACCTAAAAACGAATATGGCAAAATATGCCATATTTTATATAATGAACTTATTGCACCAGCCTAAAGTTTTAACTTCTCAATATCAGCAATGATCCAGGAGTTCAAACTTGTCACAGGGGGTCACAGTTTTATAAAATGTCACTTGCTCAGTGTGCTCTGAGCAGCTGGCGAGAAGCTAAGCTTAGCAGTTGACGCAAATTGTCAAGCAGGTTTGCCTGTAATATAAGCTATTGCTACAGGGCTGATTATTAAATTCTTATGCTAGTTGCACTGGTTTCTGTGCTGCCATGTACTAATTATCTGCATTAATTACTAATCAGCCTTATACTGTGACAGTAATATTCTATGTGTACTGTATATTGTGAGTCAGTCCCTAAGCTCAGTAAGTGACAGCAGCACAGAGCATGTGCAGTGAATCAGCAGAAAAGAAGATGGGGCTACTGGGTCATCTTAAGAGGCACAGATCTTCACTGCTAAAGGCTGTGGTTGCCTTGGGCTAGTAGAGAGGCCCAAAACATAATGTACAACCATGGCCGGGCCTAGTCGGCCAGGCACCCCAGAGGACCTGGCTGACCATGTTGCCCCCTCCTCTTGCATGCGCACAAACGAGGATGCACATGTGCGGGCGAACACATGCGCTAAAGAAGCGTCCAGACGCACCCGTGTGCAAACCCAGAAAGCAGGGAAGGTTGCTGAAGGTGCAAGAAACACGGGACTGAACAAGTGGAAGGAGGCAGACTTTGCCTGGTGCCCCTCCAACTTTGCCCCCCAGGCACTTGCCTCTTCTGCCTACCCCTAGTTCCGGCCTGTGTGCAACATTTCTACCCTACAGTAGTTCTTGTTAAGCTTTACTTCTCCTTTAAACACAAGCATGTACAGTAAGGGCAATTGTTACTCATTCCCCAATGACAAGGTCTTTATATTTGTTTGAGAAAGGTACTTATAAGTGTGTTGATTCTTGAACATTTTTGTAAAGAGCAGCTTCTTTGGGCTCAAATGAAAACCTTTTGAGATTTATGTCACATTATATGTATTTGCATCCCTTTAGCTGGCCACTGTGGTTCACCAGATCCTATTGTAAATGGACATATAAGTGGTGATGGTTTCAGTTATCGAGATACTGTAGTTTATCAGTGTAATCCTGGTTTCCGTCTGATTGGAACTTCAGTTCGTATATGTCTTCAAGATCACAAATGGTCTGGAAAAGCACCTGTTTGTGTCTGTGAGTATTTGGCATTCAATTTTAGTAGCAGTGATTAATATAGTGTATGATGCATTGTAAAGATCTTATATGTTGCAGGCGGTGGATGTTTTCTATTTTTTCCCTCAGTATTGCCATTGGTAGTTGAAGTAGAACAAAGGAAGAATAATAAAGGGTAGGTGGGGTGGATGAAAGAATTTTGTACAACATTAAAGAAACATACAGTAGTAGATGAAGTAGAACAAAGGAAGAATTCCAAAAGTGTGCAGAATTACACAACATTAAAAATAAGCAAGTGAATGTAGTAAGTATTCTTATATTAGTTTTATCACTATTAATGTTAATTTGGGTGCAAAATAAAATAAATTAGGATAATATTTGATGTCATTTGGCTATGGCTGCCAATGTTAAAATCGTTGAAATTGCAAAATAAATTGGCAGACATCTTTCTGATGCATAGACTGTTCTTGCACTGTGCACTTGATATTTGCAAATATAAATTAACAGAAAACTCTGGCAAATACAGTGATCTCACACCATAAACATAATTGCATATGTGTGCAATTTCTATATGCTATAAAAGTATATGAGTTTCAGCCTGCACGCAGGGTATCATCAGCAAGAGAAATAATGAGGCCTATGCGGATTAAAGTGCACCCATTTTAAGAATGTCTAATGCTGCAGTGCATTTGTTTTCCCATGTTCTACATAATAAATAAATTGTACTGTTAATTTTGCTGATGGAGTGTTTTGTCTTGAACAAAGAGTAGTCTAAATCTAACATTGTGTGCTGATTTATTTACCTGACCCCTATACATTTTTTTAGTATGCAGGCATAAAAATGTGTTGGTTGGTGACTCATTCAAATAAGCATACCAGAATGTACATGAAATAAAGTATGAGAGCCCCATTAGACGTCATAAAATGTAATTATATTACTGTTGTCATTTAAGAATTTGCAAAATGGAGATACCACCCAGACCCTATGTATTAAAATTAATGTGCAAAAAAGGACGTTTTCTTCCTGTTGCAATCGGTTAAGGGAAAATATGTTACTTTTTACCTTGAAGCTCTGTATTTGAAGTACTTAGGTCTATTAAATGTCTTCCATTTCTATCCTAGCAATATTTTATAGGTGTTTTGTGTGTTTTCTTCCGATAAGCACTTTTTGAAAATAACCATTAAACGCTGAGTTGTGGTTCTGCAAAAACTGCTGTCCAAATTACCTCAAAATTCATACGGTTTAGAGACAAAGAAAAACGCTGTCATAAGTAGTACTCTTGGAGTACTTTTGTCACTTTGCATGCATCAAAAAAAAAGTTTATTCCTGAAATTACATTTAAATGAATATAAGCACTTAAAATCTCATAGCAAAAGGCATCCAGGGATATTTATAAACAAAGATCAAAAAGCACCTCTGAAATGTTGTCTTCTGACTGTAGCCTCTGCCATAGTAATGAAGCTGCATAACAGTGATGTTACAGTGGCAGATGCAATGTATGGTTGCTGTCTAGGGCAATAGGCAAAGTTACTGTCAGGCATGTTCCCTTAATTAATACTCAAAGCAGTATTTCACATTAATAGTACAGTGTATTGACAGTTAATGCATCTACAACATTCAGCAACCCTCCACCAGTTCATACTTAGTATCAGTAAAAGTACCTATTCACACATGCTAGGTTCCTATACTCCTTCCCTACTTAGGGGCACATTTACTAATGGTCGAATATCGAGGTTTAATTAACCCTCGATATTCGACCCTCGAAGTTATATCCTTCAACTTCGAATATTGAAGTCGAAGCATTTAGCACTATTCGCTCGATCAACGATCGAACGATTAAATCCTTCGAAATGAACGATTCAAACTATTTTAATCCATCGATCGAACGAAATTCCTTTGATCAGAAATTGTTTCGAAAGCCTATTGGCTAACATTGATGCTCGTAGGTTTTAGGTGGCGAAGTAGGAGGTCGAAGTTTTTTTTAAAGAGACAGCACTTCGACTATCGAATGGTCGAATAGTCGAAGAATTTTTAGTTTGAATCGTTCGATTCAAAGTCGTAGTCGATGGTCGAAGTAGCCAAAAAAAACTGTATTTTTTATTCTATTCCTTCACTCAAGCTAAGTAAATGTGCCCCTTAATGTGCGTTTGTGTTAAATTTGATGGCAGTTCACGTGTGCAGGTGGGGAGAGGAAGTTTTATGCAATGAGTAGAATGGAGTGTCACGTTTTTTTGTTGTGAGTGTGAAACATTATATTAAAGGAGAAGAAATGCTACAGAGGCATTTTATTGCCAATAGATTAGCTGCAATAGTGCAAGCTAGAATGCTATATTTATTCTGTAGAATGTTTTACCATACCTGAGTAAAAAGCTCTAGAAACTCTCTGTTTATTTAGGATAGGAGTTGCAGTATTAATGTGGTGCGACATCACTTCCTGCCTGAGTCTCTCCCTGCTCTGAGCTCAGATTCTAGTAGAGAAGGGAGGGGGGAGGAAGAGGAGCAAACTGAGCATGCTCTTGCCCAGGGCAATGAGGTTTAAACTGAAGGCAGGAAGTCTGATACAGAAGCCCATGTGTACACAATAGAAAGAAAGAAATGCTGTGTTTCTTTTGACAGGGGACAGAGCAGCACTACTTTGAGGGTTTACTGGTATATTTAGGTGGACCTTTCTGATAAGGCTTACTTCGTTTTAACCTTTCCTCCTCCTTTAAAGGGTTAGTTGACCTTTTAGTAGACCTTTTAGTGATCTGAGACAGTTTTTAATTAGTCTTCATGTTTTATTCTTTGTTTCTTCTGAGTTTGTTTTTAGATTTTGTTCAGCAGCTGTCCAGTATGGAATATCAGCAGCAATCTGGTTGCTAGAGTCCAATTTAACCTGGCAACCAGGCAGTGGTTAGAATGAGAGACCACAAGATAATTAGGAGAAGGCCTGAATAGAAGGTTTAGTAACAAAAAGTTGCAATACTTCCAAAGGCTATATATTTATGGTTTAGAGTTGGTGCAATGGTAGATAGAACCCTTGGGAAGCTCTGCTGAATAAACTCATTGAGACACTCCCTATGACTTCCCTCTTCACCTCATAACCTACATTTTTAGCGCTACTAAGCAGACCATGGAGGCCTCTTGGAAAACCGAATTTTTGTCTTTCGGTAAATTATATAGAGTATACAGTATAATATGAGTAATTGACTGCACAATTCTTGGCCACTGATAAACAGTTTGGCTATATGTGGAACTCCTCACAAATCTACACTCAAATGACATGAAGAAAAAAAAAATTTGATGCAGAAGACGTAAGCAAATTAAATAGCTTTTTGACTTTACGCAACTCACATTTGACAATTAAGTGTTTGTAAAGCAGCACTTTAGAGCCAGTACCACCAGGAAACACATACTGTATGTCAATAAGGTACTGAATCTTAAGGTTCACCCAGTCTTTTGCTTTTTTAAAAAACGTGGAAACATATCTCTACCATTCTCTACCAACATATAATTTTTCAGTAGCAGTATGCACAAAATTTCTCTGTCTTAAATATATTGATAATGGGTTGAGTGCAGAGGACCTCTTGTATTTGTTTAAACATATCTCTACAACATGATTATTTTATTTAAAAAAAAAACTGTGCATTATTTTGCTGTTATGTTGAGCCTCGTCTTTAAAAATTAAATTCACTTGATAGATACTGATGATTTGTCAAATAAAATGAATTGTCTACATTTTTGGTGTCCCAAATGCAGTCATTCCTCACAGTTAGCTTGTGTTTCAAATATTCTAATATAGATCTGGTTTAGATGTCAGTGCTGTGAGTATACAAAAAGAATGTATACAAAAATGGTTTGCTACATTATCTAGCAAGTGCAACTAACTTTTGCTGAGCGAACAAAAATTCTCTCTCTTCTAAGTGAGTAAAAATTTAATTCCCGAAGTGACAGGCAATATATATTAAAAATAATGCCATAAATTAAAACATGTGCCAAATCCAGGAAGATGCCAGAAGCAATATTCACAGGCAGTAGCTAACAGTTCAGCAGTTTAAATGAGCTCCAGTGTTCCATAGAATGATGAGAAAAGAATCATCCAAGCTCTGCTGCTCGAAACTCTTTATGGAATCAAAAGAAATACTGTGTTGCTGTTAAAGCTGTATGGAGGCATAATAGAGTCTCTTATTCCCAGTAGTGTTCTCTGTTAAATAGAGAATATACCTTACCTAATTTGAAAATGCACCATTAACAGTAGGATTTCTTTTCTGCATACAAGATACATAGGAAAGCAAAGAGATATACTATAAAGTGAACAATACAAAAGTAACAACAAGTCTACACTACACTAAAATGTTTAAAATAAATTATGAAAAAGAAATATGCAGTCAGATCTTTACCATGTAAAAAGGCAAATTTCTGTTGTCTTCTTTTGGTAAACTCTATACATGGCCACTGAAATATCCTTGCAAACCTGACTGATCACATCTGGGTGGGAGGGAAAAACAATAAAACTGTTCATGTGTACACAAATTTGTCTTTGCCAAAAGTAATAATGACTGAATTATCAGCAGTTTTGCCTCCGATAAGGATGAATTGTATCTTAGTTGGGATCAAGTACAAGGTACTATTTTATTATTACGGAGAAAAAGGAAATCATTTTTCAAAATTTGAGTTATTTTATTATAAAAATGGATTCTATGGGACATAGCCTTCCTGTAATTCAGAGCTTTCTGGATAATACGTTTCCGGATAACGGATTCCATACCTTGACTTGTGGATCTTCAATACTTGGGCCCCTTTTTTTACCCAATAACCGACACTGACAGCAAATACATCTGGGTGGAAAGGCAGCAGCTTAGATTATTATAGATGTAACTGTAAATAACAACAACCCATGAACATACAAATGATTAAACCCCCATAACCATATTCAGAAACAAAAACATAAACAAGTACATAAACCGTTGTCATCTGCATCTTTTTTCACCATTTTCAAACCTAGTCGCTTAACCTTGCCAATACACCCATATACTGTAGCAACTAACTGCAACTGAGCACTCCAGGCCTATCTTTCACGCTTGAACTACTTCCTTTATGTCTTCTTCTAACCTTTTTGGCTTCCCCATAGGGCAGCCCACCACTCCCCGCCCATTGCTGCGACAACTCCCCTGATCCCAATGACCCATGGGTGGGAGGGAGGAAAGTTGTCTCAACTGTCTAGGTGAAATGTCTGCACAAGTTTTACTGGTCTTCAAACTGAACCCAACACACAGTGGGGCTCATTTATTAACGCAGCGCAGTGATAAAAAGAGCGCAGTGGCCTGACATTTGCCCAGCGCATGCGAGTATTTAATAATGTAGCGCACGATACCTTAACAGTGCGATTTTGTGTGCTAATGTAGGTGCGACTTGTGAAACTGTGTGAAACTGCGTATCAGCTGTCGCAGTGCTTATAATAAATTGTGCGCACAGGAAGATACCGCAAAGGTAAGGATTAGTTGTGCTCATGTATGAATGCGCTGCTTTAATTAGTTGCGTCACATATTGCGCATATTGCGTTCACTTAGACGCATCTGCATTTGTTGCTGTGCTAATATTTGTTTGGTTGCAAAGGTGTTTAGCCTACCTGATACCCTTAAAGGAACCTTGGTCAATATAAACATGTTGGGTGGAAGGCGTGGTTAATATGCACTTTACAGGGGTTGTTCATCTTTGAGTAAACTTTGAGTTAACAAACATCCCCACCAACAGCAGCACCATTGTATTTGCCAGAACCCAGTTTAGCAGTGTGGCTCTGCTAGCGCAGCTGGGCAGGAATGCGCATTTTGAAGAGCGTTACTATTACGCCACAAAGAGGCAGTCGTAAAAATTGTGGTGCTGTTGACCGGGTGCAGTTTTGCACATATACAGACGCAAATCTGCGACGGCCGCAGTGCAAGCGCATTGTAGCCACGCCCACAGTCACGCCCCTAACAACCACGGCATCGTTTGCGACATAAATGCCCAATCTTTTGCGCAATGCGCATAAACAAAACCATCGCAAAAGCTCTGTGTTATGCGCAATATCACGCAAATATATTAGCGATCACACTCGTGATGTCGCAGACAATCTTTTGCGTCCACTTATGCGCTGCGCTGCGTTAATAAATGAGCCCCAATGAATTTGGCCCCTTCAAAGTGGAGGCAACTACACAGTTTAGGAGCTACTGTTCTTGGTTACTATCATTATTAGCAATGCTGCAGATACAGTGTAGTATGTATCTTCTGTTAGCTCAATTGAGCATTTGTCTATTAGGATCTATTTCCCAGGGTAATATATTGTATAACAGCACAGTCTTTATCTCACCTTGTATTCCTTCTGTCAGATACAGTTTATTCTTTAAATATGTGGTACAAACAAGATGAAGCATGGCTAAACTGAGAATTATAATCATGTGATGCTTCATTTTATATGCAGTGGCATGACTACTAGAATAGTTGTGGACAGTGTTATTTGTTTTCATTTTTGCAGAGTATTTTTTTTGCATAAAAAAAAGTTCAAGTATATTTATATGTTTCATTTTGTTAAATTGTATAAGTGATTTTTCCCTACATTAATATTTTTCTCATGAACACTTTGTTTTACATTTCTTTAAGTTGTCACGGGCACATTATACAATATAATTTTTATAAATAATTCATATATATATATATAATTTAGTTCAAAAGAACTTTGCAGGCAAGAGAATAGTTTACTGTATTTATTGAGTATTTGCCAATCGCTGAATAAAATATACATGGAGCACATTTTGCATCATTTTTATAAAGGTGTGAAAAAATCAGAAATACACCAAAATCAAAATTCTAACTTAATAAGCCTTGTATAAATACATATTTCTAAAGCTACAGATGCAAATGCAAAGGTGTAGCCGAGTATATAATTCTGGCATGAATAATGTCAACAACAAAGCTTTGTAAATACATTATTTTACACCAACTTTTGAACTTTTTAGCATAAAATATTTTACATAGCTTTATCAATATGACCTTTTGTTTACACATGGTCCATCTGTACAAATAATATGGGGCACATTTACTTAGAATTTCAACGTTTTTTTTTTTTGTCTACTTTGACCATCGAATTGGCTACTTCGACATACGGCTACGACTTCAAATCGAACTATTCAAACTAAAAATGTTCAACTATTGACCATTCGATAGTCGAAGTACTATCTCTTTAAAAAAAACTTCGACCACCTACTTCACCACCTAAAACCTACCGAGCATCAATGTTGAGGGATGTATGTATGGATGCTGGGTTTTCATTTGGAGGGGTTGAACTTGATGGACTTTGTCTTTTTTCAACCCAATTTAACTATGTAACTATGTTAGCCTATGGGGAAGGTCCCCATAGGCTTTCTAGCCAATTTGGGATCGAAGGAAAATCGTTCGATGGATGGATTAAAATCCTTCGAATAGTTTGATTCGATCGCAGGAAATGCGGTAAATCCTTCGACTCCGATATTCGAAGTCTAAGGATTTTACTTTGACGGTCGAATATCGAGGATTAATTAACCCTCGATATTCAACCCATAGAAATGTGCCCCTATGTGTTCTGTGAGTATTCTAGTTGCTTACCGCACACACACACAGTTAGGCTTACTGAGATAATTTAAGAGTTGAAGATGATAATGTGATGTATGTTTATGATTTAATGGTGTAGCTTATTAATTTCACCAGGACAAAGCTGCCATCAAATAAAAGTGCATGTTTTATAGATAGTAATTAAGAATGACAGGTAGATCAGACAAGGCCTACTGTATATTCCCTTATTTAATAAAGTAAATTATATGTATTTTTTTTAAACTTTTCTTTATTAACATTTTAACGTTTAACAAGAGAGAGAGAGAGAAAGTTAGTGAAAAGATAGGAAAGGGGGTGTTATAGAGAGAGGGGGGGAGGGTTGTGATGGGTGTTCCCGTCTCAAGGACATCAACTCTGAAAATTAGCCTGTTTTAAAGCACTGCATTGTCTTTCTGTGGATCGACAGGCAACGATTACAGAAGCAAATTATATTTAACAGTAGAATATATATGGGATGGGTATGGGAAACCTGTTATTCAGAAAGCTTTGAACTACAGGAAGGCCTTCTCCCTTAGACTCTAGAGATCCAACCCATCTCTTATCTGGAAAACCTCAGGCTCCCCAACATTCTGGATAAAAGGTCCCATACATTATACTATATATATATATATATATATATATATATATATATATATATATACATATATATATATATATATATATATATATATATATATATATATATATATATATCTCAAAAGGACCTGCACTCCCTCTTGCTATACTGTAGATACAGAGCCAAACGTATGCACTCTGAGCCAGTAGCTTGTTGCTGTGGGTGCAGGCTCAATGCATTATGTATAGTTACTATACGCAATGAATTGACCCTGCACCCACAGCAACAAGCTACTGGCTCAGAGTGCATACGTTTGGCTCTGTATATATATATTTATTTACATACATACGTATATATTAACATGTATATAGGATTAGACTTTCTCCTGAACAAGCCTTGCAACCATACTTATAAGTATTTTGGATAAAAGGTCCCATAACTTTTTTATACTGTATATGTAAAAATAATTTTTCACACATAGAAACAACATCCATATGTAGTATTTTCCTTCTCCAGTCACCAAATGCAAACTTCAACAGTTATTACTATTTATATTCTGTGCTACAAACAAGTCAGTGTATTTTCAAACTAGTGTACGGTTCAATGTCTCATTGAATCTGATTACATATACAAATCTGTATGAGATAGGCAGGACATGCGGATGCTGTTCA
The DNA here is from genome assembly GCA_038501925.1 of Xenopus petersii. Classification (NCBI taxonomy): domain Eukaryota; kingdom Metazoa; phylum Chordata; class Amphibia; order Anura; family Pipidae; genus Xenopus; species Xenopus petersii. The sequence goes on along the minus strand of CM076680.1, from coordinate 69,802,926 downwards.
CTGATTGAACTATTTTCTGAGGTAGCCAAGGATAAAAAAAACAGAAGCATATTGTAAAATAGCACATTTTTCTGGCCCAAGAAGCAAATCATGACTGCAGAAAAAGTTTTCACTGCCAAGCTGAGACCTGTTTTATTAATTGTCTCTAATCAGCAATGATTGCGAATAAACACTCCCTGTTGGTACACAACACAATACTAGCTGGGAGACTATTTAGAAATTTTAAATTTCCTCATAGTGGAGACAGGGCCAAAAGTAGGTGAATTACGTTTTAAAGCATTCAGTTTGGGAATACATCTGTTGCAGATTGCTGTAGATTAAACACACTATTTAATTTGAAACTCTAGAGACCGGTTAAAACGGGGAGAGGTTGGATGTGAAATCACCACAGTGTAGTGACATTACACACCAAGGTATTGAAATGTTCACTCATTACATAATTACACAAAGAATAATAGTTTGTAGAGTAGGGATTTATGCTCCTTTAAGAGTAGTTTGTATTGCTCCATTTCTCTTGTAGTACATGATAATGTGGCTAGATCTGACATTTGTTTCAAATCTCACATTACAGGTTGAATATTATCAAATACATGTAAGTAGTTTGTCTTTCATAAAGTACATGTAAGGTCTTAATGAACTAGAATAATGATGAGCCCTTCAACTACAAATGCCATATTAGCTCATTAAATAATTCACTCTTCATATTCCTACTGACCTGACATCAGTTGAGTAGGTCTACGTGGCATCCCTGTTCCTGTTTCACCTATAACAGATTAAAGTCAAGGATTGATTATTGTTTTAAATCAAATAGGATTGTGCTTTGTAATGTACTCAAGAATATCATGTTACCCCAAACAATTGGGATTTCAATAAGAGCACAGTAAATGTATAATGAATTTAAAAAGAAACAGAAATGAAAAGAAGTCTGTTAGTTTGACAAAATAATTTGTTCTCTCACTCTCTGTCTATACTGTATGTATATATATATTTGTGTATACCGTACTGGTGCACTCAAAACAAACGACATCTGTCTGGGTGCTGGTCAAAAGCTTAATACATAGTGAGCAAAGAAACCGCACTCCAAGGACTTGATATATAGAAAATTAAAGGTGATACTTTATTTTCAACATTTCGGCACCCTTACTGGGGCTGTATTTTTTTCCTGAAGACGGCCCCAGTGAGGGTGCGAAACGTTGAAAATAAAGTATCACTTCTAATTTTCTATATATCAAGTCCTTGGAGTACTGTTTCTTTGCTTACTATATACAGTATATGTATATATGTATATATATATATATATATATATATATATATATATATATATATATATATATATATATATATGAAAAATCCAAAAAATAAGGTGCACATTGGGAACTTTTTTGGAATTTAAAATATCAAATTTATTAAATACATGTTAAAAATGGGTCGATGTTTCGGTCTGTTCCTAAGACCTTTTTCAAGACCAATACCATACAGTAAAACATCATACCAATAAATAAATAAAACTAATTAGCACTCACCCAACCCCGTATCGCTCCATGGGACATGTGATGCGATATATATATATATATATATATATATATATATATATATATATATATATATATATATATGCAACAATAGTTCATTATCAAGTATTTATCCTGTAGACTGTATGCCTCTGCCAATATAATAAACGGTATATGTATATATATAATTTTTCACAGCAATTACTTGTGGTCATCCAGGAAATCCTACCAATGGAGTTACCAGTGGAAGCGAGTTTAACTTGAACGATGTTGTCAACTTTACATGCAATATAGGTTATGTACTTCAGGGTGCAAATCAAGCACAATGTCGCAGTAATGGATTATGGAGCAGTCCTCTTCCACATTGCAGAGGTAAGTGTGGAGTAATGTAACCCCTATTCTTGATGATAAGGACATTTTAAGTCACTGAGATGTTCCTTGACCACATAAATTGCTTTTATATAGGTCAAGGAACCAGAGATGACTTCAAATATCCTCATATTTCAGGTGGATCACTGAGCTATGTGACAGACGTTACATCACTAAGCACCAATTATAACCACAGGCTAATGGTCAAAGGCAGGCTGCAAACAAGGAGAGATTGATAAACAGGCAGAAGGTCATGAATGGCAACAATAAAGGAGTGTCAGGCACACAGGCCAAGGTCAGGAGCAGACTGAAGTCAGAGAGTAGTCTAGTAAACAGGTTGAGGTCAGTATTTAGAGGTCAGCAGTAATCTGTAATGGGACACAGGAACTAGACAAGGATTAGGAGCTCAGAAACAAGGAACTGGAGTCAAGGCAGAAACAACAGGAAACCAGGTGAAGCAGGAATAAAAAGGTAGCAGGCTGAATCAGGCTTGGGAACTTCAATGACTGAGCATCCGTGGTTACAAGAAGCAGACTTATAAATTAATTAAGTGGGAACACTGGAAGTCAATGAGGTATGTGGAGTTGAGTGTGCAGCAGGGAGAGATAACACACCATCAAGAGGACTAACCCGCATCAATTTAGAAAGCTGCCAATGGCTCAGTGTATTAATGCAGGTCTGGTTCAAAACATAATCCAGTGTTTGATTCCAGACTGTACCTGACAGGCAGGCGTCATCTTGCACAGATTTTGGAACCACTTTTGTCAGATCCCTGACACTGATCATGCAGCATGCAGACATGTGCAATTCAAGCCAATATAGACCTAGCTTTGATACTTGGGCACTGATAGAAGATCCAAGGCAACTGCAAGGGATCTTTAGAAATGCCAAGATGGAAGACATCAATACAAGTATTCAGACAACCTGAAAAAGATGGTCTATTTTAATAAATCTTAACAATCCTTTCCATAGCTGAAAAGTTATGCCGATGCATGCATGTGATGGGAAGGGAATATGTCAAATGTGTTACCTTTGGTGATTTTTCTTTCTGTACCAATGAAATCAGTACTTTTAGAGTAAAATAAGACCTAGACCACTTGCAGTATATGAACATGTTGAGCTGAATGGCACACTGATAGAGATTCATGAATTATTTGCCCAGTTGTGTGAACAATTTCAATATATGGATCAGTCAGCAGTAAGCAATACAAGAGCTAGAGAACATGTTACTTGTTTAAGTATATAGCACTAAACAGAAAGATAAGTATGATGGCAGACAAAGATTGGCATGTCCAGAGCATGTGAATACAACCTTTGAATTAAACTGTCAGGTACTCAGCTTCTCTATATAAGCATGAGTAGTTCTCTAAAACTCTAATTATAAATATATTTTTCATTGTTTCCTGCACTGCAGATAATTATATTGTACTTTTATTGCACTTTCCCTCTAGCATTGCCTTTTGCACTTAATTCTACGGCACAAATAGTTACCTACTTGATTTAGAATTCATTAACAGTAGGATTAATTTATTCCAGCTTTTCTGAAATACTTGAGTTATATTCTTTATCAAATATTGCAACTTTCTCTGCTGTGTCTTTAAGATACGGAGTTCAAAATGTATTATGATTCTCAATCACTCAAATACGCAATGCCAATTTTTTCCTAATAGTAGCAGCATCAAAAAAGTGCCATAACCCGAGAAGAAGAGACAGGCAATAAGTAAGATGTGAAATACAAAATATTTTAAACCAAGCATGCCCTAAAATGCCCGTTATATATTGAAAATGTGATATTTCTGTTTTACTGCTGCCTTTGCAAACTGCTTACGTTTATGTTGCCATTTATTTTTAGTAGACTTAAGACATGGAGATCCAAATTACAGAAAGACTTCTGATCTGGAAGACCCTTGGTCTGAGCATACCTGTACCTTGTACTTGATCCTAACTAGCTCTAAATCCATATTGGTGCCAATACAATCTTATAGGGGTTATTTAATGTTTAATTGATTTTAGTACATTGAAGGTATGGAGATCTAAATTTACCAAAAGATCCCTTATCCAGAAAACCCCAGGTGCCGAGTGTTCTAGATAATAGATACAATACCTGTATAAAATAGTGCAATATGGCACATTTTAGCTTCAATTGTAAGCAATAATGTTCCTCTGCACTACTGTATGTCAAGCTAATGCCCCCTCTGTAAATAATCTACACCTAGAAGCCACTGAACTAGGATAAGAGTTGCCATAATGGCCTCTGTACCCAGATATATGTTAACAGAAACTGTAAAAAAAATATATCTATAATTGAAACTTTTTTAACAAGAGTCTCTAAAATATATTTATTTGTGAGCTTCAATATAATCTATAATTTTATTTTCAGTTATAATTAATGTGCCCATACTTTTAATATAACCTCCCCAACAACAAATGTGAGTTTATTGCAGAAATAACACACATCTGTAGTTCCCAGGCTGGCACATTTCATTATATAAGAAAGAAAAAAAGAAAATAGGACTAAAGGAAAAATGCTTTTTTTTCCACTTGGATCCCTCAAGCATCATTAAAACCTAATTCTTCAATGTTTCACAGTACAGCATACTGAAATTACCTTAAACAAGGACCAAATCAAAAACTGCAATGTAATCATGCTATGTTTATTGAACCACAGATTAAAACACATACAATATATGGGATTTTCTTCTGGTAGACTAGTTACTCATATAGCAGTGTGTGGTTCCATTACTCTGTTGTAAATAAAATACAATATTTGATTTGAGCAAAATTGCATTTGATACCATACCCCCCCCCCGCAAAAAAAAGCAAGATGAAGTAGACAATGTATATGTAGGTCTAATGCAAATCTAATGCCTGGAAAACCATTGTCTTTCATAGTCCCAAATATTCCATATAATAGAACACGTCTGTAATTATAAAAGGGCCACCTGTAATATCTAACAAAACAGGTTTGCTCAAAAACACACTTTCCAGAAGGCAATTGTTACATTTTTGAGATATTTACCGTATATACTCGTGTATAAGCCGACCCGCGTATAAGCCGAGGTACCTAATTTTAACTAGAAAAATTGGGTAAACTTATTGACTCGCGTATAAGCCTAGGCTGAAAAATGATGGACTGGGAGACTTGGCACTCTATTAATAAATACCCCCAGAGCTCACAAAAAGGGTGAGGGGAGAGGGGAAGGGTGGGAGAGAGGGAGGAGGAGGAGGATGAAAGGAAAGCAATGGCAGGACAAAGAACTGAGAGGGAATAGAAGAGGGAGAGAAGAGCAGGAGAACATAATAAAATAAAAGCAATACGGAAAAATAGAACAAAGAAAGTTCTAGTCACTTGTATAATATTGGCTCCATTTTATTGCTGTACTACCGTAATTAATAATAATAATAATAATAAAGGGACTGAAGAAAATAACTTTGAACATGGGACACAACAACTCCACACAAGTCAGGGATATTAATATAAGTGGATTTACCAGTATATAGAATAACTGATGGCCGACGTAGTACCTCAGGCTGCGCTGGTTTCCTTCCTCCTGATATAACAGAATCTAGTGTGTTTAGGGCCCAAAGATTTTAAACTCTGCTGGGGCAATGGGAGTGATGTTTAAAACTTTTACAGTGAGCGTGCTCCGCTCTCCTTCTCCCTGTCACAGCCGAAGTAATTTGATCCTGCAGCAGAGACTGTGACAAGGGAGGAGGAGCGGCAGCAAGGGAAGCTCTGAAAAGAAAAATCTGCTGCAGAGAAGAAAAGCTCAGAGGGAGCGGGAGACACTACTTACGGTAGGACGCGCTGGATTAGGGCAGTCTTGCAGGGGAGACGGAGGAGCTCATGAAGCACAGCACGTTTTGCAGCCTTCTGCGTATGACCGCGTATAAGCCGAGGTAGAGTTTTTCAGCACATTTTGGGTGCTGAAAAACTTGGCTTATACGCGAGTATATACGGTATATGTAATCATTTTAACTGTAGATGGAGCATACTTTTTGATATCACATAGAGGCCCATTTACTAAAGATCTAATTTAATGGTATTAGAGTTTTGTGAAACCAAGCAGGGCCGGAACTAGGGGTAGGCAGAGTAGGCCTAGGGCACAAAAGTGGAGGGGCACCATGCACATACTTACTCCTACCCCTAGTCCGGTACCTTCTCTGCTGACTGCCCACTTGTTTTCATCTGAGCGAGTGCGCATGCGTACGAGCGTCTATTTGAAGCTTCATTTCACACTTGAGCAGAAGCGTTTTTTCACGCATGCGCACAATCGCCTATTCGCACACACGCAAACATCTACTTTGCGCGCATGCGTGCAACCAGACAGCGCAGCAGCCAGGCAGGCTGCCTAGGGCGCCTGATCGACTTGGCCCGGCTCTGAAACCAAGATTAAACTCTGCTTCTCTAAAATCCCAAATGACATGAAAGTTATTTAAAGATCTAGATTAAAAAAAGTATGAATGAAAATAGCTGTCAAGTTGTTTTGTGAACGAAGGTTTTGATCTCTGAAAACCTCTAAAACAATTAACAAAAGGCGGAGGAACTATCATTGTCTTCTACATGACCTTGACAGCTTTTGCTTGCTGTACTTTTGTATTCATAGATTTTATGGTTTTTACACCTGATAAATTAGGAAAAAATTGTGGCTCAAGTAACTATGTGATAAATATGTTAGTGTTAAAGTGCGATTAAGTGTGATTCAGAGAAACAAACGTGCTATGAACTTTCATAAATTGGCCATATACAAAATACATGACACATCATGATACACAATCAGGCTTTTTTCCCATTCCTGTGACTTACAAACCTATATACTGTATGCATTCATAGTCATATGGTATAGCCACCCAATCTATCCCCAGTTACTTCTATGTTCCTACACATGACATGACATAAATCTTAAGCTTAGGCAATGGTAACTTACAGTGCATTGCATCTCAGTCCACTTTCTTTATAAACTGGTATATAATATAGTATGTTGGCAATACATATATGAATAATAATGTTTTTCTTATAAGCCTTCACTATCTTCAAGTGAAGATAATAAATAAAGTAAATCCCATACCAAGTAAATCCCATACCAGGTCAAGCACAAAACCCGGACAGACAATTTAAGACTCTGCAAATCATTGGATAAATTAGGTAATACTGTATCTGTATAAAAGGGTCTATTGTACAGTATATTTGTGTATTTCAGAAATACATTGCATCAGTGAATTCTAGTTTAAAACCCCATAATATGTTATATGCATAGCAAAATTTGTTAAAGCCACATTACAGTGTGGCTTATAATAAAAACAACTATACCTGAAGCTCCTACGATATGCTTGTGCATGTACATACAGTATATAGCTACATAGTTAAATTGGGTTGAAAAAAGACCTACTGTAAGTCTATCAAATTAAACCCCTCCAAATAAAACCCAGCATCCATACACACACCCCTCCATACACTCACATAAACTACATATACCAATATCTGTACTAGTAGATTTTAGTAACATAGTAACATAGTAATTAAGGTTGAAAAAAGACACATGTCCATCAAGTTCAACCTTTTAGTTTTTTTCTTCTTTTTTTTTAATCTGCCTAACTGCCAGCTGATCCAGAGGAAGGCAAAAAAAAACCATCTGAAGCCTCTCCAATTTGCCAAATTTCCTTCCTGACTCCAAAATGGCAATTGGACTAGTCCCTGGATCAACTATGAGCTATCTCCAATAACCCTGTATTCCTTCACTTTCTACTTGACATGATACTAATGTATCAGCCTGTACAACTGATTCAGGGAGAGAATTCCACATCTTCACAGCTCTCACTGTAAAAAAAAACCTTCCTAATATTTAGGCTGAACCTCTTTTCTTCTAATCGGAATGAGTGACCTTGTGTCAGCTGGAAAGACCTACTGGTAAATAAAGCATTAGAAAGATTATTATATGATCCACTTATATACAGTATCTATACATAGTTATCATATCTCCCCTTAAGCGCCTCTTCTCCAGCGTGAACATCCTCAATTTGGCCAGTCTTTCCTTATAGCTAAGATTTTCAATACCTTTTACCAGCTTAGTTGCCCTTCTCTGTACCCTCTCTAATACAATAATGTCCTGTTTGAGTGATGGAGACCAAAACTTTACGGCACATTCTACATGGGGCCTTACAAGTGCTCTATACAGTGGAAGAATGAACCCCTCTTCCCATGACTCTATGCCCCTTTTAAAACAGCTCAAGACCTTATTTGCCCTTGATGCTGCGGACTGGCATTGCTTGCTACAGCCAAGTTTATCATCTACAAGGACTCCAAGGTCCTTTTCCATAATGGATTTGCCTACTGCAGTCCCATTGAGGGTATAAGCGGCTTTGCTATTTTTACATCCCAGGTGCATGACTTTACATTTATCAACATTGAATCTCATTTGTCACTTAGCTGCCCAGATTGCCAGTTTGTTAAGCTCCTGTTGCAAGGATGCCATATCCTGAATGGAATTAATTGGGCCGGATAGTTTTGTGTCATCTGCAAACACTGATAAATTACTTACAACACCCTCCCCTAAGTCATTAATGAGCAAGTTAAATAAAAGTGGACCCAATACTGAGTCCTGAGGGACCCCACTAAGAACCTTACTCCAAGTAGAGAATGTCCCATTAACAACCACCCTCTGTACCTGATCCTGTAGCCAGTTCCCTATCCATGTGCAAACGACTTCATTAAGCCCAACAGACCTTAGTTTAGAAAGCAGTTGTTTGTGGGGCACAGTATCAAACACTTTGGCAAAATCCAAATAGATCACATCTACTGCCCCCCCCCCCACTGTCCAGCATCTTACTTACCTCATCATAAAAAGCAATCAAATCTGTCTGACATGACCAATCCTTCATAAAGCCATGCTGATTGCTGCTCATAATGCCATTCACTAGGACAACATTTTAAATGTTATCCCTTATCAATGATTCAGACAATTTGCCCACCGCAGATGTCAAGCTTACTGGCCTATAACTGCCAGGCTGAGATCATAATCCCTATTTAAATATTGGAATAACATCAGCTTTTCTCCAATCCATAGGCACCATACCAGATGAAAGTGAATCTGAGAAAATCAGAAATAGGGGCTGGTCTAAAACTGAACTAAGCTCCCTTAGAACCCGGGGGTGTATGACATCAAGCCCTGGAGCCTTGTTTACATTAATTTTTATTAAAGCTTCATGAATCATATCCTGAGTCAGCCACTGATTAGATTGAGCTGAGCCATTAGTGCAGCTATAAAGTGATCCTGGGAACTCAGACTCCTCTATTGTATACACTGAAGAAAAGAACTGATTTCACACATTTGCCTTTTCTGTATCTGTTACAACCATACTGGTACCATTATTTAATGGAGCAACATTCTCAACCTGCATCTTTTTACTATTAATATATTTAAAAAACTTTTTATAGTTAATTTTCACCTCAATTAACTCTTCATAACTCTTTCTTTCTTTGCCTTCCAGATTGCTGATTTACAACATTTATTACAGTGTTTATATTCATTAAATGCAGCTTCTGTCCCAACAGATTTGTAGTTTTTAAATGCCTTTCTCTTCTTTCCTATTAACTTCTTTCCTTCTATATTAAGCCACATAGGATGATTCTTAGAGCTTCCACATTTACTCCTTAAGGGAATAAATTGAGAATAGTAATGATTTCATATCATTTTAAATGACAACCATTTCTGTTTTGTGTTTTTAGCTGAAAATCTAATGCCCCAATCAATACTCTGCCCTCAAGGCACTATAATGAGCTTTTCCAAATTCATGGTTTTTGTTGCCCCAGTATATATTTGTTTTTTGCACCAGACATTAAATGATATAACATTATGGTCACTTTTACCCAGAGGTTCAATGACACATTTACTATAAGTTCTGGGTCATTTGAGATCACTAGATCCAGAATAGCATTTTTTTGGTAGGCTCCTCAACAACCTGTGCCATAAAATTGTCATGCAACAAGTTTATAAACTTGTTCCCATTAACTGATCTGGCAGTACTGTTGCTCCAGTCAATATCTGGGTAATTAAAATCCCCCATTATCATTACTTTACACAAACTACCGGCCTTTTCTATTTGCATCAGGAGCTTTGCCTCCTCCTCCTCACTTATATTAGGGGATCTATAGCATACACCTACAATTAATTTGCTGGGCTCTTTACAATTGGTGAAGAACTCCACCCATATGACTTCTGCCCCCTCGTTTTCTAAAATAACCTCCTCCTTTATATAAGCTTTTAAATCCTGCCTAGTATCACAATAGCCAATGATATTATGCGTGTTCAAGAAATCATCCAAGCCACTCTTAAAAGCATCAATAGAATCAGCCATCACAACATAATCCGGCAGTGCATTCCACAACCTCACTGTCCTCACTGTGAAGAACCACCTACACTGCTTCAAATGAAATTTAATTTCTTCTAGTCTAAAGGGGTGGCCTCCGGTGCAAGCATCTACATTTCTACAGCGATAACAACCCCAACCTTGACAGTCTATCCTCATAATTTAAATCTTCCATCCCCCCAACCAGTTTGGTTGCATGTCTCTGCACTATCTACAGATCATTTATATCTTTCTTAAGGACTGGAGTCCAAAACTGCACTGCATACTCCAGATGAGGCCTTACCAGGGACCTATAAAGAGGCAAAATTATGTTTTCATCCCTTGAATTAATTAATGCCCTTTTTTATGCAAGACATGGCCACCTTAGCTCTCACATGGTTTACAAATAAAGCAAGGATCTCTTTAAGTAATGCACAACATGCAATCTACGTGAAAAATGATTGACGTCTACTTTAGGAATAGGGGGACACATTTATAAACATTGCTTTAACTTGCATTTGACATAAAGACTGACATTTTTCAGTAAAGACAGAGCCACAGAGCTTTTAACAAACCTTTTAAATTACCCACATATCCTTTGTCCCATATGGATTTATCATGTCAACTGACAGGCAGTTAGCCTTGCAGACATTGTAATACATAGGTTTTGAACTTTGGAGCTTTCCTTTTACTGTAGCAGTGATTCATCATACTGTATAATCAACAGGAAAATTTAACCTATAGTTGAGTATGTGCATTATAAAAAGGTAAAGTATCTTTGTTGGCTTATATCAAAGTAGAAGAATACCCTATTCTGTACACACAAAACCCTATTACTTAAACAAAAAATAAATCACACTCACAGTAAGTTAAATCGATGTTAAATCCAGCCTGGTTTAAAATGTTTTAAAATGTGGAATTGTCCTGTGCATTCCTGAAAAATGTAAACCTCTAGAACACAAAGTGACATTCCTTCCCAGGAGTACAGTTTTGCATATTGAGAGGGTAAGATTTTTCCCACAGTTCATGTTCTTCCTATACTGAATACTTATAATTTTTTTTTAATCCACTATCATTTTATTTAACAATTATTCATGTATTCATTATTTGTACAATGACAATCTATTATTAAGGGCAAAATTCTTAAGCCGCAATTTATTATGAGATTTTTTTACTATTTAAGAAAAAAAAAGAAGAAAGAATGGCATTACCAGTGATGTTGCTCATTAGAACCAATACTATCTTTACAATTGTTTTCTAACTGTTGAAATCTAATTACTGATTGGTTTCTCCAGACAACATCACTGGTAATGCTTCAATCCACTTTTTACACAGCATGATAACTAGGCCTTCATGTGTATTTTTACGTAATAGAGTAGATGGCAGTGGTAACTGATAGTTATGCAAGATCACAGCAATATGGTTTATATTCCAAGAAATGTATAGGGGAAGTTTGCCTTTTACTATGATGTACACATTAATATTATGAGAACTATTTGGCACTCCCTAAAATTTTTTAGCAACTATCCGGTTGCTAAAGCTCAATCCGCCCTAATAGCCCAGGCAATCTTTTCACACTGAAGATGAATAGAAAAGGGTCGTAATAGAAAGACTTATAACAATAAAATTGTAACTTTGCTGAACCCCAACAAACATAGCATAATAAAAAAAACAAAGACCAACTGAAACACTAATTTGCAGAGAACATATATTGAACATATATTGCATGGACAGGTACTGCCACTTTAAGCAATGCTCAGATAGTGGCAACAGGCGCTTACCCAGGCTTTGTTTATGCTGCCTATTGTACCTTTTGTTGGGCATCACTTTTCCTGCATCACTATGCAGCACATTATCTAAGAGCAATCATAAGAAACAATACAACATTACTAAACGCTCTTTGCTCTCCTAAAACATATCAATAGTTATTGAATAAAGTAGTACAGTTTACCTTAAAGGTTTCCTAAAGTAAGGATTATGCCCATAAAATAGATCTATACTCTGCTCTATAACAGTTCATACAACTTTCAAGGTAAAACTGACTAAGATATTGATATTGTAGGTAATACTTTTATCCTAGGCAGTAACGTCTCTTGTATTAAAAAGATTAGAAAGCTGAAATGGAACAAAAAAAATTGTGTCAAACAATATAGTCATACAGGGTCAGCTGGCTCTAGGAAAATGGGGCAGACAGAAAACTGCACGCAATTGTAATAAATGACATAGGAAATTGCATGTCTTTCACAGTGGAAATAAAAGGCTTTCTATTTTTTTTTAAAACCGACTATAAAATGTACACAAAGAAACAGCTTCAGCTCAGATCACATTTTTATATCCTTTTGTCTACAGTATGTTGTACATTGGGGAGGGGAAGAGCTGTTCTCATATTCAGTATACTATTAATTCTGATTTATTTTGTTTCTGCAGATCACTTACTATATATTATATTTATATAAAGCAGGAATAGTCTCTATCAATATGCTGGAAAAGGGACTTGCCAGCACTCTTAGAACAACAGTCTACTTTTTTAGGGGAACAATAGTTTCACTATACATAGTATTTGTACCTGGATAGAGAACTGGCTAAAAGATAGACTACAAAGAGTGGTGGTAAATGGATCATTTTCTAATTGGACCACTGATGTTTGTGGAGTATCGCAGGGCTCTGTACTAGGTCCATTGCTTTTCAACTTGCTTATTAATGGCCTGGAGGTGGGCATTGAAAGTACTGTTTCTATTTTTGCAGGGTTTTTGTAGATAACAAATTGTCTAATTCTGGGCAGTGTCATTCTGTGGCTACTAAAGGAAATAAAGTTCTGTCTTGCATAAAAAAGGGCATTATCTCAAGGGATGAAAACATAATTTTGCCTCTTTATAGGTCCCTGGTAAGGCCTCATCTGGAGTATGCAGTGCAGTTTTGGACTCGAGTCCTTAAGAGGGATATAAATGAGCTGGAGAGAGTGCAGAGACGTGCAACTAAATTGGTTAGAGGGATGGAAGACTTAAATTATGAGGGTAGACTGTCAAGGTTGGGGTTGTTTTCTCTGGAAAAAAGGCGCTTGCGAGGGGACATGATTACACTTTACAAGTACATTAGAGGACATTATAGACAAATAGCAGGGGACCTTTTTACCCATAAAGTGGGTCACCATACAAGAGGCCACCCCTTCAGACTAGAAGAAAATAACTTTCATTTGAAGCAACGTAGGGGGTTCTTCACAGTCAGGACTGCGAGTTTGTGGAATGCACTGCCTGGTGATGTGATGGCTGATTCAGTTAATGCCTATAAGAATGGCTTGGATGATTTTTTGGACAGACATAATATCAATGAAAATGCACCCCTGGGGTGTTGCTATGCATCATATTGTACAATGTATTGCCTTGTGGTTCTTTGGGACAGTACCCAAGGAATAAAAGTGCCCAACACACTACAGTGTGTGGATTGTTCTGTGCTACAACAAAGTAAGCCAAATGCAACATTAACTACTTATATTTCAGAACAATTTAGTAAATTACTGTAACTGTAAAGGGATCCTGGAAATTGTAATTCACAATTACCTATGTCCTTGAGCACTAAGAGGAGCTAAATTGTACTCCTTAATGCCACATACACAGCACTTTTATCATTGGCATGGTTATGCTCTGCATGTTTAACCTGAAAAAAAAGTGCAGCTCTATTGGGCTCAAGGCAGATCTGTACTTTTTGCGTAGCAGATAGCAAGTCAGGGCTATAATGCACCTTGTGAAAAGAAATCCCTTTAAATGCCCTCTGTGGAATGAGCTGCTCCTAACAGTGAGCTTATTAGAGGACTGGTAATGGTGTCTTGAGTGTGCTCATGGCACCAGAATGTGACTTTAATTTTGGTTTCAGATTTTGAGTTCACCAAATACCATATATTGATCCTAATTAAAACAATACACAAACACGTATGTTCATCACAAGCCCTACTCATTAAAATAATGCTTAAAAGGGGGTAAATTGCCTCTTTAGGTTTTGTTCAAAGGGGAACAAATATCATTAAAAGCTCTTAACCCTACAGGATGAAAACCCTTATACAAATGTTGCCAATTATATATTTTTTTTTTTTGCAGATGCTGTACATATATATATATATATATATATATATATATATATATATATTTTTTTTCCCCCGTTACTTTATGTGTAATTAATTCATAAATACATGCACAAATAGCTATGTGTAAAGACTGTGGATAATTAATGCCTTGATGTTTTTATACCCTATTATACTGGCATGTGACAGACGTTGCTATTTCAGATAAATGACACTCTGTCTAATGAAATTATTATGAAGTTGCATCTAGATAGACAGCATACCAATTCTAGTATCACATATGATGCTGGTGCTATGGAGCATATAACAAGCAATTTGGGCACAAAAGACAAATCAAAGCAAGCTGTTATGTCACAGAATCAAAGAAAAGGACCGAAATTTTCAAGGAAATTTTAGTCGGTTTGTTTATATTTTAATATTATCCCAATTCATATACTGTAGATTGGCAGAATGAGAGTAATCCCTGTGTGGCAGAGGTTGCATTAGATCATATAATAAATAACTGCCAGTCCCAGCTTCTAAGAACTAATGGCACATGCCAGTTCTAAATACTTCTAGTCCTTCTGAAGCAATGCGCACTCAAATGTACAGATGCAATTCAAGTTTATTTTATGCCAATACATTTCCAAAATAAATGTGTGTTTGTGTGTATATATATATATATATATATATATATATACACACATATATATATATATATATATATATATATATATATATATATATATATATATATATATATATATATTTATTTAGAATTTCCATCTATTTTCATTAAAGCTTGTGGTTTGCTTTAATGAAAAAGTTCTAAACTCATCACAACAGACTCAAGCATTATTTTGACTTTTTCCACAGACTAGACTAAGGATGCCAAAACTCATTTTGCATGTAATTCTTGACAGCTGCCATTGAGAGAAGGCAATCTCCTTCTGTTCTATCACCTAGATTTACAATAAGGTCCCTGGGGTGAATGGTAATTTGGGAATCCAGTGCCACAGATGTGCATGCCAACCAACTTAATTATTTTGTAAAATACCTGTATATCCTGCTGAACGTTATTTTCTCATTTATATTCCATTTCCATTATTAACAAAATGAACAGTGGCCATCTTATGGTACTGTATGATATTCGTTCTAGCTGTTCTTAGAAGTGAAACAAAAAAAAAAATCAAAAGGCTTATATTCTTTATAGAATATTATTGCCTCTAGGGTTCACAGTACATTTGGAAGCAGCCTTACCTTTGCAGATGTTAGAAATATATTCCTATTATACACACAAAAATAAACAACAAATTGATCCTCATTAGTTTATGTATAGTAAAAAGGAATGTGTTGTACCAAGCACATCAGGATTTTATGTTTCTTTCAAGAAATATCCACTGATTAAAACAGGATCTCATTAAAAAAATACATTACAACAGATATGCTCATTAGCAGCTTCATATTGTTTTTAAAAGATCAAAATACACGTTTAAGGAAATGAAATTGAAATTAAAATGTGTCCAGCAGTAATCCGTTGTTTTCTTTCATACTGGTGACCACTAAACACATTTTGCTAATTAGTGTTTATAAGTGACTAATCTTATGGCAAACTTTTTTTATATAATGCCCATTTATATAGAATGTATTAAAACATGTACACATCGATTATTATTAGGAAATGGCATTGGCACCAGATAAGCTAATTTTATGGATCAGTTAGGTATTCATAATCCTTTGCTGTGGTCACATCATTATTTCCATTATGACTTATTTAGGCATGTTGCCTAGGAATTATTAGTCATCCCATATCTGGCCAGTCCTATGCTTAATTTTCATCTGATTCATTAAGAATTCTATTGCTTCATTATACATTTTACAAAGGGACTAAGTCTTACCTGCAACTTACTAGCTGCTTTCAAAGTAAATCTCCCAACCTTGGCTGCCCTTTTATTAGACACCAGTGGGATCACCTGACTATAGTTGGAGAGGGTGGGAGCTACAACATGGAGCTGGTCACTGCTCCTGTATAATTATAACAAAAAAGGGAAAGTTGTGCTCACCACTAATTTTTAAAGCCATTAGGTGTGGGTGCAATGAGGCTGTGACCACAAAATTCATATAGACAAATACAAGATTCCTCTGCACTCAACCCATTATCAATATATTTAAGACAGCGACATTTTGTGCATACTGCTACTGAAAAATGCCTTACCCTTTAAGCAATGTTGCACAGATGAAAGTGAAAATATTTGGCAAGGATTTGGCTGAGCAGTGTAACAGTCATATGGGTATCTATCTGAAAAATAAAAACACCTGATCTAATAATTCCTATAGACAAATACAAGAGTCCTCTGCACTCAACCCATTATCAATATATTTAAGACAGCGACATTTGTGCATACTGCTACTGAAAAATGCCTTACCCTTTAAACAAAACAGGGATTGTTTGTCCATAGTTTGCAATATATTTAAGCTGGCCAACTACGTCAAATTCATTCCATATATAGCCAGTCCTACGCTTAATTTCTTAAATACTGTATATTGCAATATATGGACAAACAATCCCTTGTTTTGCTTAAAGGGTAAGGCATTTTTCAGTAGCAGTATGCATAAAATGTCATATATATTGATAATGGGTTGAGTGCAGAGGACCTCTTGTATTTGTCTATAGGAATTATTAGATCAGGTGTTTTTATTTTTCAGATAGATACCCATATGACTGTTACACTGCTCAGCCAAATCCTTGCCAAATATTTTCACTTTCATCTGTGCAACATTGCCTCAACAAAAACTGCAGTGCTAGTGGTCAAAATGCACATTGGCATGGCTCTTTTAAATCTTTCATTCACATAGATCAGGGACTTTGTTCTGTGCAAAGGAGTTTTAGTGGTATACTGTAAAATACAGGTACAAGTTTCTGGGCAAGGCCAGTGGTGGAAACAATGCATACTTGACTAGATACTTTGACTGTATATACTCATTGGTAATAGTTGGTGGATAGTATTAAAGCAATAACCTCCTGAACCTAATCTTTTCTGATATTTAACATTTCTGACACAATTCAGGGCTGGAACTAGCAGTAGGCAGAAGAGACATGTTTCACCACAGAAGGGGGTGCTCAGGGTCAGACTGGGGGTCCCAGGGCCCAATGGGGCTGCTGTCCAGGGCCCTTTCTGACTCCCTGCTGCTCCACCACGCTGAGCGTATCCAAAAAATGGACATTGTGTCAGGAAGAAACCTGCGGATTTGGACCAGTGGGGCTTTTTGCTGGTGTCCCACTGGCCCCGTCCGACACTGGGGGTGCTAGGCATGTAGCTCAACTAACTTCCTCCCCCTAGTTTGGCATTGCCACTCCAGCTAGTCAGCCCCTTCCCTCATCAAGCCACACCTGGTTTGGAGGTGATTGGGGCAGGGTCTAGGGCTTTCCAATCATACTATGCTCTGATCAGATTTAGATTTTAATTAGTTTTTGTATTTTTTTTATTTAAAATTAATAAATGATGCCAGAAGGGATTGTGCATCTGTTTCACTGTAACTGATGAAGATAAACGCTCTATTCGCGTTAAGTGCCCTAACGGTCAGAAAAGAAAGGAATTTAAATTAAAATAGGTGCAATTCCATAAACAACCACCAGATGCCTGATCTAATTTTCATTTGTAATGCTGACTTCTGTAAAGCTCCCCCATGACAGAAAGCAGGCTAAACAATATCAGTAACATAACTAAATGATACGAGGCCTGGGCACTGGATGTGCACCCGGGCCCCCCTCTAGACGCGATAGCCAAGTGTATTTTGTACCTCCCGCGATGCGCGCAATCTCCTTTGGGCTCGAGGTGGAGCAGACCCTGGTGCAATTGCACCCCTGCTCCCCCAGTAGTTACGCCACTGAACAAAATATAGATATTATTACTTTAGTAACTGAGCCAGATGTATCCATTTGTGGCACACAGACAATTACATTTTATGTATTAGTATTACATTCTTGACTATAGGCTTTAAATTTCCTTCATTCAATAAACATGGTCCTGTACCTATTTTAAAAAAAAATAACTGATTAACAAATTGTAAAAATAAAAATAAAGAAATAAAGAAAACAGCATAGGTTTGCTATTTTCTGTAAACATACATAGTATACAGTACTTAATACATCAATGGGATGTCAATTAGGGAATGGTCCAAATATCAGTAAACAATGAAAATACACTCAGCATATAGCCTTGCAGCCAATGTAATATAGAGAGAGGGTGGATGGAGGAGGCATTAGGGGTTACTTTTGATCAAAGATTTTTTTTTCCTCATTGTTTGGTTACTTATTTTTATTAGTACAACAACACTAAAAATATCCCATATGGTACCACACTTCTATTTAAACATTTTAACTTGTTTTCACATCATACAGATGCAGCCACTTTGGTTTGTCTGTTTGACACAGAATAACTAAACACAGATATCCCATTTATCTCATTTAACACAGAAAACTGTGTCACAACATCCCATCTAATTAAAGCATTCACCATTGTGAACAATGGAGCTTTGGTATGCTAATGAAAAGGTTAAATGCATTAAATGAGTTAAGATGACTTAAGATAACACAGTTTCTTCAATTACCCCTGAGTCATGACGCATTTAACTCACAAATCCAAGTGGCTTCATCTGTAGATACCTCCTGTTAACATATGTATTAATGTGTGTGCTCTCATACAGATCCCATACTGATCTGATACTGATACTGATACTGATACAGTGTCATGTAACATGATCTTTATCTGCTAATGTAGAAGTGTTAATAAAGTGTTGTCTTCTTGAAACAAGAGAAGTATGGTGTCTGTGTGCAGTTTCTACTCTGTCTAAAAGAAAGCTACCGGTTATCCCATCTCTTAAGCAGAATGGCAACACCTCCTCTCTTTAGCTTAGAAGGAGATTGAGGGATGGCACGCTCTCTCTATTTCCCCCTGGTAACTCATGTACAATGGTACATATTGCATTAGCTAGCGCTTGGCGACCTTTGCACAATATATGCACTTTAATGAATCGGTTGTGAGAACGAGAAAATAGATATGCACAATATACTGTACTTATTAGTAACAAACGCAATTGCTTTGGTTTCTTTGAGCCAAGGGGTGTGCAGAGTAGTGATGGACGAATAAATTTAGCAGGCATGAATTCACAACAAACTTCCGTGTTTCGCCGCCAGCAAATAAATTCACAAAACTGCCTCAAAAATTTGGCCGTGCGTGAGAATAGTCGCACGCATAAACATTGTTGCACGTCAAAATTCAGACGCCCATTGACTTTAATGCATTTGGGCAAAATAGGCCCTCATATAACAATTGTTGAGGGCATTTGTTGCAAATTTTTCGCCGTTGGGAACCGGGACAAATTTGCCCGTCACCAGTGCAGAGTTGTTATTATTTGCTATAGTATGTTATTTATAGATATTCAGTATTAAAGGTAGGATTTGACAATACTATCCCTTAAACATTGAATACCTAAAAAAGTAGAGCTGGATAATAATTAGCTCAGGACTGCTTTGTGTGAATGTTTAAAAAACAAACCAATGTAGTGAGCAGTGTTTGACAGTCTGATGTATACCAGTCCAAACATGTTCTGCAATTTTTTTTCATGAGGCAATGGCTGGGGGAGCCACGTAGGTGGATTTTTTTGTCCATGGCCTGAGGTACAGTATAGGGACGCATTGGATCCACAGTACTGCGCCTCGTGATGAACTCACAGGTGCAAGGATAGAGCTGCACAAATCCACAGTAAAAGTGTTCTGTAACATTTATAACTAAAGTATTAAAAAAGTATTATGATTAATAGTTATGATCATATATATTTCTTAAATGTGTTTAAACAGCATCAAAATTATGGCGTAGCACTTTTTATCTCAATTTTTTTTAGCAACGTGTTTGTCTTTGTCAGTCACATTTATTCTAAAGAAAGTTGGAAAAATACAAATAAAAATCTTGTCATTTAAAACCAGTAATCAGGGAAGGGGGAGAAACACATTAACAAATAAAAACAACTCAATTGTGGGAAAAACCTCAAACTCAGAAATGAGCTTCTTAATATATCCAATCCTAAAATTTAAGGGAAGTCTTTTATTATATGTTTTAGTTTTCATCTGTCCTTTATAATTAATATCTTCACTTTATTTTTTATAGTTGTGAATTGTACTGATCCAGGCTTTGTGGAAAATGCAATACGTCATGGACAACAGAATTACCCTGAAAGTTTCAAATACGGGATAAGTGTTACTTATCATTGCAAAAAGGGCTTCTTCTTATTAGGATCATCTGTTTTATATTGTAAGGCAAATGGCTTGTGGGACAGGTCATTACCTAAATGTTTAAGTAAGTATCACAACCATTTATTTTGAAAGAATATTTTATTTAAATGCATGAATAAAATTACTGTGAGTCTGCATGCCAGAAAAACAAAGCAGAGCTGAATTTTCACCAATATAACATCAGTTACTCTTCTACAAAGATCAATATATGACATGAATATTTATCAAAGTGAGTAGACCAAAAAATCATCCCACAACTACTTAAAACAAAATCCTGATATTTTCTGTTGCCTTTTCGGAGTATTCTCAATTTTTTATTCTCATTTTATTATATTAATTGTATTACTTTATTTAAAAAAAATAAAGACTAAAAATGTGGTTTACCTTCAAATTAAGTATGATATAAACGTTCATTTTCTACAACTATCTGGTTGCAGGGTCCAGTATATCCTATCAACCAGGCAGTGATTTGAACAAGAGAACTGAATATGAGTAGGGAAGGGCATGAATAGATAATAAAACAGCAATAAAATTGTAGCCTCACCAAGCCTCATTTGACTTAATGGTGTTACTCATCTTTAAACTTTTCAACTCTATTCACAATCTGTATCAAAAACTCCAAAAAATATATATAGGTTCTTTACAAATAATGCAGTTAAACAACATCTATAAACAATTTATACCACAAAACATTTCATACCCAGCAGGGGCACATTTGAAGCAATAACTACAAACAAATGCGCACCAACATATAAAGAGTTAAATATCTTTCATAAATTAAAATAACACTGGTCATTTCTGTTCAGTATTAACTTGCAGATGATATCAAATTGTGCAGAACTATAGGTTCCATGCAGGTTGCTGCCACTTTGCACTTGCTTGCAAGGGGACATGATTACACTTTACAAGTACATTAGAGGACATTATAGACAAATAACAGGGGACCTTTTTACCCATAAAGAGGATCAACGTACCAGAGGCCACCCCTTCAGACTAGAAGAAAAGACAGGACAGTCAGGACAGTGAGGTTGTGGAATGCACTGATGGATGATGTTATGATGACTGATTCTGTTAATGCCTTTAAGAATGGCTTGGATGATTTCTTGGACAGACATAATATTAAAGGCTATTGTAATACTAAAGTCTATAATTAGTATATGAGTATATATAGTTTATAAGTGTATGGAGGGGTCAGTGTGTGTATGTATGGATGCTGGGTTTCATTTGGAGGGGTTGAACTTGATGGACTTTGTTTTTTTTTTCAACCTGATCTAACTATGTAACTAAGGAAGGCTTTAAGGGGAAGCTCACCAAAAATGAACGTTAAAATTGAATGTTAAAATTAACCTGTTGTTTTGGGTCAATAAAACTTCAGACATTAGGTGGCCCATTCATTAAGTTCGAGTGAAGGAATAGAGGAAAAATAGTTCGATTTTCGAATATTTTTTTTGGCTACTTCGACCATTGAATTGGCTACTTCGACCTTCGACTTCGAATCGAATGATTCGAACTAAAAATTGTTAGACTATTCGACCATTTGATAATCGAAGTACTGTCTCTTTAAAAATTTCTTCGACTCCCTAGTTCGCCACCTAAAACCTACTGAGGCCAATGTTTTTTCTGATCGAAGGATAATCCTTCGATTGATGGATTAAAAGCCTTTGAATCGTTCGATCAAAGGATTTAATCGTTCGATATTCAAAGGATTTAACCCTTGATATTTGACCCTTGATACATCTGCCCCTAAGGGGCAGATTTATTATTGAGTTGTGTTTTTCATGATAAATTAGTTTTCTAGGTTACTTTTTAGGAAACTTTTTTTTTTCATTTTTTCGAGATTTATTATACCCCCCACCCTGGAAATAGCTCAAATCCAAAAATGCACCATCTAAAACCTGTTGAGCTCATGTAGGAGTCAATGACAGAAGTCCCTTCAACCATTTGAAAATCTTTATAGCCTATATGATTTTCCAGTTTTTTTCGTTGGGTTTTGCTCGAAAACTCGATCACTTACAGTGAATCAATGTTTTTTTTCACTGAAAACTCGTTCAATTCACATTTTTCGGTTGTTAACATCGAACTCGCTAATTCAAAATTTTTTCCATTCAGGTTCTTCTTAAATTAGAACCATTAGAGTTCATTCAAGGTTTAAAAAAGCTCACATAGCTCTAAAATTCAACCTTTGATAAATAACCCCCAAAGATCAATTATATTGTACATATGTAATATTGTGCACAGTATTAATATTGTTAATATGTACATTATACTATGTAACATGGTACACATTATACTATGAGGGTTATGTATCAAAGGTAGAGGTTTTTTTTTTTACCTCAAATAAACTCGAATGGTATCTTATTTAAGAAAAAACTCAAACCTGTTTTTGCAAGTTCCAGTCCCGCAACTCGAAAACTTGAACCGATCAAGTTTTCGGCAAAAAAAGCCTATTTTTTAACTTGAAAATGTGAGTTTTGACCACAAAATACAACTCAAAAACTTGATTCTTTGTTGAATTGTTGCCCCTAAAAGTCAATCCAGGTGAATTACTACTGAAAAATATCAGGACAAGCAAATTAATAGCAGGTTATGTAGTAACATGCTTCCATCAATTTATCAGTTATCTTTTACTGATCTACTGTAAGAGGGGGCATTAACCAAGGTTTTTTTTTACTATGCATTAATCCATTACTCATACTATAAAACAGAAGAAAACATGTTTTTTTTATATACCTTTCTGGTCAACTTTGTGTTTATTAGCTTTAATACTTATGTCGCCCATCCGTTTTTGGCAGACTCCTGGCACATCGCACAGTGAGTTGCATCCACTGAGAAGAACAGGGTGTGCACAGGGTGTGCAGACATGGTCGGTGCTGTTTGTTGACAACATTTTTGCGCTGATCTTTCTCTGCCCTGCTGTGCTCATCTGCCTAGCTTATCCATGAATGAGCAGATCCTATGTAACTGTAGCATTTGCCACTGCCTGAAGTTTCACCACATCACAGACTGATCACTGAGTGCTGCCTATCTTTTGGTCTCAGTGCCAGTCAGTGAATCTTGCATAGGTTAATTTTTTGGAAGGCTAGGAACAGAGACACAGACACTTAATTAGTTTTAGTAACCTCCCAGTGGTGAGGAAGAAATGTGGTTTATAATATAATTGGTGCTATTATGATTTTTATATCAGTAGACATGATCATGACTTGAAGACAGCTCAAGAGGGAGCAAGTATTTAAAATTCATCAGCAAAAGAACTGCAGATAGAGGGTGGTTTTAACATCAAAGCTGTTTATTATTGTTTAGAAAATCCATATTATACAGAAATAGTAACTAAAAAGAGATTGCTATTGCTTATCTTGGATATATTTTTTCCTCAAATTACTCTGTATTACAACTTATTCTTGAAAGTATTTTAGTGAGAATAAAGTCTGAATAAAACAAGCAATTAAACCATATTTTCTTTTACAATGCACTTTATCTCTTGTTACCTGTTGGGATTATAGCAAAACTATTATAGATTCAGAGAGTTACTTAAAGTATTTATTTACACTAACTGAAAAGACATCTCATATTGGTTATTTATTTTACAGCACATGCTGATTATGTTACATCTTTTTATAAAATATTTACAGGGGGCTTTATTCTATCCATTTCACTTTATTTGTTTTCTATTATGTTTATATTCTTTAGTGGCACAGAAGCTACAAATTATTTCCTGTTGTGGAAATGCTTATATAATTGCTTATTCTTTTTTACAATTTTGCTTTTATAGTTTTTACTTTATTCTGGAAAACATTATGGTGCTTATTGTAAGATATTTTATGACTGTATACCTTGCATTAAATTGAGCTACGCAATATCTACTTTACACTAAATTAAACTAAGCAATAGTTATGCCATATCATTTAATTCTGTAAAGCATACAGAGGCAAGTATCACTAATAGTATTGTAATGTTATATATTCATGGGACTGAAATGTCTTGTTTTGAATATACCTGTACTTCTGAAGGACTTCTGACATCAAAGTAGAAAAGTGACCATTTATACTTATGTGACATATAGGGGGTTATTTATCAAAGGTCGAATGTTAGAGTTTTTTAATACTTGAACTCACAACTGGAATGGTTTCTAATTTAAGAAAAAACTTGAATGGAAACAACTTGATGGTAACTGTTCAAATCTAATTGCTGATTGGTTGCTATAGGCAACATCACCATTGATGTTTGTCTCCAATGTTAATAAATACACCCCCTTAGTGTTAGTTAGTGTTCCCCCCCGCCAAGCCTCCAGGTTCCTAATTCGTTAGATATGGACTGCAGAACATTGAAGAAAGCCCTTCTGCATTTAACATGGCAGGGATGGGCGGATTTTTTCGCCTTGTTTCGCTGTGGAAATGACACCCATAGACTTGTATGGCAGCGTGCATCAAAAAAAAAAGAGGCGCATCAAATTTTTTTGACGCCCATAGACTTTAATGGGCGTCTGCGACAATTCGCTGCTGGCGAATTTTTGCCGAAACAAAACGCCTCAAATTCACCCATCCCTAAACATGGCCAAATGTCCAATATCGGACAATAAGGCTAGATGTACAACTGTATTTGATTTTTTACAATAAGGAGCCGATTCACTCAGCTCGAGTGAAGGGTTCGAATGAAAAATACTTCGAATTTCGAAGTATTTTTTGGGTACTTCGACCATCGAATTGGTTAAATTCAAACGAATTCGATCGAAGTCGAACGAAATCGAACGATTCGAAGTAAAAATCGTTCGACTATTCGACCATTCGATAGTCGAAGTACTTGCCCTTTAAAAAAAACTTCGACCCCCTACTTCGGCAGATAAAACCTACCGAAGTCAATGTTAGCCTATGGGGAAGGTCCCCATAGGCTTGCTAAGCTTTTTTTGATCGAAGGATTTTCCTACGATCGTTATGATTAAAATCCTTCGAATTGTTCGATTCGAAGGATTTAATCGTTCGATCGAACGAAAAATCCTTCGATCGATCGATCGCAGGATTAGCGCTAAATCCTTCGACTTCGATATTCGAAGTCGAAGGATTTCAATTCGAGGGTCGAATTTCGAAGTATTTTTAACTTCGAAATTCGACCCTTAGTGAATCGGCCCCTAAAATGAGATACATGGAAGTTGGTTGCTCATTAAGTACCTGTCTACTATTCTATGGTTTGATTTGTAACTTCCTTAATAAATTATAGATCACTTTGACTTTTATTAAATTAATTTTACAGCAATATTGTGTGGACATCCAGGAGTTCCAGCTAATGCTTTACTAAGTGGAGATAAATTTACATATGGATCAAAAGTTCACTATTCTTGCATGGGTAACCACAACCTTATTGGAAATGCAACACGAGTATGTCAAGAGGACAGCAGATGGAGTGGAGCACTACCTCACTGTTCAGGTATGCTGTAGCTAAAATGCAATTATCCCTTTTTGTTTTTATATAACTTATAGTAAGTTCTAGTACAGAAATATATGTGTGTTCTGTTTTCACTACTTGTTACCCTGGTGTAGCGTGTAGTTTGACATGTAGATAAACCTTCCCATACTTCGGCAATAAAAGGAAACACAATGAGTACAAGGAATTATTTTGCAATAAACAGAGGGGGAAAAGTAAGTGATGGCATGAATTAAGCAACCTTGACAAACAAATCCACACAAACATGTATCTGCATTAGCTAAATAACTGTAACATGAACATGCAGTTCATTGCTGACAGAATATTACATATGCAGTGATGTGATAGGCCTGCCTCCTTTTCTGGAAAAAATACAAGCCTTCATATATATGTTTACCTTTCTTTACTATTAATATATTGGATGCAAGCATAATTAAGGAAACCCTAATATCAAGATATAACTGCCCAAGAGATTAAAAATAGATCCAGGCCCAAAGAACCCACCAAAGGCCCAATAAACAGTGACTGTATATGTATGGCATCTTTCAGCAGCCCCTCTGCCATTTGCCAGAAACAACAGATTGCCATTCTGTGCCTGCTAAGGGTTGAAATCCACATACTGAATGCCTCACATGGCATTATTGATTATTAAGTTTTTAGGAGTTGTAATTCAGAGCAACTGAAATGTCAAAAACTGTCAAACTGTCAAAAACATTAAAGAAACTAATACACATACAAGGTTTATCCACAAATATTGTGCCTGGCAATAATGTTTATTAGGTACTGTAGTGCACTTATATCAGTTTACAGATGATATTTTATACACAGACCTTGCAGAAGAGTACTAAACAATTACATAATACTTTGATAAGGGTTTGAAGTTATAGCCTCTCTACCATTATACATATACCCTTACTCAACAAGCTACAACAGCACATGTATGGTATGGGTTTTATTTTAATATATAACACTGTATATTGACAATTTTCTATGCACAATATGATATTGTTTTTTCTCCTACCATTTTAACCAGATAGTTATCATTTTTTTTCACTAGTTCAAATGCTGCATCCAAATGAATAGGACATTACACTTCTACAACTTCTATGACTGCCTGTACGTTGTTCTAGTCCCCAGTGCTAACACTTCTTTAGCATAGAAGCCAAATGTCACACTGAGGAAGATCAAAGACATTCCAGCAATCACATTCACAGTTGTTCCTGTCCTTGGCTTTAAAATGTGTATTGAGAGACTTAGCTCACTAGAGACCTTTTCATTTCAGCTTTAATTGACTCAATGAGTTACATTATCTTGTGGTATCACAACTGGTTCTAACCAGACACCTTATGGGATAGCTGACACGTCATCTGTAAATCACATTAGAACTGTATATCTAAGCAGCCTCAGCTGTATCAGGCAACTGAATGTAGAAAATAAGGAAATAACATAATGTTACTACTATTAATTTCATGTGTGTCTGCATTAATGTACAGGATCATTACAACAGAGCAACCTTTGAATGTAATATAAAAACTGATGAGACTGAGTTCAATGGGTTTCTTATTGACAATCTTCAAGGTAGCTACATATAACTGGTCAAGCTAAGCATACATGTGCATTGAATAAAGAGGAAGAAGCTGTAAGGGAGTTGTCAATTTATCAGCAAAAGCTTGAAATAAATTTCAGAAAATATCAGGGCTGTGAAGCTCAGCAATGGCCAGGGCAGAATCAAGTATTAGTGCCAGACTATACAAATAGAGGCTATGATCTGGAATGCTAAACTTCTCTGATACTCAGAATTCTGGGATTATAATGGGACAATGAATGGCACATTTCATTTTAATTCCATTCCAGAGAAGTTGATTAGATGGACATTTTATAGTATGCATCTATTAATTATTACTGTTATGTAACATTGAATACACACTTAGGGGCAGATGCACAAAGCCTCGACTGTTTTTTTACTTCGAATTCGACCTTCGATTCGAACGGTCGAGCAATCCTCCGATCAGGTGAATAGTCGAATTCGATGATCGAAGTGGACAAGTACGATTATCGAAGGATGTATTAGTTCGCCTATTCGACTATCGAAGGATGCATTAGTTCGCCTATTCGACTATTCGACTACACTCGAAGGATACCTTATTTATCACATTTTCCCCCGAAGTTTTCTTTGTACCCCATCTTTGACCTACCGAAGTTGATTTTGGACTTCGACATTTGAAGATGATCGAATAGTCGAGGAAAAATAATCGATCGGTCGAGGTAAAAATCGTTCGACTATTCGATTTCCTACTATTTTCTTTGCTGGTGCTCTCCACTGTAGTGGGTGTATAGTGACACCTATGGGATCACTTTATAAACTGTTTTTTTAGTTCTGGCTGCACTAGAGGTTTGGTGAATTACATTAAAATAAATACTGACACCACAAACATGTTTGTTTTAAAATCTATCAGAATATAACCTAAGATTTTCAAGTACCAATGGCTTAAAAGATTATATTTTAGTTCTATTTTTTTTAAACATCACTTCAAATATTAATTGGCCCTATCTATCCTTACGCTTCACTAAATGGTTAAATGTTTTAAAGCTGCATGGAATGCTGGGAAACACTGGCTTACTTATAAAAACCCCCACCAGATGCCATTTGGCTTAGATTTTTTTCAGAATGGACATTTTGCCAGCTGCCATTTTTGAGGCCCAAGAGCAGGCTGAGGAGCAGGAACACCTTGTCCCTGCTAGGATCAGGCAGGATCACTTCAGGAGACCTGTACTTTGTTTGGACGAGTTGTCTGATGATGAGCTTGTGAGGATGTTCCGTCTGAGTCGTGCAGCCATAGTGCAGGTTTGTGGTCTCATCAGTGAGGCCATTGAACCTGTGACGGCACGGTCTCAGGCAGTGCCTGGGATGTACAAGCTGCTTGCAGTTTTGCATTTCCCGGGCACTGGCAGTTTCCAGCTGGTTTCTTCACGCCTCATTGGCATGAGCCAGCCCACCTTTAGCAGGAGACTAACACAAGTGCTCACGGCACTACTGCAGCACTCGCAAAGGCTCATTTCCTTCCCCTCAACTCAGGCAGAGTGGATAAGATTGAAACAGGATTTTTTCCTAATTGGCCAATTTCCAAATTGCCTAGGAGGCCTTGATTGCACTCATGTTGCACTCACACCACCTCGCCATCACCAGGAGCGCTACCAAAATCGTAAGCGCTCCCATTCCATCAATGTGCAGGTGGTGTGTGATTCCAACATGCGCATCATGAGTGTGAGATCTGGCTTTCCTGGAAGTGTCCATGATGCCACTATCCTGCGTCAGTCAGCTCTCCATGGCCTCTTTACCCGAGGAGAAATGCCGGACGGCAGGCTTGTGGGTAAGTTCTATTTTCAATTTCATACAAAGACACTTCAAATATTATTTTAAAGGTGATATGTATGTATTTTCAAGAATTGTTTCCCTTTTTGCAGTCTGGCTACAATAGATGCACTATGCATCTTGGGACCTGTAGTTTAGTTCAATCAGCTCACTTTGTTAGGGCTTTTAATTCTTGCCACCTGATTCAGTTTACAGGTGAGATGTGTTAAAGGGATGATTTCTTAATGGATCTGCACACACACAATTATTTGCATTTGGGGGGGGGGATTACCTCTTTTATTGTGCGACCAATGCTCATTTGAACCTGGGTGGAGTCACCTTTAGAAAACATATTGGTAAGTGGCAGAGTTTGTTTAGCAATGACCGGCTTTTGTGTGGCTACTTAAATTTATTTTGATTTGTGTTAATGAATTTTTCTTGTTTGATCTACACGTATGGCTTCTTCTGTTTTTTTGTTTCAAATGACATTACCCATGTTACTATTTTGGACAAGCGCCTTGGCAAAAAAGAAAAACAAACACACCCAGTAATGTTTTAGTGGCTTTACTGACACAATCTTTGTCAAAATCCAAAAAAGTTGAACAACAATAAAAAGACAATATATATCTGTATAAAGTTTGTTTGTTTTTGGAACACACAATATTTATTTTAAACCATTAAATATGTACCTTAGCTGGAAGCCACAGGAGGCATTTGGTCTCAACATATATTTCAAAATATAGCAGCCCCTATAGACCACTAAAGGGCAAAAGCTTTACAAAGCATTTGTTGCATGACATTGCTAATGCACCCCAGGATTCATCATGGCCAACTTTACATTAAACAGTATCCAAAAATTTGGCCCTTGATAACCTTGTGTCCAAAACAATAATATAACAATCAATATGATCTACAAATGACACTTGTCACTATATGACAATTTGGCCAGTTTAAAAGTATCAACAATATGAGATTAGTGCTGGCCAGGTAGAGTGTTGGACACCCAACATTGCTTGATAGTGCAAAGTAACAACCAAGGCTTTGTGCCTTTAAGGCATATCATACACCTTGGACTTGCTATTTAATGAGCACAGGTGGAGGAGGAGGAGGAGGTAGGCGTTAGCACCTATTATGAGTGCTTGGTAGCCAAAGTAGGCCAGAGGTAGCCAACATAACTTCTTGTGCAAAGTAACAATGCTTTGTGCCTTTAAGGCATATCATACACCTTGGACTGGCTATTTAATGAGCACAGGTGGAGGAGGAGGAGGAGGAGGAGGTAGGCGTTAGCACCTATTATGAGTGCTTGGTAGCCAAAGTAGGCCAGAGGTAGCCAACATAACTTCTCGTGCAAAGTAACAATGCTTTGTGCCTTTAAGGCATATCATACACCTTGGACTTGCTATTTAATGAGCACAGGTGGAGGAGGAGGAGGAGGAGGAGGAGGTAGGCGTTAGCACCTATTATGAGTGCTTGGTAGCCAAAGTAGGCCAGAGGTAGCCAACATAACTTCTCGTGCAAAGTAACAATGCTTTGTGCCTTTAAGGCATATCATACACCTTGGACTTGCTATTTAATGAGCACAGGTGGAGGAGGAGGAGGAGGAGGTAGGCGTTAGCACCTATTATGAGTGCTTGGTAGCCAAAGTAGGCCAGAGGTAGCCAACATAACTTCTCGTGCAAAGTAACAATGCTTTGTGCCTTTAAGGCATATCATACACCTTGGACTTGCTATTTAATGAGCACAGGTGGAGGAGGAGGAGGAGGAGGAGGAGGTAGGCGTTAGCACCTATTATGAGTGCTTGGTAGCCAAAGTAGGCCAGAGGTAGCCAACATAACTTCTCGTGCAAAGTAACAATGCTTTGTGCCTTTAAGGCATATCATACACCTTGGACTTGCTATTTAATGAGCACAGGTGGAGGAGGAGGAGGAGGAGGAGGAGGTAGGCGTTAGCACCTATTATGAGTGCTGGGTAGCCAAAGTAGGCCAGAGGTAGCCAACATAACTTCATAGTGCAAAGCACAAGGTACATTGTTTTCACTTTGACAGTTGCAGAATATAGGCCATTGTTACATGAATGCACATAACATGTAAACCACATAAATACAGAGCTTGATTAGCATATGGAACCTTTGAAGCAACACTGCACTAGTGATAAATACACCATAAAAAAGTGTAGTCATATGCTTGCAATAGAATTCATTGACCCTTACATTTTTTGGCCAAGTGAATGTGTTCGGCAACACTGCAGCATCGCCATAGAAATATGTTAGAGCAAATGCACTTTGATGTTTGTAAGTGCTTTTCCAGATGTTATTGGAAAGGGCGCCAATGGGTGTTAGATATGGCACACCTTGGTGCTGATAACACCATACATATATACATATGTTAGAGCAAATGCACTTAGATGTTTTGAAGTGCTTTTCCAGGTGTTATTGGAAAGGGTGCCAATAGATGTTAAAATGGCACCCCTCAGTGATGAGAATGGAGCACAGTGTAAACAATGGGATGTGTTGTTTGGGAGTCAGTCCCATTGCTGGGTAACGGACAAAGTGATACCTGAAGCGTCAATAGGGCAAAGTTTGTTACCAGGAGAAAAACAGGCAAAGAGGCCAGTGTCAGATGGAAAATGACACAGACTGGAGCTAGGGACGTTTGTCCCCTCGGACAGGACCGTCTCCCCTTCTATGCCCCCTTTCCCTCCGATGTTGAGGAGCTTAAGGGGGTGGAGGGGGAGCAGCAGGTGGACCAGGGACTTCACCCTCAGCAGAGCCCCCTGGTCGATGAGGCTGGGCTGCCATGGCTGCCACCAGGTCCTGGAATCCACGATGGATGGTCCCCTGGGTCTCCCGAATATCCCTATGGATTTGGGCCATCCACCGCCTCATCCAGAGTTCCTGGCGGCGCTGCTGGTGGAGCATAGGCTGCATGGCAGCCATCATCGCGTCAACGAGCCCCGGTTGTGCCGCAGGTTGCTCACCCAGTCGCCGTCCTTCCTCCTGTGGTGGTCCCCCAATTGCTGCGGCAGCAGCAGTGGCAGCAGCACGACCTACAAGAAAAATCAGATCTAAGTATATATATTGGACATGTGCATAACCCACAACAAACGAGCGGATCTCTCTCCGATATGCCCACCTTGAGGTGGGCAATATCGCACTGATCCGATTGTGGGCCCTAGGGACCAACGATCGCATCCTAACGAATAGGAACGGGCGGTCGGATCGCAGGACCGCATCAACGAACAGATGCCGCCGTGATCCGACGGGATTTTAGTCCCATCCAATCGAGATCCGGCTGACTTATGGCCAGATCTCGATCGGGGAAGCCCATCGGGGGCCCCCATACACGGGCCAATAAGCTGTCGGTATGTTGGCAGCTTTTATTGGCCCGTGTTTGGCCACATTTAGATTGGAGGTGGTGTTTTCTTTTGGGGGGGGGCATAAACACAACATTTCAAACAAAAAAAAGTTTGAAAGGACATGTAAACCCTCCCTCCCAGTGAGGAGGAGCTTCAGATACCTGCCACTGGTTTTTAAAAGGTTAACAGTAAAGTCTGCAGTATCCCCTTAATCACTTAGAATTCCTTCTCCTCTTCTAACTCACTCTGGCCCTCCCTCAGGAATTCCCTTTGGCTGTTGGTTAATGAGCATGCTCAGTTCTTCTCAGCTCAGATTACTAAACACACCCTCCAGTCTAACAGCCACTGAGCAGATATCATTACTGGTTCCCATAGAAACTCTGCTCTAGCTGTCTGATCCTATTTTATTCTCCTAACCACCTCTCCTGAGCTCAGCTTAACCAATACATGGCATCTTTGGTGACACACAGACAAATAAAGTAAGGGGTTATTAGTTATAAAATTACTCTTACGTCTGGGGGGCACCACAGGTATCACAGCTGGTGACTGGGCGCGGCTTTCAGCTCGGTGTTCTGTAATGTGAGATAGGACATTAGTAATGCTGTAAACAAGTCGAGGAAGCAACTACATTGGCCACAACATTGAACATGTCTGTACCTTGAGCTTCCGGGGCTCTATCATGATCATCAGCCTCACCCTCTTCCTGGGGTTGCTGAGCGGCCTCATCCTGGTCCTGGTCACTGCCCGAGTCAGGCCGCGATGTTTGCGGCGGTACTGCAATTGTGAATAAAGAAAACAAAAAAAGTATTAAAAAAACAAAATCATATGGAATTGCAAGAGACCTCCCACATGCTACAAATCTATTTGATTTCTCATTCCAAATACTAACTCCAATGGAATGGTACAGCAAGTGAGATGGAATGGTTAAAACTTAAAGGAACAGTAACATAAAAAAATAAGTGTTTTAAAGTAATGAAAATAGTGTTGCCCTGCACTGGTAAAACTGCTGTGCTTGCTTCAGAAACAGTACTATAGTTTATATAAATAAGCTGCTGTGTAGCAATGGGGGCAGCCATTCAAATGAGAAAAGGCTCAGGTTACACAGCAGATAAGCTCTGTAGAACATAATGGAGTTATCTGTTATCCACTATTTAACCTGTGCCATATAGACTTTTTTAAATTCCTGTTCCACAGCAGCTTGTTTATATGAACTATAGTAGTGTTTCTGAAGCAAACACACCAGTATTACCCGTGCAGGGCAACACTACATGATATTTTCATTCCTTTAAAACACTTATATTTTTTGGTGTTACTGTTCCTTTAAATACATTTGCAATGGTGCGAGCAGGAGAGAATGTAATATATGACAATACTTGTGATTTTAAAGTTATTTAGCTTTTTAATCAGCAGATCTAAACTTTGCAGTCTCAGCAATCTGGTTGCTAGGGTCCAAATTAGCATAGCAACCATGCATTCATCTGAAGAAGAGACATGAATATAATTAGGGGATGGTCTAATTAGTAATATGAGTAATAAAAACTCACAATAACATCACATGTGTAGACTTACAGAGCATTTCTAGACCCACATTTTAAAGCTGGAAAGAGTCCTTTAATTTTAAAAATAAATAATGAAGGACAACTGAAAAGTTGCTTAGACTTGGCCATTCTAGAACATACTTAAAAGTTAACTTAAAGGCGAACCACCCCTTTAATGCAGTTTCAAAACATTTGTACTATAGTGGGGAAATGGTTAATAAAGAAATGGCTGCCATTTTGTCTATGTTACAGCTGCACTTAATAACTAGTCATGAACAAACAGCAAAGCTGTAAAGAAAAGCACAAGAAACTCCTCTAATGCAAAACAGGAGCAATATTTTAGCAAAGAAGTGAAATGCTAAAGGGGAAATTAGACATTTATCTAAATGATGTGAATGTGGAAAAAAGGAGTCAGATGTTTGTTTCTATAAAATTCAACTTACTTCTCCAGTCTGTGTCCAGTCCTTCACTGCCCTCTTTGCTCAAAATGTCCAGAAGCCGGCGCTCGTAGGGCTTCAGTCTGAGTGGAGGGACTCGCCCTCCGCCGGTCTTCTGGGCTTTAGCTCTCCTGGTCACCAGCTTTGCCCTTAGCCAACGCTTCAGGTCACTGAAGCGCTTATACACTGTGGGCCGATCCCTGTGTAAAGCGCCCACAGTGTTCACCTTGTCCGTTACCTGCTGCCAGTGGTGTTGACGTCTGGCAGCACTGATACGATGGGACCGACTCCCAAACAGCACATCCCATCGTGCTACCACCTCGTCCACCAGTGCTCCATTCTCATCACTGGTAAATCTTCTGGCCATTTTATTGGTGGGGCCCTCCTCTCCTCCGTCATCATCATCACCCTCCTCCTCCTCCTCCCGTCTCCTCTCTGAGGCAGTTGGTGGTGCCTCCATCTCCTCCTCGCTGCTGGGCAGCCTCTGTGTCCTCCTCCTGGGTGAGCCTCTCCGAGCCCTGGGTGGGGTGCGTGACACGCTGCGTGCCCCAGATGGCGAGCGAGACACGCAGCGTGCCCTGGGGGACTCCCTGCGTTGGCTGGGGGACACCCTCCCTACACTATGCTCCTGCCCCCCTGCCCTACGCTCCTCCCTCCCTCTACGGGACCCCCCTGCCCTACTCTCTTCCCCTCTATGGGACCCCCCTGCCCTACGCTCCCCCTCTCTGCGGGACCCCCCTGCCCTACTCTCCTCCCCTCTACGGGACCCCCCTGCCCTACGCTCCCCCTCTCTACGGGACCCCCCTGCCCTACTCTCCTCCCCTCTACGGGACCCCCCTGCCCTACTCTCCTCCCCTCTACGGGACCCCCCTGCCCTACGCTCCCCCTCTCTACGGGACCCCCCTGCCCTACGCTCCCCCTCTCTACGGGACCCCCCTGCCCTACTCTCACCCCCACTATGGGACCCCCCACCTGACCTACTCTCTTCCCCTCCCCTACGGGACCCCCCACTCTCTTCCTCCTCCTCCTCCCCCCAGGAACCCCTCCCAGTGACTCCCCAGCCTGTGCCCCCCTCTCTCCCCCTCCTGCGACGACTAAGATCCCACATAGTGTGGGATCCAGCCGCCGTTGGCACCTCCCCAGGGCTGGAGAGACGTTCCCCCTCCTCCTCCTCCTCCTCCATCCTCCTCCTCCCAGCCATTTCCAGGCAAATTTTCACAATTTTGTGGAAAAAAAAAGCAACCTGCCTCAGACACCTCCTCCACCTGTGCAGTCTAAATAGCAAGTGCGCAATTAGGCCGAAAATGCACCTAAAATGGCCTCTAGAGGGCTTCCTGTTTGAAAAAAATGGCAAAAAGGAAGTGGGGCATAAAAACTTCGAATCGAACAATTCGAATACAAGTGGGGCAAGGTTCACTTCGATCTTACTTCGATCTTATTCGACAGTACGCTACGACCGAATACTTCGAATCGAAGGCACTATTCCTTCGATCGCAGGATAAATAGTTCGATCGTACGATTTTACTTCGCCCGGAGATCGCACAAAAATCCTTCGACTTCGATATTCGAAGTCGAAGGATTTAAATTCCTAGTCGAATATCGAGGGTTAATTAACCCTCGATATTCGACCCTTCGTGAATCAGCCCCTATATGCACCAATTTTGTAACATATCATCAAGGTTAAATATATTCATACCATGGTTTTGTATAAAATTTTAATTAAGCATGTGAAAAGTCAATAAAACATCTGCTCCATTGTACCTTATATACCTGTGTTAAAATATTGCCACAATAAATATTTCTATAGGGAACAGTCCAGGAATGTGTGGTGATCCAGGAATACCAGCACACGGTTCACGACTTGGAAATGATTTTAAGATCAAAAGCTTTCTGCGCTTCTCTTGTGAGATGGGATATGTCTTGAGAGGCTCCATGGAGAGAACATGCATATTAAATGAATCCTGGTCTGGGATTCAGCCATCGTGTGAACGTAAGTATTAACATACAATACAAAGGGGGTAAAACTTATCTCAGTAGAATTTATAATATGATTTGGGGTAGGTATACATATTCTATGCTTTGGAGCTTGTGAAAACACATTTTTTACAGCTGTAACCAAAGCTAAGACGAGTTAGATAGAGGAAAACTATATCATTATCATAAGGAATGTCTTCTCTACAGAAAGTGTGAAAATTCATGGAATATTATGGAGATACAAAGACACATAATATCATTAAAAGCTATTTAATGAATCAAAATAAATGCTAGTTTATCTTTATTTCTGAGACTATTTTGATTTCAAATAGTATATGAAATGGAATGGCTATAATGTTTTCAACTGTCAAAAAGGTTATTTTTACAACTCTTAGTGGGCACCTCCACTGGCACAGCACAGAATATGCTCCATAGGTGCCAATTGATTTTGGGTCCCAGAAAAGAATACTTATTTGGACAGATTGGTATTAAATACATATTTATGCTAATAGTATTTTCAGTTTGGATGCTTACATTTGCAATTATATCTAAGCAGTAAGATGGCAAAAAGTTTTCCTTCAAAGATTAAATGTATATTAGCATTAATTTATACTTAACAAGCCAGATATATCTTGAGCTGCACCTGGGATCTCATTAATACAATGTTCTAAATGGGGCAATTAGTACAATTACAATATAAAATGTTATAAGAAATAAAATAATTTAATAAAGTGGAGTGTAGAAGCTCATTAGTAGGCTATAATTATAATAGGGAATAAATATATATATATATATATATATATATATATATATATATATATATATATGTAATGCGAAAATGAATAATCTATTGTTACGTATTCATTTTTTAGTTTGGAATTAGAAAACTGACTATTGTAGGGGCCCAAGATTAAGATTGATAGATGATTAAACATTTCTAGAAATATGCAGCATACAAATACAGTACTTGTGAACAAAAGTTCTCTATAATATTCTAGGAATCTGTGTTTCGGTGCTATTTAAATTAGTAATATGAACTCATGGCATATGATGCTAAACTATAGTTTTTGCAATGTAACTACATACAATAGTATTATAAGATAAAATATATCTGAAGAGGGCATATGCAAGAACAGGTTAACTGAGACAACTTTTCAACAGAGGGAGCATTCTTTCTCACCATATTTATAGTAAAAATAAGGTTATAATCACATAATATTTGTATAGTTTGCCACATAATCAAAAGTGATTTAAACTATTTCAAATCAGCTTACTTGTGCTAATCTCATAAGTCATTTCTATGCACATGTGCTGATCTTAACTTAATCTTTTTGACAGCGGTATCCTGTGGAAATCCTGGCTCTCCAGCCAATGGCATGATAATTTACAGTGACGGGATACTATTCTCCAGTTCTGTCATCTATGCCTGTTGGGAAGGTTACAAAACATCAGGGTTAACTACTCGACATTGTACTGCCAATGGAACCTGGACTGGCAGTGCTCCAGATTGTTCAGGTCAATAATCAATCCTCTGTCAAAATAGATTAGAAGAGTGTCAGTTGGTATATTATTTATACAGAAAGTGACTATTGATTTCCTCTTCATCTCTCTACTTTCACTTTCCCTCCTTTTTTTGACCTTTGCACAATGTTTTTAGGTGTTGACATTTTACAGGTTATCATGTTTTAACATGAACTATATTAATTTGCACGTAAGAGTTGGCATATTGAAACTCTATCATCTGTACTGTCTATAATTATACATAGTTCTCATTCATGGAAAGTCTTAAAGGCATTTTATGATCATTTAAGATAATCCTTTTATGGAGCAATTTTTTGAAAAAACAAACAAGCAACATCTATGAGGCCTTATGGGAACTATGAATGTTTATATTCAAAAAATATTGTGCCACATTATATTTTAATGGTTAGAAATCATTACTCTTAATTAATTTCATCCACTGCCATAGTGTTGTTGCAATTTAGCTTTATTACATCATCCAAAGTGACCAAATACACGTTTAGCTTTTGCTAGGCACACTGTTCCAAGTCAACACTAGTTGCACTATAGGACTAATATTGGTAAAAACTAAACTTTCTGCATTATGATTAAAATATTATATATCTTTGTATGCAGAATATTTTTACAGGACTGTAAAGTATTTTTTAAAATGTTTAGCTTGGAACATAAAATCAATTAGGTGCTAGTCAGATTCATATACTGTATGCCCCTATTCAACTTTACCAGAGTTGAATCCACACTAGTGATGGGCGAATTTGTCCCATTTTGCCATGAATTTTGCGAAACTGGTGAAAAATTCACAAAACAACGATTTTGATGCCAGCAACAATTCGCCAGCATTAAAATGGGCACCGGCGTCAAAGTTAAAGTTAATGGGCATCCATTTATTGTAGCGGGCGTCTAAATTGATTTCTAATTTTTTCGCCGGCAGCAAAACGGGCACATTTGCCACGAATTCGCCCCTGGCGAATAAATTCACCCATCAGTAATACATACACAAAACAATCAAATTTTTTTGAGAGAGGGACATTTTTTCATAAATAACCTTGTTATTCAGAACATCAAAAACTGTAGAAAATTATTTTAACATGCCATAATCACCTACAACCCACATATGACCCAATTCTATTACCAGCAATTGAGAATGCCTCAAACCAATACATAACACATGCCCTAAGCTAACAACACAATATGTGAACAATCAGCATGACAAAAACAACAGTAAGGGGCCAATTCACGAAGGGTCGAATATCGAGGGTTAATTAACCCTCGATATTCGACTGGGAATTTAAATCCTTCGAATTCAAATATCGAATTCGAAGGATTTAGCGCTAAAAATTCGATCGATCGATCGAAGGATTTTTCATTCGATCGAACGATTAAATCCTTCGAATCGAACGATTCGAAGGATTTTAATAAAACGATCGAATGAATATCTTTCGATGAAAAAAACTTTAGCAAGCCTATGGGGACCTTCCCCATAGGCTAACATTGAGTTCGGTAGCTTTTAGCTGCCGAACTAGGGGATCGAATTTTTTTTTTAAAGAGACAGTACTTCGACTATCGAATGGTCGAATAGTCGAACGATTTTTAATTCTAATCGTTCGAATCGTTCGAATTCAATCGAATTTAACCAATTCGATGGTCGAAGTACCCAAAAAATACTTCGAAATTCGAATTTTTTTTTATTCGAACCCTTGACTCGAATTTCGTGAATCGGCCCCTTAATCAAAACATAACTACAAATTATTCAGATAATTAGCCACAAAAATAACATTTCCCATTATTTTATTTGTGCTTCTTATTCTGCTGGCTCAGTAAGATTGTGTAAACATTGTGAAAGGTCAATCTCTAAGGTGTCCAATATTTTGTAATGTTTAATCAGGGATGTGCATTTAGTAGGAAGTAATCTAACCTATTTCATAGGTTTAAGAGTAGGGATTCAAGTTAGGAATGAGAAAAAAACAATTGCCACCGATGAATAGGGATGTAGTGAACTGTTCGCCGGCACTTGTTCGCGCAAACTTCGACCGTTCGCGTCCGCCGAATGTTCGCGAACGTCGCGCGACGTTCGCCAATTTTGGTTCGTGTTCGATTCGTTCGACCATTCGACCATTCAAATTCCTTCGACCGCTAAAAATCGAACGATTTCCATTCGTTCGAACGATTGTAAGCATTCGATCGAATGAAAAGCATTCGATCGAATGGTTTCGATCGTTCGATTCGAATGAAAATCCTTCGATCGAATGATTAAAATCCTTCGATCGTTCGAATCGAACGATTTTAGCAGGTGTTCGAAGTTCGCGAACTGTCCGCAAACGTTCGCATTTTTTGCCGGTGTTCGCGAACGGCGTTCGCGAACATCAAATCGGCAGTTCGCTACATCCCTACCGATGAATTTGCAGCAAAATCTGCAACTTTG
The DNA here is from genome assembly GCA_038501925.1 of Xenopus petersii. Taxonomy (NCBI): domain Eukaryota; kingdom Metazoa; phylum Chordata; class Amphibia; order Anura; family Pipidae; genus Xenopus; species Xenopus petersii. The sequence continues at coordinate 69,762,341 of CM076680.1, read as the reverse complement.
CCCATGCCAATTTTTTTCATCAAGAATTTGCTGTAAAGATTTGCCTAGGCAGTGCAAGCAGGAGATGCTATCAGGGACACGTAACCTATTGTGCTGCTTGCCATTTCTGTCAGAAATACCTGTACCAAGCAGAAGCATTGCAGACAGAAAAGAATTCCAGGGCAAGCATTAGATGGAATTGGCACATGGTAAAGAAAACTATCATAAATTCACAGAGGATTTTGAAAACTCGCATGCAAAGCAAATCTCAGCAGATTCGCTCATCACTGGTTAATGCTAAATTGCAGTGATTTTGCTTATTCCAGAGTAATATTTGTTTTCCTTATGCCTATCTCTAGAACATAGAGGTAGGCACAAAACATTATATTTTGGGGGTAAACAGTATATTGTTACTTATTTCCTTCACTTACACATGGACCTTAGGATTCAGAATCCAAAAAAGTATTGAAAATCTTTTGACTCTCCTAAATTGTATTGAAATGGTGGCGCTGATATTGGAGAGATGTTTCTGAAACCTCTCTGAATATAGACACAAAATGTATTTTCTTTTCTTATTTGTGAAATAGCACTTGAAAGATGGGAACCTCTCAGCTGGAAACCTTGTTACTATTGGAGTGAGTTCACTAATTGCGATGAGCAAATTTTTTCTCCAAGTTTCGCCATGAAAATGACGCCCATAGACTCCATTGGGTGAAAAAAATCATCACAAGTCAAAAAAATATTGTCGCCCATAGAATTCAATGCATTTTAGCAAGTTTTTGCCATTTTGTGAATTTTCATCTAAGCAAAATGGGTCAGATTCTCTCACCAGTATTTACTAACACAAATTGCAGTGCATAACAGAGATGATGAGGGGCAAGGCATCTCGTTTTTTTTTTTATTCCTTTAGATGGCATTGTCTTCCTGTAATAGCTAATCTTAATTTGGTTTTAGTATTGCTTAACCCTCTGAATGCCAAAGGTTTTTAATTTTGCTGTGGCAAGTGTTATCAACAAACATATGGGATGGCATACATCAAACAGGGAATTTGGAGCTGACACTAGATTGTACAGTCTAGGCATGTCTAGCGTTAGTGCTGGTTCCACACTTAATTTCTACAGTAAATGAGTAAAAGTAGTATAGCATGAGACTTCTTTTCTAGCAACTGAGAAGAGAAGCTTCTGAAATCGTTTTAATGTTGATTATAACTAAAGTAAATGTAGCAATTATCATTATACACCATAAAATCCATTTAAAAAGATTAGTTTATAATCTTATTTGGTGTTAGCTTGTTAGTAGCTATTGAGCATGCCAATATGAAATGCTGTATTGACTGTCTATGTTTTGGTTTATGTAATTTTTAATTTACAATGCAACATTGTTAGAAAGAAATCTAATGTTTTTCCTCTTCAGTAATTACTTGTGAAAATCCAGGCCCAATTGCTAATGGTATTCAGATAGGAAAAGATTTTACCTTTAACAAGACAGTAACCTACCACTGCAATCCTGGTTATATGAGAGATCCCCCTGTATCAATTGCCTTGATGTGTAACAAAGATGGCACCTGGAATCAGACTAAGCCCACCTGTAAAGGTTAGTAAAAATTTACATTTTTATAACTTTATTAAAACTGTTTGAACTTTAAAGGAAAACTATATCTCCAAAATCAATACTTGGGCAACAGATAGGTTATATCAAATTAAGTGGCATATTAAAGAATCTTATGAAACTGGAATATATATTTAAGTAAATATTGACCTTTTACATCTCTTCCCTTGAACTTCCATTTTGTGATGGTCTGTGTGCTGTCTCAGAGATCATCTGACCAGAAATACTTCAACTCTAACTGTAACAGTAAAAAGTGTGGAAGCAAAAGTCAGAACTCTGTCTGTTAATTGGCTCATATGACCTAACAAGTATAGTTTGTTTGGTATGTTTGTGTGCACAGTGAATCATATCATCCCAGTGGGCTGCCCTTATTTTTTAAAATGGCAATTTTCTATTTATGATTACCCAATGGCACATACTATTAATAAAAGTATAGAAAAAGTATATTATTATGAAAATGGTTTATTTCGACGAAGCAGGGTTTTACATATGAGCTGTTTTATGCTATATATTTTTATAGACACCTACAGTGTTTGAGGGGTATAGTTTTCCTTTAAGCACAATATTTGTTAAATTTTATTCTTCAAATTATATTACAATTTTAATAAGTAGTAGTACATATTTTAAAATTCATTTGGTTATGCAAAATGAAAAATAAGGATTTTCATCTTCATTGCTCCAGGTTATCATGATTCATGTGTAGAGATGGTTTGAAGAGAAAGGAGAAAAGGTTAGGAATAGAGGAAGATGGGGAGGGTGAATTTGAAAGGGAAATAAAGTATTATAGGAATGCAGCTGGAGGTCTGGCCCAAATGGTTAAAGTTAATAATTAATTTGCACGTATCAGATTCTTTCTATGAAACCCAAAATATCTATTTAGAGGTCATTCAAATGTGATAGTAAATAATTCTTCAAAACTTTTTATTTCATTAATTTTGATGATCTGTTTGCTAACAATATGAGAATATAAGTATTTCAAATGTAAGTGAAGCATTTATGAGAAAGAGTTGTGACTATTGCTAGGAAATTACAGCAGCTTGGATAATTAGACATCACCAAGTTCAAATTGTAATATTTACTTACATCTAAAAATCCCGGTTAAATTTATAACAATTTCTACGTTGTACCTTATTACTCAACACCTTTGGTGCTTCCAATATAGCATAATTGTAATTTATACACTTAAAATATTGTTGGGTTACTGAATGTCTCTCTATTATTAAAAAGCTATCAGTTGTGGCCTGCCTCCTCAAGTGACCAATGGAAAGCTGGAGGGATCAGACTTCAGCTGGGGGTCGAGTATCAGCTATAGATGCATAGAAGGCTACCAACTCTCGAGTCCAACTGTTCTTTCATGTGAAGGAAGGGGAGTGTGGAGAGGGGAAGTTCCCCACTGTTTGCGTAAGTTTAGAACTGCCTGTGCTAATGCATGTTAAATACTAAAATGTTACTTGTGGTGATGCATAAAATAGTTTTAAAGACAAATAATCTCTTCTGGAAGGCATCATTTGCTACAAAGAAATCGGAACGTTTATTATTTTTTTCAGCTATAACATTTGCCACAATTGTGGACAAAATGGCAACACAATTAGACTAAGTGGACATAAATGTTAAAATATAAAGTCTGTTCATGTCTATATTTATAAATGTCAAATGCCAGTGACTTAATAAAGGAGTGCTGATACACTCAGGGAACAGGCTATTTAAAATATATCATGAGAGTGGCATATGTTTTGGTTCCTATATGCTGCATGTATTAATGCTGGGTGCAGAGGAAATCTCCAGTTCGGAGGTGGTGGTAGGTTTAAGGTTCAAGACTTCATCTCTCTCATATTCTTTCACAACACTGAGTTTCAAATCAAGCTTAACATACCAACATATGCCTCCTTTTCTATCTTCCCCAACTTTTTAAAGCTATGACTTTCAATATTTCCCACATAGTCAAACATTTTTTAGGAATACCATATGTCTCGTTCAGTGCCATTTACTCCATGGCTCTCCATTTTACTGGAAAAGATCCCAGCATTAGAAAACATGCAAGTAATACTGGTTTTGTATTTATACATTTCAAGTCTTGCCCTACCTGCCACATATAATACCCCATCCATTTCTCAACCCAATTTTTGCAAAATTGCCAAATCTCCATCTAATGTGTATTTAACAGGATTTCTCATTGTTCCCTTCTCCAATGCCTTTTTAAAATCTTCTTCAATCCTCTAGTCATCCTTTCCCTCAGTCTATGCCTGGCAAAGAGCCTGTAGCTGATGGCAAAATCAACCTATTTCTCCAAACTCCAAAGCCCTCCTTAAACCAATCTCTTAGCAGCACATTCATCTCCCTGGGCTCAATCTGCCCCCTACTGTAGAACTACCTAACCTTTGCAGTTATTTAATCAATTAACCTACTACAATAAGTTCCATAAATATAACTAACACAGAAACTCATTCACATAACTCACCTGAGATAAAGTGTGGTCCAAGTGCACCTTCCATAGGTCCTCAGTCAAAGGAGCAGAACACTGAAAATGGATGAACTTGGTTTCAAGATTTATCTGGAACCAACTTGTAAAATATGACATAAAAAACATGGTCCTTCAGAACTGACTTTATTTTGCATTATGCTAAAACTATTCAATTACATTACCCAATAAATGCTTTTTAGGCATGGGCAGGGATATTTTTCTGTTAATTTTTTATATTTTTATTTCCCTTAGCTGTATTTTGTGGTGACCCTGGGACTCCATCTGAGGGCCTTCTTAATGGTAAAAGTTTTACCTTTAATTCAGAAGTTTCCTATCAGTGCCGATCTCCATTTATATTGGTTGGCTCTTCAAGAAGAATTTGCCAGGCTGATGGTAGTTGGAGTGGAATACAGCCAACTTGCGTTGGTAAGGGTGTTCAGTTTTATTTTGTTCATATCTGATATAATATACTGTGTGTTACAGAAAACAGCATAGCAGTAGGGATAGACCTTAATGGGCATCGGCGACATTTCGCCGGCGGGCAATTTTTGGCGAAACGAAGTTGGGTCAAATTCGCCCATCCCTACATAGCAGCTAACAGTCACATTGGTTTTATCTGTACACAAAGTTATCAGCTGAGACAAAGCTCATATCCACTGGATATTTCTTGTGTTTTCTTTCAAAATATGTAGTTACTGTTCCTAAAGTGCTATTTTTATTGTACTACTATTATACTATGCTATATAATCAAAAGGCATACAAAAGATTAGGCTTTAAGCATAAACTAGTTTTCCTTGCACCTCAGCTTTAGAGAAAGTTTTTAGTTTTTTTACAGATTTTGCTTGCAATTTAATACAGGTTCCATATGAATACATTACATATACTGTATCTCTTTCTTTTCCTTTGGGTTGAAACTTTCCTGCAGGAAAATCATTCCTTGAGGCTTCCCTAATCTCCTTGGTTATATATAGAAATCAACCATAGGATTTGTGAAGTATCAAAATTCTCCTAGTTTAATGGAGTCTTAATTGTTTGGAGAAAAATGTCAGTCAAAGGTTAGGTTGAGAAGTTGACTTTATGTTGGGTAAAACACACACATATATATGCCAGTTCTTAATATGTAGTGCGATTCTTAGATCAATATACGTATACAGTATAACGATCTTTGTATGTTTTATGTCATATTACTTTAAAAAAAATAAATAAATTCTTTCAAGATAAATTCCATAGCAGAAAATGTGTCAAAATAAAACTCCTTAGTACTGAATAGCCATTTTTATTTGCAGAAAAAAAAATTATTTAATTTTCCACTAAAGAACATTCATATTGTGTGTGTAAAACTGACCTTCCAGTACAATACATTTTTGACAGTTTCTCCATCTTATTTTATTTTTGATGAAGTGAACTGAGCTGTGAAGGAAAAACAACAGTATTATTGACTATTTCTATGGAAACCCAGTGTGATGTTAATTTTTTTGCATTTTAGATCCAACTCATAACACCTGCAGTGACCCCGGTACTCCACATTATGGCATGCAGAACAGCTCCAAAGCTTTTGAGGTAAATAAGGAATAATTGTAATGGTCATTCAGTGTATCCAATTATTTAATTAGCAGAATTAAGTACATTTGATGTAGTTCAGAGTGCAAAGGCAATACAGAGCTGCTAACAATTTAGGTTAAATATTGTCTACAAAAAAATTGTATTATGTGGTGGACATTTAATTGCTGTAGCAATATATCATTGTTACTATTTTTTTGCATTTTTATATGATGCAACAAAAACTTTAGAAAATGTTGTTGCTGAATTGTGCTTAGTGCATCTATATTTAGAGCATAGATTAATGTAATCAGTCTGCACAGGTTATGACTAGGGATGGCGCGAACTGTTCGCCGGCGAACTTGTTCGCGCGAACATCGGGTGTTCGCGCTCGCCGGAAGTTCGCGAACGTCGCGCGACGTTCGCCATTTTGGGTTCGCCATTGTTGGCGCTTTTTTTTGCCCTCTCACCCCAGACCAGCAGGTACATGGCAGCCAATCAGGAAGCTCTCCCCTGGACCACTCCCCTTCCCTATAAAAACCGAAGCCCTGCAGCGTTTTTTCACTCTGCCTGTGTGTGCTGAAGAGATAGTGTAGGGAGAGAGCTGCTGCCTGTTAGTGATTTCAGGGACAGTTGAAAGTTTGCTGGCTAGTAATCATTTTGATACTGCTCTGTTATTGGAGGGACAGAAGTCTGCAGGGGTTTGAGGGACATTTAAGCTTAGGTAGCTTTGCTGGCTAGTAATCTACCTTCTACTGCAGTGCTCTGTATGTAGCTGCAGTGGGCAGCTGTCCTGCTTCTGATCTCATCTGCTGACTGCTGCAATAACAGTAGTCCTTGTAAGGACTGCTTTTATTTATTTTTTTGTTGTTTTACTACTACTACTACTACTACTACTACTACTACTACTACTATAAGAGCCCAGTGCTATTAGTCTAGCAGTGTTGGGGAGTGGGACTGGTGTGCTAATCTGCTGCTCCTAGTAGTTCAGCAGCACCAACTTTAATTTTTTTTTTTTTAATATTCATTTTTTTTTTATTTTACTTTTTTTTATTTTACTACCGCTGTAGTAGTGTATAAGTTGACCTTTTAGGCATTATTTGCCCTGTAGGCATTTTTTGCCCAGTGTGTTATTCAACCAACTGCCATCTAGCTGTGTGACCTTGTTCACATTCTGTCTAAATATCCATAATATTACCGTCTCCAGAAAAAACACCGGAGTGACTTTTTTCAAGCAGCCATAACATATTTTACGTAATCTGTATCCATCGCTGTAGTAGTGTATAAGTTGACCTTTTAGGCATTATTTGCCCTGTAGGCATTTTTTGCCCAGTGTGTTATTCAACCAACTGCCATCTAGCTGTGTGACCTTGTTCACATTCTGTCTAAATATCCATAATATTACCGTCTCCAGAAAAAACACCGGAGTGACTTTTTTCAAGCAGCCATAATATATTTTACGTAATCCGTATCCATCGCTGTAGTAGTGTATAAGTTGACCTTTTAGGCATTATTTGCCCTGTAGGCATTTTTTGCCCAGTGTGTTATTCAACCAACTGCCATCTAGCTGTGTGACCTTGTTCACATTCTGTCTAAATATCCATAATATTACCGTCTCCAGAAAAAACACCGGAGTGACTTTTTTCAAGCAGCCATAATAAATTTTACGAGATCCGTATCCACCGCTGTAGTAGTGTATACGTTGATCTTGTGGGCAGTATTTGCACAGTGTTTTCTTCAAACCGCCATCTAGCTGTGTGAGCTTGTTCACATTTTGTCTAAATATTGATAATATTATCGTCTCTAGAAAAACCACTTGAGTTACTTTTTTTCAAGCAGCATTCATATATTTTACGTAATCCGTATCCACCGCTGTGTATACGTTGACCTTGTAGGCATTATTTGCACACTGTTTTCTTCAAACCGCCATCTAGCTGTGTGAGCTTGTTCACATTTTGTCTAAATATTGATAATATTATCGTCTCTAGAAAAACCACTTGAGTTACTTTTTGTCAAGCAGCATTCATATATTTTACGTAATCCGTATCCACCGCTGTGTATACATTGACCTTGTAGGCATTATTTGCACACTGTTTTCTTCAAACCGCCATCTAGCTGTGTGAGCTTGTTCACATTTTGTCTAAATATTGATAATATTATCGTCTCTAGAAAAACCACTTGAGTTACTTTTTTTCAAGCAGCATTCATATATTTTACGTAATCCGTATCCACCGCTGTGTATACGTTGACCTTGTAGGCATTATTTGCACAGTGTTTTCTTCAAACCGCCATCTAGCTGTGTGAGCTTGTTCACATTTTGTCTAAATATTGATAATATTATCGTCTCTAGAAAAACCACTTGAGTTACTTTTTTTCAAGCAGCATTCATATATTTTACGTAATCCGTATCCACCGCTGTGTATACGTTGACCTTGTAGGCATTATTTGCACACTGTTTTCTTCAAACTGCCATCTAGCTGTGTGTATTATCGTTTCCAGAAAAACCAACTGAGTTTTTGTTGTTGTTGTTTTTTTAAAAATAATGCCAGGCAAAGGCAGGCCGCCACGCAGAGGCCGTGCTAGAGGCCGTGCTGCTATGCAATCCTGTGGCCCTAGCAAATTGCCCAGTTTTAAAAAGCCAATGACCCTGAACTCCCAAAATGCTGAAGAGGTAGTTGACTGGCTTACACAGCACACCCCATCCTCTACCGTTTCTAACTTTACCACAACATCCTCCTCATCCTCCACTGCTATGGCCACCCCACGTAACACTTCCTCCACCACCGGTGCCCCTTCTTCACTGGAGTCAGAGGAGTTATTTTCCCATGAGTTTCTTGAACTGAGTAATGCGCAACCATTATTGCCAGAAGAAGATGAAGGAGATGAGGACGTTACACCAGATTTAATTCTGGCAGAGAACACGACAGAGATGGACATAATGATGAGTGATGAGGAGGAGGTCCCCGCTGCTGCTTCCTTCTGTGATGTGTCAGAAGAAATTGATGCATCTGAGGAGAATGATGATGAGGAGATTGATGTTTTGTGGGTGCCTAGTAGAAGAGAGCAAGAGGAGGGTAGTTCAGATGGAGAGACGGAGAGTCAGAGAGGCAGTAGGAGAATAAGACTTAGAAGAAGCAGGGAGGACAGCCCGCAGGGATCAGTAGGGCAACAACATGTATCGGCACCTGTGTTCAGCCGGCCAACGCACCCGCCATTGCCGCCAATGCCGCCAACTTCTACTGTTACCGCCAGATCGCACACTTCCAAAAAGTCAGCAGTGTGGGATTTTTTTTAATGTGTGTGCCTCTGACAAAAGCATTGTAATTTGCAATGAGTGCAGTCAGAAACTGAGCCTTGGTAAGCCCAACAGCCACATAGGTACAACTTCTATGCGAAGGCACATGAGCGGCAAGCACAAAGCACTTTGGGAGCAACACCTCAAAGGCAACAGGCAAACTAAAAGCCACACTCCTTCTGGTCCAGCATCTTACTGCTCTACCTCTGCTCTCCTTGACCCGTCTGAACCACCCTCCACACCGCCTTCCACCTTGACCACCTGTTCCCATTCCCAGTCATCTGCCACCAGCCAAGTTTCTGTGAAGGCCATGTTTGAGCGTAAGAAGCCAATGTCTGACTGTCACCCCCTTGCCCGGCGTCTGACAGCTGGCTTGTCTGCACTCTTAGCCCGCCAGCTTTTACCATACCAGCTGGTGGACTCTGAGGCCTTCCGCAAATTTGTAGCAATTGGGACACCGCAGTGGAAGGTACCCAGCCGCAATTTTTTTTCTAAAAAGGGAATACCACACCTGTACCAACATGTGCAGAGCCAAGTTACCGCATCTCTGTCACTTAGTGTTGGGCCAAAGGTCCATATGACTACTGACGCATGGTCCTCCAAGCATGGTCAGGGCAGGTATGTCACCTACACTGCCCACTGGGTGAACTTGGTAATGGCTGGGAAGCAGGGAATGGGTAGCTCAACAACAACAACAGTGGAGTTGGTGTCACCGCCACGGATTGCACGCGGTTCTGCCACCACCTCTACTCCTCCATCGCTCTCTACCTCGTCTTCTTCCTCTTCTTCTTCTTACTCTGCTGCTGGGTCCTCCTTCTCCTCCTCCACACCTGTGCACCCCCAGCTCCCCCTAGGCTATTTGACGTGCCAGGTACGCCGTTGTCACGCTGTCTTGGGGATGACGTGCCTGGAAAGCAAAAACCATACCGGATCTGTACTCCTGTCATCTCTGCAGTCACAGGCCGATCGGTGGCTGACCCCACACCAACTGCAGATCGGAAAAGTGGTGTGTGACAATGGAAGCAATCTGTTGGCAGCGTTGAGACTGGGCAATTTAACACATGTGCCCTGCATGGCACATGTGTTAAATTTAATAGTCCAACGTTTTGTCTCCAAGTACCCAGGATTCCAGGACGTTCTCACCCAGTCCAGAAAGGTGTCGGCCCATTTCAGACGTTCCTACACAGCCATGGCACGCCTTGCTGACATTCAGCAGCGCTACAACATGCCAGTCAGGCGTTTGATTTCTGACAGCCAGACTCGCTGGAATTCAACGCTCCTTATGTTGGAACGTCTGCTGCAACAACAAAGGGCCGTCAACGAGTACCTTTTTGAACTGGGTGGTAGGACTGGATCTGCAGAGCTGGGGATTTTTTTCCCCCGTTACTGGGTGCTTATGCGCGATGCCTGCAGGCTCATGCGACCTTTTGAAGAGGTGACAAATATGGTCAGTCGCACCGAAGGCACCATCAGCGACCTAATACCCTTCGCTTTCTTCCTGGAGCGTGCCGTGCGACGAGTGACAGATGAGGCTGTAGACCAGCGTGACGAGGAGCTGGAAGCGCACGATTTATGGTCGGAATCACCAGAACGAACCCAGGCACCTGCTGCAACGCAGGGAGAGGTGCCAGAAGTGGAGTCAGAGGAGGAAGGTGGCTTTGTGGAGGAGGAGGAGGAGGACCAACAGGAGCAGGCTTCCCAGGGGGCTAGTGGTGACCTTTTGGGGACCCCTGGTCTTGTACGTGGCTGGGGGGAGGAGACCGTGGATGATGCAGTCCTTGATAATGAGGAAGCGGAGATGGATAGCTCTGCATCCAACCTTGTGAGAATGGGGTCTTTCATGCTGTCATGCCTGTTGAAGGACCCCCGTATCAAGAGGCTTAAGGAGAAGGACCTGTACTGGGTCGCAACGCTACTAGACCCTCGGTACAAGCATAAAGTGTCAGAAATGTTACCAACATACCACAAGTCCGAAAAGATGCGGCATTTACAAACCAGCCTGCAAAACATGTTGTACAATGCTTTTAAGGGTGATGTCACTTCAGGAACTCATCAACATTCCAGGGGCAGAGGTGCCAGTAATCCTGCCACGAGCACACCTGCAAGGACAAAGCCCTTTGGCCGGTCTGTAACGTCAGACATGCAAATGTTTTTCTGTCCAAGGCAGCGCCACAACCCTTCTGGATCCACCCTCAAAGAACGCCTCGACCGGCAGGTAGCGGACTACCTGGCATTAACTGCAGATATCGACACTCTGAGGAGCGATGAACCCCTGGACTACTGGGTGCGCAGGCTTGATCTGTGGCCAGAGCTGTCACAATTTGCCATGAACCTCTTGTCTTGCCCAGCCTCAAGTGTGCTCTCAGAAAGGACCTTCAGTGCAGCAGGAGGGATTGTAACTGAGAAGAGAACTCGCCTAGGTCACAAAAGTGTCGATTACCTGACCTTTATTAAAATGAATGAGGGGTGGATCTCGGAGGGTTACTGCACGCCGGAAGACTTGTTCTGACTTCTATGCAGCTGTCCTTCTCTTCAAGCCTCATGACTCCACACACAGCTGTCCTTTAGCGTCCTCCTCCCTCCGCCACCGTTACAAACTAGGGTGCAAACCCTACTGGTTTAATTTTTTCTGGCCTCTGTGCTTCAGTGGCTGCAACCAAAAAAACTGGGCAAACAATGTCTACAAGGTCAACGTATGGCAAAAAATGACTATTTTCAGCATTTATATGGCATATTTTTTCTGGCAACTGTGCTTCAGTGGCTGCGTCCAAAAAAATGCATATTTTCTGCATTTATATGGCATAATTTTTCTGGCCTCTGTGCTTCAGTGGCTGCGACCAAAAAAATGCATATTTTCTGCATTTATATGGCATAATTTTTCTGGCCTCTGTGCTTCAGTGGCTGCAACCAAAAAAATTTATATTTTCAGCATTTATATGGCATAATTTTTCTGGCAACTGTGCTTCAGTGGCTGCGACCAAAAAAATGCATATTTTCTGCATTTATATGGCATAATTTTTCTGGCCTCTGTGCTTCAGTGGCTGCAACCAAAAAAATTTATATTTTCAGCATTTATATGGCATAATTTTTCTGGCAACTGTGCTTCAGTGGCTGCGACCAAAAAAATGACTATTTTCAGCATTTATATGGCATATTTTTTCTGGCCTCTGTGCTTCAGTGGCTGCGGCCAAAAAAACTGGGCAAACAATGCCTACAAGGTCAACGACGTTGACCTTGTAGGCATTGTTTGCCCAGTTTTTTTGGCCGCAGCCACTGAAGCACAGAGGCCAGAAAAAATATGCCATATAAATGCTGAAAATAGTCATTTTTTTGCCATACGTTGACTCAACGTATATGGCAAAAAATGACTATTTTCAGCATTTATATGGCATATTTTTTCTGGCAACTGTGCTTCAGTGGCTGCGACCAAAAAAACTGGGCAAACAATGCCTACAAGGTCAACGTATGGCAAAAAATGACTATTTTCAGCATTTATATGGCATATTTTTTCTGGCAACTGTGCTTCAGTGGCTGCGTCCAAAAAAACTGGGCAAACAATGTCTACAAGGTCAACGTATGGCGAAAAATGACTATTTTCAGCATTTATATGGCATATTTTTTCTGGCAACTGTGCTTCAGTGGCTGCGTCCAAAAAAACTGGGCAAACAATGTCTACAAGGTCAACGTATGGCGAAAAATGACTATTTTCAGCATTTATATGGCATATTTTTTCTGGCAACTGTGCTTCAGTGGCTGCGTCCAAAAAAACTGGGCAAACAATGCCTACAAGGTCAACGTATGGCAGTTGTTTAAAGAGAACAGTAGATTACTAGCCAGCAAAGCTACCTAAGCTAAAATGTCCCTCAAATCCCTGCAGACTTCTGTCCCTCCAATACAGAGCAGTATCAAGCAGATTACTAGCCAGCAAACTTACTATCATCTGTCCCTGAAATCACTAACAGCTCTCCCCCTACACTATCTCTTCCAAGCACACACAGGCAGATTTTTCAGATACATTTTTGCCCTTGATCCCCCTCTGGCATGCCACTGTCCAGGTCGTTGCACCCTTTAAACAACTTTAAAATCATTTTTCTGGCCAGAAATGTCTTTTTTAGATGTTAAAGTTCGCCTTCCCATTGAAGTCTATGGGGTTCGCGAACCGTTCGCGAACCGCTCGCATTTTTGCGCAAGTTCGCGAATATGTTCGCGAACATTTTTTCCGACGTTCGCTACATCCCTAGTTATGACAAATGTAGTAGGCAGTTGCTGTGGCATGCTTTTACATTATCATTATATTTGAGTAGTGATGGGCGAATTTATTCGCCAGGCGCGAATTCGCCGCGAATTTGTGCGATTCGCCGCCAGCGAATAAATTCCCGAAATGCCCGCGAAAATTCGCGGCAAAAATTGACGGAAAAAAAACAGGCGCAGTTTTTTTCGGCGAAGTGAAACAGCGCAAATTCACCCATCACTACATTTGAGCCAACATGACCCCAGAACTGTCGGGCATCAGGGTCAGACTGGGACACCAAGAACCTGATATTAAAAGCGCACCATCCAGAGCTTTAAAACCTTTTCTTCTGGAATCCATTCTGGAAGTTCATTATTAATATGTAACAGATTAATATAGCCTAGAAGGTACTGTTTTGCCCACTAGATGCCAGTTCACTAAAGTCTATGGGAAACATTTTATTAAGAGAGATATCAAAGCAATCAATGTGACTGCTTCCAAAAACAAAACATTAATCTGGAAATATTCCCAGTTAAATTTAATAACATGAAAACCATCACACAGTAGTATTATTTCAATTATCTCTTGACCATCAGCATTTCGGTTTATTTGAAAAGAAAAAGTACATACCTATGACATACAGTACATTTTCAGGTAGTAATACCCACATGATTCGGTATTTTACCATCATAAAATGTAAAGTCCTAGTACTAAATGTATTAACAATTTCAATTAAATAGATATAAATTGCAAAATATGTCTTTGTGTACTTTTTTTTACAATCATCTGAATTTTTCACTTGCAAACTGAATCTTCTTTGCCCTGTCCCACCACTTCATTTTGTTTTCAGTCAGTTTCATCCGAGATTTATGGTTTGCAAACACTGAAACTTTATGAACTTCCCATTCTATGTAATGACTGCAAAGAACTGTGATGTAACTATAGCCATGCACATAGTTTGTTCCAATGCAGTAACTTTCTGATTTTTTTACCCAACCTGTCCTATCTAACTTGAACTTATAGAAGTCTTTAATCTTTGTAATATTACATGACATACTTTTCAGGTTCTTAATTTTTTTACTGTTTATTTGACTCTTTGGGGCTACATATATATCTGCTGTCCTTTTCCACCTTCCATTTACCTGGTCCTTTCCTGAAAAGACAGTTAAATTATTTCCTTGAAAAAGTACATGTCTACCTTTCCAGAGACTATAATTTTCTGCCTTTGAAGTGTCAAGTTTTAAATAGTAACATAATCTTGTCAGGTTATTGCCTGGGCATCCTTTGTGACCTGTTAGTCCTGATGGCAGCTGTTCAACCAGAGGCAAATAGCTCTGCAATAGGCTAGATAGAGCAGTTTGAGTTAAGCTAATATGAACCCTGTAAAACAAACTGGGATAAGTTAGTTGGTAGTAGTCAATTACTGTATGTGGTAAGTCAATGCACTGTACCAGAATGTAGGTATCATGCCATACATTGTTTTGACATTATGCAGTGTGATGTCTATGCTATTAGAATGTACCATTACACTTAAATAGACCATTCTAGTCCAATTTACTTGCTCAGTATTATCTTGCTGAATTCCTGAGTTTCTAATAAGCGCTTCAATGATTGTCCCTTGATATTTATTTATGTTTTGTAATCTTTATGCCTAAAAGCAGAAGATGTAGCACAGGCCAAGATCTAATACTACATTTGCTATTATAATATCCCACCAATATTGGATATTTAGTACCTTCATTTAACTGAGTTTAAATGTTTAATGTATACATTCTTATATATTTAAAGTAAATGTTAAAATGACAGCCTAGTCTGTTTCAGCCTCCTGCAATAATGTTTGTTAAAAACAAAAAAAAAACGATAGCAGTTTATGTGCCTCATCATTTAAATAGCTATGCTCAGTTAAATTTCAGACTAAGTTTATGACTTGTTTGCGGTATTCTTGTATTTTGAAGATTGGAAGCACTGTCTTCTTTAGATGTCGAAAAGGCTACCATATCCAAGGCTCAACTACACGTATTTGTCTTGCTAATTTAACATGGAGTGGAACCCAGCCAGAATGCATTCGTAAGTAACATTAAAGCTTGCATAATTTAGTATGCTTTATTTTTTTTCTCCACTTACAAAAATAGCAAAACACATGAATAACAAACTACAACTGCAACCCTTCGTCAAATCCAGTAAATGTTAAAAGGAACATATGAACTAACATAATAACATAGTAAAGCTGGCCATATATGCAAAGATCCGATTGTACGAATCATTGTACGATCTGACTTCCCCATCTCCCGACCTGCCACTAACCATTCAGATCAAAGTCTTACCAGTCAGATCAAATAAATTAGTGAAAGAACAGATCAGCCAATGTTCTGCTCCTGACAGCAATCGTATGATATTTATGTCCGACCAAAGCTAGTGTCTCCCACTGAAAATCGTACAATCGGCAATACATGCAGAGATATTATCGTCAGCCGACAGAACTTTTCTAACCTGTCCGATCGGCCAAACGACCGATCTCCGCCAGACGAAAAATGTTGGAACTCTCCAAACACGGTCCGAAAATTGTACGAATCCTCGATTCGTACAATCGGATCTTTTTGTCTATGGCCAGCTTAAGTTAGGTAGAAAAAAGACACACGTCCATCAAGTTCAACCTTTTAACATGTCTAACTGCCAGTACTTAATTTATTTTTTCAATCAAAATTTTTAGAAATTGCTGAAAAAATCTAAATCAAGAAGCAAAATCAGGATGACTAGACTAAAGGGCTGTTTAACCTTTTACCTGCCAAGAACTTAGGTACTACGTTCTTGCAGGGAAAAGCCCTAACTGCCAAGCACGTAGTACCTACGTTCTTGGCTGTAAAGGGCTCCTCTCTGCATCTGTGGCGATTGCCGCTTCAGCAGAGGCTTTCATTAGTCTCCCCACCCCCTAGGCAACGAGCAGAGGGAGAGAAGGGGGAGGTCACGTGGGTCCTGCGACACGATCGTCGCAGGACCCGTCTACAGTTATGCAGACACGTGTCTGCTGCTTGTGCTGCCTCTCCTCTCCTCTGCTCCTCTCTGCATCTGCGGCAATTGCCGCTTCAGCAGAGGGATCTGTTACTCTCCCCACCCCCTAGGCAACGAGCAGAGGGAGAGGAGGGGGGAGGTCACGTGGGTCTTGCGATCATCGCAGGACCCGTCTACAGTTATGCAGACACGTGTCTGCTCCTTGTGCTGTGTCTCCTCTGCCTGTTCCAGCCAGCCTGCTGTTTCCTGCTGCGTGCACTCTGCTTTAGGACCCCCCCAAGCTGCCCAGGACCCTGCTGGACATCAGAACTGTAAGCAGAATTTATTTTCGAGTACACACATTTGCATACTAATTACATGCATGTACAAATACACAATACACATTTTACTAAGTTAGCTTTATTCTTTTTCTTTTCAGGCTTTTTTTTTTTGTTGTTGCAATTTTTTTACTTTACAAAAATGTATGTTTTTGGGGGGGTCTTGTGCTGTTAGGGGGTCTTGTGGCACAATATACAGTCACTGCTTTATGTTCACAGAAGGCGAAAAGACAATTTTCAGAAATGTCATAAAAACCGCTGCCTTAGTGTAACTTTGCAGTACGATAGTTTGGAGTAGAAAGACATAATTACCTATTTTGTATTCGTCAGAATGTGTACTTTCTAAAAATATATGGTTTTGGGGGTCTATGTGCTGTTAGGAGGGTATTGTGGCTCAATATGCTGTCACAGGCCATTCTTCACAGAAGGTGAAAAGACAGAGAAGAAAATTCAAATACACTAATTTTATTTGGGGGTCCGCACATGCCAGCTGCTTTGGTATACCTTTGCATATTGGGCATCAAACTGTTCAGTAGACCCGTGGCGTCAATATTTAGGGTGTTTTACAATTCTATATAAGAAATTAGGTGAGATAAATGCGGCCAATTGCAATATTTTTAGACAATTTTCAGAAATGTCATAAAAACCGCTGCCTTTAGCGTAGCTTTGCAGTAAGGTAGTTTGGAGTAGAAAGACATAATTACCCATTTTAGATTCGTCAGAATGTGTGCTTTCCAAACATATATGGTTTTGGGGGTCTATGTGCTGTTAGGAGGGTCTTTTGGCAAATAATACGCAGTCATGGGTCATTCTTCACAGAAGGTGAAAAGACAGCGGAGAAAATTCAAATACACACATTTTTTGGGGGTCCGCACATGCCAGCTGCTTTGGTATATCTATGCATATTTGGCATCAAACTGTTCAGTAGACCCTTGGCGTCAATATTTAGGGTGTTTTACAATGGTATGTAAGAAATTGGGTGAGATAAATGCGACCAATTGCAATATTTTTAGACAATTTTCAGAAATGTCATAAAAACCGCTGCCTTTAGCGTAGCTTTACAGTAAGGTAGTTTGGAGTAGAAAGACATAATTACCCATTTTCGATTCGTCAGAATGTGTACTTTCCAAACATATATGGTTTTGTGGGTCTATGTGCTGTTAGGAGGGTCTTTTGGCAAATAATACATAGTCACGGGCCATTCTTCACAGAAGGTGAAAAGACAGTGGAGAAAATTCAAATACACATATTTTTTGGGGGTCCGCACATGCCAGCTGCTTTGGTATATCTATGCATATTGGGCATCAAACTGTTCAGTAGACCCTTGGCGTCAATATTTAGGGTGTTTTACAATTGTATGTTACAAATTGGGTGAGATAAATGTGACCAATTGCAATATTTTAGACAATTTTCAGAAATGTCATAAAAACCACTGCCTTTATCGAAGCTTTGCAGTAAGGTAGTTTGGAGTAGAAAGACATAATTACCCATTTTAGATTCGTCAGAATGTGTACTTTCCAAACATATATGGTTTTGGGGGTCTATGTGCTGTTAGGAGGGTCTTTTGGCAAATAACACACAGTCACATGTCATACTTCACAGAAGGCGAAAAGACAGCGGAGAAAATTCAAATACACAAATTTTTTGGGGGTCCGCACATGCCAGCTTCTTTGGTATATCTATGCACATTGGGCATCAAACTGTTCAGTAGACCCTTGGCGTCAATATTTAGGGTGTTTTACAATTGTATGTAACAAATTGGGTGAGATAAATGCGACCAATTGCAATATTTTTAGACAATTTTCAGAAATGTCATAAAAACCGCTGCCTTTAGCGTAGCTTTACAGTAAGGTAGTTTGGAGTAGAAAGACATAATTACCCATTTTCGATTCGTCAGAATGTGTACTTTCCAAACATATATGGTTTTGGGGGTCTATGTGCTGTTAGGAGGGTCTTTTGGCAAATAATACATAGTCACGGGCCATTCTTCACAGAAGGTGAAAAGACAGTGGAGAAAATTCAAATACACAAATTTTTTGGGGGTCCGCACATGCCAGCTGCTTTGGTATATCTATGCATATTGGGCATCAAACTGTTCAGTAGACCCTTGGCGTCAATATTTAGGGTGTTTTACAATTGTATGTTACAAATTGGGTGAGATAAATGTGACCAATTGCAATATTTTAGACAATTTTCAGAAATGTCATAAAAACCACTGCCTTTATCGAAGCTTTGCAGTAAGGTAGTTTGGAGTAGAAAGACATAATTACCCATTTTAGATTCGTCAGAATGTGTACTTTCCAAACATATATGGTTTTGGGGGTCTATGTGCTGTTAGGAGGGTCTTTTGGCAAATAACACACAGTCACATGTCATACTTCACAGAAGGCGAAAAGACAGCGGAGAAAATTCAAATACACAAATTTTTTGGGGGTCCGCACATGCCAGCTTCTTTGGTATATCTATGCACATTGGGCATCAAACTGTTCAGTAGACCCTTGGCGTCAATATTTAGGGTGTTTTACAATTGTATGTAACAAATTGGGTGAGATAAATGCGACCAATTGCAATATTTTTAGACAATTTTCAGAAATGTCATAAAAACCGCTGCCTTTAGCGTAGCTTTACAGTAAGGTAGTTTGGAGTAGAAAGACATAATTACCCATTTTCGATTCGTCAGAATGTGTACTTTCCAAACATATATGGTTTTGGGGGTCTATGTGCTGTTAGGAGGGTCTTTTGGCAAATAATACATAGTCACGGGCCATTCTTCACAGAAGGTGAAAAGACAGTGGAGAAAATTCAAATACACAAATTTTTTGGGGGTCCGCACATGCCAGCTGCTTTGGTATATCTATGCATATTGGGCATCAAACTGTTCAGTAGACCCTTGGCGTCAATATTTAGGGTGTTTTACAATTGTATGTTACAAATTGGGTGAGATAAATGTGACCAATTGCAATATTTTAGACAATTTTCAGAAATGTCATAAAAACCACTGCCTTTATCGAAGCTTTGCAGTAAGGTAGTTTGGAGTAGAAAGACATAATTACCCATTTTAGATTCGTCAGAATGTGTACTTTCCAAACATATATGGTTTTGGGGGTCTATGTGCTGTTAGGAGGGTCTTTTGGCAAATAACACACAGTCACATGTCATACTTCACAGAAGGCGAAAAGACAGCGGAGAAAATTCAAATACACAAATTTTTTGGGGGTCCGCACATGCCAGCTTCTTTGGTATATCTATGCACATTGGGCATCAAACTGTTCAGTAGACCCTTGGCGTCAATATTTAGGGTGTTTTACAATTGTATGTAACAAATTGGGTGAGATAAATGCGACCAATTGCAATATTTTTAGACAGTTTTCAGAAATGTCATAAAAACCACTGCCTTTAGCGTAGCTTTGCAGTAAGGTAGTTTGGAGTAGAAAGACATAATTACCCATTTTAGATTCGTCAGAATGTGTACTTTCCAAAAATATTTGGCTTTTATGGGTTACCCTAACTTTTTGTAGCTTTTATCCCATATAAAACTGGTAATGTTTGGAAATTAGTGTAAATGTAAGACATCAAATAAGTATGCAAAAGGTAGATTCTGGGGTCTTTACATGCCATGTACTTCGATAATCCTATGAACATTGGTCATCAAACTGTTCAGAGGACCCCAGGCTTTCATATTTGGGGTGATTTATCTTGATACCTAATAGTATGTATGAAATAAGGTGCTGCATGTGGAAGTTTTGAGGTGATTTTTGGAAATGTCCCCAAAATTGCCAAATTTAGGAAAGATTTGCAGCTTGGTGTTTTAGTTTAGAAAGACATGCATACCCAATTTAGATTCGGGGGAATGTGTACTTTCTGAAAATATATAGTTTTCTGGGGTGAACCATCAAACTGTTCAGTGGACCCTAGGCTTTCATGTTTGGGGTCATTTGTTTTGATAACCAATAGTTTGTTTAATATAAGATGCTGCAGGGTGAAAGTTTTGAGGTGATTTTTGGAAATGTCCCCAAAATTGGCAAATTTAGGAAAGATTTGTGGCTTGGTGCTTTGGGGTAGAAAGACATGCATACCCAATTTGGATTCGGGGGAATGTGTACTTTCTGAAAATACATAGTTTTCTGGGGTGAACGTACTGTTTCCTACCTTTGCCCACCCCAAAATGATGTAAATGTGTTGATTTTGCAGCACCTGAAATGATAGACTAAATGGGGGTCTTCCTTTTGAGGCCCCTATATGCCACGTGCTTAGGTACACCTATACATATTGGGCATCAAACTGTTCAGCGGACCCTAGGCTTTCATATTTGGGGTCATTTGTCTTGATAACCAATAGTATGTTCGATATAAGATGCTGCAGGGTGGATGTTTTGAGGTGATTTTTGGAATGTCCCCAAAATTGCCAAATTTAGGAAAGATTTGCGGCTTGGTGCTTTGGGGTAGAAAGACATGCATACCCAATTTAGATTCCAGGGAATGTGTACTTTCTGAAAATATATGGTTTTCTGGGGTGAACGTACTTTTTCCTACCTTTGCCCACCCCAAAATGATGAAAATGTGTTGATTTTGCAGCACCTGAAATGATAGACCAAATGGGGGGTCTTCCTTTTGAGGCCCCTATATGCCACGTGCTTAGGTACACCTATACATATTGGGCATCAAACTGTTCAGCGGACCCTAGGCTTTCATATTTGGAGTCATTTGTTTTGTTAACCAATAGTATGTTCGATATAAGATGCTGCAGGGTGAAAGTTTTGAGGTGATTTTTGGAAATGTCCCCAAAATTGGCAAATTTAGGAAAGATTTGCGGCTTGGTGCTTTGGGGTAGAAAGACATGCATACCCAATTTAGATTCGGGGGAATGTGTACTTTCTGAAAATATATTGTTTTCTGGGGTGAACCTACTGTTAGTGGAATGTTTGGCCTTGAAATCAGAAGTATGCCGTTTTGTGGAGCGGTGCTTTGGAAATTTGCTAGTGTACTCCTTGTAGATTTTGATCTATATTAGTGAGAAATCTCAATAAAACTATATATATTTGGTATTGTTGCGTTCAGGAGACATAGAACTTTCTAAATCTGCTGTGTTCTCATACATAAAATAAATGATGTTTCTGATATATGTAATTGTACTATGTGAAACCTGATTTTTTTCATTTTATTAGGCACTTTGAAGCCTATATTTTTTTACAGAAGTTGAATTACACAAAAATTCTAGCATATTTTGAAATCTCAGGTTGTCCTGAAAAAAAACATATATTGTTTCCCTGGTTAAACTAAAACACCCCCCAGGAAATGTTCTTAAAGTGAAAGAGTACAAAATGTTCAAAAATGGTCTGGCAATAGAAGTACCAAATCAGCCAAATTGTCTGGCAGCGAAAAGGTTAATACATTGTTGCTCAATGTTTGAATATTTCATGTTTTTTTCAAGCTTTAGTTTTTTACTTCAATTAAAGGTGAGGTGCTCTAAAGTAGACATTGGGAGGTTAAACCAAAATTAGCATGTTTTGAGAGGGTTTAAATCATATGGTTAGTAGATGTATATTACATAGGTTTTTATTTAAATGGTAACATTTTTTATTCAATCTTTTTGTCATTTTTCTCTACCAAATGTGCAGCTCATGCATGCAGACAGCCAGAAACTCCTGCATATTCGGATGTAAGAGCATTAGATCTACCTACACTAGGATATACTTTAATCTATACATGTCAGCAAGGATATTTTCTTGCTGGAGGATCAGAACATCGGACTTGCAAAAGTGACATGAAGTGGACAGGGAAGCCACCTATTTGCAAAAGTGAGTATTTTTCCAAGGGTGAGTGTATAGGAATAAATTGTTTTGTAAGCTTCTAAATTTATGTTGGGTGACAAATATATTTCTCTCCTAGACAAACATGTTTACAGTTATAGGATCTTTTGGTTTATTATTGGTTTATTTATTATTATTTGTATTATTACAGATATTATTACACATAAAAAGTTTTCTGGAAAAAAAGTTTACAGATAAGGGATCCCATGCTTGCATATGATTTGGTTTGATTCACCTTTTAATTCTAGCAATAAATTGTTAATACAGGTATGGAACCTTTTACCCAGCTTTTCGGCACAGATTCCCCCATAACTAGTCACTAACACAAAAATCAATCACAATTTGTCCATAATGCAATTGATTATTCTCAAAGTGAAAATGTTGTTTTTGCTAACACTTTGCCCCTCACATGACAGTAGCTTAGCAATTGCAAACTTTGTAGTTTAAAATAGTGTGCAGTATGTAATAAAACTTCTTAATGAAAATGTTATGTTTGCTAATGGACTACTGAACATAGCTCTGGTATTTAGGATAATGCAGTATTAATGTTTATTCATTAAATGGTTTAAAGACAGTAATATCTTATATAGTATGCTGTAGACTGATTGGTCCATGTTTTAGATTACGTCCAGACATTTATCTTTTTATTTTAAGGTAAAGGGCTTAGAGAACTAAATGCAACTGCAACAAAAGCTCCAGGTATGTTCTGTCATAATAACATTTGCATGGGTGTGAATTCATTAATTAAACTATGTTGCTGAAACAAGTAATTGAATAGTTATGATTAAGTTTAAGGGGCACATTTACTAAGGGTCAAATTTCAAGGGAAAAATATAGAAATTCGACCATCGAATTGCAATAGTTCGATATTCGAAGTCAAAGTCTAAGTTTTTTTTGATCGAATATGGCCATATGTGATCAAAGTAAAATCGTTCGTTCAATTAAATCCTTTGATTCGAACGATTCAAACGATTCGAATGATTTGAACGATTTAATTGATCGATCAAGCGATTTAAGAAAAAAAAAACATTTTGAATTCTAAAAACCTAGTCAAATGTTGGCTATAGGTTCTATGAGGTCCCCATGGGCTAACATAGCAATTCGGCAGGTTTAAGGTGGCGAAGTGTCGAAGTCAAAGTTTTTTAAAGAGACAGTACTTTGATTTTCAAATGGTCGAATATTGAAAGTTTTTTTCAATTCAAATCAAAGCCAAAGTCGAAGTACCCAAAAATTACTTTGAAATTCGAAGTTTTTGAATTTGAAAATTCACTTTGAATTCACTTCGACCCTTAGTAAATGTGCCCCTTAATGTTAGAGAATAGATAGGTATAATCAAATTATATTCCTTTTTAAAATACTATAACTGTAAGATTTATAGAAGCATTAAATATTAGGGTTAAATCGATTAATAGATACACGAACAGGAGAACGGCACTCCGGTAAAAAACAGGTTTTTATTGCTGGGTACTGTAGAAATACATTGGCCTTACACGTTTCAGGAACACCTTCCATTAGTCATAGGCTAAGGGAAGGTGTTCCCGAAATGCGTAAGGCCAATGTATTTCTACAGTACCCAGCAATAAAAACCTGTTTTTTACCGGAGTGCCGTCCTCCTGTTCGTGTATCTATTGTTGGCAGTGGGGGCACTGCGGACTGAGCACCCGGCACCACAGGGGAGCAGCAAGTGGTGGTGAGTTGAAGCGGTCCTAATTGGTTTTGCGGTTAAATCGATTAACCTTTGTTAACAGTAATAATAAATATTGATAGTAATTTAATAATTCTTTTCCACATTCCTAATATTTTGGAAGTTATTTCCTTTAAATTGGAAGAAATTTTCTTTAAATTGGAAAAACTTTTCAAAATTATGAAAAACTTACCATGATTCAATTTTTTATGGCAAAAATCTACTTCTAAAAGCTGTAGAAGTTAATAGGAGTTGTATTTTCAAAATTCAAGCTATTTTTCAAAGCAAGTTTTTAAGATTAATTAAAAATTTGTCTCTGACTGATTGAAAATCAGATTAATTCAAAATGTGATTTCACTGAGTTGATTTTAAAATGTTTAGGCAATCAGTAGTGATGAGCAAAATTTTCCTGCAGGTATGGATTTGCTGCAAAATTCAGCATTTTGCCATTGGCAAATGTTTTTGTAAAACCGCCTTAAAAAAACCCTGCTTAAATTTTCACCATTAACAAGAAGTCCCAACAAAAAAATGCAGATAGAATCCAATGTATTCTGCACAGAAAAAATCTTTATGGAAAAAAAATACAGCGAAAAAATGCCTTTTGACTCTTGAAACTTGCCGTGAAAAAACGCAGATTTCATGGAAATTTTCAGACTTTTGACTTCTTCTGTATCTGCCCCCCACGGGGAGACAAACTGTATATTGGGTTTCTTGGCATTTTCCAAAAAAAAATCTGCAGTTACTACTCTTTATTTTTCTCTGTATGATATAGATGCTCTATACTTCCACAGTCTGGCTACTGTGCTTAAAGCAAGTATAGTATCAGGGAAAACTTAAGGCAGGCATTCCAGCAAGGAATCAAGTCTTATAATCTCCTTTTATTTGATTTATTTTAATACTTCCATAGTCTGGCTATAGTGCTTTAAGCAAGTATAAGTGAAAACTTGAGGCAGGCATCCCAGCAAGGAATCAAGGATAATAATCTCCTTTTATGTGATTTATTTTAATACAAAATGTTATTGTAAATATGCCAAGAAGCCAAATATACACTTTGGTAACTCTCCCCCATGTGGGGCAGATGGGATTCTTCACATTCTTCAAAAATCAAAAGCCTGAAAATCTTGCTAGTGAGAATCAAATCTGTCCATTTTACACTGAAGTCAATAGGTGTTTTTTTCATGGCAACTTTTTTTTTGCTGCTACATATTGTATGGAAAACAGGTTGGAGTCAATGGACATTTTTTCCCTGCAATTTTTTTCCATACAAGGGCCAGAAGATTCCCAAAGTGTTGTGTATGGCTAGCTCTAAAATAAAATAATAGAGAAGACTATTACTCTCGAATTCTCGCAGAGGTGCTTATATTATATGTTTCCAATACTTCTAGCATTTGCCCCTGAGAATAAATTCTTATAAAATAACCTTTTCATGTTTTTTTCAATGTTTTTGCAAATGTATTTGCTTTCCTCCCTTCTATTTTTTGTCAGTCTAAATTAATAACCTGCCTTTTCAGTTCCCTCTGATGTTTTCAGTGTACATTCTGTGTGGAAAGGATTTTATGAGTATCTTGGAAAACAACATTCAGCAACCTTAACTATTGATTGGTTCAATAACACAAGTAGCAGAGTGAATGGAACATTTTTCGATACTTATAACATTGAATTGAAATTATCAGGTAGGTTTGACGCTTGTTACACTATTGTGATATATACTAATGATGCCCTCTGAAAACCATAGTAAATGCACTGCAAATCGACAGGTAGATATTAGTTTAAAAGAAATAAATGTAGAATGTTCCATTTTTTTAACAGATTGAAATATGAATAAAGTTAACTAATACCCTTTTTTAAACAGCACGCACATATGATGTACAATTAAATGCACGGCATACTGTAGATACTAGCATGCCTTTTATCTGGACCTCTTCTTAATAGACAATGTACCACATCTGAAGAATGCTTCTGAAAATGAGGTGGTGTTAGCAAATATTTTTTATGGTTTATATTTTACACCCACAATCAGCCCCTTGTACATTTTACTTCTTGTGATGTACACAATTGCAAGGCTGTATTTAGTATGATAGCAAGGGTTTTTATAAAAACGTATACATATGTAGCGCTATAGTAAACTGCCTTGTGCGAAGGCAGTTTTAGCTACTTTCCTTTGTGGGCTGATACCACAGATGAGCTCTCTTTCTCAGGGGCAAGCCCTCGCAACGCGGTGGAGGCAGGGTGTAGTGAAACTGTAACTGGGTGTAATAGCACAATGATGGGCACCAGTAGTTCTTTAATGGTTGAACAAAGAACTGTATTTATTGAACAATAGCACATAGATCATTTAGCACATTGATCCACAATGGAGCATAGAACATACACAGCAGCATAAAGGAAGCATATACTCACAGCACGTATAGGTTGAATCCCCACAGGCTAGGGAATATACAGCAGAGAGTAAGTTGACAGCATGTGATGGGTATTGCCCAGTTTTCACGATATCTTCCAGTGGCAGACTAGGGGAACTCCTATCATCCCTATCTCAACACTTGGTTCCTTACTCCGGGTCAGTAATACCCTGGGATCTTAATCCCTCTAATCTCCTCGGCGGAGCCTTGAGCTGCTCAACTAAATAACCTCTCTATCACTCCTAGAGTGATCTATAATTGAGTATAGCTGTCTAATTACTAGGGCCAAGGCGCCTAGGGTCGACACTTCCCATTCCCTTCCAGCCTGCTTGGTTGGGCTAAAGGAATGGACCCAGACCTCATGGTTCCTAAATCTTTTATACTCTGGCACAGAGCCATCTGGTGTACACCATTGGGAACTACAGGGGTTACATAAGCACAAGGTCCCCATAAGGAACCACTGAGGTGTCCATATTACTAGGGATGTGCCTGTCTGTAATGTGTAAGGGTGTCTAAGATTTTCACATCCCTACACATACATAAATGCATGCATCTTTTTGGGAGGGAACTCTGCCTAATCTATGCAGATTACTAAAGCCTAGAATTAAGATAACAATGCACATACATTTATTTCCAGTGATTTAGCCATGTCCGCCCCCCCAAAAAATCAATATCAGCTTCTGTACTAATATCTCTGAGATAATTTTTATTATTTGTGGTTTTTGAGTTATTTAGCTTTTTATTGAGCAGTTCTTTAATTTTCATCTAAAGCAATCTGGGAACTAGGGACCACATTACCCTAGCAACCATGCCTTGATTTGAACAAGAGACTGGAATATGAATAGGAGATGCCTGAATAGAAGGATCAGTAATAAAAAAGTAACAATACATTTGTAGCCTTACAGAGCATATGTTTTTTTAGAATGAGTGACGCCCATTTGAAAGCTGCAAAGAGTCAGAAGAAAAAGGCCAATAACTATAAAACTATATAAAAAAAAAATAATGAAAACCAATTGAAAAGTTGCTTCGAATTCGCCTATAACATAATAAAAGTAATAATAATTTTCTTTAAGGTATTTTGTTGAGCTTAAAAATGAAAACTAGTCCAGGTGCCACCTGGTGTCTCTTACTGGAATTGCACCTATTGTAATTTAGTCTATCTTTTCTTAACATCGGGACATTGTGGTTGAACAGGACTAGAGAATTCAACCGATCCGTTACAGCTCGCCAAACACACAATCCCTTCTGGCTTCATCTGTATATATCACCAGATAACTGTAATTACATCCCAGATAGACAGGTATATGCTATGCAGCTTCATATTGTGTTTCTTTATGTATAACAATATAATCATAAAAGCCATCACAAGATAAACAGTGATTCAAAGCAAATGGATAATTATATGAGTCTATTTTCCTGTGCTAACCTTTTTGTGTTATAACAGCCTATATTTATCAGGTGAAATATTTTTTAATTTGGAGCTCCATTGCTTGGTCTGTATTTGTCAGTTCTACTGACATGAAATATTTTTCTCTATTTTATAGGGGTTTACAAAAAAGAAGAAGCTCATTTGCTCTTAAAAGTTTTCCAGGTTAAAGGTTCATCAGATACTCTTATTACCAAGTTTGAAAATTGGGTCATAGATGGATATGTGAGTATTTTGTTAACTTTTTCAACTGTTAAAAATAAGGTCTGATCCATGGAAATAATAGTTCACTAAATTTACATAATTAATAGCACACAATTTATTTTATTATTGGAACCCTCTTATAATTTACACTCACTTTAACATTATGTGGCAAACTGCACAAAGTGTTGTATATGATAATTGCCAGTAGTTCTGTATTAGAAATAAATTAAAAAGAAACCTATAAAATATAATTTAATGTATTCTGCTAATTAAAAATATAATAAGGGTGGTCTAAATAAATGTTTTGCATCAATTCTTTTATTTCCAGGAAGTTATAATTTCTTATATAAAGAGCAAAGTCCCCCTGAGGTTTTCAGTCCTTTACATTCTAAATGTGAAAAATATTAAACTGCTGAAAATAATCAGGATTTCCCTGTTCAATACTTATGTTTTGGTAAACATTCCATCAGTAATGTTCTTAAGCAATACAAGTGTTATTGAATAGGAATAGGAATATATATATATATATATATATATATATATATATATATATATATATATATATATATACTGTATATATATATATATATATATATATATATATACAGTATATATATGCACTTAGTTTATTAAAGGGACAGTATACCCTTTTCAACATTCATGAAATGAATAGGACTTGTGCTGAACATATTTTTTGCTTATTCAATTAATTAGGAAATATCTATGGTTTTGTTATTTTTTGTGTGAACAGGCCAAAGTTTTAAAATCAAACTAAAGTTAAAATTGAGTTTTAAAATTAAAGCCACATTTTACTTCCCGATTCCAAAGAGCAAAGACAAACAAACCAGCAGCCCACTGAGAAACCACTGTACCCTCTTATAATTTACACTCACTTTAACATTATGTGGCAAACTGCACAAAGTGTTGTATATGATAATTGCCAGTAGTTCTGTATTAGAAATAAATTAAAAAGAAACCTATAAAATATAATTTAATGTATTCTGCTAATTAAAAATATAATAAGGGTGGTCTAAATAAATGTTTTGCATCAATTCTTTTATTTCCAGGAAGTTATAATTTCTTATATAAAGAGCAAAGTCCCCCTGAGGTTTTCAGTCCTTTACATTCTAAATGTGAAAAATATTAAACTGCTGAAAATAATCAGGATTTCCCTGTTCAATACTTATGTTTTGGTAAACATTCCATCAGTAATGTTCTTAAGCAATACAAGTGTTATTGAATAGGAATAGGAATATATATATATATATATATATATATATATATATATATATATATACTGTATATATATATATATATATATATATATATATATATATATATATATATATATATATATATATACAGTATATATATGCACTTAGTTTATTAAAGGGACAGTATACCCTTTTCAACATTCATGAAATGAATAGGACTTGTGCTGAACATATTTTTTGCTTATTCAATTAATTAGGAAATATCTATGGTTTTGTTATTTTTTGTGTGAACAGGCCAAAGTTTTAAAATCAAACTAAAGTTAAAATTGAGTTTTAAAATTAAAGCCACATTTTACTTCCCGATTCCAAAGAGCAAAGACAAACAAACCAGCAGCCCACTGAGAAACCACTGTACCATGAACAGCTCTGTATCTAAAAAGATAAAAGGTTGGGGGAAGGGAGGGGTTTATATATACAGAGGCTTTTAGGGGGGCTGCTGGTTTGTTTGGCTTTGCTCTTTGGGATCAGAAAGTAGAATGTGGCTTTAGTTTCATTTTTAAATTTTGCTCTGAACAGAACCATAGATAATTCCTAATTCTAAGAAAAGGAAAAATCTAAGTTCAGCACAAACCTTATTGAATGACCCAAGCATACTGAGTGTATACTTCCCCTTTAAAGAGGAGCATGAGATGGAAGCTAAATAAGTTTGATTAGAAAGTTTGGATAGGGTCGGGATGGGCCGGCTTCTTGACCACTTGACACTAACAACGATCCCCCTGGCCACCCCGATCGCATCCACAAAGGTAAAAGTAAAGGAATGCTTGGGGGGTTACAATGTCGATGTGATGGCCCTGAGATAGCAGCCCCAGTGAGCCCCGGACCACCAGTCCAACGCTGAGTTTAAATTACCTCCATTCAAACAAAGGTTATGTTTATTTCTATTTTTTTAGTTACAGGTTCTTACTCTATGAATTATAATGTTTTGATAAGCCTTTCTATTCTGTATTTTTACAATTGTTTCTATTGATTAAAACAGTTTTTCTTGGTTGTGTAAAATAGGTCTCATCAGCAGCAGCAGGTGTTTTTAACTTCCAAGGTGAAATACACTCAAAGGATTTCGGCAAGTTTAAGTTTCAGAAGCAACGTAAGATCTATATTTTATCATTGTATATGTGTATATGTGGGTTTCAATATGTTACATCATTGAATAGTTATCTTGGGTTGGAAAAAATGACAAACCTCAAGTTTAATCCATCATAATGACCCCCAGTACATGTCTGCCATCACAACATCATCCGGCAGGACAGTACATAACACAACCTCATTGCCTTTCCTATGAAGAAACACCTTCACGGCTTCAAATGAAAGTTCATTTGCTCAAGTCTTTTGTTCTTTGTTCTTTTCTATGTGATAAAAGCCCCCCCCGCTACATGTCTATATTGTCCTCTGATATACTTGTAGTTAACAGGCTACATTTGTATTTTTAACAGTGACTTATTTATACAGTACTACCCTGGTACTGGTACTGACGCTAAACATTTTCTTTTCAAAATATGAATCTACATTAAAAGTTACCTATAGGTCATGTTGATCGTTATTCACTGATAGTTCTGCTTTTGTAAGTAATTGTTACTTCCTTAACCTGACTGTTTTGCCAACCTGACAGTTCCATCTAAGCCTGTCAGAGTTTCTAATGCTAACAGACTACTGCTGCACAAATATGGCAGCCCCCTCATGGAGGAACATGGGGGTAAGAAAGGTAATGTAAAACCATCAGGCAAATACTTTTATGGCAAAATTATAACTAGCATTCAAAGACAATGTTATGATGGATACAAAAAGGTTATTGTCTGGTGTCAGTATCTCTTTAATATTGAATCTATACAACCCTTTAAACATTGTCTAAGAATGCTGAAAAATGCTAGGTTATAGGGGTGTACCCCACATTTAATGTTTAAAAAATTTAAATTGACAAACATAAGTTCTAGTGCCAAAAGAAGTGCAAACTTGTACCCCTTAGTGCTCATTTACCCAGCATTTGCCTCTGAGGCTTTGTTGTACTCTTTGGGGTTAGAGATCGCCGCAGTCCTCGAGTGAAATTCCAATTTATGAAAAGATAGCCAATACCTGTTTTCGCGGTAAACGGGGTGATCCCAAATTTATTCCATGGTGCTATTAACACTTTACAATGATCAAACGTTTCGGGAACGCATGGCCCTTTCTCAGTGATACCTGACCACAGAGATTGTGCAAATTTATAGACAAGGAAACAGCCACCCCTAGTGGTGGTCTTCACATAAAGTTCCCTGATAAGTAATGAAGAAATGGCCATTTTTCAATTAAAGCTGGTGACTGGGTACTATAGTTTCTGCAACTATAGAGGAAGCAGGCCTGCATTATGCCACTAGCCCTGTCTTTAACTTACAGCCTCCTTTGCACTATATATATATATATATATATATATATATATATATATATATATATATATATATACATCCATCAATATATACAGCTATACACAAAATATAACATTCTCTTCATGTTGAAAGTTTGCCTATATGGTCATATTCAAATTAGAATTGACACTAGGAAATATTTATTGTCTCAGTTTGCAGTTTTTTCCTTCTCTGTGCAGTCACTGCTTCTCAGTTTTATTGACCACATATGATCTTCTATAGTATTACTTTTGTGCCAAAGGCATGGCAGGGAAAGCAACATATAAATCTAGGGGTAGGTTCTGAAATGAAAGTGGGGGATAGCCAGCTACAGAATACGGGACTGTAATTTTTGCTGATTCCAGGTCACTGGTTTGTTACTGAAATGTTGAACCACTGATAATTGAACTTGACCTGTTGAGTGCATGCCACATCACACAAAACACATCACACAAAAAGAAAAATGTATTTTAAGTATGTTATATGATTTTTTTTATCATCTAAAATTAATAGTGCACATGATTTACTATAGATTTCTTAATCTCTCATAAATATCATAATATCTGCGACAGAATTGCAGCGATAAACCTCATATGTTTATTTTTTCTCTCATAAAGAATTCATATTGATTTTACAAAGCATATTGTCTTGATATTGTGTAATAATACAAAATAATGTGATGTCAACACGATGTGGTGATTATCGGTCATTCTTGAAAGTTCTAAATTGTGTTTTATTTTGGATTTCTCTCGTTCATGACTCTTTTCCTGTTCATGATCATTTTGAGCAGTTCCTGCCTTGACCATTGTCTGTCTCCATGTCCTGTCAAAATACTTCTCTATTTTGAAAAATACTGTAGTACAGGTATAGGACCTGTCATCCAGAACGCTCGGGCCTGGGGTTTTCTGGATAAGAGAATATTTCTGTAATTAAGATAGCAATAGCTTTTGTCTACTTGAAAATAATGTATATTATATATTTATATATGATATGAATTATATATATTTTTTATTTATATTGGATTAACCCAGTATATTAGATAGACCCAATAGCATTGGGATGAATAAGGATGAATTGTATCATAGTTAGGGATGTAGCGAACTGTTCGCCTGCGAACTTGTTCGCGCGAACTTCGACCGTTCGCGTCCGCCTAATGTTCGCGAACGTTTGGGAACGTTCGCAATTTGAGTTCGCGACCATTCGACCGCTAAAATCGAACAATTTCCATTCGTTCGAACGATTTCCATTCGTTCGAACGATTAAAATCCCTCGAACGTTCGATTCGAATGAAAATCCTTCGATCGAACGATGAAAATCCTTCGAACGTTCGAATCGAACGAAAAATCCTTCGAACGTTCGAATCGAACGATTTTGCGGGTGTTCGAAGTTCGCGAACTGTTCGCGAACTGCTCGCATTTTTTGCCGGTGTTCACGAACGGCGTTCGCGAACACCAAAACGGCAGTTCGCTACATCCCTAATCATAGTTAGGATCAAGTTTTATTATTACAGAGAAAAAGGAAATCGTTTTTAAAAATTTGAATGAAATTAAATAAAATGGAGTCGATGGGAGATAGCCTTCATGTAATTCAGAGCTTTCTGGATAAAGGGTTTCCGGAGAACGTCTCACATACCCCATTTTAGTTATAACATACATTATGGCATATCATTTCAAACATTCCCCTCTTGTTTACTGTCACTGTCACTGATTATCAAAATGTATTCTTAACTAATGCCCTCAAAATTAAAATTGTTACTGTAGGTATTTCTCTACTGATTACTGAATGGGATTTAAAGTGATAAAAACTGGACAAACCCTAGTCTCCATTATGTATTATCTGAACTATATTATCATCCTACTGCAACTTCCTGCCATTTCTGCTAAATGCTTCCTGCTAAATATAGAACCATCAATATCAAGCATCCAATATTATTTTATATGGCCCAAGTATTCATTATACACACTTCAAACGCATTTCTGAAAGTTTTTTTTTTTTCATTTCAAGTCAGCAAAAAAATGCTGGAAACCTAAAAATTGACAGAGTGTATAATTTTTTGGAGTGTCTTTTTTATGATTCTCAGAAAATAGCTTTTAAAGAATATATATTTAAATGTCTGCCGGTATTGTCTAGATTTCACGTTTTTTTTTCAGTTCAAATTATGCTGTTATCTTGATGATAACTATGCATTTATACAATACTGATGTGTCTTTTATTTGTTACAGGTTCTCAAAGCATTAATAACACATCCAACAACTACTATGGCACAAACAGCAGTTCTGTTGCAGCTGCAATATTGGTACCTTTTTTTGCTCTTATTCTAGCTGGGTTTGCTTTTTACCTTTACAAACACAGGTAAGTTATTATAAGGTATTTCCAAGATATTTGTAAATGATCAACAAGCAGATTAGGTAATTAAAAATGAATTAGACCTTAAAACCAGTAACTTCATAAACACTACTGTTTGTCTTAACATGGCTAAAACAATCCTTACAGAACATGCAGTTCACACTACCTAAAATTCAACTACTTTTAATTGGATAACAATACAGGGTATTAGAATGTATTCCTGCATGCATGTTTTGCTGCTGCATAAATCTCAATTATTATCTAAACTGAGATTCTAGGACTGCTCATAACCGTTTTTATATGTTTATATGTAAAACACCCGAATTCAATGCTAACAGAGATAATACATAATCCACTTGGCCATTATTCTAAAGGCTTGATAAAAAAATTAATTCTAAAGGGGCCACACTTCACTTAAAGAAACTTTTTTTACTTTTACTGTTTCCTAATGGTTTGCAATTTAATCTGTATGCATTTATTTTAGTGAAGCTTTTCTATCTGTACAAACTGGTCTCTTGTATTTGCATCCTTGTAAAAACAAATAATGCTATAATAACATTAATAATTGGGCCAAACGTGGCAATTTTAATGCTGGGACTGTGTATGCGCTCAGTACATTATGTATGCAAATAAGCAGGTTTGCATTAATAATTAAATAAATCTAAGATACCTCTAGCAGACATAACCAGTGTTTTTAACATTAAGGGGGTGATGTATCAATGTTTGAATTCAAATTTTTGCCAAAAAGTTTGTTTTTGCACTAAAACTCCTTGTTCAAAATATTTTATTTGATTTTCACATGAACAAGAGAAATCAACATGACAGCAAATACCATGCAGACTTAGAAGATGTGATGTAATTAGTACAATGGCATGCTGTTTTTCAAAAATTAATAACATGGGAAAAGATATAGAAAAACTAACCAAAACGAACTAAACCAGTAGATGTAAAGACGATCAAAAAGAAAAGAAAGAAAAAGACCATTGTTTTCGGGAAAGTCCGATTACCCAATAGTCGTTAATTTTACATTTGAAGGAACCAAGATATTTGATCTCTGGTACTGGAGAAGCAGTGAAAACTCCTAAATTCAATTATGCTTTCAAAAACTTGTATAAATGAAATTTACTAAAAAATGAAGTTGGTTGTAAAAGTTTGGCATCTAAGACCTGCTGAGTTCTTCTGCTCCCCCTTATCTAGAAACTATGTCCACAAAATAGATGGGGCATGAACAAACATACACAAATGTATAGTGCAGATTAACCATTTACTCTACAGTTACAGCATACAAGGTCACAAACATTCTACATTTTTAAGATACATGTTAAAGCAAAGCTCACAGTCTTGAGACAAAAAACAGTACTGGAGACTTTTGTAGCCAATGCAAGAAAATTCACATGGAAAAAGTGAAATGTCAATATGTCCTCATGCTGTCTTTCTTTTTGTTCAACAGGGCAAGACCAAAAGTTCAGTATAATGGTTATGCTGGTCATGAAAACAGTAACGGACAAGCTTCCTTTGAAAATCCTATGTACGATACAAACTTAAAACCCACAGAAGCAAAAGCAGTCAGATTTGATACAACACTAAACACAGTTTGTACAGTTGTATAGCCTTGGTGCCCAGTAAGACTGATTCATAGCCATACCTCTTATGGACAGAAATTCCATTGTTGCCCTCTGTTTCTTCTGCCTTTGTGGAAGTAAAGTTTAACAAAAACTATCAGCAAACAAAACATTTCTCTAAAATCCCAAGTTAAGCCTTCTGAAGATAAAATCATTACAATTGGATTACAATTCCTGGCTTCAAGTGCTTACCATCAAAGAACACTTCAGGAAGACTGCCAAGTTACTCCACTTTGTCATTTTAATGCCTCATACTTTGAAATTCGTATGTGGCTGGATGCCTTTAGTTGCAATATTGTGGGCACATGGATAAATATTGTGGGCGCTATTATGAATGATAGCACCACACATGTATTTTTTTTATATCACATGAACGTGAATGTTCTGAAGAAACTAAAACTATTCGAAACTGAGGACACCTTAAAATATGGTTGCACATATTTAAAATGCTGTACAATGAAATCATTGAAACGTTGAAGACGCAACCAGATATTTAAGGCACTACAGTATATGTACACTGAACTGTTTTGCTATTTTTTTTCATTCGCCAGAAGTTGCATAATTCTACTGCACAATTTTTTTGCACTAGTATGTTTGGAATGACTGAGAACCATGCCATCAAAGAACAGGGTTATTAACAACATTGTTTCTATTGTTTAATTTCATTCATGTTTCATACCTAGCAAATCACTTTTAATATAGATCACTCAATCTGATTTGTTGATGAAGGAACTGTATTTCTGTCCATTTTTATGAAAAAATATCATATCACAATCAACTTTAGACACTTCATGCAGAAACAACAGACAATTTTTGTACAATATATATTTTATGTCTTATTTTCTTAAAAAAAATCAAAAGGCAAAAAAAGTCGGTCATTAAAGTTTGTACCACACAATTTAAAAAAATGCAGGTGACAAATTGTAATAAGTAATTTATTAAAAAAAAAGAAACATTAAAAACTTTGATTTGGGAATGATGCATTAGTCACTTCCAAAAGGATACAACAAAGCAAGCAACAGATCAGACAGGTTTGTGCTTTATTTTGGTACAAATATTAACTATTTTATCCACATCCTTACAATTCTATGGTATATGCTATTGTGTGTCATATGTTTATGTCATTTTCACCAGTTTTATCTTAAATTTACTAAAACTTGCATTCACCGGCACATTGCAGAATAAGAAGATAGTTGGCTGATACGAATCAGAATCAGAAGGAATAATTAGCAAGTCAAATCCCATTGTTAATTGAATGAATCACATGGGAGGAGTCACTTAATGACTACTTACATGCATTTGTGTGTTCATTAGTTCAATTAATTTACAGTGTCTGATGGAAACCTGTGCCATTTTATCTAGAGTCCATGAATTTTAGACAGGTATGATGGGCCAGTTTTTTTGTGGAAATTAACCAATTTACCCAGCAGTATCTGTGAGTGTACATCTTAAAGAGGATATTGTTTTGCTTGAAGTGTCCTATTTTTTACTATTTCTGGGCAATAACAAAAAGTAGGGTTAATATTTCAGCCCAGTACCAATATCATCAAACATTATCCATGTGCGAATATTTTAAAGCAGACATTGTCTTGTCTGTTATTCATACTATTACTGGATGAATAGACTACTATGTTATTGAAAGGAGCACACTGTTTCCAAGCATTCTGATCTCTGGATCTATTTCATTGAATAATGCATCACTTGATAACTATGTTAATTAAGAGCCTATAGCAATTCACTTGAAATATATATTTTCAGAAAAGATGCCTTACTGCCAAAATAATATCCATATCATATAATTCTGTGTACAGTGTGATATATTTTATGTCATTCATTTTAAGTGTATTGGAACAAATTCTATTCTCTTCAAAGTGTAGTTGCCATTGGTTTGCATTTAACAGGATATGTTTGGATAAATATTTTATCAATTATTCATTGAAGTCTGCCAGTTATTTAATAAATTATTAAAAACTGGCTGGAGTAAAAATTATATTTTTCTATCTATATATATTCAATGAATATACATAGAAATGGCAAATTAAGGTCTGTCATTAAAACTATTTATAGAGAGTAGGTCTCATTTTTCTCAACCACAGTTGTGATTGTGCAAAAATCGACCCAATCATTGAGTACATTGTTTCTATTCATTAAAGACAGTTGCAACCAAAGATGCTCCTGGCACTTCCCTATAGTTGCACTTACTACCAACATTAAGCTGACAATAATTCCAGGGTTTCATCTAAGGGGTTAATCATTTGGCACAGTAAATTTACACTCTGTGAATAACCCATATTTACTCGACAACCAGAAATGTCACAATCACCACTATGACAAACTTTGGATACAATAGCATTCCACTTCAAACAATGTATTGATGGCTAGGCTGCGACGACACTGGAATTATGAGAAAAAAACTCTGCATGGCAAATTATGTCCATAATTTCACGTTGCACACTGCATTTGTGGTTGTAAATGAGTCCTATAATCTCTGCTAAAGTTAATTCAATTAAAAAATATATGTTACAATAATAAACCCCCTTATGTAAAATATAAAGGGACTGGACAAAACAGAGGCACGGCATGGTGATAGAACAGAACAAGACATCTGGCTAAGTTGGAGCAGTGATATATTTTTTTTATTTTACTTCAGGTTCTCAATTACACCTTTTAATCATATTAAAAATTAATATTTTATCTTTTAAAATTAAAAGTAAAGCAAAAGGTTAACCTTCTGGTTTTAGAAAGAATAACCATATGTAAAAGAAAAGGGGAAATGTGGTTAGTCATACATAGTTTAAAAGAATGGAACAAATATTGATTTAAGCAAGGGGCATTTGTTCATATCCATCCTATGCATTGTCAGGAAGGACCTTTAAGAAATAAAATGCACATTACTTTACAAATGTAAACTACTTATATAAACTGCTAAACATATAAATGCATGTAAATTACACTGAAATGTTCCAGTTTCATACAAGAATAAGGCAAAATCACTTTAAAACCAGGCACTATTATAATTTGTGAAAACTATCACCAAAGATCCTATTCAGGCCACCTGGTAGAGGGCCAAGTCAATAAAACAATGAAGTTCTTGCAGCAAATTCTGAATTATGTGTAAGCCGGGGGCAGGCCAAAGGACAACCATGTGGTCCCCACCTCCTGTCTCTTCCTTTTGCAAAAAGCAGCAACAGACACATTTGTGCAATTCTTTGAGATCAACTTTGTTTGGGAAAGTCCTTTGTTCCTGTTTTTTGCACCTTGACTCTTTTTAATAATTGAGGTATAAAGGCATGTATTCTGAAGAAACAGCTGTGTATATGATACTCTACATTTTGAAAAAGCCTGGCATACTTCTATCTATCTATCTATCTATCTTCTATCTATCTATCTATCTTCCATCTATAAGTCTTTCTTTCATCTCTTTTACAAGCTAATCAAAGTTAAAGAATATTTCTAATGTAGGTCACCAGAAGAAGGGTATGCTCCTCAGAAAATGCAAAACTTCCTTAGAATAAAAGTGGGTCTCTGTGGCTAAACCTTTTTTTTAAGTAGAATTTCAGATATTTTGAAGAGAATAAGAAATGAGGATAATTAATCTGTTAAAAGAAGAGTTAAAATGTTTCATTTTACACTTTACAAAGGGAATCAATATAAATTTAAACAATACAAGTACACCATGCCTTTAGTTTTGAATTTGATTATTTTTCCCCCATAGAAAAGTCAGATAACCACTTTGGGAGTCACAAACTGACAACTGCATATATTTTGCTAATGATATTTAATAATTTCAATATTTGGGGGGGCCAATTTATTAAACCTCAAATTTTTCTGGTTGAATTTTTAAAGAGGAAAACATGAATATTTAGAGGGAAAAATTCCAAAATACTCCATCTCAAACCTATCAAGGTCATGTAGAAGTCAATGGCAGATGTCCCTGAAGATGTTTCTTGACATTGTGATCTGTGCTGTTTTTTATTCGAAATTGTTATAAATTCAATTTGTCCTGGCAATTATTTGATAAAGTGTTGACTATTTGATAAAGTGTCAATTCAAAAAAGTCAGACAATTCGGAATTGATGCACACATTTGTTAACATTTGTAAACAGTGTTTTGTTTAAGATACTTTTTCGAGAAGAATTATTGATTAATGAGTGCTCCCATCGTGGATGAGAGTTAGGTTGACTTTGTTTTAATAAAAGAAATAGATAAATTCGAGTTTTAGTAAACACTCCCCCGATGTTGTGGCAACCTCATATCTCACATCGAAATGTTCTTAATTGTGCAAATCTATAATACCTGCATATCGAGATAACAAAAGCAGTGGCCAATTTGGAAAATAATAATGCATGAAAAACACTAACTTTAGAAAACACAACGGTCAGGCATGATTCCTTGGAAATTGTCTCCTCCATTATAATGGTTACATTTTCTTTAAATAATGAGAAACCAAGGGGAACATCTGGAGTTTCAATTTTCGTTGTCTAGTTACATGGTTCTCTCATTACCTTTTGCTAGCCAATGAGTTTTGGGTAAGGAGGGTAATATCACCTATAATGCTAGGACCCTAATTCTTTGGAAGGGTGATCAACAAGTGAGCTCCACAGAAATGCTATCCTCTACTGCTTGGTCAGAGGGTAAGTGGTAAATAAATTTAAAAACACACAGGGATTTTGTAGAACTTACTTTCTTATCCTGTGTAAGGCATGAAAACGAAGTTTACATTTCCTAACTTTTGCTTTGTTGGGACCATGGGTATCTGGAAATTTTCTTTAGCAAACTCTGTTATTGTTTTTTACAATAAGGGGCAAATTTACTAAGGTTCGAGTGAATTTTCAAAGTTAAAAAAGTTCGAATTTCGAAGTAATTTTTTGGGTACTTCGACCATCAAATAGGCTACAACAACTTCGACTTTGAAGTCGAAGTAAAATCGTTTGACCATTCGATAATCGAAGAACTGTCTCTTTAAAAAAACTTTGACTTTAATACTTCGCCAAATTAAACCTGCCGAAGTGCAATATTAGCCTATGGGGACCTTGTAGACCATTTCTCTAAGTCTTTACACATCGAAGTAAAATCGTTTGATTGTAAGCTAAAATTGTTCGAATTGTTTGAACGATTTTACTTTGATCGTACGATGGCCAAATTCGGTGAAAAATACTTCCACTTTGATATTCAAAGTATTTATCACTTTGAAATTCGACCCTTGATAAATCTGCCCCTAAGAGTTTTTGAGACACCAACAATTTTATTGATATTTCCCCTAAGCCAGTTTTGAGTTCTGACTCTCAAAGTAGCATAAAAGCAACTGAATAAGTATGTACATTTAACTATTTTCCCTGGCTTTGAACAAAGTTTAAAGGAATTTTCCTTAGAGCAAACTTTTCCTAGCTTCTGCTATATTGGGACCATGGGTATCTGTACATTTTCTTTGGCAAACTCCATTAATGCTTTTAGAATTAGAGGCAACAATTTTTTTGAGACATCTGAATTTTTTTTCTCGCAAAGTAGCATATATATGTATTCATATAACATTTTTTACACTTTCAGATACCAAAGTTATTTTTGAGAGAGTCTGTTTTATGACGGAACTGTAAAAAAAAGTAAAGTATTTGGCTGAATCAGCTGGAAAAAAAAAATATATATAAAATGTGTGTGTATATATATATATATATATATATATATATATATATATATATATATATATATATATATACACACACACACACACACTCAATCTGGATTTACAGAACTTGGGACAACATCACCATTTTATTCACCAAAGTGCACATACACTATGGTCTTCATACTTAAGTAAATGAAGTTCTGTTATGAACTCTGAATTTTCAGGTTGAGTATTCATGTTTTTCCCTATATATTTTGAACTGATTAGACGTTTATAATTTACAGAGTACTACATTTGATTACATGGGGGCACATTTACTTAGCTCGAGTGAAGGAATAGAATAAAAATTACTTCGAATTTCGAAGTATTTTTTTCGCTTCTTCGACCATCGAATTGGCTACTTCGACCTTCGACTACGACTTCGACTTCGAAACAAACGATTCTAACTCAAAATCATTCGACTATTCGACCATTTGATAGTCGAAGTACTGTCTCTTTAAAAAAAACTTTGACCACCTACTTCGCCACCTAAAACCTACGGAAGGTCCCCGTAGGCTTTCTAACAAATTTCTGATCAAAGGAAAATCGTTTGATCGATGGATTAAAATTCTTCGAATCGTTTGATCAAACGATTTTTCCTTCGATCGTTCGATCAAAGGAAATGCGGTAAATCCTTAGACTTCGATATTCAAAGTATGTTACTTCAACAGTCGAATAATCGTTAATTAACCCTCGATATTCAACCCTTAGTAAATGTGCCCCATAGTGTCTATAAACACAGTTACATTCTATAATATTTGTCTTAGATGTTACATAAAGAGTAACAAAATTCTGCAGAACAGGTTTTAATTGACAGAAACATTTTTGTCTTTATTCAATGGAAAAACATAACCGATTCGCCATAAATGTATTGAATACTCACTATAAGGTTATGTGTTATGGCAAGAAGCATCATCTGCTAAAAATACTTGTGAGGAAATAATTTTGATAAATGCTGTGCCTATCATGACCTTCAAAATATGGCTGATGTTTTCATCTCAGTTTACTCATTCTTTATTCCTCACACTTTCACTTTCTTAATTGCTACATAAAGATGTAAATTATATAGTAATTTTAAATGTTCGGGGGACACGACTCCCTAAGACCAAAGTTGGCTAACTATAGATGCCTCTTAAATGTGATTTTAAATCGATTCCTCAATTTTCCACTAGTTCCACTAGTAAAAGAATTAATCTAGCATTATTGGTTGAAATTATATTATACATATGATGACAAAATGGCCATTCTTATTGGGGAAAAAAAACAGTTGTCAAGGATATTAAAATATTTACTAAACTTAGTAAATACTATGTTTTTATGCGCTTGAAACTGTTCCAGCAGTTGCTTGTTTCACATATATTGACTTTTCAGGCTAGTTGCAATAATATATTTTTAGGAATGAATTGTCAAGGGGACAAATTTTCAATACAGCAAGGGGGTGGACACCAACATAACTTAAGCAGGCTGTCATTTTACCATTTCATCACATGCTGCTGACATGAAGTACAGTAGGTGCAAGAGAATATTTTGTACAGAGATATATTTTTTATGAAACAAAATTTGTAAAATTAGTAAATATGCTGTACTTTTTCATTAATGTAGCTAAATTGTTAATTTTTGTACAACAAATAAGAAGATTGCAACTGTATAATCTATAGCTGATTTTCAATTTTTATCTTAAAATATATGTCATAATAAAGTGGTCTTTTGAAATAAAATGTATCATTTAATAAAAAAAGAACACTGGTATATAGATAGAGACATTGTAATACATGAAATGCTCTAATGATACTATAAAGGCAGAATCAGAGGCTCAATTAAAATTTGTATGATGGATTTTCATTTTCTGAGTCAGATTATTTTATATTTTACAATTCCTGCTCCTAGTTTGAGCTGAGTTTATGTTAGCAAAATACAATCGTTGAAAGTTCCTTCTCTGTTTCTTTTAACAAGTACAGTTAGAGGATCCCTTTTCTGAAAATCCGTTATCAAGAAAGCACGATGGACACCTTCCATATACTCCATTATAAACAAATAATTTTTTAATTAATTACTGTTTTTCTCTGCAATAGCAAAATAAT
This sequence comes from Xenopus petersii, assembly GCA_038501925.1. Classification (NCBI taxonomy): domain Eukaryota; kingdom Metazoa; phylum Chordata; class Amphibia; order Anura; family Pipidae; genus Xenopus; species Xenopus petersii. Next base: position 69,719,020 of record CM076680.1, on the reverse strand, counting down.
GCCTTATACTTGATAGTCACTAAGTTGTATGAATACATATTGGTAGCAAACACATTCTATTTGGTATATTTAATGTTTAAATGATTTTAAACATTAAAATCTTAAGGTATGGAGACACAAATTATTGAAATATACCTTATCTGGAAAACCCCAGGTTCAAAACATTTCAGATAAATATCTGTGTCTGTATAATCCAAGCCACAGAAAGAAATAGTAATCAGTACAAAAGGGAAAAATATTGCATTTTATATAATAAACATTTTGCACTAGCCCAGGAGTAAAACAGCATTTCTAGCATCATTCTTTCTTTAGCTTTAGTACTCCTTTAAAAAGGAGAACAGGAGTGGGTTGTACAAAAAGAACAGTAGGCAGAGAACAAGTGGCACAACCCTTTTTGAATTGTAGCATGTTGGCACAATTCCCAGCTCTAGCCCCCTCCAAATGCACCTTCAGCAAAATCAGCCTTCGATTTGCTTGAAGTAACATCTTCCCACTAGGGTTGCACTAAATCCAGGATTCAGTTTGGGATTCAGCCTTTTTCAGCAGGATTCGGATTCAGCCGAATCCTTCTGCCCGGCCAAACTGAATCCGAATCCTAATTTGCATATGCAAATTATGGACGGGGAGGGAAATCATGTGACTTTTTGTCACAAAACAAGGAATTTAAAAATGTTTTCCCCTTCTCACCCCTAATTTCAATATACAAATTAGGATTTGGATTCTGTCCTATACAAATCTTTCCTATAGGATTCGGGAGTTCTGCTGAATCCAAAATAGTGAATTCGGTGCATCCATACTTCCCACTGGGGCAAATTCACTAAGCGCCGAAGCGCCTAAAGCTATCGTAAATTCGCTAGCGTTGGGCATTTTCGCTACTTTGTCGAATTCACTAACGAACGATGGTGTAAGTTCGCTAGTGTTACTTCGCACCCTTATGCCTGGCGAATTCGCGCAACGGACGTAACTACGCAAATTCACTAACGTACGCATTGTTCTGAACCCTACCTTTTACGCCAGACTTCCTTCGCCACCTCAGACCAGGCGAAGCGCAATAGAGTAGATAGGGATTGCTATAATTTTTTCTAAGTCCCAAAAAACGCTGGCGTTTTTTCTTTATTATGGGTGATAGGTAGGGATGTAGCGAACTGTTCGCCGGCGAACTAGTTCGCGCGAACTTCGACTGTTCGCGTCCGCCGAATGTTCGCGAACGTCGCGCGACGTTCTCCAATTGGTGTTCGCGTTCGATTCGAAGTAAAATTTCGTTCGACCATTCGACCATTCGACCATTCGATCGCTAAAATCGAATCGAACGATTTTATCGAGCGTTCGAAGTTCGCGAACTGTTCGCGAACTGTTCGCTTTTTTGCCGGTGTTCGCGAACGGTGTTCGCGAACACATTAACGGCAGTTCGCTACATCCCTAGTGATAGGCTGCAAAAGATCGAAAAAATTTTTGGGGCTCCCCTCCTTCCCCCCTACATTTCCTAACTCATGGCAACTTTACTATACAGTGGGCACATGTGAAGGGCAAAATAAAAATTTTATTTGCTGTTTTGAAGGTTTCCCAGGCTTGTGTAGTTCTGCTACATATACAACTTTGCTTTGCTTGGCGAATTAATGCTAGCACAACTTCGCAACCTTACGCTACCCCTGAGAGCAACGTCGGATTTTAGTGAATTTGTGGATCGCTAGCGAAAATACATCTGACGAAGTGCGGCAAAGCAGACGCCAGCGCAACTACGAATCTTAGTGAATGTCCCACACTGTGTAAAAAAATAAACTGCTATAAGCTCCATAAATCTGAAGAGAACTATCTGCTATTTCTGTATGTAGCGCTATAGTAAACTGCTTTATGTGAAGACAGTTTCAGCTACTTTCCTTTGTGGCTGGGGCCACAGATGAGCTCTCTTTCTCAGGGGTAAGCCCTCACAGCGGGGTGGAGGCAGGGTGTAGTGTAACTGTAACTGATTGGGCGCCAGTAGTTTTATTTGCTTAAACAATAAACTGAGTTTATTAACCAAAACCAGAGTTCACCATGGAGCATGAAACATAGAGTAAAACAGAGATCAATCAAGGTTACATAATATACTCACTGTGTGACTATAGAACAACTCTCTGAGGAGTAAGGAGTACATGTAGAGAACAATGCAGCTTGTTAGAAGGTATTTCCCCAAATCTTCAGGATTACCTTAAATGGAACTCAATCCCTCTAATCTCCTCTGCGGAGCTTTGAGCTGCTCAACTAAATACCCTATCTATCACTCCTAGAGTGATCTATTAAAGGGTATAACTATCACTTCACTAAACTCAGGATGAGTTCCACCACCCCTAACCTCTGTGGCCTAACAGAGGAATGGTTCAGCAGCAATGGCCTCTACCTCATGGCTTTCAAGCCCTTTTATATTATACCACAGTGCCTCTAGCTTCCACTGTGAGAACTGCAGGGATGACATAAGCACAAGGTCCCCATAAGGACCCACTGAGGTGTCCATATTACTAGGGATGTGCCTGTCTGTAATGGGTAAGGATGTCTAAGATTTTCACATCCCTACATGTAGTTGTAAGCATTTTCCCAAAAATGGGAAAGGCACAAACAAAACTGAATAGCGATGAGCGAATCTCTTGCATTTGGAAAGAGAAAACAGTGGAAAATTTGCTAAACCTTTGCAAAAACCTACTTTTGTCAAGCAACATCATTTTTTTTTGTTGCACAATGCATTTCAGGTAAACTAAATTGGAATATATGGGTGTTTTTCTCATGGCCCAATTTTTCATGCTTTGGGGCTACCGATAAAACATTTTTCCTTACTTTCACGTCTGTGACTGTGTTAAGCAAATCTGCCATGTTTCACTTTGTATCAATGTTCTCAAACCAGTGCCAAAATTTGCTGAATTATTGGAGTCAATTCACTCAGTATGCTGCTACATGCATGCCCTACATTGTTAGAGGACCTCATATCTAGGGATGTAGCGAACTGTTCGCCGGCGAACTTGTTCGCGCGAACATCGACCGTTCGCGCTCGCCGAATGTTCGCGAACGTTTGGTAACGTTCGCATTTTGAGTTCGCGTTCGATTCGAACACAAATCGTTCAGCCATTCGACCATTCGAATTCCTTCGACTGCTGAAAATCGAACGATTTCCATTCGTTCGAACGATTGTAAGCATTCGATCGAATGAAAAGCATTCGATCGAATGCTTCGATCGTTCGATTCGAATGAAAATCCTTCGATCGAACGATTAAAATCCTTCGATCGTTCGAATCGAACGATTTTAGCGGGTGTTCGAAGTTCGCGAACTGTCCGCGAACGTTCGCATTTTTTGCCGGTGTTCGCGAACGGCGTTCGCGAACACCAAATCGGCAGTTCGCTACATCCCTACTCATATCCACTAGGCTACAACTGTTGCTAGTTTTTTTAAACACATCTGTGATTTTTGACATAAACACTGGTTGACTGGTAATTTTATCTACTACTTTACTATGGGGGTTATTTCCTAAACTTCTAATGCAAAAATCACAAACATTGATTTTTTTTTAATAAAATCGGACTTTTAAAAAATCACTAATTTTTCAGAATTTATTATACCCTGTGGATGGAAAAGTCTGAATCTGAAAATCCAGCATCTCAGACCTGTCAAGGTTGCATATAGGTCAATGGGAGAGGTCCCAATGATGTTTTGGTGTGCGCTGAGTTTCATGCAATATCCCCGAATAAATAGTGAAAATCAGATTTTTTTCCCACAAAGCACATTTTTGGGAAAATGTAATAATAAATAAGCGTAAAATACCGAGTGGATTTTATTGGAGTTTGTAGCAGAAAATATTGAGATAAATGTGGACTTTGATATATAACCCCCAAAGTTTCTGTTTAACCAAAAAGTATCATCTATAGTTTATATATTACTACTAGCTTACAAACACAGCCACAACTAATAATAAATCTGAACAGATAGTATCTGGTGCTTTGTATCCCACATTAAAATGAATAAACCATATATTTATGTGAATGAACCATTTATTTATGTGTAAATGTAATGAATCTGAAATACTATTTAATACAATGTTACATGACTCAGACTGAGAATAGTCATAGTTGTGTTATGTAATCCAAACAACTTTAAGTACCATCTGAGTAGTAGTTAAATAAAAAAATATAGATGATAGAACAGCTGTTTCAATATAAAATAAAAGAAAACTGTGATCATCATACATTTTTTTTATAAAACAGGAGGAGGAGGAGGGTTGTCCCTCAGCAGAGTCTGAAGAATATTTTTCATCTCCTGTAGCTCCTCTGTACCTTCACATAAATTATATACATAATACCCTATCTATAGTAACTATACAGTTTAGTATCACAATAGCATTTGATACTATGTAGCACATTTACTAACGGTCGAATATCGAGGGTTAATTAACCCTCATTCATTCGACCCTCAAAGTAAAATCCTTCAACTTCGAATATCGAAGTTGAAGGATTTACCTCAATTATCGAAGGAAAAATCGTTTGTTCAATCGAACGATTCAATCCTTTGAATCTAACAATTCGAAGGATTTTAATCCACCGATCGAAGGATTTTCCTTTGATTAAAAAAAGCTTAGAAACCTTATGGGGACGGTCCCCATAGGCTAACATTGAAGCTCGGTAGGTTTAAAGTGGCGAAGTAGGTAGTCGAAGTTTTTTTTAAAGAGACAGTACTTCGACTATTGAATGGTCGAATAGTCGAACGATTTTTAGTTCGAATCGTTCGAATCGAAGTTGTAGTCGAAGGTCGTAGTAGCCTATTCGATGGTCAAAGTACCCAAAAAAACCTTCGAAATTCAATGTTTTTTTCATTCGAATACTTCACTCGAGCTTAGTAAATATGCCCCATGTCTGTCCAAGAAATCATCCAAGCCACTCTTAAAAGCATTCAGATTCAGCCATAACAACATCACCCAGCAGTGCATTCCACAACCTCACTGTCCTCACTGTGAAGAACCACATACGTTGCTTCAAATGAAAGTTCTTTTCAATTAGTCTGAAGGGGTGGCCTATGGTATGGTGATCCACTTTATGGGTAAAAACCTCCCCTGCTATTTGTCTATAATGTCCACTAATGTACTTGTAAGGTGTAATCATATCCCCTCGCAAGCACCTTTTTCCAGAGAAAACAACCCCAACCTTGACAGTCTACCCTCATAATTTAAGTCTTCCATCCCTCTAACCAATTTAGTTGCACGTCTCTGCACTCTCTCCAGCTCATTTATATCCCTCTTAAGGACTGGAGTCCAAAACTGCACTGCATACTCCAGATGAGGCCTCACCAGGGACCTATAAAGAGGCATAATTATGTTTTCATCCCTGGAGTTAATGCCCTTTTTTATGCAAGACAGAACTTTATTTGCTTTAGTAGCCACAGAATGACACTGTCCATAATTAGACAACTTGTTATCTACAAAAACCCCAAGATCCTTCTCAGTTTAGGAAACTCCCAACACACTGCCATTTAGTGTATAACTTGCATTTATATTATTTATGCCCAAGTGCATAACCTTGCATTTATCAACATTGAACCTCATTTTCCATTTTGCTGCCCAGTTTTCCAACTTAGTCAAATCACTTTGATAAGTGGCAGCATCCTACATGGAACCTATAGTTCTGCACAATTTAGTATCATCTGCAAAAATAGAAACAGTACTTTCAATGCCCACCTCCAGGTCATTAATAAACAAGTTGAAAAGCAAGGGACCTAGTACAGAGCCATGTGGTACTCCACTAACAACACTGGTCCAATTAGAAAATGTTCCATTTATCACCACTCTTTGTAGTCTATCTTTTAGCCAGGTTCAAATACTATGCACTGTATTGAATGTTTTAGCAAAGTCTAAGTAAATCACATCCACTGCCATCCCAGAATTGAGGTCACTGCTCACCTTCTCATTAAAAGAAATTAAGTTAGTCTGGCAAGATCTATTACGCATAAAACCATGCTGGCATACACTCATAGTATTATGATTTGCTATGAAGTCTGCTATGAATTGAAGTATTATGATTTGCTACGAAGTTTGCTATGAAGTCCAGTATCCTTTATTATGAAAGTCTTATCCTTTATCCTTTATTTCCTTAGAAAATAAGCTATGACAACATCATACAAATACAAAGAACTTTTAACCAAACTTGAATACTGTTGCTGGTCAAATTATATGCTGGTCAAATAATTAGCTTCAAATGTTTATACAGAAAAGACCCATTGGGCAATAGGATAATTTTTTCAACCTCCATGAAATAAGTATTGTTATGAAGAAAAATTCCATAAAATGAGGTGAAAAATAGCACAAAGAAATATCAAAAGAAATACTGAACCTTGAAGTATGCGCAGTACTTGAATGAAAAATGTATTATTTTATACCAGGCAAAATTTATCTCTCCAAAAAGTGATAAAATAAAGGATTGATAGGACATAGATAAGCAATCTCTAAACATAAAGCTTCAAAGCTAGCTCTGTCAAATATGTTTTACACTGAAGCAATAGTCACAATTCATCTACTGTATATACTGAAATTTGAACTCTGTATATGTCAGACAAAATCTGCTAGCTAAAACTATTTCTTGCTTAATGTTGAGATACTGTAAAATAACACTTTCTCCTTATACAAATTTTATACAGCCCAGTGATCAGTGGTTTCAATAGATTTTAATAAGAAGAAGCTTCACTTTCACTTACTTTTTGTATTTCCATTAGGAGTGCAAAACACTGCAGACTACTGTCCTCATACTTGGAGGTGATTTGAGTCTCCAAATATGTGAATGATTGTACCTTCCACTTGTTATACAATGTATGTTAGATTTCAGCATTTCAAGGTTTATATCAGGGGCTAGTCTTTATTATTAAGCTTATATACTAAAAAGACTTCTTTCATTTAATATCTTATGTACGTTTGGGAGTAAAATTAGAAAGTTAGTTTACACAAATAAAACCTCGTCTCTGAAAAAAATAATCTTGAATTATGCTTCAAGAATTCCTGGTTCTGTTAGAAATTGGGTTAGGTCTCTGGATCTGGGAGTTTAGGTTATGGGTTTTCAATAAATGCTCTGCCAGGCTAATAGACAAGGGCCTGAAAGTTTGCGGTCTTTAGAAATGTAAATAAATAACTGTAACTGAGATGAACAAAGGCCTTTTCAGCATCATGAGATAAAATTAAAAATTGCATACAACTTTCATTGGTCTCAATAATAAATCTCTATGTGATCATTGTTTATTGACCTAGACAGAATAGATTCTTGGCAATTGGCTAATATTTAGATAAAAGTTTCAAATTTGCCTTCAGAAGTGCTATAGGTCTATAATGTATGCATAGAGTGGGACATTGTTCCTAGTTGTGGATAAGCGCTAAAAATAATATTTTAATTTTAATAAGTTTAAGGTTATTGAGGTTTCTTTCAGGTATTCATTAAGGGCCTTTAATAGATGAAAAAGTATCTGCCAGAGAGATAGAATGTTTAAGAACAGCTTGTAGTATTTAAAAAGAAGGCTGTCAGGGCCCAAAATGTTTTCATAATTTTTAGGGTTGAGACTAAGACCTTTGGGATAATGCTTTTGTATAGTGACTGTATACCTTCTTCTGTAATTTAAGGAGGTTACAGTTATTTAAACTATAAGAGAAGCTTACTGGGGCTATGCAAATATACTAGGCACCCACCAGTGAGTCCAATCACTAATGCAAATACAAAAGGGGGGTTGTGGGAGCACTCACATTGCTAAGTAGAAATATATATAAGTATAAGGGAAGTGCTACTGACATAACCAAATGGGTCAGTGCACATTCCCTGGGCCCCTGTCTAAGTTATTGGCTTTTCAACTTTATGATCATAACTTTGTAACTAAAAACCCCTGTCTTTGTGAACACATGCATTTGCATATCTACTGAATTACTAAGACAGGGACCCAGGGAATGTGCACTGACCCATTTGGTTATGTCAGTAGCACTTCCCTTATACTTATATATATTTCAACTTAGCAATGTGAGTGCTCCCACAACCCCCTTTTGTATTTCCAATCACTAATGCCACTATTTCACTTACAGTACCTTGAGGACAAAAGGACTCCTCAATTGATCATTCACCTTGAGCCACTCCATTGTTCCATACCTTAATCAAACACCAGAAGACAGAAATGGGGGTACAATGGCCACAGCATTTATTCACATTTTATCAAATAAATAGGACCTTGCCAGACTAACCAAAGGCAATATTCTAAAGCCAGAATTCCATCTACCTACAGAGAATATGGTCCCAAACTCTGCTACCAGCATCTCCCACTATGAGAGAAGTTCATCAGCCCTGCTGCTGGTCCTGAATCTGCATTGTCTCAATTATAGGAATTCAAGCAGGCTGTCACTTACAGTAGCACAAGAGTAGTAATGTCTGTATCAATCAACACACTGTGAAGTCGCAGGAGAGAACCTCCTTTCTCCCTCTGCTAAATTTACCTGTGCAGTACTCTGGCAAGGTCCTAACACTGCTGTGACGAATAAAACATATGACAAATACATTATCATATATCCACTGAACCTGAACCTGAAGTTAATGCCAATAATGTTCCAAGAGGGAAAAAAAATTCCTTTCTGGCCCCAATGGACATTCCCTGGATCAAGCATATGTAATTAACATGAATACAATGCTGACTCTCAAGTTTATACTCTATTTATAAATAATACAGAGACCACATATAACAGTGCATTCAAAAAACATCTACATTCAGTTATTGATAACTAATATGAGAACATAAAGAAAAAAACTCCTGACATTTTACAAAATATGCAAATAGGGGGAGGGTGGGATGTTTCTGCTTGCTCAGAAGATAAGGATGTGAACTGCTTCCAAATTTTGGCATCAGCAAAAATATTCATGTTATTGCTGCAAAAATTCACTACAAAAAAACTTAGTGACAAAACGAGAAAAGATTGACCCACAATGTATTTTGTGCAAAGAAAAAGTTGCTGCAAATTAATGCACATAGACTCCAATATGTTTTCACCTTTTCACCCATTTTCCCAAAGGACACATTCACTTGTCACTAGTGCCTAATAATCCGACTCCCACAAGTTAATCCAGCTTTCTTGGTCCTATAAAAACGCAGATATAATGGTGCATTCAATTACCTAGATACAGTGAGCAAAGTGCAATTTGTAGTGCAGTTGCCATGTTCTTTTCCCACAATACAGTGTTTTTGCACAGAATTCCAGCGTCATTGCATAAATTGTGGTAATGCGTAGAGAAATATGTATGCTGAATGAAAATATGCTGTATACCCAACCTGCTTTAATTTTATTTTTGGAAAATAATAAATAAAATTTGGAAATTAAATTGAAATACTTTTGGCAGTAATGGGTGAGCATTTTGGGAATTGTGATCATACTGTAACATGGTCTCCTTTGAGATTATGTTGCAGAGACAGCTCTTTAAAAACGTTATGGTTTTATAGAGATGTTGGTCCACCTTCCACTATGATAGAATCCAAAAAGAGACTGAGCACAAATTCACTCCCCTTTTTATACACTAAAGAACAGGAACTAGTTGACTAACCTTTGTAAAATGGGAATTATCTCTCTCCCATAGGGTATAACTTACTGACCGTGAACTTCCTAGGCAATTGGGAAATGTTAACCTCCACAAACTAAATCTACTTCCACTGCGCATGCTTCTGGATAGGGATGTAGCGAACTTCGATCATCCGAAAATCGTTCGATTCGAACGATCGAAGGATTGTAATCGTTCGATCGAACGATTTTCGTTCGAGTCGAACGATCGAAGCCATTGGATCGAATGATTTCATTCGATCCAATGCTTCGATCGTTCGATTCGAACGAAAATCCTTTGATTTTAGCGCTCGAATGGTCGAATGGTCGAACGATTTTGACGTGAACGCCTATTGGCGAACGTCGCGCGACGTTCGCGAACTTGCGGCGGACGCGAACAGCCGATGTTCGCGCGAACAAGTTCGCCGGCGAACAGTCCGCGACATCCCTACTTCTGGACAGAAATTACATACATGAGCCAAAGCAAGATGAGATGAGGGGGGAAATAGTGACCCCGACTCCACAACTTGGATGCAGTTGAGAAGGAGGCCTCCAATGACTAGTAGTTAAAAAAAATACAGAGAAAGGTTTAGGGTTTTTATTGTCATTTTTCTTCATTATGTTGTTACACCCTCTGATACCTGTAGGGTCCAATAAAAAATGCAAACATTTGAGATTTGCAGGTAAAACTTGATCTTTATTAAAATACAGAATGAAATACTAAAATTCTGAATTAGATGAAAGTCAGTGCAGGACTTGCCACACAAGGAATGACTTATGTAGAGCATATTTAGTATCTTTCTGGAACAAAATGTAATGCCTTTAATATATTGATATGGGTTTGAAAAACATGCCTTTTAGAGAGAAAAATATTCCAATTGTGCATATTTTGTCCTTCTATTTTTTTTATTAAACCTCCCATGTGTGAATAATTCTCCTGCCATGCGAGTATAATTCTGTGTTTTGAGAGAGAACAAAACTAATTTTGTCTTTGTGTGACAAATCTCTTGGCATAAGCTTTTCGAGATAACTGCAGTTTATCTGTTGTTTCTGAAATCTGACTGTTCTTTCCACAATTTATTGTTTCATAGATATCCACTAATGTATACTGTCACATTCAGCCTTTGATTTCACCCTAGTTTGGCAAGATAGATTTAGAATCTTTTGTGACTCATAAATCACAAGAGAAGCCAGATTTGATACTTTTATTTTGCATGCTTTCAGCCTGAAAATATGTCTTGATTAGATACTATCTTTATATTAAATATGTACCTTTTCAATACTTCTAACAGAATTTCAAATCCTCCCCCCATCACTTATGCACTGCAGCACACTTCAAAAAGTTATGTATGGCAATATAAAAGAACAGTGAATAGGACTTGTGCCAAACATACTTTTTGTTGTTTTAACCATAAACAAATATTGTTATTGTAACTTCTTGAGTGCAACTGAAGATATTCAATGTTATCAGTGCACTGCCTTGTCTCTTACTCAACTAACTAAGCAGAACCCCAAGTGCGGGTTAGCCCAGACCATGAGCCTGCTTCCTTTATAGCATTAAAACCTCCCGCATTGACGTTCTTCTTCTTTAAATTGTGGTGAGATCTGCATCCCAGCATCCAGCAGGGAATGGGGGGTTGTGGTGTAGCTCCGGAAGTTTCATGCCCCTATGAAGATTCACTTGGTGGGGGGACTGTTATTGGCAAGTCAATAAAGATACAGCTAGTGTTACTCAGAGTTAGAGAGCTGTAAAACAGGACGTTGGATTCTGGCTATTATATTAGACATCCATTCACTCCAGCCTTTATAGGTTACATTTTCGCCGAACTAACTATATTAGAAATGTTTTTTATTTTGCACAGTCTTATCTATTTATCCAGTTTTTTATTTTTACACTGAACTGCTCCTTTAAGGGCTGAACACCATGGGCGATTTTCATTGTATTGTCTTGCGGCGACACAAAGCAGGTGACAAGTCAAATATAGTTCCAGGCATCAAAATATTATGGTACTGAATAAAGAGTTGAAGGAAAAAACTGCATTCCATCTGACTGTAGAAAGCTGTGTCTTCATTCGACAGCCTCATTGTGTAGTTTTTTCCTGTGACTTTTCACGCGGTCCCATTATATTTTGACGCCTGCATCTACATCCAACTTGTCACCTGCTTTTTGTCACCGCAAGACAATCCGACAAAAAACGTCCGTGGAGTTCAGCCCTTAGGGCTACTGGTTAGCCATCTGAGGCTAATTAGACCCAGCACCTAACTCTGCCACAGGGAGCAAGGAAGGAAGTGATGGTACTGGAGGGAGAGTTAATGGAGACAGAATGCAACTATCTGAATGACCCCTCCATGTACTGTACATTGGAAGAATGATTATGTGTGTTAAGAAAAAATCCAAAAAGAATTTATTTTATATTCCAGGCTTGCAAGCTCCAAAGCATGATGTGCAACATCAAAAAAATCACTGGCACAAACATATTAGATGAAGATGGAAAAGAAACAACAGACCACCCTTCTATTGACCTAGGTTTCTTAAAATAATTTTGGAAACTCTATAGTACTCTACAGGAAAAAATATTAAGGATATAAGAGAATATCTCAAAATATTTTCACTGCCTAGGTTGCACTCTGCTGACCAGAAACTCCCTAAAAAACAAATCTCTATAAAGCAAATTGTTCTTTGGCCAATTGTAAAGCACAAGGATTGGATGGCCTTCCGCATTAATATCTAAAAGCTTTTAGTGATGCTTTGGGGAATCATCTATAATTAGTGATGAGCAAAATGTTTTGCAAAGTTTCACTGTGAACCATAATTCGACCATCGAATGGGCTACTTCGACCTTCGACTACGAATTCGATTTCGAATCGAAGGATTCGAACTAAAAATCGTTCGACTATTCGACCATTCTATAGTCAAAGTACTGTCTCTTTAAGAAAAAACTTCGACCCCATAGTTTGCCACCTAAAAGCTACCGAAGTCAATGTTAGCCTATGGGGAAGGTCCCCATAGGTTTGGCTAACTTTTTTTGGTCGAAGGATAATCGTACGATCGTTGGATTAAAATCCTTCGAATCGTTCGATTCGAAGGGTTTAATAGTTCGATCGAACGATTATTCCTTCGATCGCTCGATCGAAGTATTTGCGCAAAATCCTTTGACTTCGATATTCTAAGTCAAAGGATTTTCATTCCCCAGTCGAATATCGAGGGTTAATTAACCCTCGATATTCGACCCTTGATGCATTTGCCCCTAAGTGTTGACTTAAGTAGTATAAATCTATACTAAGTGCAGCTCAGGAAAACAGGAGGGTACCTCAGTGGTTCAACAATAGGGTTATCCACTATTCATCAATGTGTTTCATGTCATTACACACATTTTTAATTCTGTTGTGACGAACATAAAATTGTATGTACCAAAGCAGAAGAATGCAAAAATTACTCCCCTTACTAAACTCTTCATATACATATGTAAAAAGAAAAACTCCAGGGAATATTTCATCTAGCATAAAATATATAATTTATATAAACATGTATAAAAAATAAATATGCTTAAGCCACCAACTTTATGAGAATTCTAATTATAGCTCATCAATCAGTGTAGACATTCTAAAATGCTGCAAGTACAGTCTTAAGGATATTTTTTATCTAATCTTTATGAAGTGTGTGTGTAAACCTGAATTCATCTAAAGAACTGGGACTTTTTTTTAGATTTCAGAAGCTTTGCTGTAAAAAAAAAAAAAAACCTTTTTTAAAAGAAAGTCTTTTTCTTGCTTAAGGTTCAATGTCAAGGATTCAATCACGGAAATCATCTGAAAAAGATTAGAAATTGCAGTCTCTCTAATGAGAACCCAAGGGAACGAACCAGAATGGATTTTTTACACATTTATTATATTGTCCCTTCCTTGAAATGCATTTTAAGTAAAAAAAAAAATAATCGTATATATATATATATATATATATATATATATATATATATATATATATAATTTTTATTTTTTATTTTTTTAAAGGTTTTTAAGAAAATAACTAAAATACAGTCCTATTTGCTCTAGGAAAATGTAATTCAATCATCATGGGGAAAATATTTCTAAAATGTTATGTAAGTAAACCAATAAAAGGTTCTAGAGCTATGGATAATTAAACCACCACTCCAAAGTGGAAATTTGCATGTGACGAGTTTGGATTATTCGTTCTAAATTGGTTTCGCTCTGAAACTCCTTGAAGTCTCCTTTCCATTAAGAGACCTAGTCAATCAACTTGAATTGATTCAGAATGTCTGAGACAAGCTAACGTATCAATTTCACTTAAAAATCCATTTAAAATAGAGCATATATGTAGCTGATAACTCATTTGATACATGTATAATATAGCTATTACACCCTTATCCGTGGTTCTTGCCCTTTAGTTCTTCTCATGTTAGAGCATATGCCTACATGCCTACCCAAGCCTGCCTATCATGAATACTGCACTGCAAAATACAGGCAATTATGAATCAATCCAGAAATCTTAGGTGCAGCCCAAGGACCTGTATCCACAGGCATTAGTGGCAGGGTTTAACAAAAATTAAGAAAAATATGGTAGCTTACACTTTTTTTTATCACCCTTGGTACCCTGCCAAAAGTTTGTGAGCCCTTGTGCCTTATTGTTATGCAGAAATGCAGACATGCTGCTCACCAACTCCATGGATGTTGCTCCCATGGTGCTTATTTTTTAATTCCAGGCTTATAGGCAAGTCTGGTTGCATTAAAACCAGGTGTATTGCCAAAAAGAGCCTCCTGTAGGCTGTCAGTTCATACAGGGGTACCAAATTGCCAATCACAGTTCTTATATGACACTTTTTTCATGCTTGTGTTGCTGGCCAAAGTCTTTTTACATTTGAATGTGGCTCACAAGTAAGACAGGTTGGGGACCCATGGATTAGACCCTTAAAAACCCCTGTTTTTTGTTTGTACTTATAGGTGTTTTTCTGCACCACGCTGCACTTTCAAAGCATGGATAGTGAGCTAGGGCGGTATAACTACAGCAGCAGTGCCAGGTGCAAAACAACGCTGATAAAATTACTGACATCAGCTCATTGCCCAGTGCCTGTTATTACGATGCCCCCTGGAGCCAATAATCCATACATGCAGTTGAAAAATGCTAGGCGGAACAGACTCTGTTTTTTTACATCGGCGAAGCCTAGCAATGTGTGGTGTATTATCCCGCTGTTTTTTGCACAGCATAATATATCTGCCCCATAGTGTGTATCTAATACTCTTTGTTCAAAAAGGAACTTGGACTGCTGTATGGAAAAGCTGTGTTTTGTTAGAAAAGGGAGAATGATGAGTAAATGACTATACATGGAAAGGAAACAAATCATCTGCAAGGAGGTAATAAAAATGATGATTATAATAATAATAATAATAATAATAATAATGTCCCTGTAGAATGAATCAGCAGGGAAAGAACATTTGCTGCACATACATTCAGTAATGATAATCCTTTGAAGTCAGCAAAGATGAAGCTGTTAATTGCTTATGATTGAATGCTCCTAATGTGTATGAAATCTCATTCTAACTGAAATGATTTCCTTTGATTGTAAGCTTTTTTGGGCAAGGGTCTCAAACTGTGTTCTGAAAATCCTAGGGGGTTATTTATTAAAGTTTGAGTGTTTTCCACGAAAATCTGAGTTTTCAAATTTTTTTCGGTCAAAAATAAAAAAAAAATGTTTCAAAAAAAGTGGATGTTTCGATTTTTTTTAAAAAAAAAACCTCATATTTTTACGAGATTTATTATACCACAACCCTGTAATTGTGACAATACACTATCTAAAAATACATCTAAAACCTCTCAAGGTCATGTAGGAGCCAATTGCAGAGATACCTTGAACCATTTGAAGATGTTAATAGCCTTTATGATATTCACGTTTTTTTCCTTCTGAGATTTTGCCCGAAAACTCAAACAATTAGAGCAATTTTCAAGATTTTTCCTTTGGAGTTTTTTCTTAAATTAGAAACCATTAAATTTATGAGTTCATTCAAGTTTATTCGAAGTATAAAACACTCTAGAATTCGACCTTTTATAAATAACCTCCATATTACTTATTGATTAATTCCCATTGTTTCATTTTTATTAAAGGCATTACTCTATAAACCTTGTTCAGTTTGAGCTCCATGAATAGGGCTTGTGTTGCAAATACTTTATGTCTGTTTTTCCGATCATGAAAAATCTATGTTTTTTTGTTATTTCTTGAGCTAAACAGGAAAGTTAAAGCCAATACATGTTTTGTATTTGTGAGTTAAATAATTAGATTGTCACTATACATTTCCCTATAGCCATTTGTTACTTTGTGACAGTTTAGTTAACAAGAGTCCATTGTACAGGGGGATTATTTGTGCACTGGTAAAATAATTATCTACCTCGCAAGGACCAAACATTGAGTTGCTTCAATTTCCCTGTGTGGCTTGTTTAAATCAGATTTTTAGTGATTAAAACTAGGGATGCACCAAATCCAGGATTGGGTTTGGCATTCAGCCAGGATTTGGCCATTTTCAGCAGGATTCGGATTCGGCCAAATCCTTGTGCCTGGCCGAACCTTTTCCTTAAAATCATGTGACTTTTCGTCACAAAACAAGGACGTTCGGTTCGGTATTCGGCTAAATCTTTTGCGAAGATTCCAAAAATGTGGATTTGGTGCATTCCTAACTAAAACAAAAGAAAGAGAGAAAATATATGTACAGCACAATTCCTATTCATTTTTGAAGGCACAGATCTGAATGGTTGCTAATGGCAATAACACTTGTGCAATTTAAGCTGGCAATAGACGCAAAGATAAAGTCACATCAGTCTTAGTGTCGTATAATTTTCAGACATGTGTGGATCGTCCCAAAATTTTTCATGCTATGGCAATGGGTCATTTAGTCGAAGTTTTTGTCGGCTAACAATAATATCTCTGCATCAATGGGTGACTGCCACTACTATTTGTCAGACATACTTTTCGTACTATTGCGGTCTGTGAGTTAATGATCAGGACATTGTCTGATTTGTTCTTTTTACTTCTTTATTTGATCTAAATGGTTGGTGGTAGGTCAGGATACCTAAAGAATGTTAAATTATTAAAACAAAAAGAGGGCCAGATTTATTACTTATACAAGAGATTGAAGAACTTGTCAAATGAAATAGGTTAAGGAGGTTTAGATTATAGAAGGGACCTTTAGCACTGGCAGCCTGGAAATGCAGTTTTTAAATGCAGGTCAAAAGCCAGATTGCCATAGGAACAGATCATGGGTGTTGTTAGCAAATTACAAAATAAATAGATACAAAGGTGTGTTTGCCTATAATCTAGTGGGAGATGGTAGCTTCAGAGATATTTTTGCTAAACCAGGAGTATGTTTCCTGTGTTTAAAGAATATTGCTGTTACATCCTGGAGACTCCTGACCTCAGTCAGAGAATTTACCTCTCTTCTCGTTGACATTTCAAAAAATATTACTATCCCAGATATATTCCAATACATCCAATTTATTCATTTAATGCACATACTTCCCTCAAAAACCTTATCTCCTACCTTCCTCTCTGATCAGGTTTTCTTTCTTCTTCTGTACTGACAACCCGGCAATCATAGATAGAGAGGATGTAGGAAGATTATTTGCAACAACAAAGACATTTGACATTACTTGCAGCTGTGGAGCAGGCAACTTTAATTTGCAAACTAATAAATGTTCCAAGCACGCAGTGTTGAAGCTGGTAACTTATTGTGCCAATGCTCTAAGTAATCCATGGCTTTAAAGAATCTATTTTTTTCAGGTCGAAGAAACAGAGGTAAAGGGCCCTCTGCTGTGGCTCTCCATGTCAAACTCATTGACAAATTTCCTTAGATCACTTGTGAGCAAAGCACTGTGGAACGATTTACTTTAGCAAATGCCATGACCTTTATTTTTTGAACTTTTACATTTTAGATTTTTAAAATTAATTTCCTACCTCGAAATTCACTGTCATGAGAATGTAGAGAATGTAGAGATATACCATTTCACCATTTTGAAGACTGCATTAGAATTGGGGTTATGTACTTTGCATTCACAAGCAAAATATGGTAGGAAAGTTTTACTGCACCAGAAACAATGGAAAAGGTGGAAAGGTTCTCTTGTTCTGGTAAACCATAGAATAAGTTAAAGAACCTGTAACGTCAAAATGTAAAAATGTTTTTAAAGTTTGTGTGTGTTAATATATATTCTACAAACTATTTCTTGCCAACAAATGCCCCATTTTATATGAAGGAGGTATTTATTTTATCATTCTATTTAGAGCCATGAATGCCTTTTATTTTCCTGTGTAAGGACTTAAACCCAAATAACACATTTTGTAGTACAAGTTACTCTGTGTTGAAATTCTATGGATTTTCCAGAACCAGAAATCATTTGTCAACATGTGGTGCAATCAGTAAACCAACACCCCAATTTAGCAGGGGGATGCCAGGTTTGTGTTTGTGATGGCATATACCAGTGTTGTGAACTTGTTTTTACTAGAATGTCCCTTACATTGCGTCCCCCTTTTGTACCCTATCCTGGGGGTCTCTCTGAAGACAGGTGGCAGGTAGTGATGGCCGTATTTGACCTGTTTAGCTTTGCCGAAAATTCTCAAACTGGCAAAAATTTGCCAAAATGCATTGAAGTCTATGGTGCAAATTCACTAAGATGCGAAGTTGCGCCAGGCGCAACTTCGCCGCACTTCGCCAGGCGTAGTTTCGCCAGCGCTCCGCAAATTCACTAAAATCCGAAGTTGCGCACAGGGGTAGCGTAAGGTTGTGAAGTTGCGCTAGCGTTGATTCGCTATATAAAGCGAAGTTATGCTAGCGAAGGCTAATTTGCATGCGGCGCGAAATTCACATTTCAATGGAGGAGCACGTATCTGCACTACAAATGCCTAGAAAACCTTCAAATCAGCAAATATAAATTTTATTTTGCCCTAAACATGTGCCCACTGTCTAAGTAAGTTGCCATGAGTCAGGAAATGTAGGGGGGAGAAAGGGGAGCCCCAAAAAAAATTCGATCTTTTTCAGCCTATCACCCATCATGTAGAAAACGCGCCAGCGTTTTTTGGGACTTTTTTTGAAACAATCCCTATCTACTCTATTGCGCTTCGCCAGGTCTGAGGTGGCGAAGGAAGTCTAGCGTAAAAGGTAGCGTTCAGTACACTGTGCAAGTTAGTGAATTTGCGTAGTTACATGGCTAGCGAAAATTCGCCTGGCATAAGGATGCGAAGTAACACTAGCGAATATACGCCATCATTCGTTAGTGAATTTGCGCGGTAGCAAAAATGACAAATGCTAGCGAATTAACACTAGCGTTCAGCGCTTCGGTGCTTCGGCGCTTAGTGAATTTGCGCCTATGAGCGACATTTGACGAGCGAGGTGGTGCAACAATTTTTTTCACCCATTGGAGTCTATGGGCGTAATTTTCGAGGCAAAACCCTGTGAAAATTTTCACTTATCACATTGGCATCACTATTGGCATCACTTTTGGCACTGAAGAACAGTCCAGTGTTCATTGATGGCTGTGATTAAGTTCCTGGTGTCAGGGGTAAAAGTGGTCAGAAATGTGAGTTTACTTTGTGGTAAACAGATTATTTTTTTGTAAAACCTTGTGTAGTAAGGTGTCTTGGGAGGACTCCAGAGCCCTATGTTTGGATGCCCACAGTTCATGTAATGGATAAACCCTTTGAGAGAACAGTGTAATCAGTTCATCCAGTTGGGTTGTATGTCAGAATTGTTGCTAACCATCTGTGACATCTGTAAATATGTAGAAACAGAACACACCGGCACAACATGGGTACTGCTAGCAGGTATAACCTTGCTTGTTTATTGCGGATGCAACGTTTCAGGGCTTGACCCCTTTGCTTGAGAAAGGGGTCACGCCCCGAAATGTTGCACCCGCAATAAACAAGCAAGGTTATACCTGCTAGCAGTACCCATGTTGTGCCGGTGTGTTCTGTTTCTACGTTTCTTCTGAGGTTGCCAAGTTCCTCTATCGCCGAGCACCTGGGATTCGTATTTGTCTGGACGGACAGGGTGTGCAAGTGGAAGTTCTTTCTATCTGTAAATGTGATAAGGGGCCTCTAATCTCAGAGCCTCACACAGTTCTGTCACCTTTATTCAGGTGGTGCAGTCCACTCTGGGCATTCTTGATAGTTTAGCATTTTGAAAAACTGTTCAGTTTTGGTTCTGGATAAGACCCTTCTGTTTATCAATTTTTGGACCGAGTGCATGTGCAACAATCCTCAACCTGCTATGCAATGTCTAGTTAATCCTATATGCCTCACTTGGATCTTTGGTTATCCCCAAGGAACTGCATTAACTACTTTGTTTCTTTGTATTATGCTATGACTAATCCAACAACAGCAACTTGACCTTAACGATTTTCCATAACTTGCGCATCTACAGTTATCGCTTGCTTCATTTTATTTACTTTTACTATTTTTTGTTAGGCTGGTTTTCTTTAGTTTTTTTTCACTCCCAATTTGGGTTTCTATGGTAATCCTGTTTTTGGTGCCATGTTTTGCACAGGGGGAGGGTTCTTATGGGTTTGCATTGCTTATACGCTTGTTTTATATATATATATTTCAAGATAATATATATCATCAAAAAGCAAATAGGGCGCTACTGTATCATGAATTATTTGATTAAACTTTTGTAATATAGTTTGTTCTGTGCACTAGATTTGTGATCTTATTTTAAATTACCTTAACTCTGTAGGTAGAATAAACTCAGGCATTCATTAGTGTTTCCTTGTTCAGTTGTGTAGGGGGTATGGTTGAAGAATGACAAGCTGACAAACTGCACATATTAATATCCCAGCAGGCACACATTTTGTTTCAATTGAAATCTCAACAAGCATGAGAAAGCAAAGTGAAATACAGAAGAAAAATGCTTTCTTTAAACAAGGAGACGCTATGATAGAGCTGCAGAATAGATCACTTAAAAAACGTAATAAATCGGTAATGAATTGAAAGAAGAATGAGCCTAATGTCTACATTTCAAATCAAAATCGAATTCCTTCTATACAACATAGTTTTAATTAATATTCACCAACATGTCTACAGTACACAAGAGGAATATTTTAAAATGTACTGAACAATGAAGTTCATTCTTATTTTATTGATTCGGTTGAATTATTGAATTATTTTGTATTCTCGTAAAAATGTTTCAAAAAAGGGTCCCTTGTATCAGAACTGATCATCAATTATAGATAAAACTCTAAAATGCTGCCTTCTGCCTTTTTGCAATATGCAAGTGATGGTGTCTGATTACCATATAACCCTTTGAAGATGAACATTTTGGCTTGATGAAATCCCTATGGCTAAAGAAAATTGATCTTGTCACTGAGTCGAAAGCAATTATTAAATGAAATTGAAAATTGGTAATAGAATTGCTGCATATACCATATGTTTTGTGGCGTCAAAGTTATAGGATGTTTTCCTCAAGTTCCATGAGCAGTATATAAAGTTCTCTATCCTTTCAGTGTAGACTATAATGTTGGCTAAGCACTTGGCATTTAAAAAAAAAATTGATTTTGTATTATTCTAATGTCATTATTGCATATACAGGCAGTTGAAAGGGATGTGAGTAAACTAAAGTGTCCCTTTGGACTTAGGACATCCCCTAACTTAGCTAAAATGGAAAGAGATACCCTGCAGAACCTTAGGGATGATGTCTCTATCACTATAAAACCTGCGGATAAGGGTGGGGCAATAGTAATGAGTATTACAGAAAGCACTCACACTACAGGTTACTGGAGGGTGACCCCACAGATGATCTAAAGTTGATGATAGACCGTGTCCTAAAGGAACGGGAGGAGGAAGGAATGTTTACAAGTCGCTGAGGGAAATTTTTGCAAGTTGATAACCCGTATTACCTGCATTTTATCTCCTTCCCAAGATCCATAAGGACTTACAGAGACTGCCTGGGAGACCCATTGTTGCAGGAATGTCATCTGTCTTTCAACCTATAGTGACATTTCTGGGCAGTGTGTTAAATCCAGTCGTGATACATACAAAATCATATGTAAGAGACACTACTGATTTTATTAATAAATTGGGGGCAATTGGCGAAGTTCCAAATAACGTAATTCTCTGCACAATGGATGTCTCCTCTTTGTACACTTCAATTCCGCATGATCATGGCATTGACACAATAGCCCTGGTTATTCGTGAATTACATTTACCAGAGGGTGTTGCTGAACTACTATTACAGCTTCTGGGATGGGTTCTTAAAAATAACTATTTCATTTTTGAAGGCAAGTCAAATGAGCAAAGCCAGGGTACGTCAATAGCCTTGAATATAGCTCCAGCATACGCAAACCTATATATGGCACGCTTTGAAGAGGAATTTGTATATGAGAATTTAGAATTTTGGCCCTACGTACTAGCCTGGCTTCGCTACATAGATGATTTGTTTTTTATCTGGCAGGGATCTGAGGATCTTTTATGCGCATTCAGAGAAACTGCAGAATACCGACCATTAAATTCACCCTTGAATATGACACACATCAGGTACACTTTCTAGATGTCATTGTTGAACTATAAGAGGGGAGATTAGTCACAAACATTTATAGGAAGTCGACTGGCAGGATCACGTATTTGGATCCACACAGTTTCCATCCCCCAGCATCCCTCAGGTTGCCTTATAGTCAGCTGTTATGGGTAAGATGGATTTTGAAAACTGAGGATAAATTTGAGGAGAGAGCAGAAGAGATGATGACCCACTTTAAAAGCAGGGGTCCGATCTCTTAGAGGAGACTAAGGAGAAAGTAAAAAATAAATCAAGGACAGAATTGCTTTGTAAAAAAAACTAATAAGAGATTGAATAGATTACCCTTTGTGACTACATATTTGGCCCAATCTGGACCGGTAAAAGAGATAATACTTTGACACTGGCATCTATTAGAGATGGACCAAAAGTTGAGGCCTTAGGTTATAGACTTTCCAAAGATGGCAAACACGAGACATGAACAATCTGAGAGACTAATTGGTTCACGCATTGAGTGAGCCCATCAAAAAACAAGGTACATGGTTAAATGGAACTAAGGGTATGTACAGATGCGGGAGGTGTGGTAATTGCAATTTTGTAGTACACGCTGATCAATTTTATCATCTCATGACGGGTAAGGACTACCAAATAGAATTGTCAATCTGATTATGTGATATATATATATACAGTAATTAAATGCTTGTGCGGGAAGCTCTATGTAGGAGAAACAATAAGGGCTCTGAGTGTCAGGATTGGAGAGCATAGAAGTAACATAAGATTAGGCAGAAAAATCATCTCCCATAGCAAGATATTTTTTGCAGGAACACCATCAGATGAGCCAATTACAGTTCATGGGTATTGGGTGAAAACACCCACTAGGCTTTTGCTTCTTTAAAAAAGCCAGAAAGATCAAAGCAGATTATTTGACCATGCACGTATAATAGTAGACTTCCACCAAATACAACTAAATCAGAATTTAATTGGATGTTAAATTACATTCTTTGCATAATAAAGACTAGTGAACAAATTGCAAATTGATTCAACACATACTTCTAAAGCCTTTACTGCCTATGTATGAATTGGGCGGAACAAACACTTTTTTTCACTAGCTATCAACGTGCCACTGAGTTATTTTTGAAAACAGAAAAACAGTCAGAATTATATTCATGAAGAAATATAAGCAACAAGAAGTGTATCCTGGACTACCAATTGTTTTTTTTTATGGAACTATTTAAACTATATAGACATTTATTTTTAGGATTGATCCTAAACAGGGAGCCTGAACTAGTAAGAAATGAGGATAAAATATTACTCTAATGTATTTTTTGATGAAGAATATATGGGCAAGAAATATGTGTGGGTAATACATATGCACAGTATTTGTCTTTTATTAAGAATGAATAATAAAAGGCTCATAACCTACCCTATTAACCAGGGGGCAATCTGTGGAAATCCCTCAGGCATATAAACGAATGCATACAACCGCAGGACATATTTTATTTTTGGTTCTTATAAATTACATTCAGTCATGTGTGTGAATTTCTGAAGTTGCAATTCTTACTCTGATGTCCCCTAGGTACCAATTAAAAACAGAGTATCTTCTCTAAAGGGCATGTCACAAGGCCACACACTGACATTTACTAGCAGTTTAAAACGTCATGGGGTCAGCTTAGTTTTAGTTTTATTCTAAAAAAAAAAAAAGTATATATTTTCTGTTAGATCTCATTTATCTCATTGACCTTCAAAGTTTGTTAATTATATACACATAAGATGATTAGACATTCAGCAGTGCACTTAAGGCACCCCAGGAATTTCCTGTTACAAATAAAATGTTAAACGCATATCAACACTAAAATAAAGACATCTGTCAAGTTAAAACAACATGTCAAAACATTTGCTGTATGTAAACATAATGAAGGGCACCAAAGGGTGTAGCGAGGGTGCCAATGACTGAGAGGAGGGATGGCAGGCCAGGGGATTGGTGATTGGGGGTTTTAGGCTAGAGTATTATTGGTGGGAGCAGAAGGGGAGGGCAGATATATATAGCAAGGAGTGCCTTACCTGCTTCCTCTTCCCTCAGGATCCTGGAGCGCTGGTGGAGCTGCTGTCCTCAGTGTGTCCGGTTCTCCATGATGGCCGATTCCTTAGAGGCCCAGGTGAGGGAGAGATTAAGGCAGCAAGGGACAGGCTGGGTGGATCAGCTTTTAGCTGAGCTGATCCCCTCTCCGGCTGCAGCGGTGACAGGTCGCAGCAGGACTGCTGCTAAGAACACTGCTGCGGGTCCCGCTCGTCGTTCCCGCCCCCCCTCCCGGCTCAGTCCAAGTCCACCTAGGCGGAAGTCCAGGAGTGCGGCTCGAAAGGCGCCCGCCATTGCAGCTTCTCCTAGGATTCCAGCGGGTAGCACGGTGACAGGAGCGCTTCCTCCTGTTACCACGCCTGTTAGGCCCCCAGTCACCAGAGCGCGAGCTGCTGCGCGTGCAGCAGTGCGCGCTTCCCCTCCCACTGCCACTTCTGGCCCGATAGTGAGGCTGCCTCCTGCAGCTCTTTTAGTTTCCCGCAGCTCCCCTTCTCACAACTCTCGCAGGCGGCGTTCTGCACTGCAGACTGCACCTGCTCCACCAATAACCAAACAGCACACTGGGGCACGCAGTACACAGGATATAGCTGTAACACAGCATCAGGTGGCCCCAGTCTCTTCCTCTGAGGACAGTTCCCCCTCCCATATGTCAGGCAGCATTAACTCTGTGGTTGGGGGGTTTCCACCAGCTCAGCAGGCTTTCCACCACGCTGCCATTTTACCCACCACTCCCAGCACCCCTCTTTCACATGCTAACCTAGCTGGCCGTGACTCGGCATCTCGGGGGGCTGACACGCATATTCGCATTAGCCCCACTGGTGGCCATAGGAACAGAGGTGAACGACCCCCTAGGGATACCAGGGGTAGGCGAGGTTCACGGGTCCAATCCCCAGTACCCTCCTGTTCTTCCGCATGGGAGTCTCCAAGGCCATACTCCCCCTCCTCTTCCTCAAGAGGGAGTTCAGAGGATCGGCAGGGAGCAAGCGTCGCCGAACACATCGGGGTTCCCACCGGTTTCACAGCTCGTGCCGGGATGACACCAACTCTCTTCAGCGGAGTCGGGATGCTGCTACACCCTTGCCTTCCAGATCTGGTGGGTATGACTGTACTGGGGAATGGGTGGGTACTGGTGATACTAATAGTGATGTTCTTGTAGCACTTAAGCAAATTTTGGGCAAATTAGTTGCCAATAGTCCGACGCCACCGACTGAACCCCCGTCGGCTGGCACATACAAAGATATCTATTTTTGTGGGGTTAGCCCACTGGGCTCTCATTTGTCAGCGGAGACCAGGGACAAAATTTGGAATAATGAGTACATCGATATTTGGTCCCTGATCTCGCCTGATCAAGTGACGGTTGATAAGGAGAGGCGTTTTGACAAAAGCGAGGACAGGAAGCCTAGAGTCGCTAAAACGTTTGGAAATTGGCTGCAAGCCTTTTCGGTGCTTGCAGGGGTTATCGGTCAAAAACATCCCGAAAAGTGCTCCCAACTTTTTGTTTATCAGGATCTTATTTATGGGGCTTATAAAGTGCACGGGGGTTCAGCCTGGTGGAGGTATGAAGAGGAATTCAGGAGGAAGCTTGCTCTTCATCCTGATCTTGGTTGGGACATGAAAGCTACAGATGTGTGGATTCGGCTTATGATGGCCCAGCGTCCCCCTCCCTTTCTGTCGGGGGCCGCTGGGCACTCACAGGCCAGCTCTGCGGCCCCCAGAAGGCCGGGGGTTTGCTGGTTGTTCAATGAGGGTCATTGCAGATGCTTCGGAACGTGTAAATTTAAGCATGAGTGCTCCATTTGCGGTGGAGCCCACTCGGCCCTCAGGTGCTTTAAAAAGGGCAAGCCACTGTCAGCCCCTCAACTCCCAGGTAGAACAGAGAACCCCAGTGAACGTGCTAGCAATGTCACCTTGGTTAGATCGGTACCCCAGGAAGCGGGAAGCCGCCCTGCTTAGATGTGGATTTCTTTTTGGGTTTTTCATTCCTTTTCAGTTGAAATTCAAACCCTTGTTTTCCACTAACCTCAGGTCAGCGGAAGAGCACCACGGTGTGGTAGCTAATAAGTTAAGAAAGGAAGCTGAGTTAGGCAGGATTGCGGGCCCCTTTGAATTGTTACCTTTTCCCAACTTGAGGGTTTCCCCTTTAGGTGTGGTACCCAAGAAGGAGCCCGGTAAATTTCGTTTAATTCACCACCTATCATACCCTAAAGGCGGATCCGTCAATGATGGCATTAGTAAGGAGGATGCTTCAGTGTCTTATGCCCCCTTTGATCGTGCTATTGCATTGGTATGTAAGGCAGGTAACGGTGCACTTTTGGCTAAAGCTGACATCGAATCCGCATTTCGGCTCCTGCCGGTCCACAAAGATTGTTTTCATCTTTTAGGTTGTTTCTTTTATGGACATTTTTACTACGACATGTGCCTGCCTATGGGTTGTTCAATCTCCTGTTTCTACTTTGAGGTTTTCAGTTCCTTTATAGAGTGGGTTGTCAGTTGCGAGTCAGGCTCTCATTCGTTAACCCACTACCTAGATGATTTCTTGTTTGTAGGCCCAGCAAACAGCAGTAGTTGTTCAGGCCTCCTAGCCACCTTTCGTTTTGTTGCTCAGCAGTTTGGTGTCCCTCTTTCGCTGAGGAGAAAACAGAAGGTCCTACTGTAGTTTTGACTTTCCTCGGCATTGAGATTGACACCATTCGGATGGAATTCCATCTTCCCAGCGATAAGATGTTTAAGTTGCTAGCGCTAGTCGAGCAGGTACAAGACGCCTCCAAAGTTACCCTGAAACAGCTCCAATCATTGTTAGGTCTTTTGGTTTTTGCTTGCAGAATCATGCCCATGGGTAGGGTTTTTTCCCGACGCTTGTCCCTGGCTACGAAAGGGGCGAAATCCCCCCACCATTATATCAGGATCACTCGGCAGTTGAAGGCTGATCTAGAGGTGTGGAAACAATTTTTGCAGGTCTTCAATGGTAGGTCATGCTGGATGAGCCATGAAGTTTGTAATCACGATTTATCCCTGTTTACGGATGCGGCCGGCTCGGTAGGTTTTGGGGCCATCCTTGGCAATCAGTGGTGCTTTGGTGCTTGGCCCGAGTGTTGGGTTGAAGCTGGCCTTTGCAAGAATTTGACCTTACTTGAGATTTTCCCTATTGTGGTGGCGGTGGAACTCTGGGGCGAATGCATGTCGAATAAAAAAGTTTGTTTTTGGACTGATAATTTGAGTGTTGTATTTGCAATTAACAACTTGACGTCTTCTTCTTTGCCTGTTTTAGCTATGTTGCGCCACCTGGTCCTGCTTTGCTTGACGCACAATATCTGGTTTCGAGCCAAGCATGTACCGGGGGTTTCCAATTCAGCAGCTGATGCTCTCTCTCGTTCACAGTGGCAGAAATTCCGGGATTTAGTCCCAGAGGCAGAGTCCCGCGGACAGGAATGCCCAACTACCTTATGGGAGATAGTGGAGCGCAGCTTATGAACATGGTCCGAACTTCGGTGGCTCCAGCCACTTGGGCGGCGCATGGTAAGGCTTGGGCTGAATGGTTCTCCTTGTTCCCGGTTACCACCTCCTGGGCACCCGATAACTGTTTTCAGGTGGCTGTGGATTACCTTTTACTTCTTCGGGGGCGTGGCCTTTCAGTTGCAGTGGCTAAAAAGCGATTGACGGGTTTGGCATTTTTGTTCAAGCTAATGGGGGTTGAGGATGTTACGAAACGTTTTCCCATACTGCAAGCCATGAAGGGTTGGGCCAGGAATTCTGTTAAAGGAGAAGGAAAGCTCCAAGACAGTTTGTTGCCAAGAGATTAGCCCCAATAGAGCAAGCTAGAATGCTATATTTATTCTGCAGAATGCTTTACCATACCTGAGTAAACAGCTCTAGACACTGTCTCTGTTTGTTTAGGATAGAAGCTGCCATTTAAGCTTGGTGTGACATCACTTCCTGCCTGAGTCTCTCCCTGCTCACTTACAGCTCTGAGCTCAGATTACAGTAGGGATGGGAGGAGGGAGGGGGAGAGGAGCAAACTGAGCATGCTCATGCCCTGCCCTGGAGGTTTATGCTGAACACAGGAAGTCTGATACAGAAGCCCATGAGTACACAATAGAAGGAAAGAAATGTGCTGTTTCTTTTGACAGAGGACTCAGAGCAGCATTACTTTGAGGGTTTACTGGTGTATTTATATAGACCTTTCTGATAAAGCTTACTTAATTTTAGCCTTTCCTTCTCCTTTAAGAAGGACTCCAGACGACCAGTCTCGTTTGCACTACTGTGCAGGCTTTTAGCTATATTACCCAAAGTCTGTATATCCAGTTATGAAGTAGCTCTTTTCAGAACCGCTTTTGCTTTAGCTTTCTTCGCAGCATTGCGAGTTAGTGAACTGGTCCCGCAAAGCAAATCAAAAGCGGGAGGCCTGTTATCCGGTGATGTGCTCGGCAATTCCTCTTCCATTCTTTTGTGCATCCGACGCTCTAAGACTGATGTTTTGGGTAAAGGGTGTTGGATCCCATTAACAGCGATTGCAGGCCCTGCCTGTCCATGTGCCCTGGTGTCTCAGTTTTCAACGATTAGATCTCTGGGTGACCGTTTTCTTTCACACCTTGATGGTTCCCCGTTGACCCGCTTTCAGTTTGCGGCCATGTTTAAACGTTGCTTGTGTCAGCTTGGTTTCAATCCTAGCGAATTTGGAACTCACTCGTTCCGCATAGGTGCGGCAACGGAAGCGAGTCTTTGTGGCCTCAAGGATGAACACATTAAAAAAATTGGTCGCTGGAAATCAGCGTGTTTTACAACCTACGTACGGCCTGATTTACTGACGTTTTAATTTCTTCCAGGGCATCTGCGTGCGACGGTTTGGATGGTTGGCCATTCCTATATTCGGCGGGCTGAAAGGAGAGCCACATTTCGTCCAGGAGGAGACACTTTGGGTTTTACAGGGGTACATTTTCAATGGCGTGGCATGAGAGGTTTGCGGTGGTTGCAGGTCTTACCAGAAGTAGTGGCAATCAGCAGGGTTACACCGCCCCCGGTCATATTGGTCATTCACGCAGGCGGCAACGATCTAGGCAGTGTACGGGTAGGGGAGCTGTTGTCCCTCATCAGGTCTTATAGGGGCAGGTTTAAAGCGTTTTTCTCGGATATGGTGTTAGTTTGGTCGGAAATCGTTCCCCGGCTCTGGTGGGGGGGGGGCGAGAGACCCGGGTGCCATTGAGAGAGCCAGGCGCCTTCTTAATTCCCGGATTTCCCGTTTTGTTCATGACAGGGGGGGTATTGTAGTTCACCATAGACTGTTGGAATGTATTGATCAGGGCCTCATGTTGCGAGATGGCGTCCACTTGAATGATATCGGCCTTGACATTTTTCTTTCCGGTTTACAGGATGGTATTGGAGCCGCTCTTCTGCGTTTGGGTGGGGGTCGGAGTCCCGTGTGGGTGTACAGGTACTCCTCCGTGGCGGGGTAAAAGTGTCCTTGCCATTGGTTATCCAGACGGTATTTGGAATGACCTACATGCCCACCGCGGCTGCGGTGGCTGTCATTTGGAAATTAATGGTTGGTAAATTAATGGCAAGTTTTCTGTGTACAGTATGAATAAGAATCTGTTTAAATAAAAGCTGTGGCCGACCCTAACCCACTAAAAGGAAGTTTTGCGTCAGTGTTGTTATTTACGCTATGGGTTACATTAGTTAACTGTTAAGTTATCACACATTAATCAGGCATGCCTCCTCACAGTCTGAAGGGCACCAAAGGGTGTAGCGAGGGTGCCAATGACTGGGAGGAGGGATGGCAGGCCAGGGGATTGGTGATTGGGGGTTTTAGGCTAGAGTATTATTGGTGGGAGCAGAAGGGGAGGGCAGATATATATAGCAAGGAGTGCCTTACCTGCTTCCTCTTCCCTCAGGATCCTGGAGCGCTGGTGGAGCTGCCCACCCATCCTCCCGTCATTTACTACAGTCAGTTGTTTTCTGCAAGTTTTGTATGTTGGTGTAATAAAAAAAAAAAAAAAAAAAATACCAAAACAAACATGTTTTTCATTGATTGTATTTCCTTGTCACAGCGGGGTAAAAGTGTCCTTGCCATTGGTTATCCAGACGGTATTTGGAATGACCTACATGCCCACCGAGGCTGCGGTGGCTGGCATTTGGAAATTAATGGTTGGTAAATTAATGGCAAGTTTTCTGTGTACGGTATGAATAAGAATCTGTTTAAATAAAAGCTGTGGCCGACCCTAACCCACTAAAAGGAAGTTTTGCGTCAGTGTTGTTATTTACACTATGGGTTACATTAGTTAACTGTTAAGTTATCACACATTAATCAGGCATGCCTCCTCACAGTCCTACTAAATATTGTTATATGACTGGTTGGATATCTGACAGGTTGACTATGAGGGGCAGATTTATCAAAGTGTGAAAATAGAGATCACCACAGAAAAACTCACCCACTTTCTATTTCATCCTATTGTATTTATCAATTGGTGAAGTCTAATTTTGAAACATTGATAAATACGCTTCTAAAAATTCCATAGAACATGGGAGAATTTCTGTGGTGAGCTCCAAATCTTACATTTTAATAAATCTGTCCACATGTGTATGGCTACCTTTACATATACAGTAACTACCCCATTTTCACTGTCAGTTATATCTTACAGGAATGACACTTGCTGCCTTTACAGAATTATGGAAATGTACCCTTCTCTAGGGGGCACATTTACTAAGGGTCGAATATCGAGGGTTAATAAACCCTCGAATTCGACCCTCAAAGTAAAATCCTTTGAATTCGAATATCGAATTCGAAGGATTTTAGCGCAAATCCTACAATCGACCGATCGAATAAAAATCGTTCGATCGTTCGATAAAATCCTTCGAATCGAACGATTTGAGAGATTTTAAGCGATCGATCAAAGGATTTTTCTTAGATCAAAAAAAGCTTAGAAAAGTGTTGGGGAATGTCCCCATAGGCTAACATTGTACCTCGGTAGGTTTAAAGTGGCGAAGTATGTAGTCGAAGTTTTTTTTAAAGAGACAGTACTATCAAATGGTCGAATAGTCGAACGATTTTTACTTCGAATCGTGCGAATCGAAGTCGAAGGTCGTAGTAGCCTATTCGATGGTCAAAGTACCCAAATAGGCTACTAAAAAAAATCGCCAAGAAAAATCAAACCTGCCCGATTGATATCTGGCTGATTTTTTACTTGAAATCTATTGGAGAGACCAATTGGAATGCCCCATGCATGGGC
Organism: Xenopus petersii; assembly: GCA_038501925.1. NCBI lineage: Eukaryota > Metazoa > Chordata > Amphibia > Anura > Pipidae > Xenopus > Xenopus petersii. The sequence continues at coordinate 69,687,665 of CM076680.1, read as the reverse complement.
AGATAAACTGCCAAATTGATCTAAAGTACTGATATCGGCATCTTTAAATCTGCCCATGTATGGCCCCCTTAATTTAAGTTAAAGTGCATTTACATAGTTGGATAACACCCTCCTAATTTTTCTACTTGAAGTCCTTTTATGGCTGCCATCTTTGTGATATATCTGTGCATGCATGGAAATTTATATCAATAGGGAACAGATTGTCTCTACAGCAACATGAAGATCCTGCTCCTAATGGACAGTTCAGGTTGGCGATGACATGCTTGTGGACCATGTGACAAACGTGTGATCTACAGTGATGGGCGAATTTATTCGCCAGTTGCGAATTTGTGGTGAATTTTCGCGTTTTGCCACCAGCGAATAAATTCACAAATTTGCCTCAGCAGAATCAGCATTTTGTGAGTTTTTCGCCAATTCTTGGCGTGGCGAAGCGAAACAGGACAAATTCTCCCTTCACTAGTCATCCATTAAGAGCATGTGCATGGCACCAAAATTGTAAACTATACTTTGTTACTGCCCAGGGCAGTGGAAGTGTAAAGTTGTATTATAACTGTGTATTCTTACTCTTCTGTGAAGAGTAAGAATTTACAGTTATAATACAACATGCTTAAAGGACAAGGAACGTCTAAAATAGAATAAGGCTAGAAATGCTGTATTTTGTATACTAAACATAAACATGAACTTACTGCACCACAAAGCCTAATCAAACAAATGATTTATGCTTTCAAAGTTGGCTACATGGGGCTGTCATCTTGTAACTTTGTCAAACATCTTTGCCTGACCTTGACCCTGCACATGCTCAGTGTGGTTTGGGCTGCTTAGGGATCGTCATAAACAGAGCTGCTTGAATTCTGCATGGCTGGTAAGTAAGGCAGGGGCTCCCCCTGCTGTTCATAAGTATGATTGTTTCCCTGCTCAGCAGTTAGGGACCATCTGACAATTCCTATCCACAGCAGTAAATGAAGGGAGAATTTCACTGCATATAGTCAGGTTTCTTATATAAACGGTACACATTGTTTAATTAAAGTATTTGGAGGTTTCCTGTTTCTTTCACATGGCAGTGGGCACACGAAGGGTTAATCCCTCCTGCCGTGAGAAAGGCACAGGAAGTGACGAATAAAAGGACTTCCCCCAGCTCTGGCGCCCATTCTTTTTCTTCCTGTCATGCAATACCCCCACAATGTACCAGCAGAGCCGCTCTCCTCTGTTTGAATCTCCTCTGGCCGAGATACAGGTTCTCATGTGAGCCGCAGGAGAAGCCGGCGGGCTTATGGCCATCCGTTGCTTGCAGTGCTGTAAGTACTACTGTGCATGTGCGCACTTCCTGGTAAGATTTAAAGGGACGGGGGGCGTGGTGTAGACAAACATTTCAACCATTTTATGCTGTTTTTGTCTGGTGTCTTACTGCTGCTAAAAAGAAGCAGAGTGCTTGAAGTAGTGCATTGCTGGTCCCAGGTGTAAGTAGTTACCTGTGGATATGGATTAAATCATGCTGGGAGCTAAGGTTTGGTAAAATGACTAACCTGTGGTGTACATATCTCTTGCAGGCTGTCTGTAATGAGTCACAGGCGTTCACACTCAGGCTCAAGGGGGTAAGCATTATCTAAGGAGAGAGCTTTTGGGACTGACTTTTCAAAAAGTAAGTAACTTTACTCCTTATTATTTATAGGAGCCCATCACAGGAAAATCAGCCAGAAAGATGTAAAAGTTCCAGACGGGAGTGTATAGCATGTGGAGAACCGGCCATGCTGGATAAAAGGCTGTGCAAAAAATGCCTAATGGAGGCTAGCAATCCTCCCATGGAACAACTGAATAACATGATGGACTGGATGCAATCCACTTTAAGCAATCCATGGCAATCTATTATGGTAGATGAAGTCACGGGTAAAGTAATGCATAATCTGAGTAAACAAGGATGCATACCTGCTGCCAGTGCAGGGACGACAGCTGGATCATCTAGAACAGTACAAGAAAGAGATTCTACTTCCTCTAAAGGGGAAATATCAGAAACAGATACAGAAGAAGCAGAAGAATCAGCTTTCAATATTGCTTTTATTGAGCCACTCATAAGACACATGAGAATCACACTAGACTTAGATGAAGAAGAACCGCTACCCAAACAAGATAAAATGTTCAGATCTAGAGAAAAGAAAACACAGGTGTTTCCAGTCGATGATGTGATTGCTAGCATGATAAATACAGAATGGGAAACCCCTGACAGAAAACTGGGGGAATCTAAGAGGTTTAGCAGAATGTTTCCTTTTTCAGAAAAAGATGTAAAATCTTGGAATTCTGTGCCCAAAATACATGCAGAAATTACCAGAGTGGCTAGGCGAACAATATTGCCAGTGGATGAGGGAGTTTCCCTCAAAGATGCCATGGAAAGAAGGCAAGATGCCATTCTAAAGAAGCTGTACCTTGCAGTAGGGAAGGCTTGCAAAACAACGGAAGCAACCACATCACTCACCAGAGCCAACAGCATTTGGATATCTGAGGATATCTGAGGTTGAGAAAGCAGTTAAAGAAGGAGCAGATCAAGATAAAATTCTGGATATAATTCAAGACATTAAAACAGAAAACAATTTTGCTTCTGAAGCCTCCCTTGAGGGAGCAAAGGTGGCAGCCAGATCCATGGGCCTTGCAGTTGCAGCCAGACGAGCACTGTGGCTGCGTCATTGGCACGCAGACTCTCAGTCCAAGCATAACCTCTGCTCCCTGCCATTTAAAGGAGAATTCCTCTTTGGGGAATGTTTAGATCAAATAATCTCCAAGGCGTCAGCTGGGAAATCAGCTTTTCTGCCGCAAGATCATAAAGATAGAAGAAATTTCGGAAATCAAAAGCCTTCATTTCGGGATACTAAACAATACAAACCAGGAAAACCCTTTGTCCATCAGCCCTGGAGATCCAGGTTTCGTAACCAAGACAAAAGAGATCAGAAACCTGAGAATAAAACAGCATGAAGGTGCGCAAGCCCCTCTGGCCCAAGTAGGTGGCAGATTAAGGGCGTTTGGGACAGTGTGGGCTCAACATATAAAAGATTCCTGATTGTGGAGGGTTATGCATTGGAACTGATGAATATACCCCAAAGAAAATTTGTGTCATCAGACACAGATCAGACCAAGACAGAGAAGGTCTCCAATCTGTCATCCTGGACCTCTTGGACAAGGGAGTCATAGAGGAAGTTCCAAAAAGAAGTCATTTTTCGGGAATATATTCCCATTTATTCCTCAGACAGAAACACAATGATTTGATTCGAGTAATACTCAACTTGATACGTCTCAACCAAAATCTCCATGTAAGAACATTCAAAATGGAATCCATCAGAACAATTACGATGCATATCTGCCATGGAGATTGGATGGCAAATATCGACATGATGGACGCCTAACTTCATATTCCCATCTGGGAACCACACAGTAAATTTCTGCATTTCTTCATTTTCAATACAAGACAGTCCCTTTCGGGTTGGCAACAGGTCCCAGGGTATTCACAAAGATCTTGGCACCTCTTTTAGCACACCTTCGTATGAAAGGAATTCAGATCTTTGCTTATCTAGACGATCTGTTCATAAAAGCTTCTTCATGCCAATTGCTGACCGAGCACCTAAGGATTGTGGTAACCACTCTACAGAGTTGGGGCTGGTTAATAAATTGAGAAAAGTCACTTCTGACCCCAACTCAGGAAAAATTGTTCTTAGGAACAACAATCAACACACAAGAAGGCCGTCTGAGATTCCCCCTACAAAAAATACCAGATATTCAATATCAAGTACAGCAGATTTGTGCAAAACACAAAGTTTCAGTGAAATTCTGCCAGCAAGTCCTCGGGAAACTGAGCTCTACAATAGACTCGGTCAAATGGGGAAGGATTCATACGAGAACACTGCAGATAGAACTCCTAACACAATGGAGCAAAGGCCATCCAGAGTCGAACCAGACCATTTCTTTATCAGAGAAAACTATACTATCCCTAGCTTGGTGGTTGGAAGAAAAGAACTTGAAAAAACCAATATCTTTCATGCCAAAAATCATGGAAACAGTCACGACGGATGCCAGCAGAATAGGCTGGGGAGCACATTGCAGGAGACTAACATGCCAAGGAATTTGGTCCAAGGAAGACAGCAGAAAGAGCTCCAACTGGAGAGAATTAAAAGCAGCCCAATTAAGCCTGACAAGATTCCACAAAATAGTCAGAGGGAAAGAAGTCCAGATAAAGTCAGACAATCTTACCGTGGTCAATTACATAAACAAGCAAGGGGGCACCAAATCAAAAACCTTATTGAGCACGACCATAGCTATTTTTTTGTGGGCGGAAGAGAACCTAATAGGTCTGTCAGCCTGTTACATACCGGGAGTCCAGAACTGCCTAGCGGATCAGCTCAGCAGGAAATTCCCGACAGTTGGAGAATGGGAACTCAGTCAAGAAATTTTCAATCTGATCGACAACAAGTGGGGTCCCTTCTCCATAGCCCTGATGGCAACATCTCAGAATAAGAAGATCGTGACATTTTGTTCTTGGGGAAAGAACAGTCAAATGATATTTTGGGATGTCTTTTCCTTCCCATGGAAATTTCAAATGGCTTACATCTTTCCACCTCTAGCTGTGATACCGAAAGTCCTCAAGAAAATCAGGACAAACAAGGCAAATATGGTTTCCGATACTGATGCAGCTCAAACAGGAGGAGCCATTCCACCTTCCAATAGTTCCAACAATTCTCCACCAGGGAATGGTGTTACATCCGAACCCAGGCCTTTGGGCCTTAGCAGCCTGGAACCTGAAAAGCTAAAGCTTAATCAGTTGGGATTAACCGACTCCACAGTATCTACCATCTTAGCTTCAAAGAAAAAATCGACACACATAAAGTATGCCAGAACTTGGGAGGTCTTTGTAGAATGGTGCAAAGCAAGAGGTCATGACCCTCTCAGAATATCTGAAGTCACCACCATAGAATTTCTACAAGCAGGGGTAGAACGCAATTTAAATATTTCTACGCTTAAAGGACAAGTGACGGCGATTTCAGCACACACCAACTTTCACTGGGCTTCAGGAATCCGATTGAAAAGATTTTTTCAGGGATTGAAAAAACTTTGCCCTATCATCAGATCAGAAGTTCCACCTTGAGACCTCTCGTTGGTCTTAAAAGCATTAATGGAACACCCTTTTGAACCATTAGAGGAAGCATCTTTAAAAAATCTGTGCCTCAAAACAGTGTTCTTATTAGCCATCACATCTGCCAGAAGGGTAGGAGAATTGCAGGCATTATCAATTAAACCGTCTAAGCTATCCTTCTTTCCAGACAAGGTGGTACTCAGAACGGAAGATAAATTCATACCCAAAGTACCATCTAGATTTCATCAGCAGCAGGAACTAATCTTACCTGCATTCTATCCGGAACCACAAAATCAACAAGAAGAAAAGCTTCACTCCTTGGATGTAGTCAGATGCTTACGGATTTACCTTAAGAAAGTGGCAACTTTCAGAAAAACAGATTACCTTTTGGTGACCATTGGAAGTAATAATTCAGGAAACAGAGCTGCTAAAAGCACAATTGCAAGATGGTTGAAGCAGTGCATTGTAACAGCATATTCATTACCATCAGCACCGGAACCAGCACCTAAAGCACACTCCATCAGAGGGATGGCAGCTTCCTGGGCACTCAGAGCCCAGGTATCAGCAGAAGAAATTTGCAGAGCAGCCACTTGGTCATCTTTTTGCACTTTTTCCAAACATTACAAGTTTGATACATATTCTAAGGATCTAGCCTGTTTTGGGCATTCAATTTTGGAGGCGGCTACTGCTGAATAAATGTATAATTGCAGTACTTGGTCTATGTTTTTTTGTCTCTCCCTAAATGCTTAGCTTGTTAAGTCCCTTTGTGTGCCCACTGCCATGTGAAAGGAACAGGAAAACTGAAAATCATATCATACTTACCGAGATTTTAATTTCCTGGACTGGAACATGGCAGTGGGCAGGGGCTTCCCTCCCAGGGGTATTGTAATCAGTCAGAAAGAATGGGCGCCAGAGCTGGGGGTCGTCCTTTTATTCGTCACTTCCTGTGCCTTTCTCACGGCAGGAGGGATTAACCCTTTGTGTGCCCACTGCCATGTTCCAGTCCAGGAAATTAAAATCTCGGTAAGTATGATATGATTTTCAGTTTTATTTTTCATTAAAGAAAGTAAAAATGGGATTTTATTTTTTTGCCTTTTATTGTCCTTAAATGTTAAAAGTGTTTAAAAGAGAAGGAAAGGCTTTGTGCACTTGGGGGTGCCAAATGTTAGGCCCCCCCCTAGTGATTTTATTGACTTGGGGGTACCTCTTTCCTCCTGCGGCTGCGCATGCACAGTAGAATGATAAGCCGAACTTTAAAAAGTCAGCTATTTCGTTCAACTGTGCATGCGTCTGCCCCGGGAGATTTGAAGGAAGAAGAGGATTGCTCCGTGGTGCTCACTGGTATAACCCCGGGCCGGTAGAAGTTTTCTGCTGATAGGAGCACCGGCCTGGGGTTTCAGGTAAGTCAATAAAATCACTTGAGGGTTCCTAACATTTGGCACCCCCAAGTGCACAAAACCTTTCCTTCTCCTTTAAGGCATTTTAGCTCTGCCATAGCATAGACATTGTCCTTGTGTAATGCTGGTTTCTCAAAGCAAGGAACAGTGTATAGATTTCACTTGCCAAAGGTGCTAGCAAAAATGCTTCCTTTATGGGTCCAAAGAGGTGCAATTTTATGCCCCCTTAGTGTTCCAGATATTTTATTCTCTTGCCTTGATAAATGAGTCCCATAATAGCTATTTCTCTGACTTTTCCTTTAAATTTACTGGTCATACACTTCAATATCTAATAATCACCCAGAATGCAGTATGTAACCACAAACAATGCACTGTATACATTAAGTTTATCATTTAATGTGAAAACATTTTAGAAAATCCTGCTAAATTTTATTATGATATAATCAAGCAGAAATGCGTGCAGCTTGTCATTTATTAAAAGTGTCCCCATTTTTCACATGATCAGGTAACCTTGATGTATCTGCTAAGCAAATGCCAGGATATCAGGCATATACAAGCAATTCATACTGTTACTTTAAAATTGCATCCATAATCTTAGCTTATGTTTTTTTTATTTACACTTTTTTTTGTAGTTGCAAAGAGTATACATCAGAATACGTGTGTAATATTTTGTACTTTAGTCCTGATCAATATAATTGTCCATTTTAGAATGACTGGCATTGAGAGGTTTGTTGAAATCAATTTCATACTTGTGTGCTCCCGTATTACCTCGTAAAACCGAAACAATTCTGTTGATCATGTTTCTCTCCAGTGAGCAGAGTTTCTTTTCACTGTAGAGATTTCTTAAAATTAGCTTGAATCTATCCAGTAAGAAGATAGATAGTGATGAGTGAAAAAATTTGCTATGGGCAGTTTTGCCGCAAACTTCTGGGAGATTTTATGAACCCGCATCAAAAATTTGCCAGGCGGTTAGTCTAGCTTCGGACGACAAGAAAAAAAAAAAGAAAGACAGACAGACATTCAATGATAGTGTGAATGCGCATAACATTTCATGATAAAAAAATGCATCATGTGACACAGGCATCATAAAGGGGTGTCCCCAGTATAAATATCCATTGCCCAGCCTTTAGAATTACATTACAGTCTGAAGCTATTAGCTATCATGGCACTGACCTTACTCAATACCAGTGCCGGGCCAGGCCTGCCAGGGCCCTAGGCAACCTGGCCAGTCTAAGTGCCTAATAGGCACATGCACGCACAAAAAAACTCAGCAAATATCACATTTGTGCATGCATGAAAAGGACACGAATGCCGGCCAGAGCAGCAAGAGGGGACTGGACTAGGGGCAGCAGGCAGAGAAGGTGCGTGCCTGGCATCCACTCCAGCTTTACACCCTAGGCACATGCCTACTCTGCCTACTGCTAGTTACTGGTGAATAGCTATCAGAAGCAAAACTATCAAGTTCATGCTTCAGGCTGGGTATGACAACATTCCACCAGAGGCCCCCAAGATGCACAGCAGCTGAAGAGGGGCATTATGAAGGGAGGGTGCACCATATATTTAATATCAATATGGACCTGCACACCATCCAGCGGGTCTGGTGCAACCTGGCAACCTGGAATGGTGAATGAACTTCAGACAGAGGTGATAGGTACAATATTTTAATAATCTATTATAGGGAATTAGTGCAAAACCATTACACTTATTCCTGTAAGAGATCAGGCACAGTGCCTGTGTGCTGTAAGCTGTTACCTAGCAACCAGCTGTTCAGTGATCAGTGCAGTAGGAAGTGACACAGCAGCTAGTGAGCGGTCGGCAGGAAGAGGAAGTCCCAGATGCTGGCAAAGGAAAAAAACCTGGCAGAGAGAAACACACGGTAGACAGAGAGAGAGAGACCAGAGAGCTGCCGATAGGGTTGCCACCTGGCGATATTTTACTGGCCTGGCCAGTAAAAATTATGCTTGATGCCAATGTTATTAATAGGAAAAAACATCAAAAATATAGGAAGGCTGGCATTTTTTTTCAGAAAAGGTGGCAACCCTATTTGCCGGTAGGCCCAGATAGCTGAGAGGCTTCACCAAAAGCAGACATTTGGATCAGGCTTGCACAGGGAAGCCAAATACTGTGCCTGCTGGGACAGAGTGAAAGGAATCCAGACTGGAGGAGAAACCAGCAGAAGATTCCTACTTGAGCATCCAATGGGGCTGGTAGTCGCACTGTATGTCTGAATGTATTGGACACACCTGAAGAGACACTGTAAAGCATTGGAAGAGGATTTGGAGTGAATATTGATATTTAAAGTACCAGGTACCCAGTCTCTCCCAATACCACTGCGGAGTGGCTCATGTTTGTCCCGAGCCATCAGGTAAGCACCACAAGTGGAGTGTAACACTGACAAAGGGGTGTCGAAAGGGTTACATTATATAAATTAGATTTTTCCTCTAAATCACTGTTTTCCTATTTATTTTGCTCTTCATGAGCAAAAGTGTCTTCTGGTGAAAACAAGAACTTATTGCAGAGAACAAGGAAATTAGCTATGAAATAGAAATTATCTGTAGATTCAGACAAATGCCAGAGGGGCTGCTGTAAGATGCCATAAGCTTGATAAAGGTCCCTGTGTGGCCCGAAACGTTGCTTTACTGATCTACTTTGGTGTGAGCAAAATAAAATCACAATGACACAGATTTAAATCAACAATCGGGTGTGCTGCAGTTTATAGGATTTCATGTAGGATTTCATTACTCAAAATTAAATTTTTTTGCCAGATGAACTTCTCCAAGCTGCACCTGACGCAGCAGCACCCAAGGAGGAGGCAGCAGCACTCCCAGAGGAGGAAGCTTTACCCGAGAAGGAGGCAGCAGCAGCACCAGAGGAGGAGGAAGAAGCAGCAGCAACAACCTACGAGGAGGCAGCAGCACCCGAGGAGGCAGCAGCACCCGAGGAGGTAGCAGCACTACTGGTAGCAGCAGCAGCACTGCTTTCTTCCCAGGATGTGACAACACAGACTGGGGAGCTTTCCTAGGAGCAAAGAGATCTGTTCTTCCTGGTGTTCCATCCAGCAGGTGAACTTAATGTTGAAAACCATTCTCCTCACTCCCCCTTCTCCTCCTGCTTTGTATTTTTTTGTCTTTCTTTATGCACCATTGTGCTGTTACTGTATGGTTTTATATTTTAATATTTAAAAAAATTACACATAGATACAGTTTATGGTTCATTCACATAAATATATGGTCAATTCATTTAAATGTGGGATACAAAGCACCCAGTCCCAGATATTATTTGTTGGAATGATGGTTGGTCATATTTATTGTTAGAGTTAGTTGTGCCTTTGTTAGTAAGCTATTAGTAATATAGATGGTTCTTTTTGCTTAATTAGCAACACAGTCGAACAGAAGTAAAGTCAGAAATCACAGACATATTTTTAAGAAATTAGCAACATGGGAGCCTTTTTCTCTATTGAAAAAGCAGCTGTAGCCTAATGGATAGGAGTCCTGTAACAATGAAATGTGTGTAGCAGTATACTGAGCGAAACATGCTCACCTTACACATATTTTACCATTTTAGTGTTGCTGCAATGTGGGCTTTTTCTTATGTGCAGTCTGCAGAACAGAACGGTTAATTGAGTGCCATCAACTAAATGAATTCCATGATCTATGGCAGGTAAGCTATTAAAAATCATGAACAAAGTAAATACACACAAAACTCTATGAAAACTACAAAGTAGATCATTGATGTGAAAAAGTACAATCAATTAGCACATGGTAAGCAAGATGCATGATATAAACATGAATTTTATGTCTGAAATAAAAGAATAAGCAGGAACGTAGAAGTCAATATTTTATGGATAAAGTTCTAACTGGCATGATTATTGAATTAGAGTGGCGGCATTCTTCAGGGATTGTCCTCTATTTAAAATATGTTTTAAATGCTATTATTTTTGTAAGGTAAGGTGTGTCACTTTGCAGATGCCAGAAAGATCTGTAACATAGGTAACAGTCCAGGAGACATGAGCCAAATACAGAATTATTTATGGCAATTAGAGGAAAGAACACAGGTTTGGAATCTTAAATAAAATGTGAAAAAAACTAAAATAATATAGGGCATAGAGATCCCATAAGTGAATAGAGACTGAACAGTAATTTATTGTAAGTGACAACAGAAGGAAGTTAACTACAACTTATCATTTCAAATAACTTAAAAGCAAGCAAGGCAGTAAAGCATTGCAGAAGGCAAATTAAATGTTATGATGCATTAGTAGTAAACAAAGGAAGGTTATACTACTATTTTACAGTTCACTGTTAAAACCCTACCTTGAATTGAGCTTTCAGTATGTGAAGGCTAGCCTAATAAAAGATATTAATGATGTAGAAACTGTCCAAAGACAGAAAATGTCTAGTAAAAAACTGTCCATATATTATTTGTGGTTTAAATAAAGAATAATAGGAATGGTTTTAATGCCTTAATATGTACAACTGATTTTGGAGAGTGGTGATATGATAGAAACATTTATAAGACTTATAATTGAGAGATTTCAGTTACCTATCCAGGAAGCTGCTCTTCTGCAATGTTGGTAAATTTTGTATTTCCCTGGTAATTGTTCTTAGTTTACTGTTGTGAAATGTATTCATGTTCATATATATATTTGCATTACTACTGTACGTACAATCTTCAACTTGGGTGGGGCTTGATGGAGGAGGTCACTTGACCACCACCATCTCAGAAAATTATAAACTATACATAAGTATGCTGCTCTTTCAGGAAACCCACTTACTGGGTAGTAAAATTCTAACTCTAAAGAAATCATTGGTGGACTGGCATTACCACACCAAGCATTCTTCAGGAGTGCCTTTACTTATCACAGAAAGTGCCATAACAGATGCTTCAGCTAAAACTTGACCTAAAAGGGCAGTTTTTGTTTATACATAGTATGCCTCAATATAAAGAAATAGTATTGACTACATATAAATGCCCGATAGAACTGATATAATTTACCTCTCAATATCACCCTCGCACTTGTCATTGCGTCAGGGGACTTTAATACCCTCCTAGATGCCCCTTAGATAGACTGAGTACAACCAAATGCGAGCGATGCTCAACTATAACTCACCTCTTGTTGTAGTGTCGGGTGCAAGTTGCTGGTCCCCCTGCCAGGGACATAGGTCTAGTTTGTTCACACAATAAACCCCTTTCACAGGATTTGGAGTGCTGCAGCGTGTGTTTCTTGGACTTGGATAGACTGAGAATACCGGCACAAATCCGCCCATAAATCTTGTGCTGATTACCTCTTCCATCAACCTCAAAGAAGTCTGGCGTACTTTGCAGCCCACTGAGAAGTGCTATTATTTGCTCCTCAGCTTCACACCAGGTAATGTTCAAGATAGACTTCGCGTGTGAACGATCTGGGCCATAGCTGCACTACTCCCTCACCCCCCCTAGAAGTATTTCAGACTATTCTTTATTGCTATTAATATTCAACTGGGTCCCACTAATTGAGGGTCCCTGATGGTCGGTAAATCCTATCTGCCTAAATATATTAAATGAGAATGAAACCATGTAAAAAGCAATAATGGAATTCCCCTCCCTATATGAGCACTCCACCAAATGCAACATCCTTTAGGACGGCGTTAAGGCATATATTAGGAGAGTGCACATAACCTTGTTTAAGAAGCAATCTAGAGAAATACAAACTAAGAAAGAAATGGGGTTATGTAATAAAAGACACTGGGGGTCATTTATAAAGTTTGCTCAGTGCATAATTATTTGCAAATGGTTGTTTTGCCCATGTTTTTTTCCTGGCCGCTGAAATATTGCACTGCTGTGCAGAGCAAAAAAAAATTTGCAATTCTGTTTGCACATTAAATACAATCATATCTAGATTTATAAATATAACTATGCGCAGGGCAAATATGTTCACTGTGCGAACCAATCTGCGCTGAGCAAATCTTATAAATAATCCCCACTAACGTTGCCCAAGAGCAGTAAAATAACAATATACTCATTGGTTCTGGGTCTGGGACTGTTATCAAGATACTAAGGGGCAGATTTACATATTGTCGAATATCGAGGGTTAATTAACCCTCGATATTCGACTGCCGAATGTAAATCCTTTGACTTTGAATATCGAAGTCAAAGGATTTACTGCAAATAGTTAAATCCTTCGAATCGCTCGATTCGAAGGATTTTAATCCATCGATCGAACGATTTCTCTTCAACCAAAAAATTGTTAGAAAGCCTATGGGGACCTTATACACTCACACACAGCAACACAGGAAGTGAAGTCACCGACTCCCCCACTTCAAGATAGAAACATTAGGCTGTCAAAATACTAACTACTGTTCAACCTGTGTTGACTCACAACTAAGTATTATGTATCTTTTATTTTTTAGACGCTATATAGATGACATTTTGATTGTGTGTAGTGGCTGCGAGAAGTCCTTCATGACTATGGTGACCCATTTAAATAATCTAGAGGGTCTGGTTAAATTTACAGCCACAACTAGTACCAATATGGTACAAGTTTTGGATGTTGAGATAATGCGGAATGGAAACTGGTTTGACTGTTCCTTATATAGGAAAAGCACAGATCGCAATACATTATTACAATTTAACTACATTATTACAATTTAACAGTCAGCAGCCAGAGACTATGAAAACGTCTCTCCCAATTTCCCAATTCTGCAGGGTTCTGCAGAATAATTCTTCAGAGGCTTCCAGGGTTTTTGTAACGTTCAGTATCCCACAACCCAGAGTAAACCCCAATGTCCCGGGCTCGGCTCACGCTTCGGCCTATAACCGCCGCCTTTCACGTAGGGTGGAGCCCTCCGCTACTCGGATGCCGCCAGGACTTAATAGTGAGGAGACTGAGGGAAGAACTCTGGGCGAGCAAGGGAACTAAATGTAAAGTTTATCAAAGTCCAGGAACGGGCCGGGTCGAAACCAATCGGAAATACGGTACAAAATCGGTAAACAGCAGAGTAGTCGAGGTCACAGGCCAGGTCAGCAACTAACAGGGTCGAAGTACAAAACGGAATCCAAAGAGTAGTCAGGAACAAGCCAAAGGGTCAGGGCAGGTGGAAGTCAAACAGTAGTCAGGAATAGCCAAAGGTCACAACAGGAATCACAGAAATAATAACACCCAGGAACAGTAAACAGAACCTACGTTGGGCAGGGAACAAAAGGACTGCTGGCCATTTAAGGATTTGAATTTGGCGCCATTGGACGCTGGAGAATCAGCGCCAGCGCCTGCGCAATCGCGTCAGCGCGACTGTTCCTTTAATTGCTGCGCATGCGCGCTGCGCGCTCCATAGGAGCCGGCGCCTGAGGCCTAGCCGCATCGGCGGCGGAAGAGAGAGACGGGCGTCCCCGTCGAGGGGGCGACAGGCGTCCCTGTCGTCCCCTCGGTAAGTTTCTTACATTACCCCCCCTCCAGAGGGGGCCACTGGACCCTTAGGTTTGTTGGGAAATTTAGAATGAAACTGTTTCACCAACCTATCCGCCTTAACATCAGAAGCAAAAACCCAGGATCTCTCCTCAGGACCATAACCCTTCCAATGAACCAGATATTGGAGTTTACCCCTAGAGATCCGAGAGTCAATCAACCTGTGAACCAAAAATTCAGATTGGCCCTCAACAGAAATAGGGGGAGGAGGAGAATTCTGACGTACCACTCTAGCAGGTCTCAACAGAGATACATGGAAGGAATTAAAAATCTTGAGTTCGGGAGGAAGATTTAACCTAAAAGTACATGGGTTGATAACATCAGATATAGAGAACGGACCAATAAATTTGGGACCCAGTTTGGCTGAAGGGACTTTTAAAGAAATGTTTTTGGAGGACAGCCAAACCTTGTCACCAACCTGATACACAGGAGAATCCCTCCGATGTTTGTCAGAAGCCCTCTTCTGAGCAGCTACTGCAGAAGATAAGGACTTCTGAACCTCCTGCCAAATCATAGAAAAATCTTCCACAAAGGAATTAACAGCAGGAAGCTCACAAGAACCTGAAAAAGAAAAAACTCTGGGGTGAAGACCAAACTCTGTGAAAAAAGGGAATTTTCCAGTGGAGGAATGAATGGCATTGTTATAGGCAAATTCAGCCCACGGAAGAAAATTAACCCAAAGTGCCTGATTGCAGGAGACATAACATCTAAGATATTGTTCCAGAGTCTGATTTGTCCTCTCAGTCTGACCATTGGTCTGGGGATGATATGCGGAAGAGAAAGACAAATCAGTACCCATTAATGAACAAAAAGCCCGCCAGAATTTGGACACGAATTGAACCCCCCTATCAGACACAATATTGAGAGGAGCCCCGTGAAACTTAAATATATGGACAATGAAAAGTTCAGCTAGAGTCTTGGCAGAGGGAAGGGCAGAAAGAGGAATAAAATGAGACATTTTACTAAAACGGTCCACCACTACCCAGATAACAGTATGCCCCTTCGATGGAGGTAATTCTACAATGAAATCCATGGATATATGAGTCCAAGGTTTCTCAGGAATAGGAAGTGACTGCAGCAACCCTTGAGGTAAAGATCTAGATGGCTTAGATCGTTGGCAGACTGGGCATGACTCAATATATTTGGCAACGTCTTGTCTTAAAGTCGGCCACCAGAGAGTACGAGACAACAAATCGCAAGTCTTCGCACAACCCGGATGACCAGCCACTTTAGAATCATGAGTCTCGTGAAAGACTGTTTCACGTAAATCACTAGGAACAAATAACTTGCCCACTGGAATATCAGGAGGGGAATCTACCTGGGCATTCGACAAGGAGGTAGAGAGATCCGGACTCAAGGCTGCCACAATCACCTCCTTAGGAACAATAGGAACTGGTTCCAAATCCTCCCTAGGCTTGGAGACAAAACTTCTAGAAAGGGCATCTGCTTTCAGATTCCTTTCCGCAGGCCTGTAGGTGATGAGAAAATTAAAACGTGAGAAAAACAATGACCACCTGGCTTGACGAGGATTTAACCGTTTAGCGGATTCGATGTACAACAAATTTTTATGATCTGTGAACACAGAAACTGTATGCTTGGCACCCTCAAGGAGATGTCTCCATTCCTCAAATGCCAATTTAATGGCCAATAATTCCCTATTGCCAATATCGTAATTGACCTCAGCAGAGGAAAATCTTTTTGAGAAAAAGGCACATGGGTGAATTTTACCAGAGACAGGATGTCGTTGAGATAATACTGCTCCGGCACCGATCTCAGACGCATCCACCTCAACAATAAAAGGCAAAGATGAGTCTGGATGCCGGAGGACTGGAGCAGAAATGAAGGCCTCTTTTAAGAGACTAAAGGCCTCAACCGCCTCAGCAGACCAAATACTAGGATCAACCCCTTTCTTAGTTAATGCAGTAATTGGGGCCACCAATTTGGAAAAATTCAGAATAAATTGCCTATAGTAATTAGCGAACCCTAAAAATCTCTGGATCGCTCTCAAAGAAAGGGGTTGTGCCCACTGCTGAATTGCTAGGACTTTAGTGGGCTCCATCTCAAGACCAGTTTGGGAAATAATATATCCAAGGAAAGGTACAGCAGAGACTTCGAAGAGACATTTCTCAAGCTTAGCATACAGATGATTCTGCCTTAACCTGGATAAAACCTCCCGAACATGAGCACGATGGGAAAACAAATTTGAAGAAAAAATTAGAATGTCGTCTAAATACACAACGACAAACCGACCCAGAAGATCACAGAAGATATCATTAACCAGTTCTTGAAAAACAGCGGGGGCGTTACACAGACCAAATGGCATTACCAAGTATTCATAATGCCCATCTCGGGTATTAAAAGCGGTCTTCCACTCATCCCCCTCCTTAATCCTGATTAGATTATAGGCACCCCTTAGATCCAATTTGGAAAAAATAACAGCCCCCTTCACTCTATCAAAGAGTTCAGAGATTAAAGGGAGGGGGTAACGATTCTTGACCGTGATCTTATTTAACCCTCTATAATCAATACAGGGTCTAAGAGTCCCATCCTTCTTCTTGACAAAAAAAAACCCAGCCCCCGCAGGGGAAGAAGAAGGTCTAATGAACCCCCGCTCCAAATTCTCCTTAATATATTCCTCCATGGCTAAAGACTCGGGGAGGGAAAGAGGATATGTCCTACCCTTGGGAGGAGAAGACCCAGACAATAATTCAATAGCACAATCATAGGGTCTATGGGGAGGTAAGGATTCAGCTGCTTTTTTACAGAAAACATCAGAAAAAGCGGCATAACAAGGAGGAAGACTCTTTAAAGAAGTAGCAGCCAGGGTCTGGGCAGAGTTAACACAAGAATACATACATGCAGAGCTCCATTTCAAAATTTTACCAGAGGGCCAATCAACCTGGGGATTATGACCTTGTAACCAGGGAAGGCCTAAAATGACTGGAGTCTGTGGGCACTCAGTAATGAAAAATGAAAGAGATTCAAAATGATCAGAAATGGACATGTGAATAACCTTAGATCGAGTAGATACTAGTCCGGAACCCAAAGATCTACCATCAATGGCGGATAATCTAAAAGATGGAACCTGTGGTTCCCAAGGAATACCATGTCTTTGAATAAACCCAAAATCAAAAAAATTACCCGCTGCCCCAGAATCCAAAAAAGCAGAGCTCTGCACACAACCACTGTCCCAAGTCAAAAGAACCGGAATTAAAATTTGAGAAGATTGGGGAGTAGAAACGACATCACCCAAGCAAGACTCCCCAGACCTGCTTAGGTTCTGTCGTTTCCCGGCCTTTTGGGACAGGTGTTGCGAAAGTGCCCCTTATCCCCACAATACAGACATAACCCATTATTCCTCCTACGAACCCTCTCCTCGGAAGAGAGACGAGTAGAACCAATCTGCATAGGTTCTTCAAAAGATCTAGGAAGGACTTGAGGGGTGTTAAAGACATTTACGGAAGGAGGTGTAACATAGGTAACCTGCTCCTCCTGGAGTCTCTCTCTATGCCTACGATCAATCTGGATAGCCAGATGCATGAGAGAATCCAGGGAAGACTGTGCGGGAAAATTTACAAGACTATCTTTAATAGTCGGAGCCAAACCAACCCTGAATTGACTCATAAGAGCCGTATCATTCCAGCCCGTCTCTACCGCCCAACGGCGGAATTCAGTACAATAATCCTCTGCCCGCCGTTTGCCTTGTTTAAGGGCACGTATGGCTGCGTCAGCAGAAGCGGCACGATCAGGATCATCGTAAATAATAGCCATAGCATTAAAGAAAGCCTCTAAGGAGTGACGGGCTGGATCCCTTTGAGACAAACTAAATGCCCAGAGCTGGGCATCACCCTGTAACAGCGTAACTACAAAATTCACCCTAGACTCCTCAGTAGGGAAGGAATAGGGTAAACAACTGAAATGTAGTTTACAGGCCTCTCGGAAAGTAAAAAACTTACTTCGATCCCCAGCAAACTTCTCGGGAAAAGGAACCTTGGGCTCATGAAAGGTACTACCAGCAGGTGGAGGTAGAGAAGTGCTTGCCTGAGTAGTATTACTCGGACCAGGAACAGGCTGTTGCTGCATCATGTCAAGTCTGGAAGAAAGACCGTGAAGACATTGTACAATATAGTCTTGCTTGTCCTCCTGTTCACCAAGTCTCTGTAGAAGATTTGCCAGAATCACTTCCGAAGGAGTAGTGGAAGCAGTAGCTTCAGCTGGCTCCATCTTCTTAGTTTTTGTGGCCCAACGTAATGTAACGTTCAGTATCCCACAACCCAGAGTAAACCCCAATGTCCCGGGCTCGGCTCACGCTTCGGCCTATAACCGCCGCCTTTCACGTAGGGTGGAGCCCTCCGCTACTCGGATGCCGCCAGGACTTAATAGTGAGGAGACTGAGGGAAGAACTCTGGGCGAGCAAGGGAACTAAATGTAAAGTTTATCAAAGTCCAGGAACGGGCCGGGTCGAAACCAATCGGAAATACGGTACAAAATCGGTAAACAGCAGAGTAGTCGAGGTCACAGGCCAGGTCAGCAACTAACAGGGTCGAAGTACAAAACGGAATCCAAAGAGTAGTCAGGAACAAGCCAAAGGGTCAGGGCAGGCGGAAGTCAAACAGTAGTCAGGAATAGCCAAAGGTCACAACAGGAATCACAGAAATAATAACACCCAGGAACAGTAAACAGAACCTACGTTGGGCAGGGAACAAAAGGACTGCTGGCCATTTAAGGATTTGAATTTGGCGCCATTGGACGCTGGAGAATCAGCGCCAGCGCCTGCGCAATCGCGTCAGCGCGACTGTTCCTTTAATTGCTGCGCATGCGCGCTGCGCGCTCCATAGGAGCCGGCGCCTGAGGCCTAGCCGCATCGGCGGCGGAAGAGAGAGACGGGCGTCCCCGTCGAGGGGGGCGACAGGCGTCCCTGTCGTCCCCTCGGTAAGTTTCTTACAGTTTTACTACTTAAAGAAATGGAAGATTGATTTCTAGCAAAAGGCTATCCAAGGAGGTTACTCAAAAAGGCACTCCACAAGGAGTTTGTATTATTATGTATTTATATTGTAAACAATACATACTAAAGTGCAGTGTACCTTATTGTTAACAAAACACAGCCAACAGAGGGTAACAGAAATGGGGTGACCTTATCCAAACCATCCCATGTTAAAAAAAAGTTATGCTAGAGTTTAACACTGACCTATAGGCTTCCACGCTACAGGGCGTCCTGGAAAAAAACCTCACAATTCCTCTGCTCCATAACCTTACCTAAGCTACTATTAAAACTAAAAGACTTCTTAGATTCAAAAATCACAGACTCTTGCAAACAGACATTGACTCTTTCCCTATTGATATGGGTATGGGAGGCAAAACAAATGAACTAGCTCTTCTGACTAAGAATTGTATTTATTTACGAGGACCAATTGCAATTTGAAGTTATCCCATGTGTTTCTCCTTGCCTCCAGGACCAGGAATTCTATAGCTTTGGAGTTAAGTAGGTTTTCCATGCTTTCCCTTTTATTTTATAAACTGTTTGTATTTGTATTATTGATTGTATGTCTCTTTGTAAAATCTTTTTGTTAATTGCACTGTTATACCTTTTATAATATTAAAGAGATTACTTTATAAGTTTGTCTTTTGTGCTCTAAACGAACCTAGCCTGAAAGTGTATACCTGTGAGCCTTAACCCTCTACATGCTGGAAGTACTATATCCGTGACAGACAGGATTATCAATTGTAACAGGTTGGATCTACTATATTTCTGACATGGATGTCTGTATCCAGCTCATGTCCCCCACTTATATAATATTGAATAAACTATTGTCCGGTATAGAGGGAGCGTGACAGCTATTCAAATGGTTACTATGACAACACTGCTCACAATGTGGATGTGTTTGATGAACTTTTGCTTAACTTTAAATGGATCCTGACAGATTTCTTAATGATTACCAAGGCAATGCTGCTTATTATGGGGATGTGTACTGATGTTGTTGTTATTAATATAGGGACAACATTTTATATATGGTGCAGAGCTAGATGGTTTTAGATTAGGTGATGGCAATCTGGAGCCAATGTAAGACTTCAAGAAGTTGTCCACACTGTTGGGACACCTAGTATGATTTATTCAGTGTTCAGCCAATGAGGATTTCTTTAGACATGATGTAATTTCCATTTGCAGCATTTTGGTGCAACTAATGTGGAACTGCTTCCAAAATATTCACAGTTTAACAAGACGTGTGCCCATTTACAGCCTTAGTGCCCTGAGGAACCCGATGATGACTTAATGCCCATTGGGCTATTCACTTTGGGACTGATAGACTCCAGTGCACTTTATTTATGGGGGTGGTGGTGAGAATTATTTTAGGGTTTGTTTTTGCTGTTTTCATTTACAGCATAATGAACTGTATTTAAATTTTTGGTTATATCAGCTTACCAATTACTCTATAAATCACATGTAGATTTTTTTCTGATTTTGCTGGCTTTCTATGTAAGATGCATCCATTTAAAATTAAAAATGGAGTGAATGGAGACATATTTTTCAGCATTTCAGTAGTTGAAGCAATGTTACTTGTTATTCCGGTCACTTTTGCCCTTGTGGATAGTTGTTTCACTTGTTCCGTGCTGTCAAGGCCACTTTATATTCAAGTAAGTTGCAAAATCTAGTAGACTATATGACTGTTTATTAATATATGGTAAAAATATTACAGCTTACACATCCAATGACCTTGTGTAAAAAGTTCTTAGATCCAAGTTTTTTTTTTTTCTTTTCTAGACTCTTCATTTGTTTTCAGAATTAAATGTCATAGGGTTGTTTGTTGTATTTGAATGTTTATGCAGAGGCTTATTCGCTTAATTCTTAAATCAAGGACTTCACCATGAATAGCAATGGAACATATAGATATGTTCAACAACAAATTAACATATCTAACTATCATATTAACATACAGATGAAGCCACTTGGATTTGTGAGTTAAATGCGTCATGACTCAGGGGTAATTGAAGAAACTGTGTTATCTTAAGTCATCTTAACTCATTTAATGCATTTAACCTTTTCATTAGCATACCAAAGCTCCATTGTTCACAATGGTGAATGCTTTAATTAGATGGGATGTTGTGACGCAGTTTTCTGTGTTAAATGAGATAAATGGGATATCTGTGTTTAGTTATTCTGTGTCAAACAGACAAATCAAAGTGGCTGCATCTGTATATGTATAATACGTTCTGCTCATTGTTATACTTATGCTAACACTTAGAGGCCGATTCACTATGGGTCGAATATCGAGGGTTAATTAACCCTCGATATTCGACTGTGAACTAAAATCGTACGACTTCGAATATCGAAGTCGAACGATTTAGCGCAAATCCTGCGATCGAACGATCGAAGGATTTTTCGTTCGATCGAACGATTAAATCCTGCGAATCTAACAATTCGAAGGATTTTAATCCAACGATCGAAGGAAAATCCTTCGATCAAAAGATCACAGGCAAGCCTATGGGGACCTTCCCCATAGGCTAACATTGACTTCGGTAGCTTTTAGCTGCCGAAGTAGGGGGTCGAAGTTTTTTTTAAAGGGACAGTACTTCGACTATCGAATGGTCGAATAGTCGAACGATTTTTAGTTCGAATCGTTCGATTCGAAGTCGAAGGTCGTAGTCGAAGGTCGAAGTAGCCCATTCGATGGTCGAAGTAGCCCAAAAAAACTTCGAAATTCGAAGTTTTTTTTATTCTAACCCTTCACCCGAATTTAGTGAATCGGCCCCTTAATTTCTAATCATTAACAGCACACATGGAGAATAAATTGTATTTACTTTCCCTCTGTCCCCATCCACTTTGAATATATATTTATGAAAGAGAATGGCAGTTTTTATTCCACTATTCCTCTTACAGTAATGTAGTGCTTAATTTGCTGCCCAATATAACATCCTATATAATAAGGAATTTTACAGAGGGAACATTTTTCCCTTCTAGTTCAAAAAGCAGATCTGTGGTGGAAGTCTTTATATTTTTGTCTACGTCCTTCCTGATTTAATTGCCACCAAAGTGGTTACTAGTTCCAGATCATTAAAAGGTTTTGCAACATTCCTTACTTGGGCAGTGTTGCTAAAAAACACGAGAACTAAAAGTGTGAGAAGTAAAAAACTTCATCCATTGCTTTTTTAGCTGCTTCTAAGGTTAAAACTGAGGTTGATTAAGAATACATTTATGCTATAGCCTCTATAAGCCTAATTAACTTTAAAGGGGTGGCTCACCTTTATAACTATAGAATGGCTATTTCTAAGCAACTTTTCATTTGCCCTTTTTTTTATTTGCTGTCTTCTTCAGACTCTTTCCAACTTTCAAATGGAGGTCACTGACCCCATCTAAAAACAAATGCTTTGTAAGGCTACAACGTTATTGTTACTGCTTCTTTAACTCATATTTCTACTCAGGCCCTCTCCTTTTCATATTACAGTCTTATCTCCAAATCAATGCGTGGTTGCTAGGGTAATTTGAACACTAGCAACCAGATTGAAATTGCAAACTTGAGAGCTGCTTAATAAAAAGCTTAATAACTATACAAATAATAAAACACAAATAATAAAAAATTAAAACTAATAGCAAATTGTCTCAGAATATCACTCCCTACATCATATTAATGGGGCATTGTAATATGTTTTGTTAGTTTAAAGAACATTTGCAAAGACCATTATGAATATTAGCGACCAGGATTTTCATTGTTTGCATCCTTTTTGACTGATTTCCTACCTCAATCACTTCCTTGCAAAGTTTGTGAACAAATGGCTTTTGCGAAAGTGCATAGTATATTAATAAAATGACGCAAAAATATTTTAAAAAAATTCCAGAACAACCTTTGCTTGTTGATAATGAAGGGCGTAACAATTTTCAAGTGAATGATTTTAAATTTTGAACAGTGTTAAATCCAGTTATTAATCATCACTTGCAATTTTAATTGCATTAATTTTATTTAAAGGTGAACGACCCCTTTAACAATTTTTTCGTGCATTACACCATGGGTGCTTAGGGTAGTGGAAGATGGGCTCATCCTGAAGGCCAATTAGGGAGAGCTTTGGGGTGAATACCTATTTCCATAATCATACCCCCTTAGTGCTCATTTACAGAGCACTTGTGGTAGGTACCTTGTGCTGAATGACTTGCTAGAAAAATTATGTATATATGACTCCCAGCAGCTTTTTATGAATACAGCACAGCTGAAGGCAGGCAACACTGTATTCATTAGGGAGATACAGGTCATTGTAAAGCACAGAGGTGTGCATTCAATGCAGGGCAGGGTGTAAAGTACAAAAAACATGTCAATTTGTACATATTTTATATAACTATGGGATGTAAACCGGAATTTTAAATTTACCCTCTTATGTTTCTTTTAATTCCTCTCAAAGCCTGACACAAACTAAAACTAAGAGCTTTAAAATACAGTACATTTGTCAGGATGCTGACTCTTAGGGGCAGATTTATCAAAGGTCCAATTTTCGAAGTTATAAAACATTTTTGAACTCTAAGAAATGTGAATGTACTCAACTCGAATGGGAGGTTATTTATGAAAAAACTCGAACGTCTAATATTTAATCAAATAGGAACTACCCAAAAATTTGAATCTTTCCTCCTGAAAAAAATTTTTTGGCTCAAATTTTTTTGCCGAGTGACTTTTTTCTCCCATTGGAGTCCATGGGAAACTTGTCAAAAGTTTGGCTCATCGCTACTATTAACATCTTCAAATAGTTCAAGGGACCAATGACTTCTACATGAACTAAGCAGGTTTTAGGTGGCGAATATTCAAATTAGAACTGTTTCCAGGGTCAAGGTGTGATAAATCTCATATTCAAATTAAATTTGAGTTGGTGCTTTGAAATTTGAATTTGTGAGTTTTGACTAAACAAATTATTCAAAATTTTTAATTCAAACCTTAATAAATCTGCCCCTTACAGTATGTCTTAATTGTGAAACTTTTGTAGAAATGAATGTTTGATTTTAAAACAACAGTCCTCATTTGTTTATCGAAAAATGTGAATTCATTATTTAAAGGAACAATAAACCACCTTTATTAACATGAGTTTAATGAATAGGGATTGTGCTGAATATTTTTTTTGCCTATTGTTTTAATTTGAAAGTACGGATATGGCACCCATTCTCTGTAAACTCTTTAATCCAGAAAGCTCTGAATTATGGGAAGGTCATCTCTCATAGGGGCAAATTCACTAAGATGTGAAGCGCCGAACGCTAGCGTCAATTCGCTAGCGTTTGGCATTTTCGGTACTTCGCAAATTCACTAACGAACGCTGGCGTAAATTCGCTAGTGTTATTTCGCACACTTACGCCAGGCGAATTTTTGCTAGCGATGTAACTACGCAAATTTACTAACTTGCGCAGTGTACTGAACGCTACCTTTTACACTAGACTTCCTTCGCCACCTCAGACCTGGCGAAGTGCAATAGAGTAGATAGGGATTGTTTCAAAAAAAGTCAATTTTTTTTCTAAGTCCCAAAAAACGCTGGCGTGTTTTCTACATGATGGATGATAGGCTGAAAAAGATCGAAAAAATTTTTGGGGCTCCCTTTCCTCCCCCCTACATTTCCTGACTCATGGCAACTTACCTAGACAGTGGGCACATGTGTAGGGCAAAATAAAATTTATACTTGCTGATTTGAAGGTTTTCTAGGCATTTGTAGTGCAGATACGTATTCCTCCATTGAAATTTGAATTTCGCGCCGTATGCAAATTAACCATTGCTAGCGAAACTTCGCTTCGCTTGGCAAATTAACGCTAGCGCAAATTCGCAAACTAACGCTACCCCTGTGCGCAACTTCGGATTTTAGTGAATTTGCGGAGCGCTGGCGAAAATACGCCTGGCGAAGTGCGGCGAAGTTGCGCCTGGCGCAACTTCGCATCTTAGTGAATTTGCCCCATAGACTCAACTCAACAATAAAATCAAATAATTCAAAATTAACTCTATTTCCTTTTTCTCTGTAATAATAAAACAGTAGTTTGTACTAAATCCTAACCAAGATATAATTAATACTTATTGGAGGAAAAATGGTCCTATTGGGGTTAATGTTTACATGATTTTTCTAGCAGACTTAAGGTATGTAGATCTGGAAAACCCTGGGTCCTGAGTATTCTGGATAACAGGTCCCATGCCTGTTTTTGTTTTTACAGGTCCCGTGCCTGTTTTTGTTATTCTTTCATTAAACAATGCAAAGTGAAGACAAGATGATTGTAGAATGCAAAACCGAACCAACAAATGATTCTAGAATGAGCAGTTTATCAATTTAGCCGTTCTAGTTAATTGCCCTATATAATAATGTCCTTGTTATCTTTAAAATCAGCCTCCCTACACACATATTAAATTAAAATCATATTAAGGCCTTATGCTTACAGTATCTTTTTAAGATCTAGAATCTTTGTTTATGAAGTTATAATATATATTCTATATGACATGACACAATATGGCATACATTGCTTTTAATTGACTTACAATGCCTTTGTCTCACTTAAAAAGTTTCTCCATTTACAGTATACACGAGTTACATTACATCATAGTTGCTATTTACTGTATTATGGTTACATATACACTGGATGGAGAAAGGAAGATTTACCCTTTCATGGGATTAATCCTTGGAAATGTCAGGATCAAAAATCAACAAAAACGGTTGGGAAACAAGCAAGCCATAGAGGACACCAGAGGAATATGGAGTTGAAAGGCTTACAGAGGTTGAGATATTTCAGCTTCAATAAGCTGAAAGGGTTTCATTTAGTGGCATCACTTTCAAGGCTTGACAAGTTTTTATCAAAGTGTATTTTAAGCTTTTGGTTTTTATTAAATTAGATGTCATTCCTGATGGATTGTACCTTGTTTTCTATTTATAGAAATTAAATGGATTGCACTGGGAGAGTTGTGCAAATACTGTGTACTATGTACCCTTTACCATATATTTAGAAAGATTCATAATTGAACCACTCATGTACATAGGGACTAATAACAGTTGCCCAGATATTTAAAGTGCCATCAAATGTAGAATTTACAGCATTCGCATAAAAGACTATAAAGACTACTCTGTAGAGTCTACATTTCCAGTCGACTTTTTTATCTACAGTATGCATACACTTTTTTACATGTTTCATATATCAAAAAGCAGACTGTGCCACTGAATGGTTTGGTGTATTGGATTTAGTTTAGAGCATCTGCTTTGTGTGTCGATAAAAAAGTCAATTGCTGCATAACTGATAATGCCAATATCTGCCACAAGCATCTAAGCTGAAACAATCACTTATCACCTACACAACTTGTCTATGTACAGCATGTCTATATTTGAGGTGATATTATAGTAACATAGTAACATAGTAAGTTAGGTTGATAAAAGACACATGTCCATCAAGTTCAAGCTTTTAACTTTTTTTTAACCTGCCTAACTGCCAGTTGATCCAGAGGAAGGCAAAAAATCCCTTCTGAAGCCTCTCAAATTTGCCTCAGAGGGGGAAAAAATTCCTTCCTGACTCCAAAAAGGCAATCGGATTAGTCCCTGGATCAACTTGTACTATGAGCTATCTTCCATAACCCTGTATTCTCTCACTTGTCAAAAAGCCATCAACCCCTTCTTAAAGCTATCTAATGTATCAGCCAGTACAACTGATTCAGGGAGAGAATTCCACATCTTCACGGCTCGCACTGTAAAAAAAAATCCTTCCCAATATTTAGTTGGATCCTCTTTTCTTCTAAACGAAATGGATGACCTTGTGTCAGCTAGAAAGACCTACTGGTAAATAAAGCATTAGAGAGATTATTATAGGATTCCCTTATATATTTATGTGTGAGTTATCATATCACACCATAAATGCCTCTTCTCCAGCGTGAACATCACCAATTTGGCCAGTCTTTCTTCATAGCTAAGAATTTCCATACCTTTTACCAACTTAGTCGCCCTTCTCTGTACCCTCTCTAATACAATAATGTCCTGTTTGAGTGATGGATACCAAAACTGTACAGCATATTCTAGATGGGGCCTTACCAGTGATATATAAAGTGGTAGAATGACTGCTTCCTGCCCTGAATCAATGACCCTTTTAATACAGCTCAAGACCTTTTTGCCCTTGATGCTGCTGATGCTTGCTACAGCCAAGTTTATCCTCTACAAGGACTCCAAGGTCCTTTTCCATAATGGATTTGCCTAGTCCAGTCCCATCAAGGGTATAAGCTTGGATATTTTTACATCCCAGGTGCATGACTTTACATTTATCAACATTGAATCTCATTTGCCACTTAGCTGTCCAGATTGCCAGTTTATCAAGATCCTGTTGCAAGGATGCCACATCCTGGATGGAATTGAGGATGGAGGGACCCCACTAAAAACCTACCTCCAAGTACCCCAAGTACCCAATCCTGTAGCCAGTTTCCTATCCATGTGCAAACAACTTCATTAAGCCAAACAGACCTTAGTTTAGAAAGCAGTCGTTCCTGGGGCACTGTATCAAACGCTTTGGCAAAATCCAAATAGATCACATCTACTGCCCCCCCCGTCCAGCATGTCCAGATGTCAAATTTACTGGCCTATAATTGCCAGGCTAAGATTGTAAACCCTTTTTTAATATTGTAATGACATCAGCTTTTCTCCAATCCATAGGTACCATACCAGACGAAAGTGAATCTGAGAAAATCAGAAATTAGTGCTGGTCTAAGACTGAACTAAGCTCTCTTAGAACCCGGGGGTGTATGCCATCAAGCCCTGGAGCCTTGTTTACATTAATTTTAAATAAAGCTTTATGGATCATATCCTGAGTAAGCCACTGACTAGATTGAGCTGAGCCATCAGTGCAGCTATGAAGTAAGCCTGGGAACTCAGACTCCTCTATTGTATACACATTTTCCTTTTCTGTATCTGTTACAACCGTACTGGTATCATTATTTAATGGAGCAAACTCTCAACCTGCATCTTTTTACTATTAATGTATTTAAAAAACTTTTTAGGGTTAGTCTTAGCCTCTGCCACAATGCACTCTTCATTTCCTTTCTTTGCCTTCCGGATTGCTGATTTACAACATTTTTTATAGTGTTTATATTCATTAAATGCTTCTGTCCCAATAGACTTGTAGTTTTTAAATGCCTTTCTCTTCATTCCTATTAACTTCTTTACTTCTATATTAAGCCACATGGGGTGATTCTTAGAGCTTCTACATTTACTCCTTAAAGGAAAACTATACCCCCCAAACAATGTAGGTCTCTATTAAAAGATACTGAGTAAAACAGCTCATGTGTTAAACCCTGCTTCATGTAAATGAACCATTATCATAATAATATACTTTTTTAGTAGTATGTGCCATTGGGTAATCATAAATAGAAAATTGCCATTTTAAAAAATAGATCGTAAGATTCACTGTGCACACATACAAACCACATGTAAGGTCACATGAGCCAATTAACAGACAGAGTTCTGCCTTTTGCTTCCTCACTTCTTCCTGTTAGTGTTGTAGTATTTCTGGTCAGGTGATCTCTGAGGCAGCACAGATAGAGTCACGAAATGGTGGTTCAAGGCAAGAGATGTAAAAGGGCAATATTTATGTAAATATATATTCCAGTTTGGTAAGATTCTTTAATATGTCATTCAATTTGATATAAACTATCTGTTGCTTAAGTATTCATTTTGGGGGTATAGTTTTCCTTTAAGGGAATACATTGAGAACAGTAATGATTTAATATAATTTGAAATGACATCCATTTCTGTTCTGTGTTTTTAGCTGAAAACTTAATGCCCCAACCAATGCTCTATAGGGCAGCCCTCAAGGCACTAAAATTAGCTTTTCTGAAATTCATGTTTTTTGTTGCCCCAGTATATATTTGTTTTTTGCACCAGACATTAAATGATATAACATTATGGTCACTATTACCCAGGGGTTCAATAACTTGCACATTTGCTATAAGTTCTGGGTCATTTGAAATCACTAGATCCAGAATAGCATTTTTTCTGGTTGGCTCCTCAACAATCAGTGCCATAAAATTGTCATGCAACAAGTTTATAAACTTGTTCCCATTAACTGATCTGGCAGTACTGTTGCTCCAGTCAATATTTGGGTAATTAACATCACCCATTATCATTAATTTACCCAAACTAGCTGCTTTTTCTATGTGCATCAGGAGCTTAGCCTCCTACTCCTCACTTACATTAGGGGGTCTATAGCATACTCCTACAATTAATTTGCTGGGCTCTTTACAATTGGCGAAGATCTCCACCAACAAGACTTCTGCACATTTGCTACCCTAGGTTAGCTCCAAACATGCTATGCCAATAATTTTTTTAAGGTGCTTAACCCAAATTGTAATTTAAGTCACTGAGTTTGCCTAGATACTGTAGCAACAAATGTTTTGCTTTTAAAGAGGTAAGGAGTAAATGCTATCTCCTGATTGTTGAGTCCCATAACCAGTATGCAGTTTTTAAAAGCACAGGGAATCTTTTGAAGTCTTCGGAATCCATGCAGTAGTTTTAAATCAACACAAATATCACCAATAATAGATTATGTTTGGCTGAATTATGGAACAGGAGCAGATATGAAAAATGCTAAAGCATACCTAGCATTAAGGATAGGTGGGAGCTTGAAGAAGGGTAGGCAGGCTATAGAATAGGAAAAAGTAGGAGAATAGTGAAACTACACTAGGTTAAAAAGGACACATTTTGTTTTGTTCATAAGGAAACAAGTAGCTTAGTCATTGCTTCACAGAAAAGAAATTGCTAATTTAACAGTTTTCCAGGTCTCTTGTGTTTGCCAAATGGGAAAGCTTGCAGACAAATAGCACCTTTCTTTGGAGGTTGGTGTTCTGCATATTGTACCTGTGTACTAATGACTAAGTGATTTCTTTGTTAAAATTAGGTGCTGAGCTTGAATCTTGTTCTGAGCATTTCCCTGGAGAATAAATGAATAATAGTATTGTAATTCTTACTGGTACTATTTTACCTCCAACATCAATTTTAGGTTTAGTTGCTACCCACTGAGTTCAAATCCTTGTGTAAAAGTTTGTCTGTAGCTAAAGAATCTACCTTTGACTGACACCTTAAGTACTACCTGTTTTAAACATTTCCCAGGAGAATGAAAAACATATTCACCCCCTTTTACTGGTCCCATTGTCTATTCTTAGATTTCTTTATGCTTCCAAAACACTGCTAAATGAAGAATCTTCCGGCTGGATTCAAACCAAGAACCACCAGTAAGTTATCAGTAAAAAGTATGGCTTCTCTCTTTACCATGATACCTTTTGTCCTCTAGGTAGATGGAAAGTGATTTGGATGAGGACCTTCTTTGAGTAACTTTTGGTATGGAGTTTCAACTTACATAAAGACCCTTATCCAGAAAACCCAGAGCATTCTGGAAAACAGGTCACATACCTGTAGTGTACCATTTTTTTCAACAAATGAATGTGCATCTTTAAACATACTGAAAATCTATCTATGGAATACTGCACACAGCTTCTATCAATGTTTAATGCTTAGTATTTAGCTGTAGGAAAATTAGAATTGTAGTAAAATAAGGTTAATGAAGCAATGTTTGTGGAGAGAGAAATGTTAAAACTCAGCTGTTTTAGTAAACATATTGGCAATTACATTTAAGATTAACAATAAGGCAAGGGAGCATGGGTTATACTGATTCATCAAACAGGGGATTTGGCATTGTGTTTTTATATTTGTTAAACAGAAGGAGGGAGTTACTATTGGGAGATAGGGAATTGAGTCTTCTATAAGTCATGGTTAATAATTGTTGCTCAATTCTCAAATCTGTAGTTTAATTATAATCAGTTTTCTAATGTGAATTTCGTGTGTCATAAAACAAAGCTGCTTGGTATTCAGATTTATTCTAATATTATACATTGCTGGTTATTACTTTAGATTGCTGATTAAATTGGTTCCCTTCTCTATTGCTGTTTTTAGAGTGCATTATATTTAAGTGCTTTGTAATCATTTGTCAAGCTCTAGTAATTCTAGCCTGTTTGTGTTGGACTAACTTCCAGTGCTAGAAATACAGCATTGCATTTTGATTATCCATGGTACAAAAGAAAAAACACATATTTAATATGTTTACGTATTAAGAGGAAAATTTGCATAGGTTGATTAATTTTAAGAATATGTGCACATTTGGGGCTCTAGCTTTCTCAATTTCAATAGTAATTTCCAATATAAAGAAACACAGCCTTAGATACAACAACTATCTGCATATGCACAAATATTATATATAGGACTTATGATGTAAAAAAAGCTTTTAACAAAGGTGAAAAACTGACGTTTCAGGCTGACATTGTTGGCCAGCCTGAATATATTGTATTAGCAATATATGGACACACAATCCATCCATCCATCTTAACCATCTTTCATCATGTTAAACATTTTATAGTTAATTTGGGTTAAAAAAAATACTATATATATATATATATATATATATATATATATATATATATTAGCAATATATGGACACACAATCCCTGTTTTGTTTACAGGAGAGGGCATTTTTAGTAGCTTAAAGCACAAAATGTTCTTAATATATTGGTAATGGGAGTGCAGAGAAACTCTTGTATTTGTCTATATGAATTTTGTGAATTTTGTTATTTTATATATATATATATATATATATATATATATATATATATATATATATATATATATATAATAAAATTCACAAAATTGTATTTGTCTAAATGAATTTTGTGAATTTTGTTATATATATATATATATATATATATATATATATATATATATATATTTACAGTATATATAAAATAACAAATAAACGAGATTCTCTGCACTCCCATTACCAATATATTAAGAACATTTTGTGCTTTAAGCTACTAAAAAGCCCTCTCCTGTAAACAAAACAGGGATTGTGTGTCCATATATTGCTAATATATATATATATATATATATATATATATATATATAGTATTTTTTTTAACCCAAATTAACTATAAAATGTTTAACATGATGAAAGATGGTTAAGCTATGATCTTACATAAAAAGCATATTACATGTAAACTAATGTGAAAGGTCTGTTTAGTGTTAAAATGCTATAAATATCCCTGGTATAGTTCAGGGCACTTCATCCCATCATGATAATGTGGCAATGTATTCTTATAGCTCTGTGTAATACTTGCAATTAGATACCCAATTTTATTTAAAAAGAAATATAAAAAAACACCCTACTAATAAGTCTCCATACAATGACATCTGATTGCTCACACAGATGGAGTGGGTAAAAATATGAAATATGTAAAAACTATCATAAAAAACCAAAGATTTTTGCAAATTGTTGGACATTTCACAAATATTTCTGTGATTTGCTAATTTTTCAGAGATGTGAAACAGGTCAGATTTGCTAATCACTAGCAGTGTCAATATCATTCAATTTAACATACCGGTACTAATATTTCAATAAACCTCCTGTTTCCCCTGTGCAAAATACTAACACACTACTGTGACATAGCCTTATAAATTGTAATCTAGTGTTCCCTGAATTAACTTTCCCTTTATTTAAATCCAGTTTGCTACTATCTATATTCTACTTATCCATGGTCACTCAAACATATTACAGAATGTGTTTCAATTAAGAATATACTGTCAGGCTTACTAGTGGGGGTTCAAGCAAAGAGGGGCCTAATTGAGCTGATAAATACCCACAAGTGGCTCACACAAGACAAATTCTACCTGAAGGTTGAACAGGGTGTCTGTAAATAGAGAGAAGCCAGTGAGGCTACAGTATAAATGATTGCTGAAGCGGAGTAACAGGGATGAGGCAGAAGACTTGGTCAACAGATGCGGGTCAAGGGCAGGCAGCGAAGATTCAAGGTCAGGTCACAAGCAGGAGGTCTAGACGGGCAGCAAATGTTCATAATCAAACAGGCAGGGTCAGCAACAGCAAAGAAACACAGCAGAGAAACACAGAGGAGGAAGTATAGGCTAAGGATTAAACCCCCTCATAACCAGGCACAGATCAGTATCCGAAGCCTCCTTAAATTCTGTAGCGTCAAATTTGGCACTGATTTGCAGGCCTGCTTCAAAACGTGTGCACATCTGTGTGCATACTGGAATCGTTGTAGCTATGTGCACACATGCACACACACCTGCATGCAGACACAATGTCACAGAACAAGTAGCACCGAGCCACTGTAAGTGTCCTTACAAACAGTATACATTCCATTTGTTTTCTGGAAAAAACGTTACTTTCAAAATAAGAGTGTCAGGGTAGGGTGATTCTATCTGAGCAAATGTCCTTGAAATAAGGTGTCCTCTGAATCTGTCTGTCTCTCTTACCTCCAAGCCAAATCTTTTCCTGACTTAACCTTATATTTTCACTTTTGAAGCTCAGCTAGAGCTACACAAGAGAAATAAAATTTGAGCCAAACATTAAAAAAATTCTAGGCCTTTCAAGAAATAAACATGTCCAACGTTGCAACAAAACACAGGAGAAAGTTTATTCACATTACATCAAATTATATAATGGCTCAATAATCCAACGGGTTTTTTTTATGATTTCTCTAAATCTTCTGTACTTTTTGTACTTCTCTTTGGAATACAGTATCAGATTGTGCAAGATGCAAAGATACATGTTTTCCCAGTGGAGCATTTGACTTACTGGAGCATACTAAGTACCTGGTCATTTGTTCAAAGTAATTGATACTGCGCCACAGCTGTGAATTAATACATACTAATAGCAATGGGGATTTTA
Organism: Xenopus petersii; assembly: GCA_038501925.1. NCBI lineage: Eukaryota > Metazoa > Chordata > Amphibia > Anura > Pipidae > Xenopus > Xenopus petersii. The sequence goes on along the minus strand of CM076680.1, from coordinate 69,654,021 downwards.
GATAAACCCAGAGGCATAATAAATGCATGTTTACAGTGACAGATAAGGGATTAAATGCAGCAAGTACTAACACTCCACTCATACACACATTTGTCCTGAGATGTTCTCAGTATATGCAGCAAATATTAAGCTACTGATGGCAACCAGCTGTCCAGAAGGATAGGGGAATTTAGAATGTGAAAACTAAAGACACAGTAGAAAAAAAGAGCCAAATGGACCTAAAAATGAAAAGATTAACTTAATTGACAATTTAAGACATTTTTTATCTACTATGATTCTTTATTCTTTAAAATATACATTCACGTTTATTCATTTATCATACATTAAACCTAGGAATAACCTGTAATTTAAGTCCTTATTAATGGTGGTTAGTGATATAATTTATTATTGGTTCATAGCGAGGTAATTTGTGACAAATGACCCATCACATCTTGTTTTATCTTGCCTCAGTGTATGGCTCTGTTTTTGCCTTTTCTTTTTTCAGGCATTCACAGTATGACTTAATGCAGGAAAACTTTCCTAAAGGAGTAACTCTTGTCCAGGAAGTCAACAACTTAAAACTTCAGGCCTTTGTATTTAATGACTCTGGGTATCTCAGGCCCTGTCTGCAGTGGTTTACCTCATTCATTTGGACATAAAATTCAACAAAAGTTTTAAAGGTGGTTTTTTAAATACGTTTTTCATCCAGTCCCCAACTACAGTGGCCCTGGACAGTCAATTTTTAATATACCACAGGGTTTCACCAAATCCAAAAAAAGTTTAAGGGACCATTCTCCTATCCAGTTGGAGGTAATTGACTATTTTTAGTTGGAAAATGATCTCTCATTACCAATACATTGACCTATCAGACAAAAAAGATTGCACACATCCTTAGAGGCCTATTTAAGGCCTCTTTGAATTCCTAAGCCTCATGTGGTTTCAATTTGAATACACTGGCATCCTACTGATCATTTTATGTTTTCCCCTGACAAAAAAAAAAAGACAAACAGAAAAAACTGAAAAACGATCAGAAAGAAGCCAAGTATTTGAATGTAGAAAGCACAGAAGTGTTTAGGAATTCTCTTGTGCTTTAAGTAGCCACAGACAAGCATTTTAAATAGCCCCATAGTATCAGAAAATTACTTTATTGGAGAAATACAAAATATGAACCTAGGAGTAATGAAGAGCTATTCAGCAGCACAAGAGAGAAAATGTAGACCTAAAGGTTTTTTAAAAAGCTTCCTGGGAATGCTGGTTAGAGATCCACCTAACTATTCGACAAATGGCGACATACAGATTCCCCAGGTACCAATAATAATGTACTCCCAAGCATATTAGAACTGACAAAAGAGTTCCATGAGCTTTATAAAACGTCGGCCTGTCAACTTTATATGGTCATGGAACCCATCTACAGCTTCTAATAGCTTTAGTTATATACTGAATTATTCCATATGGTAGTTGCTATACTATATGTGTATATATATATATATTGCTATAAAAATCTATTATAATATAAATATAATTAATTATAATATAAATATAATAATTTTGACACACAATTTTTATGCGAGTGACCATTTTTACACACGCAACTCTTTTGTCCAAATGCATTAAAGTCGATTTGCATCCGAATCATTTTGACATGCGCCAATTTTGACGAGTGACAATTTTATTCTTGCAGCAATTTTCCCATGGCAAATTTTCCCACAATGAATTTACGTGGCAGTTTCAAGAAAACATTAGCCGTCTGCAGAATCTGGAAATTCGACATGAATCTATGCCTAGCAAATAAATTCGCCCATCACTACTGATTAATTACAAAGCTCACTTTAGTCATTGAACATTAGCATTAAGGATAGATCAATGTGTTCATTTTCTGTTCTCATAGATGAGAACTCTTAAGCTTATTATTATCAGACAGTAACAAGATTGCACCACAATGTTAACCACAGGGCATTTATTACTTTTGAGCTGATTAGAAAAAAAAAATCTTCAAGTAATTAGCGATGAAATTAAATATGAAAGTTCTTAGAGTCTCATATTGAAACAGACAAACTTCCTTCACAAAGTCCTGATTCAGTAAACCTTTTTAGTATGATTAAAAGGAGAATAGTAAAGATTTTTCTTAATACAAATGTAATGTGTCCTGTGACTCCTGTAGCTATAACACGTACACAAGGCAATGGGTGAGAAGCTAAGGAAAAAAATCGAAAAATCGACTATTTTGTCCACATGCATTGAAGTCAATGGGCGTCTGAATAATTTTGTTGCTCGAAAATTTTTGTGTGCGCGACTATTCTGAAACATCAGATTTTTCGCTGGGGAATTTTCGCTATTATTCGCTGGCACTGAAACACGAAAACCCACTGCAAATCCATGCCTGTCAAATTTATTTGCCCATCATTATCTCTCACTACAAATTCGCACATTTTTTGAAGTTCTCCTGGTGTTCTTGCTTGGTATATTTGAATCAATCTATTAGTCTGTCCATCTGCTTGCTGGTTTAACAACTTAATGTCGAATGTTCAATCACATACAGTACTTGGGCTAACCATATATTTACAGAGAAATAAAACATCCCTGCATGTATTTATAGAGTAGTTGTGTGAATGCATTGTTCTTGTACTATAATGTACAGTGGGAGTAAAGAAAAGCCACACACTGATTTTTTGACTATTGACAAAGTCTTGGAAGCTCTGGATGTATGTATATATGCACAAATACATATTTTAAAAAACCTTGAGCAACTTGGTTCATTTCTCCATGTTGTTTGTCAGTTCGCCCACATAACAGAAAGAATATTTTTCTATCAGATTTTCTCTGTATCAAATAGATTAGCAATTTGCAAGTATATCAAAGAGTATGCATGCTTGCACTCATGAATATCAAAGGCTTGGCATTCAAAGTGAGTCTGCTTGGGCTGTTACAAAACAAAGCACCAACTATATTGTAGACTGTGCTATAACTCAGAGAGATTACATTATTCAACTGTCGGAAATATTTATAGTAATTTAACAAATTTGCTTGTGGAATATAAAATGGAAAATGCTCAGTGTGATTGTGTGTCTTCTATACTTTCACAGAGAGTTAAGATCTAATTTAAAGTATACGGGACTGTGTTCTAAATGCAAACAGTCAATAAATAATGAACAGAACATCTAAAATATTTAAAATCAATGTATTTGAGCTTATGATTCTACTATAAAAAATGCATTTCTAAAAACACATAAGGAAATATTCTCAGGCAAAACAAACTCTGCTTATTTAAATAAGTTGGACTGAGTTTCTTTATTTCAGTTATTTTGTGATCCTAACATGAAGGAGGTATTACAATGTATCTGCATTTTTTTAATTCACTATAAGGTGATCTCCAAAGGTAAATATATTTAAGAAAACAATGCAAAGAGTTTAAAGAATGTTATGGGTACGGCATGCTTTATCTTGTGTCTCAGTAAATGGAACTCCCAGAAACAATGGATGGTTGAGTGCTAGTGATTGCTAGTGATAGTGAGTTTATTGCCAACAGGTTAGCCACAATAGTGCAAGCTAAAATGCTATAATTATTCTGTAGAATGCTTTGTGTAAACAACCCTAGAAGTTATCTCTGTTTGTTTAGGATACCATCTGCCATATTTGTGACATCACTTCCTGCTTGAGTCACTCACAGCTCAGGGCTCAAATTACAGCAGGGAGAGGAGGATGGAGAAGGGAGGGGGAGAAAGTGAGAGGAGCAAACCAAGCATGCTCAAGCCCTAGCCCTGGAGGTTTAAGCTGAAAGAAGGAATTCTCATACAGAAGCTCATGTGCACACAATAAAGTAATGGGAAGTAATTCTGTATTTCTTTTGACAGAGGACTTTGAGCAGCATTACTTTGAGGGATTACAGGTTTATTTATATAGACCTTTCTGATAAAGCTTACTTAGCTAACCGGACACAAGCATTAATACACAAAGAACATTTAAATATTGTTTTGTTTATAATACTTGTAAGGAGTCATAAGTTAATGGCCCCTATGGCTTCATGCTCCTACCAGTGCCTCATTTCCTTGTTGCTGGGTTAAAACCCATGTAATCATTTGTACTATTTATATACCCAGTTCACTTGCCCTCAGGTTGATGACCATATCCTGCATCACTGTAACATAGTGCCCCCAGGGCCTGCTTGCCTGTAGTGCAGGGAAAACAGGTTATATAGTTCTATCCCTGCTCCATGTCTATTGTAGGGATCCGGACCACATGAGGTACTGACAACCTGGAAGGTGTATACTTTCAACTCCCCCTGCTATTCCTTCAGTGGTGCTATTCTGTCTGTATCTGCTACACCTGTGATTGTACCTGACATTATTCTGACTACCTCATGTGCTGTGAGTATTCTTAACCCTGTGGAGCTTTATATTAAATAAAGTCTATTTTGTTATTGTTTTGCAAAGAACCCCTGGTATCCATTTTTCTTTATTTTACAAATTTGCCAATTTAGAGGTGTAGAGGTCCAATGTAGCCCATGCTCTACTCTACTGGTTTGTAATTTACTTTTTAAGCCAAATAGGGTTACACTCAATTTTAATTTCTATTTTCTTGCTATCATTAAAAATTGATTGCAATTGAGCTCTTTATTTTTTTTGGATAAAATCTCTTCACAGCAAGCTGAGGTAATGAGATAGAGAAACCATGCATGCGTTCAGGAACTCATGTGGGGCTTCAGTAACCAATTGATTATGCCGGAGGCTCAAGAATTATTAAATAAGTCCCTTAGGGGCCTATTTATCAGAATTTGAATGTGTGAATATTTAAATTTTCTAAATTCAGAAAAACTCACCAAACTCAAATGTACATTTATTTATTTAAAAACTCAATCTTAAAAACTGTCTTAAAAGTGCAAAAAAAAAACCCTCAAATGTAGTGCAAGCGCATATTACACATCATTTTCATTGAGTTTACCAGCTTTTGGATGCAGCATTTTTAAATTCAGTTTTTTTAGAAATTTAGAACTGTTTGGAATTGGTTAGTTTTAGTACAAAAACCCTTGAATCATGGTAAAAACTTGAATTTGAATGTTAATAAATCGAGCATTCAATAACATGATAGGAAGAATGGCCTTTTTCACCCTATACCCTCCAAATTTATTGATGCTGTTTTTTAATGTGTCCATATGCTTCTTTAACTCATCCAGTTGTTTTAGCTTTTCTAAACTAGCATTCAAAACTGCATGCTGGATTCAGATCTTAAACCTTTACATAGGCAATTTAAAAAATTAAGTCAGAAGGAACGCATTTGAGATGTTTTTCTCTCTTGTAGATCTTGATAGAAGATAAATTATTCAAATGCAAATGAACAGTTTAGAAAATGTCCAATTAGCTGAACACCTAAAATATGCACCGGTTAATAGACCAGAATAAGTTAAATTATCTAGTTTAGATTAAGGACAATTAAAATGCTTATTAGCGATGGATAATTTAACAGTAGTTGCTACCATATGCAACATATTAAATTATATATAGTGTTAACTGTTAATGCTATTCATTGGGACTTTCTTCATCTGCATTAATTTCCTAATTATTATAATCAACTCTTTTCTAAATGTCCCTAAGCAGTCCTAGAAGTTGAATCAAATCGTCTAGAGCTGTTGTAATAAGAGTTTCTTATTTAAAATGTATGAAATGCACACTGCAGTAACTACAGTGTGCCCCATGATTCAACTTTCTTTAGTAAAAGACTTGCAATACCTTATATACCCAAGTATAAGCCAAGTTTTTCAGCATCCAAAATGTGCTGAAAAAGTCTACCTTGGCTTATACTCGGGTTAGCGGTACTGGACCCAGTAGCTGAGATTGCAGTCACTTTTAATCATTCCTATACCAACAGTACACTTGGGGAGAGACTGCAATATCCCACAATGCCCTCTGTTGGTTATATGAAAGAATAACAGTGTGCCCTCTGTTGGTTATATGAAAGAATAACAGTGACTGCAATATCACACAGCGCCATCTGTTGGTTATATGAAAGATTAACAGTGACTGCAATATAACACAGCACCCTCTGTTGGTTATATGAAAGAATAACAGTGACTGCAATATAAAACAGCGCCATCTGTTGGTTATATGGAAGAATAACAGTGACTGCAATATCACACAGTGCCCTCTGTTGGTTATATGAAATAATAACAGTGACTGCAATATCACACAGCACCCTCTGTTGGTTATATGAAAGAATAACAGTGCGCCCTCTGTTGGTTATATGAAAGAATAACAGTGACTGCAATATCACACAGTGCCCTCTGTTGGTTATATGAAAGAATAACAGTGACTGCAATATCACACAGCGCCATCTGTTGGTTATATGAAAGAATAACAGTGACTGCAATATCACACAGCACCCTCTTTTGGTTATATGAAGGATTAACAGTGATGGCAATATCACACAGCGCCCTCTGTTGGTTATACGAAAGATTAACAGTGATGGCAATATCACACAGCACCCTCTGCACATGGTAGTGGGACACTGGGACAATGCACACAGTAATCCGTTTGGCAATTCTCTGTCACCATCAACTTTGCAAAGAAGTCCGGTTGATCGCTGGGGGGGTCGCTTTGGCAGAATGTGTGCTGCTGGGAGACAGGGCTGTAGTTGTGTCTAGGCTTATACTAGAGTCAATAAGTTTTCCCAGTTTTCGTAGGTAAAATTAGGTACCTCGGCTTATACTCGGGTTGGCTTATACTCGAGTGTATACGGTACTTACAATAATAAACTGTGACTTCAAAATTGTCAATATGAAGAATACAAATGAATTCTAATGAACAGTCTTCTACATTCAACAGCACTTTTAACAAGGTGAAGAATATAAAGTGGATTATTTACAGTTATTTACAGTTCATACTTAACTATGGAATATTTCTTGGACTGGCTGATTATTTTATTCTCTGAGTAGCTTTCTTCACAGATTTCAGGCTCATTATATGCTATGTAAAAATAATTGCCTAATTAAAGGATAATAGTTTATAAAAACTATACAGCTGTAATAGTTATATTTTGTAATACATTAGCACAAACTATTGTCCATATTTGTACTTTAGATTTAGTATTTTTTTTATTCAGATTTATCACCTTATGTTTTGGAGAATAACTTAATGGCTCCTTTCAATGGTATATATATATATATATATCTATATATGTGTGTGTGTGTGTGTGTGTGTGTGTGTGTGTGTGTGTGTCATTGAAAGTCGCAAACTAAAAATACACAAATACCAGCACTGACCAGATACCAGCACTGACCAGAGCATCAATACCCACTGGAAGTTTGATAAAAACATTTATGAAAACACGGGAGGTTAGCTTTGTTTAACCCTTTAAGTGCCAGCAGAATTTACATTTTGGTTACGCAAAATGCCAGCCATTTTTTAAACATTTGTGCTCTCTCACTTTAGGGGCATTTTCTGAGGGGAAAAATATAGTTTACCTAGGAAAACTATACATTGTTTTTTTTCGGGAGAAACTGAGCTTTTTAAATGTGCCTGAGTTTTCATCTATTTCCACCTCTGCAAAAAGATTTTTAGCGCTAAATACAAAAAAAAATGAAAAATTTCTATTTTTCACAATATATGAATTTATACCAGAAAAATATTTCATTTTACGAATGAAAATCCAACTGATTTGGAAAGCCTCATATCTCTCGAACGTGCCAATACCAGATATGTATAGTTATAGGCAGATTTAGGACTTCTGTACAGCAAAAACTGTCGGCAGTATATTACCGAATTTTGAAAGCAGAAGGCAGAAAATGGCATACTTCAGATTCCAAGGCCACAAAATCTTGAAACATTAGGTTTACCCCAGAAACCCATATATTTTTGAAAAGTACACATTCTGCTGATTCCAAAATGGGTAACTATGTCTCTCTACTCCTAACTACCAAACATCAAAGTTTGTCTGAGCGTAGTGGTTTTTATAAAAATGTATCAAAATTCTGAAAAATCACTTCAAAGGTTTTATTTTGCTGCTCCGCATATCCCACACTGTAATAGGTACCAAGAAAAAGCACCCTGAATATGATTGTCAGGGGTCCACTGAACAGTTCGATGCCCATTGTGCATAGCTTTACCAATTTATCTGGCATTTACAGACCCCAATATGAAGTTAGCACATACAAATTGTCCAGGACTTTACTTCAGCTACTGAAAAATCAACACATTGACTGCATTTTTTTGTGGGGTAAAAACACAAAAATATATGTTTACCCCCAAAAACCATATATTTTTGGAAAGTACACATTCTACCGAATCTAAAATGGGTACCCATGCCTTTCTGCTCCAAACGACCGAGTCGCAAGGCTTTCCCAAAATTGACGGTTTTGGTGAAATATCTGAAAATCGCCTCAAAGCTTCAACTTTCCAGCACCCTATCGCCCATGAATCATTACTTACCAAGAAAACGCACCCTAAATATTATTGCCAGGGGTCCACTGAACAATTTGGTGCCCATGGTGCATAGGTTTACCAAAGTATCAGGCATTTAGAGGCCCCAAAATGAAGTTAGCGCATACAAATAGTCCTGTGGGTAACCAGCTAATGAAAAATCAACACATTGACTGCATTTTTTGTGGGGTAAAAACACAGAAATATAGGTTTACCCCCAAAAACCATATATTTTTGGAAAGTACACATTCTACCGAATCTAAAATAGGTACCCATGCCTTTCTGCTCCAAACGACCGAGTCGCAAGGCTTTCCCAAAATTGACGGTTTTGGTGAAATATCTGAAAATCGCCTCAAAGCTTCAACTTTCCAGCACCCTATCGCCCATGAATCATTACTTACCAAGAAAACGCACCCTAAATATTATTGCCAGGGGTCCACTGAACAATTTGGTGCCCATGGTGCATAGGTTTACCAAAGTATCAGGCATTTAGAGGCCCCAAAATGAAGTTAGCGCATACAAATAGTCCTGTGGGTAACCAGCTAATGAAAAATCAACACATTGACTGCATTTTTTGTGGGGTAAAAACACAGAAATATAGGTTTACCCCCCAAAACCATATATTTTTGGAAAGTGCACATTCTACCGAATCTAAAATGGTTACCCATGCCTTTCTGCTCCAAACTACTGAGTCGCAAGGCTTTTCCAAATTTGTCGGTTTTGGTGAAATATCTGAAAATTGCCTCAAAGCTTCAACTTTCCAGCACCATATCACCCATGAATCCTTACTTACCAAGAAAACGCACCCTAAATATTATTGCCAGGGGTCCACTGAACAATTTGGTGCCCATGGTGCATAGGTTTACCAAAGTATCAGGCATTTAGAGGCCCCAAAATGAAGTTAGCGCATACCAATAGTCCTGTGGGTAACTTCAGCTAATGAAAAATCAACACATTGACTGCATTTTTTGTGGGGTAAAAACACAGAAATATAGGTTTACCCGCCAAAACCATATATTTTTTGAAAGTACACATTCTACCGAATCTAAAATGGGTACCCATGCCTTTCTGCTCCAAACTACTGAGTCGCAAGGCTTTTCCAAATTTGTCGGTTTTGGTGAAATATCTGAAAATTGCCTCAAAGCTTCAACTTTCCAGCACCATATCACCCATGAATCATTACTTACCAAAAAAACACACCCTAAATATTATTGCCAGGGGTCCACTGAACAGTTTGGTGCCCATGGTGCATAGGTTTACCAAAGTATCAGGCATTTAGAGGCCCCAAAATTAAGTTAGCGCATACAAATAGTCCTGTGGGTAACTTCAGCTAATGAAAAATCCACACATTGACTGCAATTTTTGTGGGGTAAAAACACAGAAATATAGGTTTACCCCCCAAAACCATATATTTTTGGAAAGTACACATTCTACTGAATCTAAAATGGGTACCCATGCCTTTCTGCTCCAAACGACCGAGTCGCAAGGCTTTCCCAAAATTGTCGGCTTTGGTGAAATATCTGAAAATTGCCTCAAAGCTTCAAATTTCCAGCATCATATCGCCCATGAATCATTATGTACCAAGCAAAAGCACCCTAAATATGATTGCCAGGGGTCCACTGAACAGTTTGGTGCCCATGGTGCATAGGTTTACCAAAGTATCTGGCATTTAGAGGCCCCAAAATGAAGTCAGCGCATATTCAGCTACTGAAAAATCAACAAATTGACTGCATTTTTTGTGGAGTCAAAACACAGAAATATATGTTTACCCCCAAAGCCATATATTTTTGGAAAGTACACATTCTACCGAATCTAAACTGGGTACCCATGCCTTTCTGCTCCAAACGACTGAGTCGCAAGGCTTTCCCAAAAATGGTGGTTTTGGTGAAATACCTGAAAATTGCCTCAAAGCTTCAACTTTCCAGCATCGTACCGTGCATGTATCATTACCAGCATAAAGCATCCTAAATATGAATGTGGCGGGGTCTACTAAACAGTTTGATGCCCAATATGCATAGATTTACCAAACTATGTTGCATACAGAGACCCCCAGATCCAAATAGGGCATATGAATTTTCATGTATGACACTCAATATAAGCACCCGGTATGTGTATTATGTGCCATGAGACCCCCTACCAGTATGTAGACCCTAGAAAACCATATATTTTCCGAAAGTATACATTCTGATGAATCTAAAGCAGGTAATGACATATTTCTACTGCAAACTACCAAATCGCAAAGATATGCTAAACATAACGCTTTTTTTGAAATTTCTCAAAATAGTTACAAAGCTTGCATTTTACCCCATTATATACCCCACATTTTGTAACGTACCAGCAAAAAGCATCCTAAATATGAACGCCAGGAGTGTACTGAACAGTTTGATGCCTGATATGAAAAGATTTACAAAACTAGGTGGCATACAGAGACCCCCAAATGAAAATAGTACATATGAATTTTCACGTATGACACTCTGACTTCTACAATACAAGCACCCGGTATTTGTATTATGCACCATAAGACCCCCTAACAGTATGGAGACCCTATAAAACTATACATTTTCCAAAAGTACACATTCTGACGAATCTAAAGCAGGTAATTACATCTTTCTACTGCAAACTACCAAACCGCAAAGCTATGCTAAACATAACGCTTTTTTTGAAATTTCTAAAAATAGTCACAAAGCTTGCATTTTACCCCATTATATACCCCACATTTTGTAACGTACCAGCCAAAGGCACCCTAAGTATGAACGCCAGGGGTCTACTAAACAGGTTGATGCCTGGTATGCATAGATAAACCAAACTATGTCGCGCACAGAGACCCCCAATGAAAATAGTACATATGAATTTTCACGTATGACACTCTGACTTCTACAATACAAGCACCCGGTATTTGTATTATGCACCATAAGACCCCCTAACAGTATGGAGACCCTATAAAACTATACATTTTCCAAAAGTACACATTCTGACGAATCTAAAGCAGGTAATTACATCTTTCTACTGCAAACTTCCAACCTGCAAAGCTATGCTAAACATAACAGTTTTTATGAAATTTCTAAAAATAGTCACAAAGCTTGCATTTTACCCCATTATATACCCCACATTTTGTAACGTACCAGCAAAAGGCACCCTAAGTATGAACGCCAGGGGTCTACTGAACAGGATGATGCCTGGTATGCATAGATAAACCAAACTATGTCGCGCACAGAGACCCCCAAATGAATATATAGCAGACAAAATTTCCATGGGCAAAACAAAGTAACAAAGAACAGAGCCAAATGGTATAAAATCAGTAAAATCCAACAAAAACACAAAAATCTATGGATTTTTTTTAGCCTAATGTAATTAGCAGTCAGAATCAAAGTTTGATTATTTTAGCATGGCTAAATAGGTTTTACGGATAGAAATAAGCGAATAACACCTACACAAAACTGAAAATTAAATAAAATGGCTAAACATGCAATAAAATGTCTAAAAAATCACCAATATCACTGAAATTGCAATATAGTCATCGAAATAACATACAAAAGGTATTGCGCAGTGCAATTAGCAAATACGCTATTCGCAATGGCAATAAAACAGTTTTTACAGCCAAAAAAACAGGCAATGCAATAAAAGAAAAAAAAACACAAAATAATGTATGTGTGCGTACAATATGCAAATTGTGTGTTGTATGTGTGTTGTATGCGTGTTGTATGCATGTTGTATTCGTGTTGTATGCGTATGCAAGCGTGTGTAAGTGCTGCGAATATGTGTGACCCCCCCTGATCCCCCAAAATTGAATGTATGTGTGTGTAAGTGTGAATGTAAGTGTATTAGTGCAATAAGTGTGTGTTTGTGTGTGGGGGGGGCACTTACCTGGGGTGGCAGGCTGTAGGTAGTCCAGGAGGCTGACTTGGAACATTTGGAGACCGTCTTCTTTTTTGGCCCTGGTGAGTAGGCGGGGCTTGATGATCAGGAAGCGCAGGCAGCAGCAGAGCACCTCGATTTTCCTTGCCTGCTGCTGCCTTGGGGCCCCTGGGCGATCGCGACCCAGGGGCCCATCTTTCCCCACCTAGGCTCGTTGCCTAGGGGACGGGGAAGCTGCCAGGGACACTAAGAACGGAGCGAGCGGCTTGTAAAGCCACTCCTCCGTTCTGAAAGTGCAGGCAGCAGCAGGGCACATATGCTGCACGTGCTTGCTGCTGCCTTGGGGCCCCTGGGCGATCGCGACCCAGGGGCCACTTGTTCCCCGCCTAGGCTCGTTGCCTAGGGGCTGGGGAACAAGTCGGAACGGAGAGAGCGGCTTTAGAAGCCGCTTCTTCGTTCCCAAACCTGCAAATGCTGCAGAACGTAGAATCTACGTTCTGTGGCATTTCAAGTTACTTTGCCACAGAACGTAGATTCTACGTTCTGTGGCACTTAAAGGGTTAAACATCTAATATTATCCATTTATCCAAATTGTGGGGGCAATAACAGGCTAGGCAGGAGTAGTAAAAAGTAGCCTTTTGAGAAAGTCGAAGGACGAAATGCGTCAAGGCTAATACGCCATCGCTAAGCGCCTGAGGTCTACACGCGGTGGGAAAAGACGCCGGTGACTTTTCGCACATACACCAACCGTTTGGAGACTCTTAGGAATGCTGAAGCGGTGACTGTGGGGAACATAATACTATATATGAACTTATCACTGGAACATTGTGAGTGTATTTTTATTGATTGTTTATTAAAAATATCTACAATTTTACACTATGTTAGTGAATTCTTATAGTGGGATGATGTTTTGGAGCCGCATGTAAAATCCGCTGCTGATATCTACGCTTCTTTAATGTGCAGTATCCCTTAAACGTTTGTAGAGTACCCCTCTATATAAATCCGCACGGGACAAAGCTTGAGATAGTGAATAATAAAGCACAAAAATACGCTGGAGTGGATACAAGGGACACTTTATTTATTATATAAGTTAATCACAAAAGGTGTGTGAACACATTTGGAAAATACTACACCATATTGGCGAAAATTTCTCTCTTCTTTTTTATTCTCTTTTTCTCTTCTCCGTGAGCCTGACCTCGTGCTGTGAGCGCTGTTTTTTCTTTGGATCCTAGGCAGGAGTAGTGACAGGTTTTTTCACTTGATGGCTAAGCATTGGGGTCTCTGGACATTTGGTCACAAATATTAATGGGAGAATGTAATATGTCAAATGCCTTTTGCAAATATGCATTGTGTATTTAATAAACTGTTGCAATTGCAAAGTGTTTTTTGAGCCAAATTTTTTAGCATAAGTCTAGAGCAGGTATTAATGCTTACCTCTCGATAATGAGCGATGTAATATTCACCAGCAAATTATTTTACATTGTGAGAAGTGCTAAACCTTCAAAAAATGCAATTTTAAGCATCACTTGCAATTTTACATTCCTGTGTCTTTTTTCACAGTAAAAGCAGATTTAAAACAACCAAATCCTTCTGGAAATCATAATAAACATGTTCAGTCAACCATGAACATGGCAATCATTTACTAAACATATAGGAGTTTGCAAAGCTGTTAACACATTTTTTTTTTGTTTTTTTTTCAACTGCCCTGCCAAGACATAGCCTGCCTTGTGCAATGACCCTTACATGTTCAGGTAAAAAGTCTATCACTGCTCAGTGAGACTCAGGCAGCCCTTTAGTGCTGACCTAGCTAACTCTTATTGCTATAGCAGTTTATCTATTCTTGGCCTGGAACAGGGGTTTACGGTGATGTGGTATAAAGGCTTGATAATGTTGTCATCTCAACTAGGACACTAAAATAATTGAGGGGTGATTTTCCAATCCAAGTGCAAGAGTTTGCCCCTTAGTACTTATTCATCAGCACTGCTCCCTGGGGAAATGTTGCTGCCTGCAGTGAGGTTCAGATAAAAAATCCAGTGCTCAGGACAGAGAGCAGTGTCAGGGAGCACAACAGAACACTGTTCTAACTGTTACCTTAGGTAAGGACATTGGCCCAATGCCTCCTGACATTCCCTAACTTGTTCATATAAATATCGTTCAAGTTATAGAGCAGGAGGTGTGTACAGGAACTCCTATGTGCCTCCTCCCTACTCACCCCTATTAGGGAAGTTTAGGTCTCTGGGCTCTAAAAAGGCTACTTACTAGGGATGTAGCGAACCGCCGCCGATGTGCTCGCGAACGCCGTTCGCGAACACCGGCAAAATTTGCGAACAGTTCGCGAACTGTTCGCGAACTTCGAACATCCGAAAATCGTTCGATTCGAACGATTTAAATCGTTCGATCGAAGGATTTTCGTTCGAATCGAACGATCGAAGCCATTCTATCGAATGATTTCATTCGATCGAATGCTTCGATCATTCGATTCGAACGAGAATCCTTCGATTTTAGAGGTCGAATGGTCGAACGATCGAACGATTTTGACGCGAACGCCTATTGGCGAACGTCGCGCGACGTTCGCGAACTTGCGGCGGACGCGAACAGTCGAAGTTCGCGCGAACTAGTTCGCCGGCGAACAGTTCGCTACATCCCTACTACTTACACAATGCAGGACACAGTATGCAAAAAGGGTGTAAAATGCGCTATTGAAGCCTTTTTATTAGGCATGCAGTAAATCCACTATTTTATAGTGTCATTTATATTTGTAAATTAAAGCAATGAAGGGTTAAAAACAGGAAAAACATCACAAATTTCCCCGTTGATGTAACAAAAAGTTACATGATATACTTATTTGAATTTGAATCCAGCTGAATCCTAAACTGAATCCTGGATTTGGTGCATTCCTACCTTTTTGCACTTTGCACAGTGCGTCCTGCATCACAATGACCCCTATTGTTTTAAATATAAATAAATATATATATATATATATATATATATATACACACACACACACACACACACACACACACACACTTGCACGGATATTAAATGAATAACGAAACAGGGGACCAGGGAATGTGCATTGATCAATTCCCTCTTTTCTATAAATGTAGTAAATTTCAGTTGCGTTTCCATTGTACTTCTATTTTATTTAGCCTTGGTGTATTCCCACCATTCCATTTTTGTGCATTTCTGTTCTTTAGAAGAGTTATTCAGCAGGAAGAGTGGCCAGACTTTCATGTGGTTGCAGCACCCCCACACTCATCCTTTTTATGGTAATCTTATGCCTTTCAAAAATGAGTGTTAACATAGGCTAGGTGTTGATTTCTTTCCTATAAAGGCCACAAGCAATTGAGGTTTATGCCTGTTAGACAAATGTATTAGTCTTGACAATCTCTCCTCAAGCCTGTAAGACCAGTGCATTGATCAGGATACACTTTTCCCAAGTGTTGAAATTATGCCAGGATGTGCCAACCTGTGAAATGTATGACAGGAGGTAAATAGTTAGGACTAGGATCACCACATGAGATTTACCTTGAATTGGTATGGTGGCTTCACAATTTTTTGATCAAAATTTTGTAACCAAAAACCCCTGTTTTTTTCCTACATTATAAAAATGGTTGAACTGGCTTCAATAAGATATTTAAAAAATTGTGGAAGCCAAGGTGTAGACACAGCGAGCAGAGAGTCCCTGTGCAAGAATAATGAAAAGGCCACTATAGAGAAGTTCCATTCTGCTAGGACAACTATATCATATAAATCCTGCAGAGGAGGGAGCCAGAAGGGGTGACTCAGGCATACGGATAGAAAACCAAAAATTATGACCCAATTATCTATATAATAATGGGCTGCTGATGTTCTAGTACAACTCTGTGGTTGTATGTCCATCTTTGTAGAGCCCTCTGCCACTCAAATGTTTTTGGCACAGTCTCCCATAGGTATGCAAATTTGGAACAAGAGATCCAAAGTGCTTACCGCTGTGGTGGTTGTGAGCAAATTGTCACTTTGGAGGCTGACACTGCGGTCGATTGACAATCTTGAATGGAATCTTTTGCTTACTGAGCAGGACCTAGCGGGGTCAGATTTCTTGGGGAGAACAGAACAGCAGCAGGTTGTTGAGTACCACAAAGGACCTAGTACTCTGTACTAGGTCCCTTGCTTTTCAACTTGTTTATTAATGACCTGGAGGTGGGCATTGAAAGTACTGTTTCTATTTTTGCAGATGATACTAAATTGTGCAGAACTATAGGTTCCATGCAGGATGCTGCCACTTTGCAGAGTGATTTGTCTAAGTTGGCAAACTGGAAAATGAAGTTCAATGTTGATAAATGCAAGGTTATGCACTTTGGCAAAAATAATATAAATGCAAGTTGTACACTAAATGGCAGTGTGTTGGGAGTTTCCTTAAATGAGAAGGATTGTGGTGTTTTTGTAGATAACAAGTTGTATAATTCTGGCCAGTGTCATTCTGCTACTAGTGTTTACTAAAGCAAATAAAGTTCTGTCTTCTCAGACTAGAAGAAAATAATTTTCATTTGAGCAATGTAGGTGGTTCTTCACAGTCAGGACAGTGAGGTTGTGGAATGCACTGCCGGGTGATGTTGTGATGGCTGATTCAGTTAATGCCTTTAAGAATGGCTTGGATGATTTTTTGGACAGACATAATATCAAAGGCTATTGTGATACTAAACTCTATAGTTAGTATAGATATGGGTATAGAGAACTTAATTAAAAGTAGGGAGGGGTGTGTGTATGGATGCTGGGTTTTCATTTGGAGGGGTTGAACTTGATGGACTTTGTCTTTTTTCAACCCAATTTAACTATGTAACTAACTATGTAAAGCAATAGCAAAGCAACAATTGCAAGTCAAGCAGAATGGCGGGTTGAGATGTCTTTTAGACTCTTTCACATGCCTGCTGTTTCTTCATTATACTGCAGAATTATATATACACATAGGAGGTTGGAACTGGAACATGACAAGTGAGCATGCTGATTAACAAGTCAAGTGCAATGATTAAATATATGCACAATACTTTGTAATTATACTTGTACATCCATAGCCATACGCACAGTATGAGGGGACTTGACACAGGGAACTCTGCATTCATCTGAAATACATATAGTTCTACTTTGCATCAATGCCTTTGTTCATAGACTAGACTGCTTAAATACCATAGTTCTGCATTTACAGATAAAAACAATTGTGAAAACAAAAACATGGAAGTTATTGTCACATTAAAAGGTCATCTCTTATTCAAACTCCCTAACAGTCTGCAGGCTGTCATGTTTCTCACCAGGATTCAATTCTCCACACAGTCTCGACTATAATTAGGAATACACACTTCACTATTAAGAAGTGGCATGTGTTAGATGACAGCATGAACCGTTTTTTTTGGCAAACATTTTCTTTCACAAATAATATCATTACCGATGAATCATCATTTAAATGAATGCTCACAGCTGCACAAAAAGATGCTGTTGAATGAAGAATGATTGCATTAGATTGGATTTCTGCCTCTCAACAACTGTCTGGCCAACTTTACAAATGTCATATGTGTGGTATCTCGGTAACCAGAAAGAAGGATTTTAATAAAAATGGTGTGTAATTTATCATGGTGTCAGGGACAGAGCAATAACAGGAAAAAGCTTACATTTTTTTGCAGTATAGCAGACAGATTAATTTAGTATGTATTTTTTATAAAGACTTTAATAAGGAAGAGAGAGAAAAAAAGGTAAGCAAAGTTTCTAAATCATGAAGATGTAATTTAGCATTGCACATGTGTAACTATTGTGTACCAGCGATCATTTACGAGTAATATTGTGGTGACAAAATACATGCTTGCATTATTAGCAGAAAGAACAAGACTGTTCTTACTACCAGAAAGAAGAAATGGACATTTATGTGACAATGACAGCAACAACATTTATGGACAATATGGAAGTGTGAGTATGTTTCCTATTAGAGCAAACCAAATTCCTTCCATGCTAAGGGTGTATGGGCATATGGTAAAAATTATATCCCGAACCTGAAAAACTAGATCCTGGAAGGCTAAATTCATATGACAAACAGTCAAATGAATTCCATAGTAGAGACTACGGTACTCCACTGGTCCAATTACTGGTCCAATTAGAAAATGTTCCATTTTCCACCACTCTTTGTAGTCTATATTTTTTAGCCAGTTCTCTATCCAGGTAAAATACTATGTTCCAGGCCAACATTCCTTAATTTAACCAATTAACCTCTGTGTTACCCTCTCATAAAAATAAATTAAGTTAGTCTGGCAAGATCTATTACGCATAAAACCATGCTGGCACAAACTCATAATAATATGATTTGCTATGAAGTCCAGTATCTTATCCTTTATTAACCCTTTGAAAAGCTTTCCTACCTCTGACATCAGACTAACTGGCCTATAGTTTTCATGCTGAGAACAGGACCCTTTTTTGAATAGTGGCACCAGTCTCTCGGCTCTATGCCAGACCTCAAGGAATCCCGAAAAATTAAGTAAAGAGGGTTTGGCAATCACAGCTAAGCTTGCTAAGTACCCTGGGATGAATACCATCTGGCCCCGGACCTTTCTGGTGTGTGAACCATGCATCATTAATTGTATTACTAGAATATGGATCAAGAAGGAAACCTTCATTAACTGGTTCCTCATTTGTGTAGACAGACGAAAAATTTGAGTTCAAAATCTGCGCTACAACACTTATGAAGCAAAAAGGTTTTGCTTTGCAACGATGTTCCTTGCTTACAAGGCGAATATATATTTATTAAGCAGCATTTTAAAGACTTCCCGTTTTTGCTATGTGTTTAACCACGTGAAAAGCATTTCCCAGTACCAGCACCAATAACATCAAATTTTTTTTTTAAAAAAAAAATTTGTTAGTACACAACGAAAAAAAAAAACACCTCTTTATTAAGAAATAACTTACAGAAACTCTGCTTCCTGTCTTCTACAGAAACGGCGAAAGGACGACCATCCATTGAGCAGTGCTTGATTTCTCCTCCCTGGCTGTCTGCTGCTGGATCCTTTAGCTGCCACATTCTGTGCTTTCTGTATTGCAGCAGCGCTTCCAGCAGGAACTTGAGGCGGATCTGCGGTGTTCCTATGGGCCATGTTCTCTCTTTCACTGCTGTAGCGGCTCAGGCCCTACAAGATCCCCCTCCTCCCGGGGAGGTGAGTCCGGGTCAGTTCCCTGTAGGGTGGCTGTGTGGCAAGGGGAGAAGGAAGACTTGGAAGGGGGCGCCAATGTATTTAGGGGGGACCGGGGGAATTTGGGGGTTCTCTTACACAGTTTGCTGGGACAACCGGTAGCGCGTCCTAGAGCCCTCACAGCTGCTCGCACCCGCTGCAACTATGTTTCTATCTGGCGCTTCGCAGCTACCAACAAAACTACAAGTCCCACCATGCATCCGTCCCTTCTGCTGGGCAGCTTCTCCGAAAACGCTACCAGCAGTGGGACGCAGGGACTTGTAGTCAGCTGGATGCAGAGTCCCGCAGCTCAGCAGGGCGTGAGCGGCTACAGCAGTGAGAGAGAGAACATGGCCCATAGGAACACCAGCAACACAAATTCAGAACACCAAATCAATATATTTTATATATTTTATATTTTTCCCAAAAACAAACTACCATGTGAAAAATATTAAAACCACTTTAAAGATTCATTTCAAATTCACGTTCAATTGAGTGAAACATTTAGGGGCAAATTCACTAAAGAGCGAAGCGGCTAACGCTAGCGCAAATTCGAGAGCGTGACGTCATTTCATTACTTTGCCGATTTACTAACGGGTGCTGGCGTAAATTCGCTAACGAAGTGGACCTACTCTAACGCTACTTCACACCCTTACGCCAGGCGAAGTTGCACTATGGCGATGGGACGTAACTACACTAGTTCACTAACTTGCGCATTTTACTGAACGTTACCTCTTGCGCCAGACTTGCGCCAGACTTGCCTTCGCCACCTCAGACAAGGCGAAGTGCAATAGAGTAGATAGGGATTGCTTCAAAAAAAGTTGAAATTTTTTCCAAGTCCCAAAAAACACTGGCGTCTTTTCCTTTTTTAAGTGTGATAGGCTGGAAAAGATTGTGATATTTTTTTGGGGTACCCTCCTTCCACCCTACATTTCCTAACATATAGCACCTAAACTATACAGTGGGCACATGTATAGGGCAAAATAACACCTCTATTTTATTTTATGAAACTTTCCCAGGCTTGTGTAGTTTAATGTATTTGCTGCTACTTATAGGTCCATTGTACTTTAACTTGACGCTGTATGCAAATTAGGCATCGCTAGCGTAACTTCGCTTTCCTTGACGAATTAACTTCGTAACTCCTGCGTAACTACGCAGGTTAATATATATCTCAGTTAGAGATAAAAGAACCCTTTCTTATGAAGTAATAGGTTTTAAAATAAGTTTTAAAATGAATTAGCATTCCTGCTCTCCCAAACTCTCCCCAGAAAGTAACTAGGACAGTGCCCCTAAACTAGAACTATCATATAAAACATGTAATGGTAATCCAGATATAGGCAAACAACATCTATAAGTTGCAAATATAGTACACAGTTACCTCACAAAAAAATTAACTTTGCATATATTTACAAATATTGGAGTAAATGTTTCATCTTTCAGATATGTTTTTCAGTCATGCCTTTAGAAAAGACAACATGATACTGAAATGTTGTTTTTACTGAAGAAAAAACTCATATCAGAATGCATAGTAATTTGTCATGTGAAAAAATAACTATTTTAATTGGTCATGAGTTAGAAATATGAATTGAAACAACAGCCTCAAGAGTTCATCTCAGGCTTTAAAGATGAATAAAAATGAAAGCTGGAAATCTGTGGGGGAAAACACAATAATATGTCAACTGAGAAATCTAAGGGAACTACTATAATTAATACGTTAAAAGAAAACATGCACCAGGTGTAATATTTTTGTTGATTTATTAAAGTTATTTTGCCAGAACATTTTAGTCATTTTTACATTATATCACATTTATTACATTGTTTTGTAAGATCCACGTAATTTAACTGAGTGTTCTGCATAATTATATATCATACTAACACAAAGATTGCTGTAAGAATTGTGGGTATTATTAGTTCAAGCCTCAACCTTTTGACAGACCCTCTTTTTTATTATTCTTTATATTTATAATACAATAAAGTTAGAGATCTAGAAAAATCTTGGTATAGTACTAATTCAGCAATAGTTCCTAGACTGGAAATTCCAAGTTCCAATCGATTCCCCCCCCCCCCCAAATCTCACTGTAAGTGACCTTCATGTTACACTTTAGAGAATATATTGTAGAACTATGGCTTATACTGTATGGCAATGTTTCATAAAAAATGATGGAACCCTGATAAAATGATTGGCTTCAACAGTAGCTTGAAATGAAAAACTCTGAAAGCCACTGCTTTACTCTGTGACTGTATTTGAGGTGTCATTTGGTACATTTGTCCATTTTGTATTTTTGAAAAAACTGGTAAAGCAAGTGCTAAAAATAAGTTGCCATTTCTTTCCAGTTATATCTAGGGTACAAAGGCAAAAAAATATTCTAACTATGAACAGCTGTATAAAATATCATATACTGAATAGTTTTAAAAATATGTAGATTTAATTGGCCCCAGTAAAAAATTTTATTACAATTTTCATTGCAAAAACACAGAATTAGTACACAGTTTTAGCACTGCAAATGTCATAAAATGGCCACAGAAACCTATATATTTTAAAATACTACAACTTTGAAGAATTCAAAATGGATACATGTTTTTGTGCACACAAATGCAAAAATGGAAATATTTGCATAGCAGCATGTCTCGTGGTAATGTCCAAGGCCTCCCTTACCGTTTCTCCCTGATTTTACGTCTGAGTTGTCATGTACTGTAGCAGGTTGGGGTACAAATAAATCTGTTGCAGGCTGGATCTAGTAGAAGATCCAGGTGGTTAGAAATGCAGGTTTTGGGAACAAATTGTGTCCACGTTCAGGTCTACCCAATTACAAATCCTTAATATGGAGCAATAATTATCCTTCATTAAACAACATCAGGTTTTAATGACACTTTCAGTTTTACATGCCTGAGTAGATGAATTTTTATATTTCAAAAATACTAAAAACAATTATCAAAATACTAAAAACATACAGCTGAAGCCACTTTGGTTTATGTGTTTAACACAGAATAACTAAACCCATTTAACCCACTTATCCCATTTAACACACAAAATTGCGTCATAGCATCCCATCTAATTAAATATCTAATTAAATCGTAAAGCATTCACCATTGTGAACAATGGTGCTTTGGTATGCTAATGAAAAGGTTAAATGCATTAAATGAGTTTAGATGACTTTAATGACACACTTTGGTTTATCCTGAGTCATGACGCATTTAACACACAAATCCAAGTGGCTTCATCTGTAAAAAGAATTGTGTCAAATGTCAAAGCTACATTTTTCATCAGATTCAAGGTAATTGTGTAGAAAATGTCCAGCTCCAACAAAAAAAATGTGTAGGAGTTTTTGGAAAATGAATGAAAAATGAGTTAAACATATATACAGTACATCATACATCATTTGTGTCAAGCGAGATTCTTTTGGTGAATTTTTGAATTCACAGTTAATGTTTTAGTGCACTTTTCCAAATTGAATAATATGACATAACATACTGTAATTCAAGGAGATAAGCATGTTAGCATCTCTGAAAACGTATAAGCGCTTTTGTTGCATAAATAAATATTATTAGTTGTTTTTAACAACATGGGGATAAAAAAGAATTTTAAGTACAGAACAAGAGTGACATCTAATGGCCTAATAAATCACCTTTTGGACTGTGTTCATGTATTTTGTCGTAAAGCAAATGTATATCAATATATGCATTTGGCTTTACTAAAACAAATACAACATTCAGTACACAATCAGTCAGTAACTTTATATATCAATCTTTACCACAGTATGTTTCAGTTATATTGTACAATGGAAAGATTTAAACACAGCTTTCAGTATAACAGATTCTAAAAAAACAAAACTATTAATAAGTACTTTTATTTTTGCAAAGTCCTTTGTGTGTACATTTCTTTAAAATTTACCTTCTTTTGCATGTACTGTGGTACAGAGTGCACTTTAACATTTTCATTGTTAAATAACACTTTTAATTTCAGAAAATACTATAAAAAATTGTATTTCTTTTTTTTCTTCAGTTGGAGTGGGTATATGGGAGTACTAAACACTTTAATGCTAGACTTAAAGCACCAGCCTTAGGGATCATATCTACATGTATTTTTGATCCATTTTAGATACAGCAGATTGAATATAAATACATAATGAAATAGAACTTGGCCTATGGTTTAATTACCATACACATTTCACATGCTTATCTACTTTTCTAACAAAAAAAAAAAATCCATTAAACATTTATGCAGCTCAGTACATGGAGAGTCATCATTGTGAGTTGTAAGTGTGTTCCCCTGCTTATCAAAGCCAATGTTTAGCCTTTATTAAGGCTGCCTTCTGGGAAGAGGTTACAAGATACGGTATGCTATATTTGCAGTCAGTTGGAGGCACATTTATCAAGGGTTGAATTTCAAATTCATGTGCGTTTTTTAAACTCCCGAAACTCCCATAAATTCGAAATTCGACTAGTATTAATAACATCAGATTTTTTAAACTCAAATGAATTTAAATGACCCAAAAACTCTAATCAAATTCAAGTCGAATTATAAAAACTCAATTTGAATAAAAACTCGATTGGAGTTTTTTTTATCCAAAAAAAACTAGAATGTCAGGAAGGCTACAAACATCACCAAATTGATCCCTGGAACTCTCTCATTGACTTATACAGTAATTCGGCAGGTTTCAGGTGGCGAATAATAGAATTGGAGTTCTTAAAGAACCAGAGTATGATAAATCTCGAAATCCAAATTTCAATTAACTCAAATTGAGTTTGGATAATTCACAATTCGAATTTGAAAATGTCAATTCAAATGTTCACTTCGACCCTTAATAAATCTGCCCCTTAATATTCTAGTATGTCTATCAATTTAATTAAAATGTCCTGTTATTAAATGTTTCTTTATTTATACTTACTATAGTCCATATTCAGGACTGAATATGGCCCCACTTCCTTCTGGCTGCTGGTGTAAGCAAATTTATAACCTATGATCACACTATTTTATTAACTAGTTTACATTTATTAAGCATAATTGAGCCCCCTGGACACTGAAGGATTAAGGTAGGGAGCCTTCACCAGGTTAGGAAGGCAGGAAGACTGGCTTTAGGTTAAGAGTGGGTGGAGGAAGAAGGGGAGGTGGAGGAGTGAGGAGCTAATATATGGATGGGTTACACAGAGTTGTACCTCCTGTTCAGTGGCAGCAGTGCAGGGAGCCAATGTGTAAAAGAAACGGATCCGCACACACACCGATTAATGCAGTCGGGGAATATCCCCTTTTATTCAGCCACCAAACATCAACGTTTCGGGGTGATGAAGGGTGGGTGTTTCCCTCCTGAAACGTTGATGTTTGGTGGCTGAATAAAAGGGGATATTCCCCGACTGCATTAATCGGTGTGTGTGCGGATCCGTTTCTTTTACACATTGGTTGCTAAGGGACCCGGCCGGGTCAACGGAAGGAACGCACCACCAGCTTGCAGGATTGGTGAACTACAGGTGTGCGGTAGGAGAATTACATTGTAATCAAGCAGTGCAGGGAGCAGCATTGCACCCTCCCACCTTTATTTGGTTTGGGGAGTTGCTTGTTTCATCAAAGCATGATGTAGAGTCAGGTGGTACAATATACTTCCTCATGGTAAATGTTTAGTATATTTATGAAAAAGTGAAATTAGAGCTTGCCACAGTCCACCAGAGTAAAATTCCACCACTCTCTACTTCTATTGGGTTTTTAAAGTTGAATTTAGAGTTTTTACCCCCAAATGTATTAAAAAGACACTAACTATGACCAGGACCAATAACCCATGGCAACCAAAAAGATATTTACTTTCAAACAAGTGACCAGTAAATGCTATGGGTTACTGCTCCTGGGCAACCTTTTATTACATGACCCCCTTAGAGCCTCACTTTTACACTTGAATACTGCTTGCTATGCCATCAGACTATTGTAACTATTCATACCAATATATTTTCTTATTATTTTCAGTTTGCTCTTGTGGATGAAATTCAACCCTGTCATACATTATTATCACCATCTTAACTCTGTGTTTAATATTTTAGTGGTTTGTAGGGATGTAGCGAACGTCGGAAAAAAATTCCTCGAACATATTCGCGAACTTGCGCAAAAATGCGAGCGGTTCGCGAACGGTTCGCGAACCCCATAGACTTCAATGGGAAGGCGAACTTTAACATCTAAAAAAGACATTTCTGGCCAGAAAAATGATTTTAAGGTTGTTTAAAGGGTGCAACGACCTGGACAGTGGCATGCCAGAGGGGGATCAAGGGCAAAAATGTATCTGAAAAATCTGCCTGTGTGTGCTTGGAAGAGATAGTGTAGGGGGAGAGCTGTTAGTGATGCTAGATGGCAGTTGGTTGAATAACACACTGGGCAAAAAATGCCTACAGGGCAAATAATGCCTAAAAGGTCAACTTATACACTACTACAGCGGTAGTAAAATAAAAAAAAGTAAAATAAAAAAAAAATGAATATTAAAAAAAAAAAAATTAAAGTTGGTGCTGCTGAACTACTAGGAGCAGCAGATTAGCACACCAGTCCCACTCCCCAACACTGCTAGACTAATAGCACTGGGCTCTTATAGTAGTAGTAGTAGTAGTAGTAAAACAACAAAAAAATAAATAAAAGCAGTCCTTACAAGGACTACTGTTATTGCAGCAGTCAGCAGATGAGATCAGAAGCAGGACAGCTGCCCACTGCAGCTACATACAGAGCACTGCAGTAGAAGGTAGATTACTAGCCAGCAAAGCTACCTAAGCTTAAATGTCCCTCAAACCCCTGCAGACTTCTGTCCCTCCAATAACAAAACGATTACTAGCCAGCAAACTTTCAACTGTCCCTGAAATCACTAACAGGCAGCAGCTCTCTCCCTACACTATCTCTTCAGCACACACAGGCAGAGTGAAAAAAACGCTGCAGGGCTTCGGTTTTTATAGGGAAGGGGAGTGGTCCAGGGGAGAGCTTCCTGATTGGCTGCCATGTACCTGCTGGTCTGGGGTGAGAGGGCAAAAAAAAGCACCAACAATGGCGAACCCAAAATGGCGAACGTCGCGCAACGTTCGCGAACTTCCAGCGAGCGCGAACACCCGATGTTCGCGTGAACAAGTTCGCCGGCGAACAGTTCGCGCCATCTCTAGTGGTTTGACACAATAAATACGTAAGGGACACTCCCATTTGCAAACGCTATTGAGCACCAGTACTTCATTTGGATAATTTTTCAGTGGTATCATTTCTAAACTGTATGTTATATACAGGTAAGGGACCTGTTTTACAGAATGCTTGGGGCCTGGGGCTTTACAGATAAGGGGTCTATTTGTAACTTTCTGTAACTTGGACCTCCATACTGTCTACTTCATACGATTTATTACCCTTCATATTATTTTCATGATTCAAACTTTTTAGCTCGAAAAATCTTGCTGTCATGTTAAGAATGGTTTAAAAATATGAAGTTTTCAATATTTTATAAAAATGTAAAAATATGCAGTCTAAAAGCTGGCAGGGTCACGTAGAAGTCAATTGGAGATGTTCTTACCAAATGTTTAAATATTTAGTTACTTCAAGGTTTTAGAAATGTTTATTCGTTCATACTTTTTATATTCGGAGCTCTTAATAAACAAGTAGGCATTAGTGCTTTTTTAAAATATGAGTTTAGTCATGGTTAAAAAAAACTAAACAAATTCAAATTCTGATAAATAGGCCTCCCAGTCTGTTAAAAATCATCGAATAAACCTAATAGGATTGATTTCCCACCAATAAGGATTCATTATTTAATTATATCTTAGTAGTGATCAAATGCAAAGTGCTCTTTTGTCATTTCCGATAAAAAGGAAGCATGCTTTCAATTTTTACTTATTTAATTAAAATGGAGTCCATGGGAGATAACCTTCCTGTAATTTGGAGCATTCTGCATAATGGGCTTCCATATAATGGATTCCATTCTTGATTTTATTTTTCTTAGTGAGATATTACAGATGGGATTTTTAATGCAAATGTTTCACCTCTGTATAGCATGACTGATTCTAAATATTTTCATATTGCAATATAGGCCTACATTCATATTTAGAATAAATATGGGCAGTATAACTAAAGGTTTGAAATATTTTGTAAAGATACAGTTTAGTAATTCTCAATAGTTCTTCTTCTCTTCCTCTTCTTCAGAAAAAAATGGCTTTGGAGAATGGGAAGAAAGTTCACAAAGAAATTGGATTTTTTTTTCAATACAGTGAAATAATGTTGGAAGTATATGTCCCCTAAGGCTTACAGTTGGATACTGCAGACTGTTTTTATTTTTTTTAATTTAACAGTCATACTAGATTACTTAATATTCTTTGGCTTTGATGGGAATACACATTTCCTTATTTTGTCTGAGAATTTATTATATTGCAAGAATTATTCACGACACTGAACATGTATAGTTTGCTATTTTTATTTTTTGAATGACGTCTTGGAGCTTAATTCTGTAATATTAAAATTCTTGGCAACGTATGATTTATATTATTTAACTTTTGTGGTATGGAGCATAAAGTCTTGCCTTTTCTGATAAAGTGTCTTGTTTGTAACAGGAACTATATTGGGAATAAATCCTTTATTCTATTGCTTTTGTGTTTAATTTTATTCATTTTCTCAGTAGTACTTCTGTCAATAAATGTAACAAATGTTGGATATGTATGGGACATACTGAATAGGACTGGAGAAGCATGCTTATCTTATTCAATCTTACATTTTTCTTCGCTTTAAAAGTAGTTTGTAATACAGTTTTTAAAAAGTGCTGAGGGGTTGAATAAATGGTGTGGAACAAACATCTCCTTTTTGTATACAGGTATGGGACATGTTATCCAAAATGCTTGGGGCCTGGGCTTTTCTGGATAAGGGATCTTTCCGAAATTTGGAACTTTTTGAAACCTTTTTTTTTTCTGGTCAAGATTTTTAGGGGGAAGCCTCAAATTTTTAGAGAAAAAAAAATAGAAATTTATTATGCTATAGAGCTGTGAAAAATATGAATCTGAAAATACTCTCGCTAAAACCTGTCAAAGTCATGTAAAAGTCAATGGCAAATTATGCTTTTCAATTTGAAGATGTTTCTTGCTTTCGTATTCTTACATACAATCCGAGTGTCAAATCGAAAATGACACACAATTTTGTAACAACTTTTTCCCACGCCAGGGCTGATTTTTATATTTAGGTAAATTCATGGATGGGAGTTAGGTTGAATTTGAAAATGAACACAATAGGCTGTGTTTGCTTCCAATAAGGATTAATTATGTCTTAGTTTGGGTCAAGTACAAGGTCTTATTTTATTATTAAATATTTCTGTAACACTTTATTAAAGATTTTTTTAAAAAAGCTTATTTGTGGATTTGTGGATAATGGGTTTCAGGATAACAAATTCCACATTTGTACTAACTCCAAAAAAACAGAAACTAAAATAAAATTTGTATTTTGGTTCTTAAACTACAATCATTAAATATTTACACATGCATGACTATACTGTTATTGCTTCTCAAACCTGTGCTTAATATTTCTAGTTTTACACACCCATTACTGTATGTGCCTAAATGTTTTTAAAGGGCATTTTTTTCTGCATGTCATCTTTTTAATGTTCTAAATCCACACTCGGCTCAACCCAAAAATATATATGTAAACACAGCTTGACTTTTTGTAAAAATCTAATTAAATCTTTTGACACATACATGAAGGATAAATAATTCTTACTCTGCAATACATGTCCACAGAAATTTACCAAATCTAAAATAATAATGACTTTCGGTAAATTATTTGGATCTTCATACTCTTTGAAACCCCTTTTTTTCTGGTCAAGATTTTTAGGGGGAAATCTCAATTTTTTAGAGAATTTTTTTTTCAATTTAAATTATTTGGATTTTCTTTAGTAAAACTGTGATTGGAGGCAATCTATTAATCTATTATATTAAAAAAACATTTCAAGGTAAACATCTTAAAAATGTACGAAATGAGGTTGATAAGTAAATCATGTGTTTCAGCTAGATCTCACTCGTTTGCAATTTTAATCGTATGTGTATTTTTTCTTCCTAGATAAGGTAATACTCCTACCATTACAAATGAAAAAAAAAACACATTTCTGAATATATATATATATATATATATATATATATATATATATATAACAATGTGTAGGAAATAATTCCCTACTATAATTTATAAGGCTGTTAGAAGTCAGTGTTTTAGTGACTTGTGAACCACAAGGTGACTTCTAAAAGCACTTTACATATTATTAAAGGGACATTAAGCTTCATAACCTGCAGTGTTGCTGACTTATAGTTTATTGCTTGGACAATCTTGTCCAACATTGCCATGCTTTACTTTGTAAAATTAGTTCCACCAAACTATCTTTCTTCAGACAATTTATACATAGAATTTTCATAGCCATTTTGCATAGACCCTCCTTTGGAGGGGCACTGCATTTTCCCTTCAGTCTTCTGCATTCTCCTGGGGTAAGTTGCCCCAATTTGCAGGGCTGATTTGAATCTTGCGGTCAGTGTGCCTGTTATCAAGGTTGACTAAAGCTGGCCATAGACACAGAGATCCGATCGTACGAATCAAGGATTCTTACGATATTCGGACCGTGTGTGGAGAGTCCCGACATTTTTCGTCCGGTGGAGATCAGTCGTTTGCTCGATCGGACAGGTTAGAAAATTTCTGTCGGCTACGATTTTCAGAGGGAGACTGTCACTAGCTTTAACTATCGTACGATTGCTGTCTGGGGCAGAACATCGGCTGATCTGTTCTTACAACTTTATATTTGATCTGAATGGTAAGACTTTGATCTTTATGGTTAGTGGCAGGTCAGGAGATGGGGAAGTCCGATCGTACATTGATTCGTACGATCGGATCTCTGCGTCTATGGCCAGCTTAAGGCAGTCTGTGTGCTAGCACCTCACAGTGAACAAATGACTACGTTCATGTTTGTTCCTGACAACTCTTCTGTGGGAGCTGCTAAAGCACCAGTGTTCAGAATAAAGTTGCAAGACTTTTGCAGTTGCCTTGGAAACTTTTACATCTTTAAACCTGACAGCATTGCTATATGTGCTGGAGAGTAATCATTAGTTAGGCATGTGCCTGCACATGTAAATCCCCCTGGACTGTGGCTTTTACTTGGAAAAAATGCACCATTCAGGGATCTTTCATACCTAGCACCATCATCTCTTTTATTTTCAGAAGGGTCCCTTGTGGATTTTTAGGCTTGCACATGTGCAGTATAGTCAGAAAATGTTGCTATTGAGCACGTGTGCAAATCCGAGTCTGATGAAGCCATTATGGGAGGCTTGGAAAATAAAGAAGAGATGGTGGTGCACAGTTAGGTTAAAAAAGATCCATGGATCATAGAAAAGTTATCAGTTTTTAACCTATCATACTGGCGCCCCCAATGAATTACCTTTTCCTTGTCAACAAATTGTTCCAGTGCACAAAATAATAGTACAAAACCTAATAGTACAATACAATAGTAAAACCTGCATGCAGTTTACATGAATCAGAAAAAAGATTAAAACAGGTTATAGTTACTGAGATGCATTGAACAATATTGTACCACAGAGCAGAATGGCATCCACCCAGTTAGAGCAGTTTTAACACAAGAATTGACAGCACTATCAACTTGTAAATCGTTTCATTCAGTGCCAAATTTTGAGTCAGGAAACTTTCATGAAACTAGATCGCCCAGCTCTATCAATGAAATATCAACTCCACAACTCCTACTCCTTGGATGAGAAATTGTTCATCTCCCCCAAAACAGATATGGGATCTGTTATCTGGAGACTGCAGAAAACTCAGAATTATGGAAAGGCTCCCATAGAGTCAATTTTGTCCAAAATAATCCACATTTTTAAAAATGTTTTCCTTTTCCTCTGTAATAATAAATACTTGATCCCAAAATATTGGGTCATGTCTGGCCACAGGTCAGTCACCACCTGGCTGCAGCCTATTTGAAGAGTAATACCCCTGAATGGAGGGACAATTAGTAGAAGCCATAGTAAGGAAAAAAGAAAAGATTTAATAACAAAATGAGAAAATAATCAAACACACAGAAGGAGAAAAATACAGGCCTGTAATGAGGCTGGCAATGGTCAGTGCTGGTGGCAGGCAGGTGAAGTCCAAAAGGCAGGCGGCAGACAAGCAAGGTTGAGAAACAGGTCTGAGGTCAGAACCAAGGGAATCCACAGCAATAGGAGTCAGGTACCATGTGGGAACAGGAAGGTAGGAGAGAGGAACACAGGAAGGCAAACACGGAGCAGGGCAGGGAACACAGGAACCAGGAATCAGTCAGGAATCAGCATACCACAGGTTAGAATAAGCTCAGGAGCTCAGATGATTGAGCAACAGGAAGTTTGATGGCACAGGCTTATAAAGGGCATTGATTGCTTGACTGGCAACACATGTTGTTAATGATTCCTCGTGATTCCTGACACATTGTATTTTGTTGGCCTTGAAGGTTCCCATCTCTGTCATATTTCCTGGCCTACAAAAAGCAAACACATCTAACCCTAGTGGAAGCCCTAATCTTGCACATAAATATTGGAATTTCATACACAGGTATTTTCATGATTTATTGGTATAAAAATAGTTATAAATACAAACATACACATGGGCATAACTACCTGGGCCCATGGCACCTCTGAGGCAGCATTTTGCATGCTCCCCCCCTACTTACCATTACTAGAAATGTATGTATACTGATCAATAATTCAGCATGTGGCAGTTTGGCTATCTACAGTATCTGAAATTTACAAATATTTATAGAAAATCAGAGACCAAATCAGGGAAACATTGTATTATACTATGTGTTCAGTGTTCATTTGAGAGCCAACTGTATATAAGAGTGTTAAAAAACAAATTCAGAGAAAGCAGGCTACGTTTTCCAAGGGACCTGAAAAATCTACAAAAAAATCTGTAAAACATAAAATCCAGGACTTTACCTTGCACTAATAATAGCTCTATTCTGCACAAAATTTAGTATTTCAAATACTTGAATATTTAATATCTTGCTAAAACTCTTCCCCCAACTACTCAGAAAGGCAAAAGAGTGACATTTACCATGCAGGATCAAACATGTGGTGCTCAACTTCGTAGAAAAAACCCAGACAGAAGTCAACTGTTTGCATCTGTATAGGATTTTTCATCTTGTCAGACTGATTTATCTCTGTAAGAGATGTGAGCAGTAAGGGCAGCATGCAGGTCAGCTATAAATTTAAGGACTAGGGATCTTCTGTAGTCCTTAAATGTTGCACAATTTTGTATCATCAGGAGTTTTATCACAAAATGAAGACAACTTTAGAATTTCAGGAGGTGGTTGTATTGTTTGGGATTAACTATAAATTATGTAGGATTTACTTGGGTAAGTGTTTGAATCAGAATATTCCATTTTGCAATTCCAGCAAATAAGGTCAATTTTAATTGTATTTTTATCAGTAAGGACAGTGACTCATTTATATTGATGATGATATTAAATCTTCCCAAAAAAATTAACAAATAGACGCAATACAAATTTAGGTAGATGTATTCTCATATTTTTGGTCTGTGTTGATAATATAAAAATAGTATTTGTATGTGAGTGAAAGTAGGAATTCCCATGAAGTTAGAATTTCATTTTTGGAAAAATACTGAGGACAGAAAGAACCAAAATAACTTGAAGCAAAAATAGAATGTACTTTCAGACACAGTGTGCAAGAAATATGATTTAAGTTTCTGGGTCTGATGGTAAATCAAGTGTAACATAATGTCACATTTCTGTCATGAAAGTTCCAGATGAGCGAAAAGAATGAATAGAAAATGATTGGCTTCAGTAACTATATATAGTTAATATCACCATAACATGAACATTTTTGAAAGAGGAGTGTGTGTTTGGCCTTCAGTAAATGTCTTGTGTTAAGATGCTTACAGTATGTCAACCACCATTGTGTTAGTAATTAGGTGCCTTAAGTGCCCTTTAACACATGTGTTGGTGTGAGGTGGTGTACATTGGATAAATGTTAAACTTTTTTTTTTAATTTTGTGATTTGTTACAGACTTACCAACTTTTTTAACCTATGGAACTTTTTTTCTAATTATATGTGGACCACTTTGGCAGCATTTTGTAAGTGGTGTTGTTTCAGCCCCTTACTTTGTGGCAGTTAGGATGATATTGAGCATTAGCCTTAATGTATAACTTTTTAAGAGCACAAGATCTTCTCTTGTCTGGCATACCCAATATTAGTTTGACATTGGTGGTTGCCATATCTATAGTTTCTTGCCTAGGTTCTAATTGACTTGCACAATCACTGGCTTCTTTTTGCCAGAAGATCAGTTTATGATCTGTCTCTGTTCAGCAAATGTGTTAGTCACACTAATTAATTCAATATTACTGTACCTGAATTAAAGTAATATTCTGCCCTATTGTGAATCATTTGTTTTGAGTTTTCCTGAATGATAGGCAGTATCAGTTATGTGCATTTTATTTAAGTTTGTAGAATAGATTCATTTCTCAAGTACACTTTCCATCCTGTCAAATGCATGTAGTTATTGGGTTGCATTGCAAGCCAAGTTGTAACTTTGCCTCCTATGTTATCAGGGTCAGACAGGGTCACGAGACACTGGGAAAAAACCTGATAAGTCACAGCCCTTGTGACCCAGGTCCGATCTCTGTCAAGAACTTTCAGCATTCCAACCCCACCCCAGATTGCAGGCACAAGGAGGTGAAAGGAACATGATGTGCAATGTATGACAGTCAGCAGTGGAAGTTCATGACTGAGGTGGGGGGAGAGCACAGACATCCCAGTCAGACACAGTATGCACTGTATATTATAAAAGTCACTAAGTTAGTCCAAGTGCAGTAACCCATAGCAACCAATAAAGTTGACCAATAATTTCTACCTTCTTAAAGATGTAACAAAGACCTTGTAGCAAACGTTAAACCTTTAATTGCATAAAATCAAAGAAACTTTCCTGGTGCATAGCCAAAAGTATATGATCTCACCAGTTTAAACATGGGGTCTAGTGCACATGCCCCAGGCCTACAGCTCAAGATGGAGGTATTCAACCATGGAAGAAATGGCAAGCACTCACAGATTAAATGGACCGTCCAGTAAAAGAACTGCTAACTTTATTTTAAGCAAAGAGTGGACAAAACACTGCCTTATGTGTTTCACACACTCAGGCACCTAATCAGAGGTTTAAACAAAAATACATTTTTTTAAGAAATATTGTATGTACTGTATACATTGAGATGAAAAGAGATTGATTTCAGTCCAAGTCTGTGGGGGATACAAGAGTACAGAGAAGACATACCCACTGTGGTCCAACTGTAGTATCTATCCATGTAAGAGAACTCACAAGGGGGAACGTAATTAAAAGTCACAAGCGTTATTTAAAATGGTGTCTTTGCAAATGTTTAGCACTGCTTACAATGTAAAATCATTCACTGGCGAATATTACATGTCACGTTATTGCTAAGCAAAAGTTTTGTTAAAAATTGTTATATTGGGCAACTAGAAGCTGCAGATGAAAATCTATACATTTTTAACAAAGGGGCAAATTCACTAACCTGCGGAGTTGCGCTAGCGCAGGCTTCGCCACACTTCTCCGCACTTTGCCAGGCGAAATTTCGCCAGGCGCCGCTAATTCACTAATATCTGAAGTTGCGCTCAGGGAGGCAAAAGGTAGTGAAGTTGCACCAACGTTAATTAGTCAAGGAAAGCGCAGTTACGCTAGCGATGCCTAATTTGCATACGGCACCAAGTTAAAGTACAATGGACGTATATGTAGCAGCAAATACATTACACTACACAAGCCTGGGAAATCTCCATAAAATAAAATACAGTTGTTATTTTGCCCTATACATGTGGCCACTGTATAGTTTAGGTGCCATATGTTAGGAAATGTAGGGGTGAAGGAGGTTACCCCCAAAAAAAATTACGATCTTTTTCAGCCTATCACCCTTAAAAAAGGAAAAGACGCCAGCGTTTTTTGGGACTTAAAAAACTTTCTCTTGACTTTTGTCAACTTTTTTTAAAGCAAGCCCTATCTACAAGCGCAAGAGGTAACGTTCAGTAAAATCCGCAAGTTGGTGAATTAGCGTAGTTACGTCCCTTCGCCATAGCGCAACTTCGCCTGGCGTAAGGGTGCGAAGTAGCGTTACAGTAGGTCCACTTCGATAGCGAATTAACGGCAGTGCCCATTAGTAAATCGGCGAAGTAATGTCACACTGGCAAATTTGCGCTAGCGTTAGCCACTTCGTGCTTTAGTGAATTTGCCCCATAGTCCCCAGTTCCCATGCATAAAGAAAATTATAAAAACAAACCTTCCCATTATCCAGACTGACCCCATTTTAGGCAATATCCTCAAAGACGGTTGCAAGTTCGTCACTAAAAGAACAAAAACTCTAGGTAATATCTTGTCCCCTAGCTTAACTACCTCTTAAACTCCCAACACTCTGACCTGGCTGATTAGTAATGAAGTACAAATGTGGCTCCACAAGATGCCTGACACGCACCTATGAATCAGTGACAAAATTCTTCTCATCGTCAGTAACTAATACAAGCTAGAATATCAAACAGTATATAAACTGTAACTCTAAGAATGTGATTTTGCTGCTAACATAAAAAATGCGGAAAGCAATATACAGACGAAACTGCTAGGTCCTTGAAAGAACGCATATGTGAGTATTTGTCTGACATTAAGGGGAACAGAGGCACTAATGTTTCTGAGCACCAGGGTCTGAATTATGACATGGCTTGCTATTATGAATAATTCTATATATAGAATCTATATGTATGTTCTCAAATGCCTTATTTGTATATATATCTTACATTGTCAGGGAAAGTCGAGGAACCAAGATTGTGCCACAACTGAGTTGTTTGAAAGGAAAGTCACTCAAAAAAGTGGAGCTGGTTAAAAGAAAGGCTTCCATAGCTCATGTTTCAAGGTTACAGACTCATAGGGATAACACTCCCTCATGGTTTAAATTCCTACACTTCCTTCTCTAGTTGCTGGGCAGACACCTGTAAGGAAGTGATACTTATTATATTGTCTAACATTCATTGTATTATTGTTATTTCACTATTCATATTGCATCACCGGTATATTTTATTGCAATATACAAGTTACTGCATATCTACCTATTGTGTGGTATTTTGTCTGTTACTTTGGGTACAATAATTACTGCTATTGCAGTTCCCAGGGAGTTGTATGCCACCAATATCTGGTTTTAGCCCTGGGTGGAGGCACTTAACTTATTCAAACCCTACATACTGGATCTCCCACTTAGCTGAGGCTTGGGATCTATACTGTTAGTGCCACAGTGTGGCCCTGGATATTCCAGCCAAGAAAGGGTTACACACCCATGTATCTACTTTTGCTTATTAGTATAATGTGTAATGTGTACCATTGGCCCAGAGACTGATGCCCAAATCCTGTAACACTTCAGTGCTGGACAGAGGGTTGGCCTTCCTCTTTTGTCTTCCACGCAGGTGGGAGTGTATGCTGCTGGGAACATGGAACTTTGCCCCAGTAGATTGAAGGCCCCAAGAGTGGTGAGGCCCTTGGAGAAGTTGGGGATACAGGGACCCCATGAACGAGGTGTAGACAGGTCAGGGTAGTTCTCTGTAACAGCACTTTCTAGGAAAGTGAGGTAGATAGAACTAGTGAATAAGAGCAGCCTGTGCTCTGACTAAGAGGGATAGCAAGGCAGTAGCTCTCCCCTCAGGAAAGGCTGGTGTAACGTTCAGTATCCCACAACCCAGAGTAAACCCCAATGTCCCGGGCTCGGCTCACGCTTCGGCCTATAACCGCCGCCTTTCACGTAGGGTGGAGCCCTCCGCTACTCGGATGCCGCCAGGACTTAATAGTGAGGAGACTGAGGGAAGAACTCTGGGCGAGCAAGGGAACTAAATGTAAAGTTTATCAAAGTCCAGGAACGGGCCGGGTCGAAACCAATCGGAAATACGGTACAAAATCGGTAACAGCAGAGTAGTCGAGGTCACAGGCCAGGTCAGCAACTAACAGGGTCGAAGTACAAAACGGAATCCAAAGAGTAGTCAGGAACAAGCCAAAGGGTCAGAGCAGGCGGAAGTCAAACAGTAGTCAGGAATAGCCAAAGGTCACAACAGGAATCACAGAAATAATAACACCCAGAAACAGTAAACAGAACCTACGTTGGGCAGGGAACAAAAGGACTGCTGACCATTTAAGGATTTGAATTTGGCGCCATTGGACGCTGGCGAATCAGCGCCAGCGCCTGCGCAATCGCGTCAGCGCGACTGTTCCTTTAATTGCTGCGCGCTCCATAGGAGCCGGCGCCTGAGGCCTAGCCGCATCGGCGACAGAAGAGAGAGACGGGCGTCCCCGTCGAGGGGGCGACAGGCGTCCCTGTCGTCCCCTCGGTAAGTTTCTTACAGCTGGCCTGTAATATAGGGATCACAGCCTGATAGGGATTTAGGTTATGTGATTCCCCAGATCCAATGTGTGGGGGATCCAGGTCACGGTACAGAGATCCTAAGGATGGATCTATCAATGTGGTATGCTATCTCCACAGGGTTGTCAAGAGGTGCTGGTTCTGAATTGCTGCAGTAATACCTGACATATGTTAATATCTCAAGGATTGTGAGTATAAAAACCCTGATTTGCACTTTAAGAGAATAAAAACTGTTGCTATTTGTATTGTTCAAGAAAGTTCTGGTGTCCAATTTATTTTATTTAGTCACGCAGCACAAATGAGGTGTAGTTGCACAACACCACTCTTCC
Organism: Xenopus petersii; assembly: GCA_038501925.1. NCBI lineage: Eukaryota > Metazoa > Chordata > Amphibia > Anura > Pipidae > Xenopus > Xenopus petersii. The sequence goes on along the minus strand of CM076680.1, from coordinate 69,615,862 downwards.
ACCCTTTCATGTAGCATAGGCCAATCCTGTGGAGAGAGGGTCAAATGTAAACAGTTCTCTGCCTGTTTTGCTAGCTGGACAAGGTCTAGTCTAGCGTAGATGGAGTTACACACGCATACTCTTGGTGGGAGACGTGTGGTGTACTCCACAGCACATGATATGGAAGAAGGTTCCAATATAGGAGAATTATATGAAAGTATAGATTTGTACAAGCTCACTAGGGTCAACTTTATATGCAGCATTATATAACAGATAATTTATATTTAATGTAATGGTTTTACAACTGTTAAACAGAAACCTTTTTCTTCAAAAATATATAAAAACAAAAATAATACAAATATTTATTTATTTTTGTATTTTTACAAATATAAATCTACAGAACATATATACTTTATAACAGTTTTGGTATTGTTCCTTCTGCAGGAAATTAACTCAGCCCTGGACAGGACACCAAAGCCTAGTTTATCAATCTTAATAAAGTAGTCAAGTCCAAACCAGCGGTTTTTCTACATGCACGCAGGGCAGCACAGTCTAATCTATCAGAATTGCCATTAGTTTACTAACTCTCTGTGCTTGCTGCATGAGCATTCAGAAAACATTCATGTTTCATTTGATTTGATTTGTGTAACACACAGCACACACAGTGACATGCTCATTAAAATACTCACAGTGACACACACAAATATACACTTATAGTGACACAGACTTGACAGTGGCATGCACAGACATCCCAACATACACACAGACAGTGACAGACACAAACAGAGGGGCACAAATATGGTGAAATACAGTATGATGTGAATCACTCTGTGACATTCTCACAGATGCAAAGACATGGTATCACTAGACATGGTATCTATTGTTGACAATTATCTGGAATTTTACTGGTTTAAAAGTATGCTTGCTGTCAAAATTATAAACAGGGAACAAAAGTAACAAAGATCGGAAGGTCAGTACATTTTTTCCCAAATAAGTTGACAAATAAGTAAGACTACAGCTACACAGATAGTGATAGAGACACAGTAAGACATGAAGGGGCAGATTTACTAATGGTCGAAGTGAATTTGAGATAATTTTCGAAGTAAAATATTTTTTGGATACTTCGACCATCGAATAGGATACTACGACTTCGAATTTACCTCGATTCAAAGTTAAAATCATTTGAATATTTGACCATTCGATAATCAAAGTACTGTCTCTTTAAAAAAACTTTTTGTTGAAAAAACGTTGAATTCGATATTGGAATTCAAAGTTTTTTAATTCAATGGTCGAATTTCGAAGTTTTTTGGACTTCGAAATTTGACCCTTGATAAATCTGCCCCCATGAGTGGCAGTAATACACAGTTACAGACAAAGAGTGACAAACATAAAGGATGAATGTATATATATATATATATATATATATATATATATATATATATATATATATATATATATATATATATATATATATATATATATATATCCTCGCCCCCGGGCCGCCCGATAGTTTCTGGCCGTGACTCACTATTACATCCAATAGGGATCTATTTGTATAGTTTATTGCAACCGGTTGTTTGTGCCACCCCTACATACTTACGTGATACACCTCATCTTTTGGAATGTGTTAAAAATGTATCTTTTACACAGGATGTGCCATACCTGTTGGCAACTATGGATGTGGTAAGCCTGTATACCATTATTCCCCATATGGCAGGTTTAGCTGCTATTGAACATGCTCTTTCGGAGTCGACAATATATATTGGTCCACCGATTTCTTTTGTATTAGAATTACTGGAATTGTCACTAACCCTAAATTATTTTCATTTCGAAAATAATTTTTATTTACAAACATCTGGGACAGCTATGGGGGCGGCCATGGCGCCTGCATACGCTAATTTGTTTATGCACCATTATGAGCAATGCCATATAGTTCCACGGTTTGCTGAAAAGATGTTTCTCTTTAAACGCTACATCGATGATATGTTAATCATCTGGCGGGGGTCCCATGATGAATTCATTGAGATGGTTAATGAACTTAATACATTGGACAGTCCGGTAAGATTCACCTATACCATACATCCCAATACAATCCAATTTTTGGATATTGAATTGAAACTGTACAATAATAAATTGGATTTTACTCTCTTTAGAAAACTGACTGACAAAAATACACTTCTTCATTATGAGAGTTGTCATCCATCCTCAATGAAAAAAGCCCTTCCTATTTTTCAATTCTGTAGGGTACTGAGAAACAACTCTGATAAACGTGTTGCTGAATGTCAGCTTGGGGAAATGTGGCTCCGCTTTAGTGAGCGTGGCTATCCGGATAGGTTGTTACATCAGGCCCTTTCCACCGCTAGACAAAGGATAGCGGATATAGGTGAGCGACCACAAAAGGAATCTAAACTTACCTTTACTACCACCTATAATACATGTGCTGATTTGGCCAGTGGAAAATCATTGAGGCTGATAAGTCTTTAAGACAAGTGGTTTCAGGACCCCCAATGTTGTGTTACAAACGGGGCACAAACCTAAGAGATCTGTTGGTTAAGAGCGATCCGATAATGTACTATTCCAAGAAACCAGGGGGTTGGCTAAGTACACTGAAACCCGGCTGCTTTAGATGTCCAAATTGTACATCTTGCAGGTATATGAACCCGGCAGCGCCGATCCGCGCCTTTATGCCGCCTGAGGCGGCCTTCCGTTGCCGCCCCGACCCCTCCTCACGGCGCTCACATTTTCTGCGCAGGAGGGGGTCGGGGCGCTGCACGACGCTACTGCAGAGAGCGCAATTGCGCTCTCTGCACTAGAAGAGCCGAATTTCCGGGTTGAAAACCGGAAATTCGGCTCTTAGTTACCAGGAGCGGCATTTTTGCCGCCCCTGATAACCAGGGGGGCGCTGCCGCCTGAGGCAAGTGTCTCAACTCGCCTCTTTGGTGGAGCGCCCCTGGAACCCGGGTACATCATTTTTTCATCCCCAAACTGACAAACGATTAAACATTAGACACCACATTTCGTGTACCACCACCCATGTGATATACTTGATCACGTGCCCCTGTGGGTTATCCTACGTAGGCAAGACAGACCAAACATTGCGGCTACGGATGGATGGGCACCGCTCTGCCATCAGTACAGCCTTCAGAGATGGCCATACCACCAAACCTAGGCGAAACATTTTTTGGAAAAAGGGCATAGATTGCCCACATTTAGATTTATAGCCATCGACCATATCCCACCCCTGAAGCGAGGGGGAGATAGATCTAGATTGCTACTGCAGCGTGAAACCTTTTGGATCCGTAAACTTAACACTGTTGCCCCTGCAGGATTGAATGAATATTGCTCTTTCCTATGCTTTTTAAATCAGCGCTAAATATGACTTATAAGCTACATAGTTGCCATCAAGCTCTAAAAATGTTTCCACATTGAGTTGTCTGTATGTTTTGTTTTACTTTGTATCAACTTTTAAGTAACAAAAGTTTTTTATACTTTGCAGTAATCACACACATTTGTTTCATCTATCTGGTGCTGGATTCTTTACAGTCACCTGATTGCGGGGGTGTGCACAATTGGGTGAGTGACATGTTTTTAGCTATTTAAACATGGTGGATTTATTAAAAATATGGTCTTGATAAAGGTCTTAGGAGCAGACCGAAACGTTGGCCGAATTTTTAATGTAATTTAATAAACATGGAATTTTAATTTTTTGTATACAAATCCTGGTGTGCATCTTTTTCCTTTCGCTATTTGGATAATTTTGCCTACTAAGATAGCACCCAGGTATCAACTCAGAATCATGCATTACGGTGTGCGTTAAGAACTTTTGGACTGTATATATATATATATATATATATTCTATATATATATATATATATATATATATATATATATATATATATATATATATTCAAATAACAAAGAGTAACATGTATATATATAGAGACACTGTTAAACAGACATAGTGAGTGTGACACATAGTGATACAGTAAATCATTGGTCCACAAAAACAAACTCACATAAAACCATAAACCTGGATTTATTAATGTAGTGAGTGCTATGTCCAAAGTGAAATTATTCAAATGAATGTTTTTTACCCACAAGCCAGAATAAATTCAGAATTGCAGCATAGCAGCAGTTGTCCTCAAAATAGATTCTGCCACTATTTGTGCAAGATGGATCAACAGGAATACAAATTAAATTCACTAGAGCAGACTCAGCAGGCACAATGGAGTTAGTTGCTGGTTACTAAGGAGCATATATGTATCCAAGTGCATTTGTGAATAGTGTCAATGCACAATGCAGTTATTTTAGGTGTTCTTATGTGCATTAATGAACCTTACAAAGAAATAAGCATACAGAGATACACAGACTTAATCAGTAGTCAGTAGCCATGCTTATAGGACATGTGCAATCATGTCACTATGGGATCATTTAATAAAAGGCATAAAGATTTCCCAGGTTTATTAAGTCATGGCAACCAATGCAATGTTTGTTTTTAAACTGACCTATAAACAATAGCTGCTGATCAGTTACTATGCATAACTAGATATGTAGCAGATTTTGTAGTATGTATTACATAACTGCATGCCATTTACATTTGTTACTGGATGAACATTTTTAAGTTTGTCCTATTATCAGTGCAACTTCCACTGTTCTCTATTAGGTTGATCTACTGTACAAACAACCCCCCCCAGCTTGAAGGAGAAACAGCTTCATTTCATAACACCATATGACAGGTGAATGATCAAGCATTGCTATGGTTACCTATGATATCATGGGGCCAGAGCTATTGACTGGTCAGTCTAGGAATATCCTGCCTGGTTTTCCTAAGTTGGAAAACCAGGCATGCAGTTTTGACCCAGGCAGCCCTTCCAAACACCCGGCTGTCTGTTTCAAAACTGGACAGATGGCAACTCTAATGTTTGGATTTACTTTTTTTTTCAGGAATTGTTTTTTTTCTCTAAAACTTTTTAAAGTTTTTTTTAAAAATATCTCTTTAACTCCAAACATTTGAGATTCATATAAGTGTAAAAACCATGAAAAACTTGAATACAACATTTTTCCAAGTTAAAGCAGTCGAGGTCCCATAGAAGTCAATAGGAGCTTCGCTGACCCTATTGGACTTCTTGTTTTAGCCATTTAGACGTTTAGAGGTTTTCGGATTTTTTATTCAACTGAATAAATGAGCCTCCCCATATTGCATTTTGGAAATGATTTTTCTCCTCAAGAAAAGCACACAGTTATGTGTATATATAAGAAATACTTACCAGTAGCCTAGAAGGCAACCAGGTCATAAAAGTTTACTTGATTTGAGTATCTGGGCAAACTGGAGACAGAAGGCATGTAAAAGGAATTATATGTATGTCACATGATTATGGAGTAAAATGGGATAAAATGCTATCCAAAATATTGGCACGCTATGCCCAGAAGGTTATTTTTCATAAACCAATATTCAAAACTCCAGGTACTGGCACAGCTGGCTATAGGCCAGCCCTAGTGTCCCACCTGGACCCACACTCGTGCACGAACGATCATGTGCACTATTGAATTGCCAACAGGGGTGGTGAGGGGAGATACTTTGTACTAGGGGTAAGCTACATCTTCTGCTACCCCTAGTTCTGGCCCTGCTGCAGGCCTTCAGTCTGTTCCAGCTTAACCAACCAGCACATGGAAACAAGGTAACCATAACAATCTCCAAGAAGACACAAGGACACAAGAATTCATTAAGGTACACACAATCCATGCTACAGACATAAAGGGCCAGATTCAATTCATTGAGGTTTATTCAATTCAATTCAAAAGGTTTATCACGTGAAAACTCGTGGACAAGATTCAATTTGAGATGCAACACAATTCAGAAGAACTTATCTCACAGTTTATCACTTAAAAACGCTATTTAAGTATATGGGAAAAATTGTTCCCAAAAAGTTCCCATAAGTTTTCATATGGTAAGTTTTCACATGATAACTTTTTCTCACTCAACTGAATTTGGCCCAAAGGCAGAAATTTTATAAAATGTGCAAAAAGAAAAAAATTGTGCATATAAATTTGAATGTCGCAATGTAATATTCCTAATTAGATTTTTATTGTATTGTGAATCTTAATTAGGCATTGCGTACCTTTAAGACCTGCTTGAAGGTGGTGTAAAGGTTTGGAACAAGCATAACAAATTTTTCATTAATACGTTTTATTACATACACTGCACAAACTACACTAGCGCAAACTATAAACTTTGCAATCGCTATTCTATTGTTGCATGAGGGGCAAAGTGATTGCAAAGTTGCTACATTTATTTAAATTGTGAACGCTTTTTACTTTAGCGACCAATATTACATTCCGTCAAAATAGTTTCTCGAGAATCAGGGTTCCTGCATATTTAATCTATATCTGTAAAAATAATGACATTGATAAATGGTTTGTTCCAATAATCTATTATATTCTTTAAAAAAAAATCCCCAAATTTTAGTAGATATAATTAAAAATATTTCTAAAGGGAACTTGTCAATGTTAATTGTTGATCTATAAAACGCCTCTGCTCTGGTACATTTCTGTTGTAGTTAATGCAACCTCATATATTCATTCAACTTTCTTGCATCATCCTTGGAAAGATAACCTTTAAATTATACTTTTGTGTCTTTACAATTCATTCTAATTACAAGATGTTACATTTGCTGTGCAATTTCTTTAAAGGGCATATGCTTGTTTATTGAAAATACCTTCTGTGAGTTAGTTGACTAGGTACCCAGAATATTCAGTAGTATGTATGAGAGTGAGGAGCGTAAAAGCTGACCCCTTGAGGAAGATCTTGCATGTCCTAACATATTTACTGACAGCTCTCATGAATATAACTTTACTTGCTTAAAAATTATTGTAAATCTTTATGGTGTAACTTTCTCTAACCAAACCATGTTGATTCTTTTTGATCCTTTCTTATTTTTTTACTCTTGTGCTTAGGGTTATGTTTGAGTTTCTGCTATTGTAGGGCTGCGTATATGGAAACCATATATGTGAGTGGCATAAAAGGGGAACAGCAGAACAGGGTGGGAATATGGTGGAGAAGCAAATGAGTCTTAACAATTGTGACCCAGTGGGGGAAGCTGTAAGGTAATAGAGAAATATAAATACAATTAGTTAAAGGGGTTGTTCACCTTTGAGATAACTTTTAGTATGATGTAGAGAGTGTTATTCTAAGACAATTTGCAATTGGTTTTAATTTTTTATTATTTGTGGTTTTTGAGTTATTTAGAAGTAGACTAGAACTGTTGTTCATTATGTTTTTTGGCTTCTGCACCAGTCCAAGGCAACCAAAGCCCTTCAGCAGGGAAGATCTGTTCCAGCAGCTCCACCGCTTCATTTCTGCTTATTCACTTCACATGCTCTGTGCTGCTGTCAATGACTGAATTTAGGGACCCACTTAAAATATACAGTACACATATAGGATATAAATGTCACAATTTAAGGCTGATAAGTAATTAATATAGATAATTACTACATGACAGAACAGAAACCAGTGCAACTAGCATGAGAATCTAATAATCAGCCTTGGAGCATCATCTTATATTACAGTATAACCTCATTTTCATCTTGATAATATGTGATGACCACTAATCTTAGTTTCTCAACAGCTGCTCAGAACCCACTGAAATGTGATTGTTGCATACCCCCTGTGACAAGTTTGAAGTCCTGGATCATTGCTGAACTAAAACATAATTTTTATGGTTTAGTTCTCCTTTAAATAACATAAATAGTTGAATTGTTGCACAAATACATTTCTTTTTCCCAGATATGAGTAAAAGAATAATAATTGAATACGCCTATGCTTACCATCTAAAACTACAAATTGTATTCACTATAATACTTGTTTTTAGTATAATGTCAAACACATACGACTTATGCAAACCTCAAGGTTCATGTCTGTTTGTGTTTTAACAAAATATATAATTTGTTGAGGCGTGTTTAATGTTCTAGCTCAGCTGCTAAAACATATTTCAACATTCCATTAAAACATATCACAAAGAAATCTGCTGCCAGATGGAATATCCTTTATGGCTGATTTATCCTCAGATGTTAATGTTCCACATTTCCAACCTCATATGTATACTATCTAAGGTAAAAAAAAAAAACATGCATATAGGTTTTGAATTAATAAATTAATTTTAGTTTAAGATTGCTAAAAAAAATATCTAGTGTAACTGAAGTCATATAATTCCTTGCAAATAAAGAAGAAGGAAAGGTGAAATCACTGGAGGGTACCAAAAGTTAGGCACACCCCCAATGATTTTATTATATAATATTATAATTGTAACACCCGCCGCTGGTTTTGAGCGCCGGCGCATAAGCGCAGGCACACGTCAACTTGGGCGCCGGCATCGAGGTGCCCGCGCACGTCAAATCAGACACCTGCGCTCACATACTTAGGAGCTATGACCTCTAATTTAGGCGCCTGGCTTCCTATTGGTCCCTGATGTGTCTGTCTTCCTCAGCCTGCTCCTGATTGGTTCCTGTTCCCTTAAATACCTTCCTCTTCCTCCTCACATTGCCCAAGCTGGCTTCAGTTCCTACTGTTCCTGCTAAAGCCCTGGTTGTTCGAGTTTCCTGGTTTTGACCCTCTGCCTGTTTTCCTGACCTCCGAACCTTCGCTGCCTGAATTCGACCTCTGCCTGCATTTAACTACGCCTTAGCCTGACCCCTTGGTACTTCGCTTCTTTGAAACCTGTCTTCTGGAAACGACCTTTGCCTGCACTTGACTACGCCTTGCCTGATCCCTGGTTACTTCGCTCCTGGTAACTCGCCTGGCTTCTCTACCACCTCCGCAGCAGAAAGCCCGGGGCCCCAAAAGGGCGTCGGTGAATACCGGAGCCGTAGAGAGGTTCCTGTTACCATCAGTTCTCCTGGATCAGCTATCTTCCTCCGGGATCCGAGGTAAACAGATTGTTATAGTTAGCTTGGGCCAAAAAGGATGGATCCCTCCCAAGCCGCTGGTCGTTCTTCCTCATTGGAGACAGTCTTAGAGGCCCTTATGAAGCGTCTCGAGGACTCCGAGGCTTCTCAGTTGCACCTTGCCCAGAGCTTGCAGCACCTCTCAAATCGCCTTGATGCCTTGCAGGCTTCCCAGACTCCGCTGCCTCCTGTCTCTGTTGCACCACCAACCCCAGTTTTGGTTCCGGCTCCATTGTCCAGCGGGGAGAGTTTTTCCTGGAGACCCAAGATCTCAGCTCCTCTTCGCTATTCTGGTGATCCAGAGACCTGTCGGGGTTTTTTGAATCAATGCAAGATTCATTTTGAACTCTCACACTTCCCGAATGAGAAGTCCAAAGTGGCCTACGTCATGACCTTGCTTCATGGGAAAGCCTTGGCCTGGGCTTCTCCTCTTTGGGAACGGGATGATCCGTTGGTTCACAACTCCACGGCATTTCTTTCCACTTTTCGTGAGATTTTTTGATGCCCCCGGCAGGAAGGAGAATGCCTCTACCCGCCTCCTGAAAATTTCACAAGGGGCACTCTCCGCAGCTGAGTACGCCATAGATTTCCGTACCATTGCCGCGGAGGTATCCTGGAACAACGAGGCCCTTGTAGCTGCCTTCTGGAATGGTCTCAATGAGTCCCTTAAAGATGAATTGGCTGCTCGAGATCTTCCTCCGCTATTTGAAGACCTGGTCTCTCTGGTGATCCGCATTGATGTGCGCCTGAAGGAGAGGCTTTCGGCCAAGTCACAAGCCCATAGATTGCTCCTCGACTCTCTTCCTGTGCCGGAGGAACCCATGCAGCTGGGGGCTACCAGACTTACACCTGAGGAAAGGTCTCGCCGCCGTACAGCAGGTCTGTGTCTTTATTGTGGCCTGAAGGGTCACTTTGTTAAGACCTGTCCTAATAAGCCTCAAACTCGGCCGCAGGGAAACTCCAAAGCCTAGGTCGGCGGGTGGAGACCGTCCTGGGCACTGCCACTTCTTCTCCATCAAGAAATTTCTCTCGTCTGTTGGTTCCCTGCTGTATTAAACGTCTCTCCAGGACCATCCCTTGTCAAGCCTTTATTGACTCAGGTGCTGCTGGGAACTTCATTGATCTCTCTTTTGTCCGAGCTTCTTCCCTGCCTCTTGTCCCTCTTCAAGTGCCTCTGGCGGCTCATGCGATTGATGGACATCCTGTCTCTCCTGGTCTTATCACCCACTCCACTTCTCCTCTGTATTTGCAAGTTGGTGACCTCCATAAAGAAGAGATCTCGTTTCTGGCCATCTCCTGTCCTTCGACCCCTATCATTTTAGGGTTACCCTGGCTCCAGTTACATAACCCTATGATTGATTGGTCTTCTGGAAAGCTGTCCTCCTGGAGTTCCTGCTGTTCCTCTAATTGTTTATCCTCCTCATCCTCTTCTCCAGTCTCCATTTGCTCCGTCTCCACGCTTGAGTCTCTTCCTTCCTGTTATAGAGACTTTTCTGACGTCTTCGAGAAGAAGAGTGCCGAGGTTCTTCCCCCCCACCGGCCCTATGACTGTCCTATTGACCTGATCCCTGGAACTGTCCCTCCTAGGGGAAGAACCTACCCTCTGTCTGTGCCTGAAACCCAAGCCATGAAGGAGTACATCCAGGAAAATTTGGCTAGGGGGTTTATTCGGAAGTCCAACTCGCCTGCTGGTGCTGGATTTTTCTTCGTCCAGAAGAAGGATGGGGGTCTTCGGCCGTGCATCGATTACCGGGGTCTAAACAAGATTACCGTTAAGAACAGGTATCCTCTTCCCCTTATCCCTGAGCTGTTCGATAAACTCAAAGACGCCAACATTTTTTCGAAGCTGGACCTGAGGGGAGCCTATAATCTGATTCGGGTTCGTCAAGGGGACGAATGGAAGACAGCGTTTAACACACGCGATGGCCATTATGAATATCTAGTTATGCCATTTGGCCTCTGCAACGCGCCCGCTGTCTTCCAGGACTTTATGAACGATATTTTTCGAGATCTCCTCTATTGTTCTGTTGTTGTCTATCTGGATGACATTTTGATTTTTTCTTCTTGTGAGTCTCTCCATGCTTCTCATGTGAGGCAAGTCCTTCAACGTCTCAGAGAGAATCATTTGTTCGCCAAGATCGACAAGTGCGAGTTCCATCAGTCGAAAATTTCTTTCCTTGGTTATGTCATTTCTCCCTCCGGCTTTGAAATGGATCCGGCCAAGGTTTCGGCAGTCCTGAATTGGGTTCCTCCCTCTAATATGAAAGCAGTCCAACGCTTCTTGGGGTTCGCCAATTTTTACAGGAAATTCATCAAGAATTTTTCCGGCATTGTCCTCCCCCTTACTGCTCTTACCCGGAAGGGAACACGATTTGTCTGGTCTCCTATGGCTCAGAGAGCGTTCGACGATCTGAAGCAAGCTTTTTGTTCTGCTCCCGTCTTAGTTCATCCAGATGTCTCTCGACCTTTTATTTTGGAGGTGGATGCTTCAGAGTCCGGTGTTGGAGCCATTCTCTCTCAGCGGCTTGATTTCCAGGGTCCCCTACACCCTTGTGCCTTCTTTTCCCGGAAATTTTCTTCTGCCGAGAGGAATTACGACGTTGGCAACAGGGAACTTTTGGCGGTTAAGCTGGCTCTGGAGGAATGGCGTCATCTTTTGGAAGGTTCGGTTGAACCCATTACCATTCTTACGGACCATAAGAACCTGGAATACATCTCTGCCGCCAAGAGACTGAATCCTCGTCAAGCACGTTGGGCCCTCTTCTTTTCCAGGTTTAACTTCATTATCTCCTATCGTCCTGGTTCAAAGAACTCCAAGGCTGATGCTTTGTCCAGATCATTTTCTACTGATGAAGTTTTGGTTCTTCCTCCCATTCCAATTATCCCTCCTGAATGCATAGTTGCTCCTGTATCCGTTATTCCTCCAGAGTGTCCTCCTGGGAAAACCTTTGTGCCTGCTTCCTCTGTTCCTCAAGTCCTGGGCTGGGCTCATTCTTCAAAGTTGGCAGGGCATCCTGGTGTCGGTAAGACCTTTGACCTGGTGTCCAGATATTTTTGGTGGCCCTCCTTGAAACAAGATGTCTCTTTGTTTGTATCTTCCTGTGTTATCTGTGCCCAACAGAAGATTCCAAGATCTCTTCCTTGTGGCCTTCTTCAACCTCTACCTACTCCCTCCCGACCCTGGGTTGACATTGCTATGGACTTTGTGGTCGACCTACCCAAGTCTTCGGGGATGACTACCATCTGGGTTGTCGTGGATAGGTTCTCGAAGATGGCACATTTTGTCCCCTTGAAGAAGTTGCCTACCGCCTCCACTCTTGCTCAACTTTTTGTCAAGGAGATCTTTCGTCTGCATGGCATTCCTTCCTCCATTGTCTCTGATCGTGGCGTTCAGTTTGTTTCAAAATTCTGGAGGGCTTTTTGTAAACTTTTGGACATTCACTTGAACTTTTCCACGGCTTACCATCCTCAGAGTAATGGCCAGACTGAAAGGACGAATCAGTCTTTGGAGCAGTTTCTCCGATGTTTCATCTCGCAAAATCAGGACAATTGGTCGGATCTACTTCCTTGGGCTGAGTTTGCACATAATAACCTTAAGCATTGCTCCTTAAACTGCTCTCCCTTTTTCTGTGTCTATGGTCTCTCTCCTTCAGCTCTTCCTCCAACTGCTGTCAAGGTGGATGTTCCTGCGGCTGACTCCCTGTTTCGGGACTTTCAGAAGATCTGGACAGATGCTCGTTCCGCCCTTACTAAGGCTTCTTCGCGCCAGAAGGTGGCTGCCGATAAGCATCGTCGCCCTGCTCCCAGGTTCAAGGTAGGGGACTCTGTCTGGCTCTCTTCCAGAAATATCAAGGTCAGGCAGTCCTGCCCTAAGCTGGGTCCCCGCTTCCTCGGTCCTTTCAAGGTTAAGGAAATCATTAACCCAGTGTCAGTGAGGTTGGACCTCCCTCCCAGCATGAACATTTCAAGCTCATTCCATGTTTCTTTGCTCAAGCCTTTCGTCCAGAACGCATTTTCTTCTATGGAAGCACCTCCTCCTCCTGTTCTCTTGAATGGTCATCAAGAATTTGAGGTGCAAGACATCATCGATTCCCGTAAGTCTAGAAGGGGAGTCCAGTACCTGGTCCACTGGAGAGGTTTTGGTCCTGAGGAGAGATCTTGGGTGAAGGCTGCTGATACACATGCCCCCCGATTATTGAGGTCCTTCCACAGGAAGTTTCCCGACAAACCCTGGGAGCCCCCGGAGGGGTCTCCTGAAAGGGGGGGTACTGTAACACCCGCCGCTGGTTTTGAGCGCCGGCGCATAAGCGCAGGCACACGTCAACTTGGGCGCCGGCATCGAGGTGCCCGCGCACGTCAAATCAGACACCTGCGCTCACATAATTAGGAGCTATGACCTCTAATTTAGGCGCCTGGCTTCCTATTGGTCCCTGATGTGTCTGTCTTCCTCAGCCTGCTCCTGATTGGTTCCTGTTCCCTTAAATACCTTCCTCTTCCTCCTCACATTGCCCAAGCTGGCTTCAGTTCCTACTGTTCCTGCTAAAGCCCTGGTTGTTCGAGTTTCCTGGTTTTGACCCTCTGCCTGTTTTCCTGACCTTCGAACCTTCGCTGCCTGAATTCGACCTCTGCCTGCATTTAACTACGCCTTAGCCTGACCCCTTGGTACTTCGCTTCTTTGAAACCTGTCTTCTGGAAACGACCTTTGCCTGCACTTGACTACGCCTTGCCTGATCCCTGGTTACTTCGCTCCTGGTAACTCGCCTGGCTTCTCTACCACCTCCGCAGCAGAAAGCCCGGGGCCCCAAAAGGGCGTCGGTGAATACCGGAGCCGTAGAGAGGTTCCTGTTACCATCAGTTCTCCTGGATCAGCTATCTTCCTCCGGGATCCGAGGTAAACAGATTGTTATAATAATATTATTGTACCTGATACCCTAGGCCTGTGCTCCTGTTAGCAAAAAACTGCATGGACCTGGAGTTTTCAGCGAACAACATGGCACAATCCTCTTCTTCCACTTCATTTTTCTTTGCTATCCCAGGCTGATGCATGAGCAGTCAAGGGTGAAAGCTGGCTATTTTACATATCTTCAAATGAAAAATGAAACAGCTTTTTCTTCAAAGTGCATTTTAGCAGACCATATTTTTCTCTATCCATGTCTATTTATAAAGGAAACCCTGGGTTACTGAAATAAGTTCAAACAAAGTTGATCCAGGCACTTGTCCGATCGCAGATATATCTCACATAAATAACATTTTGGTTCCCTTCTTCCCTTAGGAAGAAAAGACATCAACTGTAAAATATGCTCATGCATAATATGTATAAGCCATAGTAGGGATGGGCGAATTTGACCCGTTTCATTTTGCTGCCAGCGAAAATTTGTTGAAATGCATAAAAGTCTATGGGTGACAATTTTTTTTCTCCCATTGGAGCCTATGGGTGTCATTTCCACAGCAAAACTCAGCGAAAAAAATTTGCTCATTCCTACTCACAAGCCTTCTACAAATGGGCACAAAATGTTGAATCGGGGCAGTATACTCAACAAATACGGCCAAGAAATGGAGTTGAATGCTTTATAAATGTCAAGCATCAGCAATAAAGGAGGGGACTTTGAGTTATTAGCATCCTTTATGTTGTTAATCAGTCTGCGAATAGAATTAGTGGTCTCCCTGGTATAAAACCAGACTGATCTGGGTTTATCAATCTAGACATGTACTTACTAAGCCTGAAGCCCAAGATTTTGGAAAATAATTTAACATCAACATTCAATATCAAAATCGGTCTATAATTCTGAACTTTAGTCAGGACAGGTCAGGTCTTTATTCGGTTTAGGGAGGAGATAAAGGTTAGTTGGAGCATTTCTGGTGGGTCACAATGGCCTGCTAGCATATCATTGAAAAGAACTATAAGTGAGGAATCAATTATTTATATTTCTTATAGTAGATAGGAGGAAAGCCATAGGGTTCGAGACTGGACCTATTTTTCAAGGTCTGAATGGCATATTTGACTTCTTCCGTGATGGGAGAAATTTGTTTTGTCTGTTCTGGGTGTGATAATTTAGGGAATGTAATCTGATCTAAATACTGGTCTCTGAAATGTCTTGGTATTGACGGTGCAAAGGGAGTTCACTGCCTCGTAAAATTTTTGAAATTCTGAGATAGTCTCCAAAGGCTTATAGACCTGTTTCCCTGAAGTATTAGATACGGTTAAGATTGGAAGGAATCCCTGCTCTGATTTCAATTTATTTGTCAATAAACGATTAGGTTTTCTTTGAGTGAGAATAGTTTATAGTGAGAATAGTGGAAGGGTTTCTCAGCTTTTTCTTGCAACAATGTTTTCAGTTGAGATCAGTCAAATATCATAGAGAAGGTTCGAAGAACGGGCTGTTTTATGTTGAGTTTCTAATGATGGGACAGAACTTTCAAGGGCTTCAAGCTAAGTTGTAAACTCTTTTTTTTTTTTTTATGCCAATTTGATGAAAGATCTCCGAATAACCAATGTATGAGCTGGCCAACAATCAACAATTGTGTTAACCAGGGGACACAAGTGATTCATTACGGCTCCACAAGTGCTGGGTTGTGGGGACTTAGAGAGTACACGTTACCTGTACTGGGGCATGGTCAGACCAAATTATGGAAAAAGTTGTAGCCCAGGTAATATATTCTAAGGTATATTGCGACACAAAAAGATGATCAATTCTGGAGTAATATAAAAAAATGTATATTATGTATCATTTGGATGGAGGGTTCTCCGAGAACCCACAAGGGGAATTTCTTGAAGTATATATTTAGGGGCTGCTGGCATATTTAATGCTGTAGGGGCAGAATGGTCAAATGTGGGGTTCAGAACTAAATTAGTGTCTCCTAAAACAAACACTAAACCCTAGCATGTGCATTTGTAACAAATTAAAGACATCGGTATAAAATTGACATGCTCCTGTGGAGGGAGCATAAAGTTTAAGAAAGGTGTGACGGGTGTGTCCATAATAGAACCAGTCAAAAGTACATATTGTCTTTCAGAATCTAAAACAAAGGTCCCTAAATGGAATTGTACATGAGTTCATAATGTAATCGATACTCCTCTGGCCTTAGAACAATATGAAGTGGCATATATTTGTGAATAAGGCTTCACCAATCAGACCAATGCATTTCTTGAAGAATCCTAGGATCTTTTTATAATATTGCCCTGGCATTTTACGTTGACTGGGGAGTCAATCCTTGTGGGGGTTCAGATACAAAGCTCCCTGAGATGGGGAGAGTTCCTCAGCATTTTAAACTTTTCTCGGGTGCACCAATATGTCACTCCATATAGTAAAGGGTGTACAAATATGGTTACTGATGACTTTTTCCTTTTGACCCCTGGTTTGACCTTTATCCAATTTAACTAAGTTGCAGTCTCATTTGATGCACCTGGGTAGAGTTTTGTGGGATTGGGTGGACTGGTAATTGGGGTGTTTATTTGATTGGACCATTGATGTATAAATATTTGAGGCATGGCTCTAGGAGTTTAGCTTATGATTAAGTGTTTGGAACACGAAACGCGTCAGGCTGGTTGACACAATAAACTTCTTCACATTTGAACATCTGCCTGGTGGTATTTTTTTGCCTTTGAGTGCCTGCTCCATTTTGAGATTTCAGAGTTCCTCAGCAACCACACACTGTCCTGCCCCTATGAAACAGTGAGGTTTCCTTGAAACCAGATCCTGTATCCACTATACCAACAATGTATATAGATGAAACTTTCAATGAAATGGAAAAATCAAACTTGTGGATCATGTGAACACTTTTAAATAAGATTTAATAGCTCTATGTGCCAGCCAACTATTTTTATACCCTCCAGATGAATGCAAATTATCTTTTTAGATAGAGGAGAATTGTTTGTACAGGTATGGGATCCAGAAACCCATTATCCAGAAAGATCCCTATTACACAAAGGCCATCTCCCATTGACTACATTTTATCCAAATAATTCAAAAGATTTCATTTTTCTGTGTAAGAATACAACAGTAATATATATTTTACTTGATTCCAGATAAGAAATAACTAATCCTTATTGGAAGCAGAACCAGCCTATTGGGTTTATATAATGTTTACATGATTTTCTTTAGACTTCCAAATCATGGTAAGATCCATTATCCGGAAAGCTCCTGAGCATTCTAACTAACAGGTCCCATACATGTGCCATGTGTTTTGTGAGACACTATCTATGACCTGGAAAATATACAATTAAAAAGTGCCATAAAGCAAGACACAAATGTATTTGTATATGTTTAGTAGAAACAGTAATATGAATTTCATGAAATACTTTTATCAGAAAAAGTAAAGTAAATTAATTTTCAAAACAATGGCATGTGATATGACAGCATCCCTTTAACCAGGATTAACCTTTTGCAAAGAAATTAATTGAGCACAAACCGTTTATTAAAAAAAATTATATGTTTAACTAATTACTCCTTTAATGTATTCCTTATTAAAATATATACAGCAAAACAAAGACATCCCCAATGTAGCTTTACTCAAAAGACAAGAAAATCCATAGAATTGAAATGTGAGATATATCGAAGGGACAGAAAATTAATTTTGAAGCTGCAAAGAATAAAACATATAGAGATTAGGCTCATTAAAAAGGAAAATGAAAATCTCATTACAACATAAATCAGAATTAGAGCATTTCAACAAATTTCTGAAGTAATTTAACAGCAAAAAAAGTGGAAGACTGTTGAAAAAATTTAAAAATGCTGGTTATGATATATTGAGAACACAGTATGATTCATTTAAGATACAAGTGCAGTGTGCAAAGTGCAATTTCAGCTTTTACCCATAATGCAGCATTTCATCAAGAATTTTGGAACATTTGAGAGAGGGGATTTTTTAATTGCTGGTGCTCAAAATACAAAACATCTTTGTGTGATTTTTTTAGTTGCATGTAAGCTTCATCCATTATTACAGTTTGCTGTGGTTATCCTGAAGCTACTGCTACATTAGAGCTAGTTTTGGCTATAGTGTTCTCCAGCAGCTGTAGACACGCTTGCTCACAACAGGAGGCAGGAGGGAAACAGCAATGCTGAACACAGCCAAAAGAGCACCTTTGAATGCAAGTACCTTTAATGAATGGGGCAGTTTACAACTGTAGTTATTTTTGCATGACTGTAGCTTCAGTTATGGGTTGAATATTAACCCTAATGAGTGACATCATTAATATTTAGCTCAGTATACAAAGTATGTTTGTGTACTTCATAGGCAGATTTCCAAACAACTTCACTAGCAGTTAGGCAGGTTAAAATAGAGTTAAAAGGTTGAACTTGATGGACGTATATCCTTTTTCAACTCAACTTACTATGTTACTGTTACTTGTAATTTCATTAGACTATCTCTGTTTATAGTGGATTACATGAAAACATGATTTAATTCCAGTACTCAGAATAATTTCAGCCTCAAATCTATGTACCTGTAAGTCTGACATCTGTAAAGGAAATGCTATACATAGCTTTACTGAGAGATTATTGAGTGTATTATCGAAAGAAAATTTGCACCCTAACGAAAATAACTGCATCTCTTTGATATGTAGTGGTCTTCTTTCTCCTACTTTCTCCTAAGTATTTACAGGTATGGGACCTGTTATACAGAATGCCCCGGACCTGGGATCTTTCCGTAATTTGGATCTTCATACAGATGAAGCCACTTGGATTTGTGAGTTAAATGCGTCATGACTCAGGGGTAATTGAAGAAACTGTGTTATCTTAAGTCATCTTAACTCATTTAATGCATTTAACCTTTTCATTAGCATACCAAAGCTCCATTGTTCACAATGGTGAATGCTTTAATTAGATGGGATGTTGTGACGCAGTTTTCTGTGTTAAATGAGATAAATGGGATATCTGTGTTTAGCTATTCTGTGTCAAACAGACAAACCAAAGTGGCTGCATCTGTACCTACTAGAAATCATATAAACTAGAAAATCATATAAACATTAAATAAACCCAATAAGCTGGTTTTGCTTCCAATAAGGATTAATTATATCTTAGTGTGCTTATTACAGAAAAAAAGCAAATCATTTTGTAAAATTTGGATTATTTGGATAAAATGGAGCCTATGGGAGATGGCATTCCCATAATGTGGAGATTTATGGGTAACGTGTTTCTGGATAATGGATCCTATACCTGTATTTAGCATCCCAGTTCACATATAAAGGAAAAATAAATAAAAATGGAGAGTTGAGAGACAAGAAATTCTGCCACAATACTGTTAGAGCAATGCCTTGACTGCTAATATATCTTCCAGACATTTGATTACATCTTAAATGCATGACTCTTCCAACTCAAAAGCATTTTAGGTGAAACTAGAATGGAAGCTTTAGAAGTGTGTACCCACTCCACTGCAAGCTCATGTTTATGATTTTAAGGACAATTTAAAAAGTACAAACATGCAAAGCAGTTTGTTTTATGATAGACCAAATAAAGAGGTTCTCATGAAAATATCTAGGCTCTGATTTTCACTGTTGTAGTTACTCATAGCAATGAAGTAGATGTTTGCTATTATTGACTTACAACAGATCTATCAAATTAATTACTGATCGGTTTCTATCTGTCACTGCTTTGCTGCAATTAAATGTACTACTGTATGTCTATCAATTCATTCACAACTCTACAGTTAAAACCAAACCTTCACTACATGGACTAATATGGTTGACATTTGGAAGACTATTTTTTGTGAATTGTGTTTGCTTTGATAATGGTTTGTTCAGTGATAAGCTGTAAAATAAACAGCTGTTGATATTCTGTCGGATCAATATATATATTTCAGGCGTCCATTTGGGTAATATATTATTACCATATATTATTACTCCTGCAGCATATATGCATTTTATGCATATGCAAACAGCGGTTGTTTACCAAAGTCTATTCTGCATATATGAATGGGCAAGTTCACCTAAAAATGCAAAAAATGAAGTTGTATACAATAGCATTACAAACATTTAAAGGTGACCTTTCCCTTTAATCTTCCCTTTACCAGGTGAGTGTTTGACTGTAGTATTCACATTACATTAATAAGTCCATAAAAATCAGGGATTTTTCATTCAATAAAACCACAAAGCAGCAAGTTTTTATTTTTAAGGAAAATTAAATCAGTATGGCACTCACAACTGTGAAAGCGAGAAATGAATTGAAAAGATTTGAATGCTAAGGTAGCAAGGAAAATTATCATTGCTTAAATAACACATTTGCCTGGGCTTTACGGTTTATGGCTGACTAAACGTGAAATGAGACTTTATTTGCAAAAATGACATAATAACGTCTAATCTTGCTGTGTGTGATGTCTTCACTGCAAAACATATTTACGGGCCACGGCACAGACCTCATCTAAATAGTAATTAAATCTTATTTTACCTTAGATGTACATAAACTCTCTTTGTCTTTTATAGCACTTAACAATTTTATTTCCAGATAAGAGCATAAATATCAACCACGGCTAACCACAAATATGACTTTTATATCCTACAATTTAGTTTATTAATGGCATGTAATTAAAGTGATTTCCATTCCAGATGCCTGCTCTGTTTGGTGCTCAAAACTTAGATTAAAATAAAAATAAAGCAATTATGAATAAAGCACAATTTACTAAAATACAACGGTTATTTTTCATTCACAGGTGTCAAATTTCCAATGAATGTAAATAAAAAGACATTAGGGCTCATTTATAAACAGTGGGCAAATTTGCCCCTGGGGAGTATTCCATAGCATCCAGTCAGTGATTAACTTTTCTCAGCCAATTGTTGACAGAACAATGAAAACATGCATGTGATTGGTTGCCATGGGTTACTGCTCAGGTGCAAATTTGCCCAGTATTCATAAAAAAACCCCATCATTGATTAAACACCTGTTTTTTGCATCTCATGGTGTCTTGAAATTATTGTAAGATTTCAAATGGGTATAAAAAGCAGCACTTGCTTTCAGGGGCCGATTCACTAAATTCGGGTGAAGGGTTAGAATAAAAAAAACTTCGAATTTCGAAGTTTTTTTGGGCTACTTCGACCATCGAATGGGCTACTTCGACCTTCGACTACGACCTTCGACTTCGAATCGAACGATTCGAACTAAAAATCGTTCGACTATTCGACCATTCGATAGTCGAAGTACTGTCCCTTTAAAAAAAACTTCGACCCCCTACTTCGGCAGCTAAAAGCTACCGAAGTCAATGTTAGCCTATGGGGAAGGTCCCCATAGGCTTGCCAGTGATTTTTTGATCGAAGGATTTTCCTTCGATCGTTGGATTAAAATCCTTTGAATCGTTCGATTCGAAGGATTTAATCGTTCGATCGAACGAAAAATCCTTCGATCGTTCGATCGCAGGATTTGCGCTACATCGTTCGACTTCGATATTCGAAGTCGTACGATTTTAGTTCACAGTCGAATATCGAGGGTTAATTAACCCTCGATATTCGACCCATAGTGAATCGACCTCCCCGTCTGGCTACTACTTCAGAATGAATTACTCTACTTTTACTAATTTTTAACAATGACAAATAATGAAAATATAGGGATTACTTTATGCTATAGTAGCTAAATACTGTAAGCACTGTTTCTATGGTTAAATCCCTCAATGACAAGTATCAGAATTACACACAATACTCAGTATTCACCTATAACTATCAATTCTTTCTTACCAGAGAGCACAGATAAAACAATCGTTACATCACAATTGCCCAAATCCTTCACTCATCTGATGAGAGAATTTTTTTTACCAGGCATGGATTTGTGGCAAAATTCCACATATCGACATCTGCAATTTTTTTTGAAAAACGACAACAATAGTTTGCTGCAACAAAAAGACACAGACACAAACTAGTCACAGTAATAAAAAAAATGCCAATTGACTTTAATGCATTTTGAGTGAGAAATAAATTGAGAAAATACCTATTGACTTTAATGCATTTGGACAAAAAGTCACCAAGACAAAAAAGTCACCAAGACAAAAAAGTTCCCACAAGAAAAAAAGCCAATTGGAGTGAAAAAAATGTTGTGCACCAAAAACAATATTGTCACTGTTTCACAAATTTTTCAGCAGTTTCGTAAACTTTTCAGCAAAGCAAAATCAGACAGATTTTCTCATCACTACACTTATCCACTTTTTTTTTTCCTCCAAATTTTCAAAATTTTTCAAAAATCTGGAACTTTTCTTGATGTTGGTAGTTAAACTAGTACACAATAGAATGAAGAATTATTGGAAGAAAAAGCAACAGTTGGGAAATCAATATCTTTGAATGTTTTTTTTAACTTTATTGAAGCTCTATATTAACACTCTGTGCTCTTACTGACTAGTATCAGTATCTACTATATTATGGAGTAAGTATCTGCTTACTCCATAATAGAGATCTAATCTTTCCAAGCTGCTCGTGGTAAAATTTTACTAGTTTTTTCACATAGAGAACATAGTAACTAGCGATGAGCAAATTTTTTTAGGTGTGGTTCGCTGGTTTTGCAGCGAAATCTGCCATTTCAGTGCAGGGGTAAGTGCTCTTGCCTTGTAACTTTCAATGCTAAGGCTGATGGTTCAATTCAGGCTGAGGCTGCTTTTGTATGTTGATAAAAATGGTTTGAGTTTTAAGTTCTTTACTTTGGGAAATTAAGGTCCAGATCATCTTTATTTTGGGACATTAGGTTAATTTGGGACCAGTACTCTCATCACTCACATCCCCTGAACCCTGCCAGCTCACATGTAGAACAGCTGAGGAGGGGTTATTTCTATATAACTTTATAGAAATCAGACCCTGTGGTCCAGGCTTTCCTGTTCCCCAGGCATCCTTGCAACCTTGGGGTCCACTTCCTCTAAATTTACACTACTGAGTAAGGTCCAGACCAGATGATCAACCAATATCCTATGATGACTGACCCTGCTCCCACAAGTATCTGACTTATTAAACTTGCATTGGCTTAATAAAGGCATTTAATGAAAACAATGTATCTTTAGAATTGTCCGAATTTAGACTTTAGCACTGAAAATTGCCAGCTAGGTGGTCTAACCCCTAGACAGTGTGACATGTTGCTAAATTTTGTGTGTTGAAACATATATTTCTTTTTGGCCTAGGTGATCACATGGGTGGTCACATGAAAGTGAGATAACAGATTCATTCTGGCATGATATAACTTTTATTTACCTATGAAAAACATTTGTGCCAAAATAAAGGAAAAGGAGCTTCTCTAACAAGGTGGCAAAACGTATATTCTTTTGCAGAGTTTAAAAATTGCCTTAACTGAAATATTTTGCAGAACCAATGAATTTTGGCTCACAAATAGTAACTAATACATCCATCCAATGAATCACCAAAGGGGTTTCTTTGCTGGTCCCACCTATATATTTTTGTAGGTGAAGAGATACTCTCTGCTTTAAAATGACAAATACACCTGAAACTTTCTCTCTTATGTATAGCTACATATAGTTACATAGTTACATAGTTAAGTTGGGTTAAAAGACCAAAGTCCATCAAGTTCAACCCCTCCAAATGAACCCCAGTGCACATATATACACATACTTATATTGACCTATATATACCCTTGCATATATAAACTATATTTGTCAATATCTATGCTAATTGTAGATTTTAGTATTACAATAGCCTTTGATATTATGCTTATCATCAAAGCTATTTTTCATGCCAGAACAGTAATACACTGGCATTGTAGGGTTAAGACTGGAGACATTTGGTTTTGCGTCCACAAAGAGACCCTTAATTAGATATTTCCACAGGGTGCTGTGCAAAGGTGTTATCCATATCTGCCTTCACACTATTTGGGCAAGAAGCTGGGCAGTCAGTTCTTTTGATCAGTTGATCAAATGAAAGTGACCGGGAACCTATGCTGTGGGGGGGGGGGGGGGTTAGAAAATATATGGATTATATGAAAGGATCCAAATCCCCTCTGTCATACTATTCACTTTCTCATACTTCACATATTTGTTATGAGGAGGTCACATGCTTCCTAATGGTACCAAACAGGGCCAGTTTTAGGAGGGATGGTTCCTGGGGGATTGGAACATGAGACACCCCTCATGTTTGGTATCATTCTAAAAATTCTGGATCACCTAATGCCCATATTTTCATTATACTATTGGGTACTGGCAAGCCCCAATATTATATTGCAAAAAAACTGGGCCTACACCCCATAACCACCTACAGGGGGTCATTAATCCTGGGCACTCCTACCTCATACATAAGGTAGAGGGTGAGGGAGGGTGTCCCAGCAGGCCATAAAAGGTGGGGTGATATAACCATGGCAGCTCATACTTTAGGGACTCACCTTTATGGGAGTATGTGCCCAGGTTTCCAACTCTTGCCTCAGGAGGACACAATGTTATTCTAGATTGGTATGGATAGGGTTTCTCAATGTTTTATAAGCTTTTATTTTACCTACTGTTTGTATTTCTGTATTTTATGTATGTCTTTTTAGTAAAAATTTTTGGGGGGCTATCTATTGCACTTTTTTTCAAGTGTACATTTTTTTTATAATAAAATGTAATAAAGTTCTAATAACCCAAAACAACAAATCAGTAGATAGCATTTACTGGTCACCAGTCTAAAAGCAAACATTTATATTAAAATAATTACTGTATTTGATTTGTGAAAAATGGTTATTGTTGTGTGGATTTTATTATAGAACAATCTCATAATCACTGTTTAAGTTAAAGCAATGCTTCCATGTATGGGTTTAAAATACATTGAACTTGAAATAGCTCACACTTAATATGACATGAAAAACCTACCGTATAATGCATTTACTTTGAAGTGACAACGTTTAAAATGATTTACATACTTTTTCATAAACACAAGAATACAGTGTGGATGTAAAATGTATAAATACAGTCTAAATGTGGATGGATTACATCCAGTGATGTCCTCCTTTGTACTGAGTAGTGGGTAAATTTGATATTATTACTTTCACAATAGTGTTGGACATCTAGGAAAATAAAAAATAACAAAAGATTACGAGCAGCAAAAACCACTATAATAAATATATTGATAGGCCTGCATAGCCTGAGTCATGCACCAAAGAATAAAATTGCCTCGATGCAATCATCCGTCATATTCTTGACTTCCCTATTGAGAATTTCTGTTAACGTGAGGTTGTTACTATGATCCAAAAGGCTGTATCATTCTCTGTTCCATATGGACAATATAACGTTGAAATTGATTTGGGTAAATTACAGTACAAATTGTAAATTTCTTTGTTGTTGTTGAAGAAACTAAACAGAATATTAGGAACTAGAACAATATGTTACAGAAAAAAGGGATTTAGAAAACAGAACACAAACACTTCCATTCTACATTAGGTAAAATCATTTGTATTTATCAAGCTGTGTAATGAATGTAAAGTTAAGTGTAAAATTCTGGTGTAAAAAGCTGTGCAGAAATTGCACTACTTTGTAGGGATGCATGAAATAAAGTTTTTTTGGATTCGGGCAAACCCCTGAATCCTTCATGAAATATTTGGCCGAATACCTAACCAAATTTGAATTCTAATTTGCATATGCAAATTAGGAATGGGAAGGGATAAAGAGAACAGAGAGCACAGCCAGCAGGTAAAAAACGTGTTATGTCCTTGTTCTGAGATTAAGGGGCCGATTCACTATGGGTCGAATATCGAGGGTTAATTAACCCTCGATATTGGACTAGGAACTAAAATCGTTCGACTTCGAATATCGAAGTCGAACGATTTAGCGCAAATCCTGCGATCGAACGATCGAAGGATTATTCCTTCGATCGAACGATTAAATCCTTCGAATCGAACGATTCGAAGGATTTTAATCCAACGATCGAAGGAATATCCTTCGATCAAAAAATCTCAGGCAAGCCTATGGGGACCTTCCCCATAGGCTAACATTGACTTCGGTAGCTTTTAGCTGCCAAAATAGGGGGTTGAAGTTTTTCTTAAAGAGATAGTACTTCGACTATCGAATGGTCGAATAGTCGAACGATTTTTAGTTCGAATCGTTCGATTCGAAGTCGAAGGTCGAAGTAGCCCATTCGATGGTCGAAGTAGCCCAAAAAATACTTCGAAATTCGAAGTTTTTTTAATTCGAATCCTTCACTCAAGCTTCTTGAATCGGCCCCAAAAAGTCATGTGATTTTAAGGATGGAGATTCAGTTCAGCCATGCACGAAGATTTCAGTTTAATCCGAATCCTGCTTAAAAAAGGCAGATTCCTGGCTGAATACTGAATCAAATCCTGAATTTGTGCACAAAGTGGCAACATGGATGCCTTTTTTTTTTTTTTTTTTTAAAGAAGAGCAGTTGTAGCATAGAGGAAAGAGCTTCTAACAATGTTGGGCAGTGTATATGCTATTACAGTTAAGGACCCCTTTATCCAGTGGCGTAACTACCGGGGGAGCAGGGGGTGCAATTGGGCCAGGGCCCGCACCCCCTCAGGGCCCCCCGGCGTTTAGCGTGCCACCGACTCCGGCGGTGGAAAATGACGTACGGGGGGGGGCTGCACATCCCGGGCCAGGGCCCACCCCCCTCTAGTTACGTTACTGCCTTAATCACAATATCATTTCACACTGATGCCAATGCATTTCAGTGAAATTTTGCATTTTTTTCAGTGCTTTTAAATAAAATAAAACACTGTAAGTTCTCTCATCTCTACAACTTTTAACTAAGCAATTGCATCTGCCTGCTGTTTTCACAAATGGTAATACGTAGTGCTTAATCACGTGTAAGAAGAGATTGATTAGTAGCACTTATTTTACACCACCTTTTTATACTTCGGTGTGAAATATGTTGTATAGTTTGATAAATAATTGGCAGGCATGGATTATATGTATTCAATTGCAGTATGCATTTATGTACTTGAATACAGCCAACTGGATGCACTGAATCACAATACATCAATATAAAATGTCAAACTGTCTGTTAGTACCATTTGTAAATATTCTGAATGCACTTAAATTATTTATAGAAAAAAAAAAAAAGAGAGAGAACAGAATCCCTGTTATAGAGTATAAACAAATTAACTGACCAGTAAGAGTTAGCAGTCTTACAACTTTGTGGAACTTTCTGTCCACTTGTTGACATGATTTTAACCTTTTCTCCAACGTTACTATTTGCAGATACATTTTATGCATTTTTGGCTGTGGGTGTTTTTGCTTTTTTATTTTGTATACATTTTTTGCTATCAAGAGTGAAATACAGTTTCTTATCTAGCGGTAGGGGTTTTGTATTTTCTGATATATGGTGGGAAAAACTGTCAATTTCCCATCAAAGGGTCAACAGTCAACTGTTGGTTTTCTATACCTTTTTAAATACCTGTGTTTACACTGTTAAATATGTATACTCTTCTCTGAATTTAGAAATGTTGTCAATAAAAGATTTTTCAGCCTGTTCATTTCACATCTAGTTAGTATGGTGTCTGAGCCATGGATTGCATTTTCTGGCTTTATTTCAAGTCTTCGTAGGTCCATATCTTTGACCTGGCTTCTTATTCCTGACTCCTTACTCTTTTGTTATACAGTACCTCTCTCCTGTTATATAATTTATAATTGCCTTTTTGCCAATGGTATATTTCTTTTGTTTGACTCTTGGCCTGGATTTCAGTATTGTTGGTCTTCTGGCCTTAACTATGTCTTATCCTTGTTGATACTGCTTTTTTTCAGATACATCAATAAGAAAGTAAAGAACCAGCAATCAATGTGGTTCAAATGGTGAGTTCCTTTGCATATTTGTCAAGCAATCAACCATTTAACTAAAACTTCAAGGCGGGAGCTGTATACATTTATATCTTAGTTTTTCTTTTTATTTTGCCTCTTTCATAATTACATATCCCTCATTTATATATCTGGTTGTCTGACCAAGATAAAGCAATTTACCCAGGTCCAGTAACTCATAGCAACCAATCATCATCATTCATTGCATTCACTGGTCACCAGTTTAAAAGCCAAAATCGTATTAGCTGCGTCACTGCGCTTGGGCAAAACTTTGCTTGTGAGCAGCACCTGTTTTGCTCAAGTTAATATGATTAATGGAATATCCATGCCATAATAGGGTTTGAGGCTGTAAATCAATGCTACATATATGCATTTATGCACATAAATTCTGCCAAGTCTAAATGGAATGCTCCTCATTGTGTGAAACTGTGGTGGTTTCATATACATATTATTTTTTTTGCACTACAACACTTAGGGGCCGATTCACTAAATTCGGGTGAAGGGTTAGAATAAAAAAAACTTCGAATTTCGAAGTTTTTTTTGGGTACTTCGACCATCGAATTGGTTAAATTCGTTCGAATTCGATCGAAGTCGAACGAAATCGAACGATTCGAAGTAAAAATCGTTCGACTATTCGACCATTCAATAGTCGAAGTACTTTCCCTTTAAAAAAAACTTCGACCCCCTACTTCGGCAGATAAAACCTACCGAAGTCAATGTTAGCCTATGGGGAAGGTCCCCATAGGCTTGCTAAGCTTTTTTTGATCGAAGGATTTTCCTTCGATCGTTTGATTAAAATCCTTCGAATCGTTCGATTCGAAGGATTTAATCGTTCGATCGAACGAAAAATCCTTCGATCGAACGTTTAGCGCTAAATCCTTCGACTTCGATATTCGAAGTCGAAGGATTTCAATTCGAGGGTCGAATTTCGAAGTATTTTTTACTTCGAAATTCGACCCTTAGTGAATCTGCCCCTAATACTTCATTTAGCTATTCTGGTTTGTGGTTTCACTTTCATTATCTTGTCACTACTACATGTACTACAATTGGAGGGTTATTTACTAAAATCTGAATTTATCTCATTTTTTAAATAAAAAAACCATGACCAAACTCCAATACCCTATTTGTCCTTATTTATTATTAAAAAAGCTAGGTTTAATTGGGTAAAAACTCAATAAAAACAAAACTTTTCTGAGTTTTTCCCCGAATTGCTTGATTTTTTCAGGCTTTTTTCCCGAAAAGCCCAAATTTTGGGGATTTTTGCCTAAAAACCCCCAAAAAGTCGGATTTTTAATTCCAATGCAGACCACAGAAACTACAAAATAGGATAGGGACCTCTGCTATTGACTTTTACACAACCTCGGCAAGTCTGAGATGCTGGATTTTTGAATTTGGGTTTTTTGCTGCATCGCGCTTTAATAAATCTTGAAAAATTCTAAAAAGCCTGGCCGGAGTTTAGTAAATAATCACCTTAAAGTTTTGTACCAGATTTTTAGCAGTAGTCTAAAAACCCTTCTCTACTACTAAACATTGTAGCAGCTGATAAAAAAAGTATATATATAGACAGCACAATCTGACAGAAGACTCATTGATGATAAGAAGTATAGTTTACAATCTATTTTTTAATAGATAAATGCATGCCTGAGACCATGCATTCATGTAAAATAAATATAAAAATGCTTTTAATATGAAATATGCAAATGCATTTGAAATACTAAAAAATATTAAGGTTAAATGACAATTTCAAATGTACCCATTTAATTTTTGTCATAATAGCTGTCTTATATATTATTATTAGTGTTATCACAAGTACAAATTCATAAATTCTTTTATGAATTCATATTTTAATTTATTTTTGCAAGCCAGTGATAGTAAACGTAATTGAAAATAAAGTAGTACAGTAGCTAGAAATTACTATACTATTTTTATATTAGGCTAGTAGGCTGGCGCATTCACCACTTAATTTGGTTTTCTAAACAAATAGCACTAACCGTACTGTATATGTAGAGTATTTGTATGAAATTAAATTTATAAAAATTTCAAAAATACAGCACTCAGAAGGAACCACTGTGATTTAAACTTCTTGTTTAGCTCTCTCTTCTGCTAGTTACACAGACACTCAGTCTGTATTTGGTCTGAATAAAGGCCTTCAAATAAAGGCTTTTTAAGAAAATATCCACTGGTCTGGTGCTGTCTATTTCTTTAAATAGTATACTAATACTTCATTTAGCTATTCTTGTTTGTGGTTTCACTTTCATGATCTTGTCACTACTACATGTACTACAATTGGAGGGTTATTTACTAAAATCTGAATTTATCTCATTTTTTAAATAAATAAAACCACAAACAAACTCTAATACCCAATTTGTCCTTATTTATTATTTAAAAAGCTTGGTTTAATTGGGTAAAAACTCAATAAAATCCAGCATTTTTTTCTGAGTTTTTCTCCGAATTGCTTGTTTTTTTCAGACTTTTTCCCGAAAAGCCCAAATTTTTTGGATTTTTGCCTAAAAAACCCCAAAAAGTCAGATTTTCACGCTAATTCCAATGCAGACCACAGAAACTACAAAATAGGATCGGGACCTCTGCCATTGACTTATACACAACCTCGGCAAGTCCGAGATGCTGGATTTTTGAATATGGGCTTTTTGCTGCATCAGGCTTTAATACATCTCAAAAAAATCAAGTTTTTTTTTTTAAAAAAAATTGAGGTTTTTTTTTAAAAAAAAAATTTAGTTTTTTTTTAAAAAAAATTTGAGGTTTTCACCAAAAAGCCGGGCCGGAGTTTAGTAAATAATCACCTAAAAGTTTTGCACCACATCTTTAGCAGTAGTCACATTACATTGAAATAAAAATTATCTAGTAAAAAGATGTCCAACCAAAGGTACAGTTATTCATTCTTTCTGAATTACTGTATATACTTCACTTTTTCTTGGTTTCACATTTACTGCTCAGTATATTTTCTTTTCTTCCTTCTTTCCTTCAGGCTAAGCTGAAAAACAAATACATATTGTATCAAAGCAAAAAGTGCTTCAAATAGCTCCATATAATTATTATACTTCTTATTATGCATTGTTTTGTCTTTTATATTATTTGAGGTCAAATGTTACAAATCTTGAATGCCACTAAAATGACTGAGCAAAACACTTTCAAGTGTTTGGATGTATTCAGAATACCTCACAGTGTGCAAAGTGCAAACAAAGGCAGCAATTTACCCACTGAGAGGGGCAATGTGCAAATAGCACCAGGCCTTTGCACTGCAGACTGTGCCTAGAATCAAGATGACCTGTATTAGACCGATTCTAAAGGGGGGTATGTGGAAGGCATGTGGTAGGTATCCTCCCTTCCCTAACTCGCGAGTAATTTTAGATGCAGTTATCCCTGCCCAAGGGGTGACCACCAGCTACTGAAAGCAAAGATTCACATACTTTTGCCACAAACTAGTATGCGAGTTTTGATAATGTTACCAATAAATACATTAATAAACAAGCATTATTTTTTTATTTACTTTATTTACTAGTTTTAAGGTGTGTTAACGATATATAACAAAGACGTTAATTATAACAAATAATACACAAACATCTTAGGTCATATGAATGCAGAAATCATACATTTAATAGGGTTCACAAAATATTAAACAATGTTGTATGTTTATAGTATAGGTTTAAAATAAGTATAAACAGATGTGCAATTGATGGATCTAGCCATTTAAATCTCAATTCCAAGATAAAAACCCTTCTCTACTACTAAACATTGTAGCAGCTGATAATAAAAAAGTAGATATAGACAGCGCAATATGACAGAATACTCATTGATGATAAGAAGTATAGTTTACAATCTATTTATACTTTCTAGATAAATGCATGCCTGAGACCATGCATTAATGTAAATGCAAATAAATATAAAAATGCTTTTAACATGAAATACGCAAATGCGTTTGAAATACAAAACATATTAAGGGTAAATTTCAAATGTACCCATTTAATTTTTGTCATAATAGCCGTCTCATATATTATTATTATTAGTGCTATCACAAGTACAAATTCATAAATATTTTTTATGAATTCATATTTTCATTCATGCAAGTCAGTGAATGTAATTAGAAATAAAGTAGTACAGTAGCTAGAAATAACTACTATTTTTATATAAGGCTAGTAGGCTGGTGCATTCACCACTTTATTTGGTTTTCTAAACAAACAGCACTAACTGTACTGTATATTGTGGCAAGCTGGCAGCTTGAACACGTAACTTTTAGGGAGGGATTAGTCAATGGTAGGCAGGCAGCATAGGAAAATGGAGCATAAAGA
The DNA here is from genome assembly GCA_038501925.1 of Xenopus petersii. Classification (NCBI taxonomy): domain Eukaryota; kingdom Metazoa; phylum Chordata; class Amphibia; order Anura; family Pipidae; genus Xenopus; species Xenopus petersii. The sequence continues at coordinate 69,583,949 of CM076680.1, read as the reverse complement.
CAGGGACACACAGGCTTCTTCCATGAAAACACAGATTTATTTTCCTAATTTAAACAAACACAGTGTATTATCCACAGACACAGGGGTGACCATTTTATCATTCAAACAAATCATAAAATAAAACCTAGCCCATTGGGCACTACCTTCCAACTTTGGAGCAGTCCCTGACTATGCTGGGCCCCTTGTAGACTACCAGCAAACAAAACGATTGTTGTGGCTCACCCCTGTACTCACAGTCTTTGAGTGGACTTCTTAGCCTCCTGACTTTTCCTCAATGTCCCACACAGACAACAAAATCTGGCTCTTAGTCACAGCCACAGGCTCCCTCTGCTTCATGCAGTAACAGGCAGCACCCCCCAGCTCCTCTGGGAGTTCCTCACACTGCCAGGTCTCCCACCTGTTGTGCCCTGTTGAGAGACACACTCTCCCATTCTAATTAACTTTAAATAGTCTTTCAACAGGACAGCTTTCCTGTGGAAGGTGAACGCCAATCTCTGGACTGGATCTGCGGAATGGAGTCCCTGGCTACTAAAGTCTTTAAACAGAGCGCTGATTCTCTGTTTAATAACTCCCTTCCTGGAGCCAGTACTGGGGGAGAAATTAAAGGCTAGAGCAGGGATCCCCAACCTTTTGAACCCATGAGCAACATTCAGAAGTGAAAGAAGATGGGGAGCAACACTAGCATGAAAAATGTTCTTGGGGTGCCAAATAAGTGCTGTGATTGGCCATTTGGTAGCCCCTATGTGGATTGTCAACCTACATTGAGGTTCTGTTTGGCAGTTCACCTGGTTTTTGTATAACCAAAACTTGCCTCCAAGCCAATTCAAAAATAAGCTCCTGTTTTTAGGCCACCGGGAGCAACATCCAAGGGGCTGGAGAGCAACATGTTGCTCACAAGCTACTGGTTGGGGATCAATGGGCTAGAGTGACCCTTTTTCACCTTTTCCTAATCACTCTACCACAATATGTAGAGTATTTGCATGAAATTAAATGTATACAAATTTCCAAAATACAGCACTCAGAAGTTAGCGCTGTGGTTTAAACTTCTAGTTTAGCTCTCTCTTCTGCTAGTTACACAGACACTGCCTGCAAGAGAGGCAGGTGCTTTGGCTTTACTTGCCAGTCTATCGTCAATGCATAGCAATGTGTGTGTTTTTCTTTACGCACAAGTTTTGAGGACGTGCCCAAAGGATCAATCCGCATTGCAGACCTTTTTAAGGAAAGAAAAGCACTCCTCATGCTCTTACTTTTTTTTGCGAGGAGTGCCACTAGCCAGTCCTCATTGCTGTTAAGGAATAATGTACAAGGGGTGTTATTATAGTGTGAGGATTACTCACAAGTAGTGACATGCAAACTAATTTGCGATGAATTTCCGAGTTTCAGCTCAGGCAAATAAATTAACAAAGCTGTTTTTGATAATTCGCCGGCGTCAATAAATTTTGGACACGCATTGGAAAAGTCGCTTGCATCAAAACCATCGCGAGTCAACATTATTCAGGCGCCCATTGACTCCAGCTTCCGAATTTATGTGGGCGTCAAATTTAATGCTGGCATCAAAATTGACACAGGCATCAAAATTCAAGTTTCGCAAATTTTCCGCCGTTTCACGAATTTCACAGGAAATTCACAGATTTTTCAGTGAAGCTGGACAAATTCGCCCATCACTACTCACAAGAAAAATAATGGGGACATGCATGCTGACAAACACTTGTGTAAGGTATTTATATTTTAGCTGCCTCTTAATTAAAAGTATATGTATTAATACCTTGTGTTGTTGTTTGGTATTTCACCTTAACTTGTTTTTCTTTAGTTTCCTGTCCATGTTGATATTTCCTTGGTCTACTTGTTGCAACAATCTGGAGAATGGAGAATAATTTCAGGTTAGACAATGATACAAACTATTAAACACTCTATACACAACAGCCAAGTCATGAAAAACTCTCCCTTTTTTTGCCTGTATGTTGAATAGGGATGTAGCGAACTGCCGTTTTGGTGTTCGCGAACACCGTTCGCGAACACCGGCAAAAATGCGAACAGTTCACGAACTTCGAACACCCGCAAAATCGTTCAATTCGAACGATCAAAGGATTTTAATCGTTCGATCGAAGGATTTTCGTTTGAATCGAACGATCGAATGCTTACAATCGTTCGAACGAATGGAAATCGTTCGATTTTAGCGGTCGAAGGAATCGAATGGTCGAATGGTCGAACGATTTTTATTCGAATCGAACGCGAACTCAAATTGGCGAACGTCGCGCGACGTTCACGAACATTCGGCGGATGCGAACAGTCGAAGTTCGCGCGAACTAGTTCGCTACATCCCTAATGTTGAACTTTATTGGACACAGTATTTATTCATTTACATGTAACAGATTTAAAATACAAAACAATTGGTTGGCATTCCTATAAGAAAAAAATGAAAATTTGCCACAACATCAAATTTACAGAAAGGGATTCTGTCATAATTTTTATGATGTCGTTTTTATTTCTAAATCACACTATTTACACTGCAAATAATTCACTCTTCAATATAGCATTTTTATTCCTGAACCAGCAAGTGTATTTTTTAGTTGTAATATTGGTGTGTAGGCAGCCATCTCAGGTCATTTTGCCTGGTCATGTGCTTTCAGAAAGAGCCAGTGCTGCACAAAGGAACTGCTTTCTGGCAGGCTGTTGTTTCTCCTACTCAGTGTAACTGAATGTGTCACAGTGGGAACAGGATTTTACTATTGAAGGCTGTTCTTAAATCTACCAGCTGTTAATTTATGTTGGAGAGCTGCTATCTGGTTTCCTTCCCATTGTTCTGTTTTTAGGCTGCTTTATCACTCCAACTTGCAGTACAACAGTAAAGAGTGACTGAAGTTTAGCAGAGCACAAGTCACATGACTGGGGGCAGCTAGGAAACTTATAATATGCCTAGCCCCATGCCAGCTTTCAAAATTAAATATAAGAAAATCTGTTTGCTCTTTTGAGAAACAGATTTCAGTGCAGATTTATGCTGGAGCAGCACTATTAACTGATGCATTTTGAAAACAACAGTTTTTCCCATGACAGTATCCTTTCAATGTCTACATTTTTATCACAGACTAAATTATTCCAGTGAGACACTTTGAAAATTTATCAAGTGTGCCAATTTGTTTTCGACCAGGTTCAAGATGACAAATTACCATTATGTAGATACAGTCAACAGTAGCTCAATATCACCCATCATGCTAATATTTTACACACATCATTGCTTTATGGTATATATTCAATAGCCTATTTTCACCAATTACTATTGTAATTACACAAGCCATTTTACCGGGCAGGGACCTCCATCCTTTTGTCTCCTTGGCACTAAGTACTTAATCTGTATTATAACTTTACAGGTTTTGTTTTCCAGAATGCTCCAGGCCTAAGGTTTTCCGGATAACTTATCTTTCCGTAATTTGGATCTTCATACGTTAAGTCTACTAAAAAATAATTTAAACATTAAATAAACCCAATAGGATTTTTTGCCTCCAATAAAGATTAATGATATTCTAGTTTTGATCAATTACAAGGTACTGTTTTATTATTACTGTGAAAAAGGAAATACATTTTAACATTTTGAATTATTTGGATAAAATTGACTCTATGGAGAAATGTCCTTCCCATAATTTGGAGCTTTCTGGATAATGGGTCTCCGGATAACAGATGCCATACCTTTATATTTACGTGTATTATATTTTTGCACTTATTTGTATTTATAATTGCAATGACCCCCTGTTTGTTCTACTAATTTATTGTTCTGCTGTACAGTGCTTTGGCCTCAAAGAGCGCTATACAAATAAAATGTATCAGGGTGGTGATAAATGCACCAATATGTGGGGCATGGTGAGTAAGTTCAAAGGCATTATCTCAGAAGGGGAGAAATACTGTGAAAATGTATTTCCATACAGAGTAATAATGTTATGTAAGATATAAATAAATTCCATGAAAGTATAAATTAGTTTAGCTACTATAGAAATGCTCATTGGATGTACAGAAAAAAACAGTAATTACAAAAATTGCAAGAAGATATTGAAAGGGTATTAGCATTACAGCAACATGGTATTTTGCTTGTTGATGTGCACATACAGTATAAGTGTAAAGAAGGTATTTTGTACGTAAGTAACCTGCAGCATATCTGAAGCAGTATGGTCTAAGTTCAATGTCCTTGAAAATCAGTGCCTTAGGCTTTTAAATGTAGTTGTGAATTGCTGCGAGTTCATTGCACCAAGATGCCATTTAGGCTGGCAATGTTATGTTTTGTTAAAACTAAACCAAACTATGGAAACCCACTATTTCACTGTCCTTCCACAGTTTGACCTTTGAAATTCCTGTATTCCCATGATTTGCAAAGGTAAACCTTTGAAATGAACATTTTTTTTCTGCAGGAATGGTCTATAATGTTTCTCAGATTAGAAAGAATATAGGAATCACATTTTAAAGGAGAAATGTCATTGGTACTACCTTGTACCTAAATTGTAGTGGGTGTTTATTATTATTTATATCCATCTATACATTTCATTGTTGTTTCTTATAGTTTTATAACATGAGTGTGTTGTTTGCAGCTAGGAAAAGAGATAAATTGAGTAACTCAGTTTGTTTGCGCACTGCCTCCTGTACTGATGCATGCACCACCCGCACGCATCTTTTTTGCACTAGCACTTTATAATTAATTATCTCTTTTAGTCCATATATTATCTTATTAAGGGCTTTTTTGGCACAGATATATCAACTTTTTACTGACAAGAGTAATTAACATCCAGTTTTGTATATAAAAGCCGTTGTTTTGATATAGAATATATATAAAAATAAAGAAGTACACAATTCTGAAGGGTGGAGTTGTAATTGATCAATAACGGATACCTCTTTCTTTCTTTCTCTTTCTTTCTTTCTTTCTTTCTTTCTTTCTTTCTTTCTTTCTTTCTTTCTTTCTTTCTTTCTTTCTTTCTTTCTTTCTTTCTTTCTGTCTGTCTTTCTTTCTTTCATCAGCTATAAAATTCCTATTCCTACTTATTCTATATTTTTCCCTGATGAAGACTTCTTTTTTGGTTGAAACACATTGGGCATTTTCTATTATGTACAGTAATTATTTAATAAAGATGTTTCTATTTTCTGTTTCAGAGTGTGCAATCAATTATTTTCTTTGGTTAATGGATTGGGATCGCTTAATGGATTGATTCCAGTGGATTGGCTCCTCCCTTTACCTCTAGAGTGTTCATCTGTTTCTTATTCCTAAAAATCCTAAACTATTGGATAGAGAACTATGAAATTTTCATTTCACGAACTGTGGTGAGTTGGTGAGTTGAGCGGGCTAGTAACACCAAACATATAGGTGCATTAAATATAATAGACTTTTAACTTGCACTGGTAAAAACTTGTCACCAATTTAATAACATTGGTAAATTTGCACCTAGGCAGTAACCCATGGCAACCAATCAAATGTTTTATTGTTCAACATGAAAGTGGCTGAAAAAAGCCAATCACACATTGGTTGCTATGGGATGTGGCTGAAAATCGTTGCTAATTGGTTGCTGTGGGTAGATGTAGCCGTGGGGCTGCCATTCAAGTTTGAACGGGACTGTAATGCTGTAATTTGCATAGAAGTTAAAAGTTTTTATAATGTAAGCATTTTAGTAATTAAAGGGGACCTGTCACCCAGACATAAACCCTTCAAATTAAACATGAAACCGAAATGCAATTTACTAAGACATCCATACATTGTTATATTGACTTAAAATCTTAGCTGTCAATCACATATTACCTGCCCCACCTCTATCCCTATGGCAGGCAATTAATTTAACTTTCCATTCTGCACTTCCTAGATGTCACTGCCCTTCACAAATTCCCCCTCCCTCCTCACCATATAATTGTGTAGGCAGTGCATGGGCATGTCCCCCTATTCTGGAAAAAAACAAGATTTTGGGTATCTTGCCTTAAAGGAGAAGGAAACCTAGTCAGCGCAAAAACCCTCCCCCCCTCCCATGTGTTGCCCACCCTCCCTCCTCCCCCCTGGCCTACCCGTCCCGCTGGGTAAATGCCCCTAACTTGTTACTTACCCTTCTGCGCAGGTCCAGTCTACGGAGTTCTCCAACGCCATCTTCTTCCAAGCGTTCTTCTTCCTGCTTTGACCTGCGCATGCGCAGTAGGAGCATTTCGTCTGTACGATCTACTGCGCATGCGCCAAAAGTCACGAAGTAAAATTGGAAAACTTAGTGACTATTGTCGCATGCGCAGTTGATCAGTACTGGCGAAATGCTCCTACTGCGCATGCGCCACAATGCCGTTGCGTGGAAGAAGATGGTGCCTGTGAACTCCTTGGACTGGACCTGCGCAGAAGGGTAAGTAACAAGTTAGGGGCATTTGCCTAGGGAGACGGGTAGGCCAGGGGGGAGGAGGGAGGGTGGACAACACACGGGAGGGGGGGTTTGTTTCCTTCTCTTTAATAACAATGTTCACAAAATGGCAGCTACAGTAGCTGCTTTCTGTGACTGTGAAATAATCTATACAGTGTAAGTAAAGTTTATTTTGCCTGACAACATAATAGAAATGATTGTTTAATTTTTACCAAAATAGTGTTTTTTAAGAATTGCATTTAACTGATGCTTCCTCAAAAGGCTTGTAAGGGCTGACATATAGCTCAGTTAGGACTAACTGTAGGTCTTGTGGTGGAAACAATCAACAATCCTAGGCCTTACTTTGGTGATTGCCTGAACCTTTGAGATCTGTACCTTTTAAAGGATTAGTAGCACCAAAAATGAAAGTGTTTTAAAGTAATTCAAATACAATGCAGTGTTGCTCTTCACTGGTAAAACTGGTGTGTTTGCCACAGAAACACTACTACCTTAGCTGCTGTGTGGTCATGGGGGCAGCCATTCAAGGCGCACGTTACATAGCACTTTGTCTTAAAACACTTTTAAGACATGCTTGAAGGTGGCAGAAAGTTTTGGACCAAATATAACAACTTTTTCAGTAGGGAGTTTTACTACAAACTCTGCAAACTATAAGATTTGCAATCACTATCCTACTGTTAAGTGAGGGCAAAGGGTTTGCAAAATGTGAGTTACAGTTGCACAAAGGCAAAATTGTTCACAATGTGAATATTTAGTCGCATTGCAAAAATGTTTTTGTAGTACATTCCACCCCCCACAAAAAACCCATAACAGCTTTTTCTAAAGAAGCTTTGCTGTTTGGGGAAAAAATAAATATCGAAAGTGGCAGAGAGGGAAATTCTGAAATTCTTTTTAAATCAAATTTAATAACAAATCATTTTGAAGGTTTTTAATCCATTCCTTGTGAAATGATTTTACCTTTTCCCCCTCCCGTAGCAAACTTCTGCCATCACTGGCCATTGGGTGATTAATTAATCAAATGATAACTTCCTCGGACATACCCAGAGCAGGAATGGTAATAAACTCTTTGTTATGCTGTCAATAGGACTGAAGGGAAAGAGCAATTTGTATTTGATTTACCGTGTTCTTTTCTGATCTGAGACAATCACATCATTTTCAGCTATGCAGCATCAAAATGATGTTTGTGCATTAGTGTGGTGGTAGCAGCTTTACTACATTAATAGGCCCATTTGTGTGTGATTCCTTTAGAACATACTGGCCCGGTACAATGGCAATTGGTGCAACTGCGTGCAAGTGTCTGAAGAATAACGCGCAAGTACCTTCACGGAAAAGAGTCAATAAGTGCAATGATTGCATCCATGCTTGTGCAACCACCATTGCAACTGCTGTTGTGAATGAGTCCCATAACTTTTCCATTTATTGGTGCTTCTTTCCCTGTAAGAACCCTGCATGTGCTTCCCCCATGACATAGAGAAAAGGGGCAGCTGTAACCAGAAGGTAATTTTCTGTTTGCATGGGGTGCTTTAATTTAACAGACGTAGAGTCTGTTGTGGTCAAAAATGACAGATGCTCTATTAAATTTTTCTGGCTATTACTTGTCCTTTAATCTATTGAAGTACCTGTAAGGTTTTTCTTTTTTATTCTGCCTATGTGTATGACTTTACTGGTGGCTTATTTTGCCCTATGTATGTACATTTTCACAGTCATAATTAGAAAGCATATACAGAATACTGGTTTTTATTTTTTATTACTTAATAGCTATATTACAATGTGTACAGTCTGTATCTCTAGTTTCTGTCACAGGTACATACAATATATTTATGGGTAAGCAAACTGGCATTTCCTATACCATACCTTCTTTAACATATACAAGCATTTTCTTCACTTTTATTTTTCCAACGTAAATAATGGAGGCAGGAGGAATTTACACATATTCCAATGTAAATGTACTGTTGTGTGTTTCTGAGCCATGTAAACATTCAAGTACAGCATGTGCATGGATCTACCAATGATCCAGTGCCCTGTCATTGCCACAGGGACCACAACATTAATATACTTTTGAGTTTTGTCTGCAGTCCTGCCTATTATTTTCTAGAATAACAAATGCAAAACATGAGACTGTATTTAACCCTCACAGGAAGGATGCACCGGATGCTTATTCAAGCTACGGTACTTCACAAATATCGTTATTATATTTTTTTCTAATATACAGTATATATATATATATATATATTTTTTTTTTATTTTTTTTTAAATGATTTATTTGTGAGTTCCCGATCTTTCATTTCGTTTGCAACTGAAAACAGCACAATAATGCTGTGGTCACTATGCACTAATGAAAACAGCATAGGGCCTTATTTGCAAAGCCCATGCCAAGGTGTAAAGTGAAAAACATTGGTGCAAGTTCCCTGTTTTTGCTCTTTTACATTGTCCAAAGTGATGCTCTCCTACAATGTAGCAGAAATGGTTGCCCATCACTTTGCCTTGTACAATGCCCAATACTTAATGATACTTATTCTCACCAGTAACTAAATGTATTCGTTGTGCAGTCAATTAATATATTCTAATTGGCTCTTCAGCTCATTGCACAAGTTACATTTGGGCAAAATGTCAAACTTTATCATTGTGCCTTTTTCTTCTATGCTGTAGAAATAACACACCCAATCACAACAGAAATAATCCTCTTTTCAAAGAACAAATGGAACAAAGATAACGTCTGTGCCAAGCAATAAGAAAAAGGTAATAATACATGTGATATTTTATCTCTGTGTTGGAGAAACAGGCAGGAATGAGAAATGGCAGAATTTTGTTTTACTGTTTAACATTTAGAAATAGGTCAGCTCTTTTTTACATGTTGAATATTCTGGTTTTATATGGTTTTATATTCCTCTACTTTTGACTCCCTGTGTTCAAACCCCTGATCTGTTATTAGATTTCTGCTTGTCTGCTGCCTTTACTGATCCAGTACCTGGTTCATGAACTGTTTACTTGCTGCCTGCCCTGACCCTGTGCCTGAACCTGGACTTGTTTTCTGTCAGTTCCTGATATGCATTTTCTGCTAAGGTCCCTGTTGTAATAAAATTATCTGGGCATGGTGTGGGGGGACGGCAGGGACGCCTGCCGCCCCCCCCCGACGGGGATGCCCGTCTCGCCGCACTGCTCCAGTGCCGGCTTCCTAGCGCGCGTGCGCACTCCGATTTAAAGGCGCAGGCGCGCTGTCGTATGACGTCAGCGCGAGAGGCGCCAAATTCAAATGTATTTAAGGGCATTCCCACAGGTTACCATTGCCCGTGATAGGATTTCGTTTCCTGGTGCTTTGAGCTTTATTCTGAACCTGTTTGATCCCTGTTTTGACCCCTGCCTGGCTGTTTTGACTATTCTGGTTTCTGGACTCTGACCCTTGCCTGATTATCGACTACCTCTTCTGATTAACCCTCTGTTTGACTTCCTGGTTTGACCCTTGCCTGCCTGACAACGTTTATTCTCTGCCTGCCTCGACCCGGCCTGTTCTGACTACTCCTTTGCCTAACGCCTTGTACTGCGATCTTCTATCCAAAGACTTTGTTTACTACAGTCGTGCCCCTTTGCTTGCCAGAACTCCTCGCCTTGCTCCTCTCGAAAAGTCCAGGTGGCATCTGAGTACGCTGAGGGCTCCTCCCGAAGCCAAAGGCGGTCACACTACTGGTGAAGCCGAGCCGAGACCAGGTAGCTTGGCATTAGTTCTGGTTTAGGGTGCCGACCGTGACACCTGTGTTTCTGTTTTTCATTATTAAACCTTTTGCTCGAAGCAGTTGATGTCAAGCCTCAGAATATTTAGTATTTGCAAAGCATATCTGCTCCTCACAACCAGTTTAACAAACCATTGTGACAGTAACTCATATACCTCATTATAAGGTCCTGTCTGTTCAAATACAAATTTGGAGGACTGTTAGAAAAGAATGAACAGGAAAAACATTTACAATGCGAAAATGTGTTCCTTTGCACAAATTTAATATAAATGTTGTGAATGTAAAAAATGTCTCACTAAAAAGGTTATTTTCATGCTAAAAGAGTATGCCGCCTTGAAGCACCCCTTAATAGTGTGCTATGCACTAGTAGAATTTACAGTGCAAATGTTTGTTCTTATTTATGCAATTTCCCCTTAACTGTTATTACAGGTATGGGATCTGTTATCCAGAAAGCTTCAATTTATAGGGTAGCCATCTCACATAGACTTAATTTTAAACAAATAATTCATATTTTAAAAAAATGATTTCCTTTTTCACCTAATAATAAAACAGTACATTGTACATGATCCAAACTAAGATATAACCAATCCTCATTATAAGCAGAACAATCCTATTTCATTTATTTAATGTTTAGATTCTTTTTTATTAGATTTAGGGTATGGAGATTCAAATTACAGAAACATCCATTATCCAGAATATCTCAGCTCCCACACATTCTTGATAACATTTCCCAGTCCAACAGTTCATTTGAAGCTATCATCATCTTTATGTGCAGGAAATAAGATAAATGCCTTTCAGAATGGCTTGGAAAGTTCTTAGTGCTATTCTTTCCCTTCAATTGTTGACACCAATGTCGAAAGTCTTTATTTATGAGCTTCAAAAAAGATCTCTAAATGAGGCCTCAACAAATTTGCTATTTATTGTGTAGTTGGGAAATGATTTAATGATGGAAGTGTTCAATCCAAAGTTCTTATTTTGAAAAGGATATTGTAGGTAATATTGTATTGTAGAAAAAGATTCTGATTGCCTTGCTATAAGATAATTCCCCCATGCACTCCTTTATAGTGATGGACGAATTTGGGCCGGCGCCTCGTTTTTGATGCCGGAGTCTGTTTTTGAACGCCGGTGCACATTTGCTGGCGTCCAAAAATCGGGCAGTTTCGCGAATTTATTCGCTGCTGGTGAATCGCGGGCATTGCCCATCACTACTCTGTTGCCATAATGGTGAAACTGAATACTAACCAGTGCGTAATGTTAAAACTCACACTGTTTCCATCTGATCATTTTTTTAAGACAATAACATAACCTTCTGTCTGGGCAGAATCTTCTCAGCAGCCTGGCTCTCTGCAGAGTTTTTGCTGGACTGATACTAAGAAATAGGGCCAGAAGTAGGGGTAGACAGAAGAGGCACCTGCCTGGGATGCAACAACGGGGGGGGGGGGGCAGGCACGTATCTGTAAAAGCGTATTTTGCCTACCTCGAGTCTCTGTTAGCTGCCCTGTGTTGCGCTCCCCTCCCTCCCCTCTGTGGCTCTCCCCTCTGTGACTCTCCCCTCTCTCCCCTCCCCTCTGTGACTCTCCCCTCCCGCCCTTCCTCTCTGTCAGTATCACCTCCCTCCCCTCCGCCGATTTCCTCTCCCATTTGCCGCTCTACCCTGACTTCTATTAAGCTACCGTGCATGTGTGCAGGCCGTGTTCAGGCGCACATGCTCATAGCTGTGTTGCCACGGGCACCCGTTGGGCTTGGCCCGCCACTGTTCAGAAACAAATGGGTGGAATTTTTGAACTGAAAGCAACAAAATCTTGCAAGACACACTGCTGTCTATGATTACCAATTTATCTCTAATCTCACAGCAAGCATTTGGCTTTTGCTGGTAGACTAATAAAAAGGTAACATATATGGGTTACTGTAATGGTGGAAAATGTTTATAACGGACAATACACAGCGTTGAAAAACCAACCTTGTTAAAGTGATGTAGCAGCTACGAAGCATCAATGTCATATTTTCATGTTTCAAACTTTTCAGTAATGCACAAAACTAATGTCATATTCATTTTTCCAATAATGAGAGCAATGAATTTCTGAAACACTATACAATAAAGACCTCGACAGAAACAAAAATGTAATTACTTATAGATTGCAAAGTCAAATGATTGCACACAAAGCAATTTAGATGCTGAATACAGCAATACTATATCTTTATAGCAGATGCCATTCTAATATATGCATTGCTTTGTATCTTTCTCCTGTACCAGCTTCAGAATGAACATTGCTTACGCAGTAATAATCAAACCTGATACACCAACTCATTTATATATTCTGAAGGAACTATTCATTTACATCAGCAAAACTCAATGTGAACCAATGATACTGTGGCATTGTTTATAATTATTGACCGACACAAGTGTCAGTTACTATAATATAATTTTTTTATAATTTGCCAGTATTTTTCTGCATTAGCATTAAACACCTACAAAAGACAAGGACATATAAAATATTAAAACTTAGATAAATAGCATACATGTTAATTGTCCAGCTCAGTAGAAATATATATACTGTATAAATATTAGGGGTGTTTGGTGAATTGTGCCAATGGTTCAGCTCTTTTCAACAAAAATGCAATAATATAATAAATAACTCATTTTGTAACTGCTATTCAGTCATAATAAATTAAATGCATCAGTACTGTTGAGTGGTATTACATTTACCAGTATAAATGAGGTAAACAAAAATAGCACTTTGAGTTTTCAAAGCAACACGAGGCAACTTATGAGTTGTTCCAAAGTCACAACAAAGTTGCTGCCAAAAATGCAAGTCAAGGGGAATATTCTCAAAACACATGACAAAGACTTGGGGGCCGATTCACTAAGGGTCGAATATCGATGGTTAATTAACCCTCGATATTCGACTGGGAATTAAAATCCTTCGACTTCGAATATCGAAGTCGAAGTATTTAGCGCAGATAGTATGATCAAACGATCGAAGGATTATTCCTTCGATCGAACGATTAAATCCTTCGATCGAACGATTAAATCCTTTGATTCGTTCAATTCGAAGCATTTTAATCCAACGATCGAAGGAATATCCTTCAATCAAATATACTTAGGAAAGCCCATGGGGACCTTCCCCATAGGCTAACATTGAGTTCGGTAGGTTTTAGATGGCGAACTAGGGGGTCGAAGTTTTTTTTAAAGAGACAGTACTTAGATTATCGAATGGTCAAATAGTCGAACGATTTTTAGTTCGAATCCTTTGATTCAAAGTCGAAGTCGTAGTCGAAGGTCGAAGTAGCCCATTCGATGGTTGAAGTAGCCCAAAAAACACTTCGAAATTCAAAGTTTTTTTACTTCGAATCCTTCACTCGAAGGATTCTGAATCGGCCCCTTAGTAGTAGTAATGTAGTGATTAAGTTGCGTACCTTTTAAATATATATATATATATATTTATAAATACACACACACACACACATATATAAAGTACATATACAAGTCAACCGGAGCACTCTCATTTCTTTAATTTAATGAGAGTTTAAATTAAATTCAATGTGAGGTTGAGGTTTTTACTGGACTTCATATTCTAGCAATAACATCCCACCTGGATTTGAACAAGCAACTTGCAGTGTTATGCAATACCGTTTCTTTGAGGAAACAGCTAGGTGACTGGTTCAATGCTTTATTATCAGCGCCGGAACTAGGAGTAGGCAGAGTAGGCACGTGCCTAGGGCACAAAGCTGGAGGGGCGCCAGGCACGCACATTCTCTGCCTCTCCTACCCCTAGTCCGGGATCTCTCTGGCCGGCATGTGTCCGTTTGCACATGCGCGATGTCCCTTTCGCGCCGCCTCATGTCTTCACGCATGCGTGCACAACAGATTCTTTTGCTCATGCGCGTGCACAGTATTTCAGCGCACACCAGGTTTTCTGCACGTGCGCTGCTGGGGCGCTTCAACCAGCTGGGCTGCCTAGGGTATCTGCCCAGGCTGGCCTGGCACTGTTTGTTATCCTTTGTACTGATGGGCGAATTTCCCGCAAAGTCTGCGAAACGACGAAAAATTTGTAAAAAAACGTATGAAATTCGGACGTTTTCACGCAAAATTGAGCAATTCGAACCCTTTCAGGAAAAAAAACCGAGCATTTACAACGTGAAATCGTGAAAATCAGAAATTGCCACACTTGAATTTTCACCGGCGAATATTCGCTAAAGATTCGCAAAACGAGGGAATTCGCCGCAAATTTGTGCCTGGAGAATTTATTCGCCAATCACTAATCCTTTGGTGTTTAGGTAAGCACAATCCTCTCAGCTGTTATTATCTGACCAAAGATGTCTGTCTACTCCTATCTCTGTCCTTACTAGCGCTTTATGTTTGGCTTCCTTGCTTGCCTCAGTGGGTGTTGGTTCTCATGTGTTAATACTTGGTTGCACCTAAGTAGCTGAGGTGACTGGTATAGCTAGAAAGGCACACCTATACTGGAATCCAGTTACTCCCCTGGGGTTGGGGTAGTCTTATGTGACACCTACAAAAGTAGGCTGTATAGAGCACATAAGATCATAAACATAAGTTTCACCCATCCCATCAAAACCCTTTCCTCCTGGTTCCTTACTTCTCTGTTTGCTAATGGCAATAGTTTTATTTTCTTGTTTTTTTATGACCAGCCTCTTACAAGATAACTGTCCGATTTATAGTGCTATAGAAGTCTCTAGTTTGATATTTTTATGTTAAATGATAATGTCTGTTGCAGGAATATGTGGAAGTTATCATTTTGGCATTTGGATGGCATGTGTGGAGGATCGAAGAGTAAGAAGAGGCAAAGGCAGCCGAGTCAGCTGCCAATTCAGCTTCTAAAAACACAGCACTGTGCCTGTGTATTGTGTGTTGTAACACAGCACAACCCCAGCATATTCTATATTACCCCAAATTATTTCATGTATATCATTATATCACAATTTCTCAATCTGCTACTGTTTTCTACCTTCATTTTTTCTTTTTGTTTCAACTATTTTCTTCTTCTCTCCTGCTCTCTATAACCCTCTGTGATGCCTCCACCTTGTTCATCTCTATAACACTTTTCCATCTCTTCTTTACTTCTCTACCATCAATCTTTTTTCTCATTTTATCTTCTGTATGTTCTTTTAAGCTGTGTTTTTTCCCTCCGTTATATTTGCATGCAGAAGTGGGGAGGAGCAAAATAAAGCTCTGGTATTGTGCTAAAAAAAATTCCAGATTTCCAAACGCCTGCATCCCAGAGGGGATGCTATTTCACAGAAATAAAGATTAGGGGTGGCTGCTTACAGCTCAACAGGATCTTGAATGGCTGCTCCATGTGTACATAACATTCTGCTTATATTAACTATATTAGACTAATGGCACATAGGGCTGAGGCTTTGTTTTTCTCCTTCTGCATAGAAAATCCAAACATCATCCCTATGTGTCATTAGCCTCAGAGCTTATAAAATAAAACCAGTTTTTAATCATTGCAGAGTTTACAGTATATTATATTTAAATGGATACTCAACTCATTTTTTGTTTGTGTTAAAGGCCCTTTGATTATGATACAAATATTGACCTACCGAAGACATTCTGCATCCTAACATCTTTTTGGATCTGTAGCGATGTGTCCATTATCTTCCCATAGGGATTGCTGGACAAGGCTATTCATGTGATTAATTCGTTGCTCACTAGGTATTGAAATAATATGACCTACATTATAGTGCTCTCAAACCTAAAAGCTACCAAAAGGAGCCTTCACAGATTGGCCATTATTCCGAAAATATTAGGGCTCTTTTACAAGAAAGTGCAATAAAAACACACTGTGCCTTGTGTTTTTTCACTCTGCGCCTTGCCCCAAAGAAATTTGCTAGGCAATACAAAGCAGCATTCACAAAAAGCAAGCCAGGAGTGTTAGGGGTTGTAAGGTGCCCTTTATTTACCAAAGGCTTATGGCTGTAGTCCAATACAGTAATCCTGTGTGTATTGTATGTCAGATTTGAAGTTATTGCAAGACAAAGGGGTCCCTTTATTAAAGTGCGGTAAATCTGACTTTAAGTTTCCCGCATGTTATCGCTGAGAACATTTTTCCGCCAGAATATTTGCAGCGACTAAGTTTACTAAACAGCGATGTGCTCAGAAGTCATTGCGATCACTTGCGGTAACTATGTTAATGAACCAGCTTACGTTATCGGTAATTTTAGCGAGTTGCGGATTTTCTGGCAAAAAAATAACGTTTTTGCTAATATTTATGCTATAAAATAGTCATGTTTTATGGCGGTTATTATGGCAATTTTTACTGTGACATTTATGACCAGAAATGCATCTTCAAAACTCATAAACTTTATTGACTGATGATTATACCATCCAACAACATTACCAGAGTAACACCAATCAAACATGTCTGCATCATATAAACCCTTCTGACAATAGAATCATAGGAACAAGAAATTATACCAGTCAATCTCTTTGCTTCATAGAAATGCACAGTTTAATATAGCCAATCACAATGAAACCAAAAAAGCGACGAATCCTTGACTGTGATGCCCGCTGCCAATCATACGCCTCTGAGCTGAAACTGCTGCTGAAGCAGAAGCCAAAACAACCTGTCAGCAATAGCTACAGATCTCTCTCCTGTCAGCAAAGAATGATGGGTAAAAAAAAAAGTATTATGGGATATTTCCTGCCCCTTGAGAATTTTCTGGCGAAAATATACTTTTACGCCACTACAGAGGCGGCAGTAAAATTTTGTGAATATTCTTTTGCACATTTCGCAGTTTAGTAAACCAGGCGTTAACGTGTACGTAGCGTTATTTTCAGCGAATGCGATAACTGGCGAAAACGTATTTTTGCGCAAGAAAATTCACAAATTTATACTTACCATAGGTTAGGGAACTGGCGAAAACATATTTGGCGACAAATTTGTCTATATTTTGTGCGAATATTTTTACTGCGCTTTAGTAAACAGACCCCAAAGAACTGCAGATCACTCTGGGCATGGATTCTGCACAAATGCATGTTATGTGGTACTCAAACAGGGGAATGTAATAAAAGTTGCAAAGAGCAAAATAATTCGCACCAATAAGACTAAAAATCCACATCTCGCAATGTAATATTGTTCCTTAAACTGTTATTGCATTGCGAATTTTAATTGCGCATTGCGACTTTTAATTGCGCACTCATAAGAAGTGCTTGAAGGTGTCGTAATCTTTTGGAGCAAACATAACGACTTTTTCAGTAAGAAATTTTATTACATTGACTGCGCATTGGCGCAAACTATAAAATTCGCAAATGGTCTTTCCCTGTCGGAAGTGGTCGCTAAACAGTTTCCGGGCTCGCAAAATCTATATTAAATTCGCACAAAGCAAAATTTGTTCGTGCAAAGGCATAACTTTTCGCATTGCGAATAGTTTTTCCGTTTGCGATTTTTATTACATTCCCCCGTAAGGGTCCTAATTCCTCTACTTGCCCAAACTTTTTGTAAATAAGATTTTATAGGGGTGAATTGCAAATGAAAGAGCAGAGTGCAAAGTGCAATTTCGATCCAAATTTCCATTTGCTCTCACGTCCCTCCTGCCACAATTGCACTTGCAATTAACCTCAAATTGAATTCAAGTTGCATTTATTATTATCAGATTGGGGGTTATGTGTGAACTCTATGGTTCCCCTGTGTCAACGGGTGCAGTTTCATACCATTCATCTGAAGAGGCATGATGGGTACATTGAAAACTCTGTGAAAGTGCTGGAGTGTGCATAGATGCAAGAGACAATGAATTGCATCAGTATGCATTCTCCATATTGTTCTTTTTGGATTTCTTCATAAATGAACACTTATGATTTCAGATAAAAGCTACAGACCTTTAGTAGCATATATAAGGGATTATGTAATAAAATGCACTATGTTTGCCCAGGGACAGTAACCCATAGCAAACAATCAGCAGGTAGAATTTACTGGTCACCTGTGTACATGTAAACATCGTATTGGTTGCTATGGGTTACTGCTCCTGGGCAAACTTAGTGCCTTATGTTACATATGGGGGATAGTCAGATGATTACGGCAAGCATTGCAAGATACAGGTTTGGCTAACAAATCACTATTGTCTTTTTAAGGCAAAGGGGTTCCATGGATGTTATCTGCATTTAAGTGTTTTTTTGCAGTTCTTAAAATTCTGAGTTTCTTTCCATTTCACAATGAATGCTAAATCCTTGACTTTTCTTAAAAGTATATGTTACAGTGTATTTCTTTATCATAGGAAGATGAATATGATGTGCTAATATCAGAGCAGCACAGAACCCAAATCTCAGAATTCAAAATAAAGAATCATTTAACCTGATCTCTATGCTCTGTACAGTACAAGCTGTTCAATTGTCAGTCTGTGCAGCCCAGCACATGCAGTATCCATACAGGATAACTAAAACGTCTATGCTCAAAAGTAAAAGCAATATATTTAACACCTTCAGCTTCATACTGTGCTATGAGTCTGCAATTACTACAGAAGGGAATGTTATTTTCATAAGAAAGAATTGTTGCTTTGCGTGCCAAATGCATCAATGAAGCCTATTCCATCTGTGTATATACAGAGCAACACAAACAAGTTTCTAGTCTGGATATTGTTCTGTACCTTTTTCATTTTAACGTTGCACATTAAATTTTCTCTTTACACATAGTTAATGCTACTCTACATTATGACATTATGTTTTATGTTTATCTCTAACTTTTCCTCCAATAGGGCCCACTGAGGTTATTTGTCCTATACTCTTTTTTTATTATTTCTTCCACTACATCAGCTCTACCTATCATCAGGGGGAATTGAATAGAGGGGGGACTCCAAACGATGGGTACATTCTGTACTGAACCTTGGAAACAACAGGGTTAATATTTTAGATGCAGGTCTGGACTGGGATTTAAATAGTCCTTGGCATTTTAAGCACACAGAGTCCCAAACAGCACCCCATGAGCCAATAAATAGTGATTGTCAATGGCATCTTACAGCACCCCCTCTAGCATTTGCTAGAACCCACAATCCTGGCCTGGATGAAAGGGTCTATCTAGTGTAGTTATCGAAAGGCTAATATGGAGCTCTTCTTGGTCAACGGAAATGACCTTGTTTAGGGTGAGTCATAAGGAATTAGAGTGAATTCTGTATATTTCTGTAAATATACTTGCATAAGCACAATTATCAGGCATTGTCATTGATAATCAACTAAAAGGTATGCCACAATCTTTATTTTCAAATATTCTAAATCTAAATGTCAAAATGAGTGATAATAAAAAAAGAGCATACTAAACTCTCTCATCTATATTCTTTTTATCATCAATGGTCTAACCTTAACCGTATAAGTACCAGCATGATTTTCTATTTAGTCTTCCTACCTTTACCTTTCATCTCCTTCAATGGAAGTTTCATTAAATGCATGCCACTATTTTGTTCCATGTCTCGTGCATCATCCAGTTTTTCCTAAAATAATTTCCTTCTCGGTCTCATAAATCTCTAATCTTTTGAGAAGGCTTGACTAGAAGTTGCAATGAAACCATATTTAGTTCGGATTTAGCTCTGAGCTGCATGTTGCATTTGCTCATTCTCAGCATCATCTCAATATTCAGAGCCTTGTAGAGGAATTCTGCCAAAAACACAGAGAAAAGCAGGCTCAGGTAACAGTGATTTATGTCGTTTGTCAAACTTTAGATATGGAGTCCAGAGCTTTAAGCAATTTGAAGGTTCTGAGAGTGTTCAGAAAATCCCATTTTAAAGCACAGAAACTGAAACATTTTCAATTTCAACTAAGGCAGTTCACATACTGAGCACAAGTCTTCTCAAGTTTGCTAAATAAAGTCAACTTACAAATTCCCCCATATTCCAGTCTCAGAAGTGAATTAGGCTCTCAGTACAGAAATAAACAAACCCCTTTAGCTAGATTGCGGTTTAACTCAGAATTATACAGCAACTTATATCAGGCCTACATATCAGTTAAGGAAGAATCACCTTTGCACATGAGCAAATACATCACTCTTCTTAAAATCAGGCACTAAGACATATCTTTATTCTTTTTTTTCGTAAGGAAGCATCATTTGTACCATAAAGATGCAGAGCGAGACAGCACCACACTTTTTCTTTTTAACCTTTCCAGTAATAATTAATATTTTTGAGGTAGACTGATTTTTATTGCTTAGAGATAAAGCAAATCAATTTAATTAAATGGGAGACTTTCATTAGTTCAGAGAAATGAAGAGCAGTTGGGGGATGTCTGTCACTTTATGGCTCCTGGAATTCTGGATATATTCTCTTCCTTCAGTATGCGGTTGCTTTTTAAGTGGAATAGACGTTGTACCTGTTCTGTTCATCAGTCAACTGGCAGCAGGGCAACCAGCTATTAACTCTTAAAATAAACTATACCCTTATATACTAGGGTTTCTCACTGAAGTTTCTTAACTGAAGTGTCAAAATGGCAACATACATTTGCTTCTTCCATGATATCTATATACTGCAGCACTTTATATGGCATATATATATATATATATATATATTTATATCTATATCTATCTATATATATATATCTATATCTATCTATCTATCTATCTATCTATCTATCTATCTATCTATCTATCTATCTATCTATCTATCTATCTATCTATATATATATATATATATATATATCAGTTTTCTTATATCACTGTATTAAGTTGCATGTACACTATTGTCCAGATAAAATAGCTTTAGTTAATACAACAGTGTTTAACTCCTGAGCAGGAAGATATCGTTTGCATTGCTAAAATAAAAAAGAAAATTATGAGCACTTTATTATTTGCTTCCACCCTTTGTAAGGAACAGCATGTGCTAAATTATTATCTAAGTTCCAATCAGTTTGCATGCGAGTGCTACTGTCCTTTTAAGGACAGGTCAACATTTAGGTCATTAAGGTCAACATTAATTTGAGTTGATTACCCCTTTTTATACCCTGCAGGACTACAGAGTGTCCATTGTCAAAGTATACTAGTGTAGTAATTCCTTTCAACTATAGGGTCATGTTCATAGATTGACATTTTTGTTAATACTCCTATTATATAAAGCCTTGTCTGACTGGGGGGAAAAAGTTTTTTTTTTTCTCTATTTCATTGCTATGCAGCTGGCAGTGTAGCAAAAAAATGCACCTGCTAAAAATGTTACTTCTTTATAGCAAAGCTCAAGAGCACGTAGAAAGTAAACTAAAAAGGCTCGGTGAGGTGTAGCTTTTACATTTAAATTAGCATGGGCATAAATCGTTGACCTTGATAGAGAAGTTCTGTTTTGCTAAGTCATTAAGATTAGGTGTAGGAGACTTGCAGTGTATCTAAATCTCATCAAAGGGAACACCACAAAGAAGTTGTCTCTTTTCTGTCAGTTTTTAGGGTAAGGACACACTGGACGATTTGTCGCCAATATTTTTAAAAAGCAAATCGCGGCGACATATCGCTCGTTTTGTCTCTGAACAAAACCAAATGAAAGACGCCAGCTCCTGTGCCCACAGCGCGTTTGTGAATCGCCTGTAGCTCCAAAACGCACTGAGACCCTTTTCCGAGCGATTTATCAGAAATAGCATGTACTTAGAAAAGCACTGAAATCTCCTAGACACGCACACACATACAATGCGAATGCAATGACGCAAGAACGCAAGAACGTAAAGACGCCAGGTTACAGTGGGAAGCACAAACCGTTTCCGGTTTGGGTGGAGCACGTACCGCTCTGTGCCAATAGTCGCTGTGAATCGTCTGTTCAAAAAAGACGATCGTCTTGTCGCCGTGATTTACTTTTTTAAAACGTTGGCGACAAATCGTCCAGTGTGTCCTTACCCTTAAAACCTTGGAGCTAACGATCTATCCAGACATGGTTGCACTTAACCAAAGATGGAAAAAGAGCTTACATGATATCTAAATTAACTGCAGTACTTCCATAAATGTCACATCAATGTCATACAAAAGGACTGGACTGTTCTATCCACCGTGCCGCCAGCTATCCTGTTTGCTTAATGACCAAATAAAAATAAAAGGATGCTGTATGTAATCGGCTTTACAGCAAGCAATTAAAATACAATACTTGCTCTCCCAATAAAGGATGGAGTCTTTTATTCTGATTTGTTACTATTTATTCGAGACTTCTGTCATGCTTGACATTCATTGACCAATTAATGAAGGTAATGAAGAATTTCTGATCTTCTCTTTCAGAACATAGTTTTCTGCTGTTTTCTTTTCCTTTAATTTTTATTGTATCCTTAACTACAAGAAGTTTGTGTTTTATGCACCTAGTCAAGTATTTTAGTGCTATTGCTGCTCAGAGAAGGCTGTCCGGGAAAATCAGTGCAGTTTGGTTTCTTTTTATCAGCGCATTATTTCAATGTAGGATTTCTATATGGAAAAAATTCAAGTTATAGTGAAGTACAAATATGTTTTTTCTACACCTTTAGTGCCACCTTATGTTCATATGTAACATTATGCTTTTATTTGACATTATTTCCAGCACAAAGGTGGACCTCTCATCTATTAGATAAATATTCTAGATGTATATAGATATGTTTCACTTTAATTAAGATGTTCTTAAAGGGGATGTTCACCTTTTGGACAATAGTAGTAATTTAAATTAATTCATTTGCATGTAGAACAATGGTCCCTAGCAGCAGGCTGAAAAAGCTAATCTCTGATTGGTTGCCATGGGTTCCTAACCAGGTGCAAATGTGCACAGAGTTGAAAAATGAAACCTACTATTACTACATTTTGGCCGACACTTATGCAGTACTACAGGTATATTCCCATTGGTAGTTTACATGTATCACCTCCTTTTATATGTACAGTATCCATTCACCCACACTGTATCTGAAATTGTGAGACAAATCTACAAATGTGAAACAAGGAAAAGTCAGATAGTATAAGGTTGATGTTCCAAGTGAAAATTTCTAGCTGTTTGGCTCTCTTCTGGGGACCAGTTTTCTGCATGCAAAGGAATGAATTACAATTTAAATTTTTGCATACAGACTTTGGTGATTTATTAAGGCCTTCGATAAATAGCTTATTATGTGCATAACTCAAGATGATGAAAATCCTATGTCTTGCCTTACAAGGAGCTAACCTTGACTTTGAAATTAACATTCTACCCATTGGAAGCTCTAACTTCTACCATTTCAGTTCTAGAGTCTGAACTTTATTTATAATCATGCAGAATGGAGATATTAAAGGAATTGTTCAGTGTAAAAATAAAAACTGGGTAAATAGATTGGCTGTGCAAAATAAAAAATGTTTCTAATATAGTTAGTTAGCCAAAAATGTAATGTATAAAGGCTGGAGTGATTTGACATATACATAACATGTCAGAACCCTACTTCCTGCTTTTCAGCTCTCTTGATTTACACTGACTGGTTACCCTGGCTACCAGGCAGTAACCAATCAGAGACTTGAGTGGGGGCCACATGGGTCATATCTGTTGCTTTTGAATCTGAGCTGAATGCTGAGGGTCAATTACAAACTCACTGAACAGAAATGTACCATGTGGTCCCCCTTCAAGTCGCTGACTAGCTCAGAGTTGTAGAGCTGAAAAGCAGGAAGTTGGATTCTGGCTGTTTTATTAGTTATCTGTTCACTCCAGCCTTTGTATATTACATTTTTGGCTAACTAACTATATTAGAAACATTTTTTATTTTGCACAGCCTATCTATTTACACAGTTTTTATTTTCACACTGAACTATTCCTTTAAGATTAATACTGTATGGTTAGTGCAGCTAGAGGGATAGCACATTGTGCATAAGGACATACTGTATTAGAGGCCAAAAACATTAAAATCATCTTTTTTTCATCATGCAATATTAATATTAGTTAGGGGTAAAGAGGAGGATTTTGCCTGCTTTTAGCTCATTGCACCATGCCTCGCCACCACTAAATGAGGCCGGATCTGTTTTATCACGGTATTGTGTCTCTCCGCTGCTTTTTGCAGGGCTTTATGAATATGCTCCTAGGTGAATATATTTTGTATAGAAAGCAAAGTGCCCTTGTGAAGTAATGACTTCAATGTCCTGCAATAATTAAAAGAACTCTCCTGCAGTCCTCCAAAATACCAGGGAGGTGTGTCATTATGATCTGTTAAAGCACTTTCCTCTTTATATCTGTGGGAGCACCATTTGTTAATCTGTTATATAAAGAACAAATGTCAGTGGTTCTGCATTTGCATAAGATCATTACAGAGAGAGATCAGACCAGGACAAAACAACAGGTAGGACAGCCAACACGAATCCCCTTTTCCTGCGTGTTCCTCTCCATTTAAAAAACTCAAAGGGAACTCATTCTAAGTTAAAATTATTGAAGGGTTATACAGTGAAGCAACCCTGCATGAGTGCAACCTTTACTGGGACAGTGTATTTCTCTGCTCTCCCATCCTCCTCTTGGTTATATTTAATCTTTAACACAGATAAAATCTTGTTTTTGCTGCCTAAGAAATTTTTTTTGTGGTGACTGCCCAAGATGCAGAAACCTCTGATAAAGCATGTTAAGCATAAAAACAAGTGATTGGCAGGGCCATTCTAGAGAATTGGCTAAATATGTACATGTAATGTAATTTCTAAAGGGAAAGATTGTTAGAGGATTATGGAAAGTGGTAAGGGTGGTAGTATTTTACCCAAAGGTACCTTTAAAAAAAAAAACAACATATGCTGAGCTTGTTTCTTCTTAGTCTTTACTGTCCCTCATCACTAACCTATCTTGTATGGGATGTTTATCTTTTCTGTAAAGTTTAAAATTTTTGGGTTTTGATTTATTTCACATTTAGTTTTGCAGTTTGGAATTTTTATCTGATTACTAGGAATTTAGTTGCTGGGCATCAAGGCCCCTGGCAAACCAGGTTTGTAGAGTCATAAAAGAAAACAGAAAAAGAAAACCTGTTTCATAGTAGCAATCTCTGCATCATACTAATATTTGATTTGAACGTGCATTTTCTATTTTAAAACCTTTCTAGTTTTACCCACCTTTACCAGTGCTCAGTGGCATAACTACTTGCTGGTGGGCCCTGATGCAGGATGGGCACACGGACCCCCCTGTTGGGACCTCTCCCTATGAATCCGGAGTGCTGCTGGCATGTGCATTGTCAAATCTCCCCCTGACCAGCCACCAGCCATAACCGTTATCGCGGCTCCGGTGGGCCCCAAGGGGGCCGAACCCCTGGTAGTTACGTCACCGCCAGTGCGTCTGCATTAAGCTGCCAATATAAGGACCGAAAAAAAGTTGACTTGATCCCTCCCGACTGAGGTGGATTTTGTTGGCATGTGTATAGGAGCCAATGAAAACTGAAACTCTGGCAGGTCAGTCCAATTCTGATTTCCTCTCAGTTATCTTGAAAAATTCAATGCAATTTGTAATTGTGTCTCAGTGAAAGAGACATTACCCCAAAGAGGTTTTTCCAAACTGAAGGGCCAGGTTGGCAGATCCAAGTATAGGCTGAAGTTACAGCTATTTTTATTTTTTCGCACTTAATTCATTTACCCATGAGTAATGAAAATAAAACAGGTTTTATCCCCATATAATACATACAGCAACGTTTTTATTTGTTACTCAGGCATTTAGTCTATTATGATACCAAGAATTCCTTTTTGTACAGGGAACCTCTCAGGTTATCTCTCACTTTTTAAATTTTTTTTTATTTTTTTTTTATTGGCAGAAAACTGCACTGGCCTGGGGTTATACAAGTGAGCACCACGGAGTGATCCACTTCCTCGTTCAACTGTGCATGCGTCTGCCCCGAGAAATTTGAAGAAAGAAGATGCCTGAAGAGGATAGCTCCGTGGTGCTCACTGGTAAAACCCCGGGCCGGTGCAGTTTTCTGCTGATAGGAGCAGTGGCCTGGGCCTTACAGGTGAGTCAATATAATCACTTGGGGTGCCTAACATTTGCCACCCCCCAAGCCTTTCCTTCTCCTTTAATTACTTGAAGAGTACATTGCTTTAACACATTTCCCTGATTTTACATTTTACTGGATTTTACACTCCTTTTTCCTGGAAAAAAATCAGGAAAAGGCACCCATTGAAATGCATTATAAAATGATGGGACCACAAAAAACATGTAAAATGTGGGAACATACTGTAATAGGGGATGTTAAATTGAGGTTTCACTGTATCGCCAAAGATAATGACTCAATAATCAGTGCAATGCAATCAATGCAATATTTATTATTATGAAACTGATATGTGTGTTTCTATTTATAGCTTTATGATGGTCATATGTGAAAAATATATATATCAACGGTAGTCTGTGACTATGTTAAGCTTGCCATACGCTGGCCTACTGATTAATTGAATATAGAAAAGAAAAAGAATTGACCTATTGCTTTGCACCTTCCCATCCCTCTTAGTCCAAAAGCACAGTCATATGTCTACCCCAACACATGTGTTAAAACATAACTTTTAATAAATATCATTAAGAAAGAGAAAGAAGTCCAGATTAACACCATTAAAAATTCGTTAGGTACAGGGAGGCAAGGTGCCAAAGTGGGTTTAAAACAAATCTAAATAACAAAATAATATGGTGACGTGCTGTTGTGTACTGGTATCAGCCTTATATACATAGACAATGGTAATCCACCATGCATAGCATCTTATACATTTAATTTGATATTACCATAGCATATACACAGCTTCTAAAATATTAATATCGTAGCAGACTGCTGCGTTTAGAACGTAAGAGGCACTATCTAGGTGCGACTCTTCGATTTATTGCGGCGGTGGCAGAAGTAGGTTCCGTTTCCCAACCATTCTGAATCAACCCCTTCATTCACAGTATAAACCCTCCCAGGTACTGAAAGAGGTAATAAGTAAGTGCTGCTCTAAGAACTTATGATTCTATTTACCCACTGTTGCCAGGCCAACCCCTTCTCCCGCAGTGAACACCCTCCTGGTCGTTAAATAGGATATTAATATTTTAGAAGTTACATGCTGTGGTAATATCAAATTAAATGTATAAGATGCTATGCAT
Organism: Xenopus petersii; assembly: GCA_038501925.1. Classification (NCBI taxonomy): domain Eukaryota; kingdom Metazoa; phylum Chordata; class Amphibia; order Anura; family Pipidae; genus Xenopus; species Xenopus petersii. The sequence continues at coordinate 69,556,900 of CM076680.1, read as the reverse complement.
GGTGGATTACCAAAGGATTATCAAAAAAACTTAGGCAAGCCTATGGGGACCTTCCCCATAGGCTAACATTGGCTTCGGTAGCTTTTAGGTGGCGAACTAGGGGGTCGAAGTTTTTTCTTAAAGAGACAGTACTTCGACTATCGAATAGTCGAATAGTCGAACGATTTTTAGTTTGAATCCTTCTATTCGAAGTCGTAGTCGAAGGTCGAAGTAGCCCATTCGATGGTCGAAGTAGCCAAAAAAACACTTCGAAATTCAAAGTTTTTTTACTTCGAATCCTTCACTCGAGCTTGGTGAATTGGCCCCTATATGTTTGACTATCTCAGTGGCCTGCAAATTAGATATGAAAGTGAAAAGCAGCACATTCTCTTACTTCCTTATCTCACGAGGAAACCATGTAACCAAAAACAATTCAAATTTAATTATGTCCTATCAAAGGACAGTCTTTTGAAATGACCCATGTGCTGACATACATGGCGAGACAGTCCAGCAATGTGGTCTAGATCAGCCAAGCAATCTGGTCATGTAACATTATCTATAGTTTCACATTATCTCAGCAGTTACCTTCATTAGCACCTTTGACCTGTTGATATGAATGAGATACGTGAATCAGGTGAACATATGTATAATCTGCATAACACAGAGTCCTTTTAAGTACTCTTTCTTTCAACTACCTCGAAAGGGGTTAATAACGTAGGCTGTTGAGTCGCAGAGAAACAGATGTAAAGAAAACACATGAATAATTAGTATGTAGTATGAAGACAATATTTTGACAACACAGATTTATATTTGCAAATCTTTTTTAAGTTGTAGGCAGTATATCTCTTATACATTAAAAGTGTTGCTTGTTGAATTGAATTTGTCTGTATATATGTGTTTTATTTCAGACTATGGCTTTGGGAAAGTTAAACTCTAAAGTTATTCAGGATCAGTTGGAATAAGCCATGAGCTCAAATACCATGCGGGAGTAATGCTAGTTATAACAGCAAACACACAAGGCAGGGATGCGTGAGTAGCTTTGGAAAGCAGCTGAATTTTTCCGTTTATGTGCATGTAGATAGGCACCCAGGAGAGAGATTTCAGAGGATAACAGAAATTTACAAGAGGGTGAACTAAATCATGCAGCTGTATTTATCTGAATGGTAAAATGCAATAAATGGCTCAGTGGGGTTAAGCACCTTGCTAAAAGGTAAAGAAAGAATTGTTGCCAAGTCAACTTCTGTAGATGCTGAAACAGTTTTATTATGTTCTAAAAGCAGAGCACGAGACAAAATAGATAGATGGAATAAATGGAATGAAAGTATGAAGGTTTATGATTATTATCAAATTTTGCATCATTTAAATCTAATTGTGTTCTTAAATATTCATGTTTATATTGAATAAGACGCGGGGGAAATATTATACTTAATACTATTTTTTATCTGTTCTGAGTGCGTTCCTGTGCTAAACACACCCTTAAAGAGATACTGACACCAGAAATTAAACCTTTTTTTACATCTATCATAATATTGTCAACACATGCTATCTATAATTTTGCCATAAAAGTATTTACATATGCTTTATTACCCATCTGACCCACCATGTTCCTCTATTATGGGGCTGCCATATTTGAGCTTCAGCACTCCATTAGCATTAGAAACCTGACATGTTGAGAAGGGACAGTCAGGTTGGCAAAACAGTCAGGTTTAGGAACTTCAAGTTACAATTACCTACAGAAGCAGCCCTATGATTGGAAAACTATCAACATGAGCTATAGGTTACTTTTGATGTGCATTAATATTTTGAATAATTATTTTTTAGTGTCAGTATCACTTAAATGCAATTTTTTAAGATGAATATAGTTTCATATATTATCACACAATGATTTGGGATGCCAATCAACTTTTTTTTTTTTAACCTGTTCCTAACTACATCAAGATGTCACCCGGGCTTTCGTTTCCTCAAGAGACAAGGAGTTCTTCCTATTATAATTATAATGCTGTACAGTATGCTAACTTTCCAAAAATGTATTTGAATTAATTTTACTGCTTTACACTAATATGAATAATATGTATTCACTAAAGTGTTTCCCCAACGAGATGAAGCAATAATGACTACTTTCCATTAAACCGAGCAGGAAATGCACTTTTGTATAATTAATTACATTCAGTATGGGTAGGCTTAACTAATTTTTAAGGCAATACGTGTCCTTTGTGCTAATAATTTTATATGCAGTGTATCCCTTCAGCCTGTGCATAATGTTCCTCTGTTTCAGCAGAATACTGCAGATTTTCTCTTTCTTTAAAGCCTAATATTTGATCTTGTTGCTTTTCCTATGCCTTCATCTTGCACTAACCTGTCTTTTGCGACATCATCCTTGAGAACGCTTCCTTCAGTCGCTTGCATGTCTGAGAAAGAACTCTGGAAACAGACTACATTGTTCTTGTGATTTTATTTAACCAGTTTGAATAGGATCACATAACTCTGGATATATCACTTGCTTTATCTGTCATCTCCGAATTCTACTTTTCAAATATTGCACAGAACATTTTAACTAAAGAATCCTCTATATTTATCCATTTCTGGCCTTTTAATGCATTTTTTTCAAAATACTTTCTATTTTATCTTAAAGCCTTTCATGTTTCCTTTTATATGTGAATTCTTCTCCCAGTGGTATCACTTTCTACTACTGACCAGTGCAATTTCGATGCGAATTTGTACGTTATATTTATCAAATTCCCTTTTGGTACATCATTTTTTGACAGCTATTTTTTTTATTTGACTTATCCAGTAGAATCCATCTGCCTGAATTTGACAGATTAAATCCATCTTGAAGGTCCTATAAGAACTATTGACAAAATCTTCATTATACCATTTGATGAAAAGGTCTTTCTAAATGCATTATTAAAGGAGTTTTATTGTGCTTTTATTTGTACTATTTACACATGAAACATAAAAGTTATTTTCACTGTCAAAATAAATGCTTATTTAACCTCCTTACATGCATGCCCTGTAAAGGCAGCCTGCAGTTAGTCTGACTAGTAGATCCTTTCAAGGTTTCTGCATAGCGAAATGTTATGAATCATTAAGGGTCTGTTATGATTTAAATATATTTAACTGGATATAAGTATTATTGTGGTCAAAATATTTACACACTATTACCCAGACAGACCAACTTTAAGAAACCTTTTTGTACTTAACATAAAATCGTTGCTTATAGAATAATTTAATATTACTGACCGTATGTCAACAGTTTCTGATAGGAAATCCTTTAAATACGTTGACAAGTTACAATGGGTCAATGATTTTGGGGTCCACTGTTCCAAACTTGTGTGCAGTTCATCAAACATTGCTGATAGAAGGAATATAAAATGACTACATACTGTAGTAACTTAGGTTCATTGAGTTTACTCCTTTATGTCTAAATTAAACCTACCTAACTGCTAGTCGATCAAGAGAAAAAATCTGAAGCCTCTCCAATAGGGATGTAGCGAACGTCGGAAAAAAAGTTCGCGAACATATTCGCGAACTTGCGCAAAAATGCGAGCGGTTCGCGAACGGTTCGCGAACCCCATAGACTTCAATGGGAAGGCGAACTTTAACATCTAAAAAAGACATTTCTGGCCAGAAAAATGATTTTAAAGTTGTTTAAAGGGTGCAACGACCTGGACAGTGGCATGCCAGAGGGGGATCAAGGGCAAAAATGTATCTGAAAAATCTGCCTGTGTGTGCTTGGAAGAGATAGTGTAGGGGGAGAGCTGTTAGTGATTTCAGGGACAGATGATAGTAAGTTTGCTGGCTAGTAATCTGCTTGATACTGCTCTGTATTGGAACAAAAAAATAAATAAAAGCAGTCCTTACAAGGACTACTGTTATTGCAGCAGTCAGCAGATGAGATCAGAAGCAGGACAGCTGCCCACTGCAGCTACATACAGAGCACTGCAGTAGAAGGTAGATTACTAGCCAGCAAAGCTACCTAAGCTTAAATGTCCCTCAAACCCCTGCAGACTTCTGTCCCTCCAATAACAGAGCAGTATCAAAACGATTACTAGCCAGCAAACTTTCAACTGTCCCTGAAATCACTAACAGGCAGCAGCTCTCTCCCTACACTATCTCTTCAGCACACACAGGCAGAGTGAAAAAAACGCTGCAGGGCTTCGGTTTTTATAGGGAAGGGGAGTGGTCCAGGGGAGAGCTTCCTGATTGGCTGCCATGTACCTGCTGGTCTGGGGTGAGAGGGCAAAAAAAAGCGCCAACAATGGCGAACCCAAAATGGCGAACGTCGCGCGACGTTCGCGAACTTCCGGCGAGCGCGAACACCCGATGTTCGCGCGAACAAGTTCGCCGGCGAACAGTTCGCGCCATCCCTACTCTCCAATTTACCTTCCTGAATCCCAGATGACTATTCCCTGAATCAACTTTGTACTAGGAGCAATTTTCATGGACTAATAAGATGCAGAGGATTCTCTTACCCTTCCTTTGATTTCTAAAAGTTTTTTAAGTGATTTTTTAATTAAAGGAAAAGTGTTCTTGCACTTGGGGGTGCCAAATTTTAGGCACCCCCAAGTGATTGTATTGACTTACCTGAAACCCGGGGCAGGTACTGCTATCAGCAGAAAACTGCACCAGCCCGGGGTTACTCCAGCGAGCACCACGGATCGACCCTTTTCCGTCCTCCTCTTTCTTTGCGCGGCTGCTCATGCGCAGTAGAGCGAAAAGCCAAACTTTAACTAAAAAGTCAGCTATTTCGTTCTTTTGCGCATGCGTTTGCCCCGGAAAATTTGAAGAAAGAAGAAGCCGGAAGAAGATCACTCCGTAGTGCTCGCCAGCATAAGCCCGGCCCGGTGCAGTTTTCTACTGATAGGAGTACCGGCCCAGGGTTTCAGGTAAGTAAATACAATCATTGGGGGTGCCTAACATTTTGCACCCCCAAGTGCAAAAAGACTTTCCTTTTCCTTTAAAGAACATATTAACATAACCTATCCCACCATGGCCAGAACACTGGAATCAATACATTTCCTTTACTAAGCATAACACAATGGTAATATAAATGATTACACCTATATAATTATATCACTATAGCAGCAATATTTTAGCGATATAAGATTTTGTTTTCATAATGCCATAAAAGGCATGGCATTATGCTATGATTCTGGCTTCAGACATCAGATTGTAAACATTTATGGCAAGGGTATGTTGAATAGAACTGATTTATATGCACTGCCTTGCTATACATTACTCTAATTCTGGGAAGCCTGGTTTCAGTTCCAGTAAGCTCTTGTGAAATTGGGCAGGTATTATATTCCTGAGATTCAGCCATAGAAATCAATCATAAACTCTATTGGGCAGTTAACTGTAATCAGCATATACTGAGCTTTGTTTATATAAAACAATTCAATGTGCATTCAGGATCTGTAAGAAATACATTACAATAATAAACAATCTTATAATGGCAGGAATAGGACAATTATACAGAAGGTACAATTTATTTTGCAGGTAATTTAATTCACTTCATATAGTTCAACTTAACACATCTCCTCTTTATGCATATAGGAAGCAGGAGACTGACTTAAAGACCTTTATAAGAATAGCTTTCTCACTATTTATATTCTATAATGGTAGCCGCCACTTCATTGGAGAAGTTATATCCTGAACAGGCATGCAGAGCAGATTTTGGATTTTGGAGAGTGCGTTACTACAAGTTTTTTAAGTTGCTCTCACCTGTCAAAACCCTGTCAGATTAGTAACATTCAGTTCACTGCTGTTCTAGCAAATAAAAATGGCATATCACTGCAGTAGATGGCTCAAACAGATGAAACGTCTGGCAAAACACAAATATGTCCATCACACTCAACACTTGTTTCATGAATGTGGACTAGTTGCTGAAATGTTATTTCCAGTTATTTTGATGAGGATGTAGAAAAGACATTAAGACTCACCAGTCATTATAAAAATGCCATTTTTTTATAATAGATAATAAAAAACAATATTTACGTGTATATCTTAAGATGTGTTAAAAGCAGATTCACATTGTGACCATTGTATTATTTGTGTGTTCTTTAGAGGACCTTATGTTACATAGTTTTCCAATTTATGCTAGAAGTAAGTGTTGGAGGAATGTGCTTTGATTTGTACAATGACGGCTGGTTATGCCACAATCACATGAAAGCCTGCAATAAATACCTATTTTGTCACCTAATAAAGTGTAACTCTGTGCTCAATTTCTCATTCTGGAATATTAAACACATATTGTCTACATTGCTGCATATGCTGATCCAGCTAACTATGTCATTACTGAGCAATGCCAGTTTTTGCATTTCAGACAAATAATTGCTGCTTTACCGGATAATCAGTGCTGATCAAACCAATGTAAAGCTTTTTCCAGGAAGCAATAGACGTTTAATGATGAGAGCTGAGTGTATGACAAGACTGCATAGAAAAGCTTATTATAACTCTGAAGGCACCTAATGCTCTGGGGGCTCAGGACTGTAGATAGTTCATTTAAATGACAGTTCAACATTTTCAGAGAGGTTGAGGGGAAGGGCAATGAAATGCAAGGAACTAGAAAATGTAGCTTTGAATAGAAATTCTCTCTCTTTCTCTCTCTCTCTCTCACTCTCTCTCTCTCTCTCTCTCTCTCTCTCTCTCTCTCTCTTTCTCTCTCTCTCTCCAATATTGTAGTATTAAAACAGTACATTGTACTTAATCCAAAATATCCAAACAAATGAATCCTTATTGGAAGCTAAATCAGCCTATTGGGTTTATTTAGGGGCCCATTTACTTGGCTTGAGTGAAGGAATAGAGGAAAAAAACTTCGGATTTTGAATGTTTTTTTGGCTACTTCGACCATCGAATGGGCTACTTCGACCTTCGAATCGAGCAATTGGAACTAAAAAACGTTCAACTATCCGACCATTCGATAGTTGAAGTACTGTCTTTTTAAGAAACAACTTCGACCCCCTAGTTCTCCACCTAAAAGGAGAAGGTCCCCATAGGCTTTGGTAGGTTTTTTTGGTCGAACAAAAATTGTTCGATCGATGGATTAAAATCATTCGATTCAAAGGATTTAATTGTTCGATCGAACGATTTTTCGATCGAGCGAATAGTGCTAAATCCTTCAACTTCGATATTTGAAGTCAAAGGATTTAACCTCGACAGTCGAATATCGAGGGTTAATTAACCCTCGATATTCAACCTTAAGTAAATTTGCCCCTTAATGTTAACATGATTTTCTAGTAGACTTGAGGTATGAAGATCCAAATTACAGAAAAATCCATTATCCGGAAAACCCCTGTCCCGAGCATTCTGGATAACAGGTCCCATACCTGTATATTATATGTGCAATGGGGTTTCAACTGTTGATGTTAATAACTTTATCACTTGCTTCCTTTAATAAATGGCTGTCTTTTCACTACTCCCATTTCTATTTTATTTTTCTTTGTGATTTGTAGAATTGCTTCTTCAGCCTTTCACTGGTGAGGATAATTGCAGCTGCATTTCAGTGATAGTTAATCAGAAATCAAGTAATCGAAAATGTAATATGAAATTATTGTAATTATTACAGATAATTGCATCTTATCTTTTAGAGGCCTAATATTTTGTTTAATTTTCCCATTGCCCATTAATTTGAGAGCCTTTGGAGTCTTTGCAAAAGGTCTGCAAAACATTCCCTTAGTACATTCCCTCAGCAATTTCCTAGTCCTAAGGGTTGGGTAGAGGGCCTGGATAGGGGACATCTGCATTATACCCCAAACCCACCACTCATAAATGCAAAATGTAAAAAACTTTGCAGTTTGAACTTGAGTTTTAGACTTTGCACCCTACCCTGTGTGTTGGAAATGACCCATAGAGAATCAAATGAGCTGAAGAGGAAGGAGACTTTGAACAAAAAATAAGAATTACATACTGTATAACAAATAAAAAGGGGAACATTTGTATTGCTTTGTTTATGAATCAGAATTAGATTAGTCTAAGTAGCCATCATGGAGTAGAATATCACACAAAACAACAAACAATCACATACAAGACTGAAAGTCAAAAACACATTGGGCTTGCTGAACTTACTCCATCCCTATGTAAGACATATTTACAAGTCATACACCATTATATTCCCATCTACAATATAGTTGATGGAAATATATATATATATATATATATATATATATATATATATATAATGCCTACAATGTTTCTCCACCATACCTGACACTTGAGACTGTTTCTTGGGTCTAAGAAACATGAAGGCAATATATGGCATGATTCTAATAACTGCAAGCAGTGCAGGCACTCATTAAGTGTCCACAATTGAAGATTTATTGAAACGGATTGTGCATATTAGATGTGAAGTCAATGGAGTGTGCATGTGTATTATTAACATGCTTTAGGAAATAAAATCAGAGGACAATAGAGAAAAAGTAAATGTGATTTAATGCAGAAGAACACAGGTGACAAAGTTTATTAGCATAAAGCAAGGAAAACGACATGAGATGATTTCAGATTGATATTGCCAAATAATACTCTACTTTATTGGGCAAATCATTAATTGTACATGACAAGTACCAACATGTAATGTGATCTTTTTCTGGCTGATATGGCAGAGAGTGCAATTAGTAATCATCCCTATGGGCTATACTTGTTTCTCATACAATGCTTAGAAGCTGTGTGCAGTCTTTTTCACTTCTCTATATTATACTATTACCAGATAAGAATAAATTAAACCTTTGAATTAAATCCACTTTGAGAATATACACATCGGGTGGCCAGGACAGACATTATAATATTTTTAACCTGACAGAATTTCAATTATCTCCATGCCTCATGCAGGCAGGAGTTCATTGTCAGCAAGGTGAATAGTGCCTCACTGTGGCAGGAACCTTTATATAAGCCAGTGTATGTTATCACCAATACAATACTGGCAAGGCAACATTAAAATGTTGGGGGGTTTTTTCTGTTTCCATTCCTTTTAAATGCTTCACATACATTAATCCAATAGAGTGTTTGAGAAGTAATTGAAGTTCTATCATAACTGTTGCTGGGGAAGTTTTGGAGCTGGGAATATGAAACATTGTTCACTAAATGAATTTAAAATGAAATAGGGGGGTAGCGTTCATGTCTACACAGCGGCTAAAACTAAACAAATATTAAACTAAATAAAAAAGTTCAGCTGTTAAGCACTAAGCAGGTCACTGTATAACTTCATGTAAACCAGTAACACTAGAGTTTACAATTAATTAGCTGTTATATGAATTGTTTTGTTGTGTTACTTTCTAGTGGATCTTCCTGCTGGTTTTGATGCTGCCGCTTTGGGCTTTTCAGGTGTGGAAGTTTTAGTAGGTGCAGGAGCAGGTGCAGGTGCAGTTTTAGGAAGCTGGCTAGACTTAACTTCGGGTACCTCTTCTCCATATTTGTATACACTTACGGTGACATCCACTGTTTCACCTCCATATTTGTTTCTAACGTTGATGCCGTATTTTCCAGAGTCTTCTGAAGAGACGTCTTTGATTGTTAGACTAGCATACTTTCCTTGTTCCATAGTAGACTTGAAATGGTCAGTTATTTCCAGATCCCTATCATTCTTCAGCCAAGAAACCTCAGGATCTGGGTTTCCAAACACTGTGCAGGTAAGACTCAATGTCTAGAAAAAGAATGAGAAAGCATTAATGTATTGGTTTTCAGCCTTAACTGCCCAATTTGATTATGTATGAACACTAGATTGTAAGAAAAAGTAGCTTGTAGCATTAAAGTGCAGTTACGCCCAATAATTACCTATATCTACGTATACTTAGGGCCACCTTATGAAATCATGAGGCCCCATACTACTTAGTTATAGGATCCGTTTCCCATGGAAGCGCAGTTATTAGCTCATTGTCCCCCCGATCAAATGAGCCCTAAGTAGAATGGGATCTCAATTGATAAAAAAACCTCAAATATTTGAATTAATAAAAGCTATACCTGTAATTCACCCACCCTCATCCAAACCAAACAAGCCATCCAAGATTGCCAACATGACTAGGGTAGATTGTAATTCCAGTCCCTTAACTCCATGAACACTTCAATAAACACAGCCACATTTTGGTAGGAAAAAAAGCAGCTTAAATTAGTATAACCCACATTGTATATATACATCAAATGTATGTAATCATTAGCCGCTAAAGCCTTTGAACTAACATTGGATTAACATTAAGCATTTTCATAAAACCCATAGCAAGTTTGTGACATCCTCCTCCTATCGTTTACAGTTCCCGTTTGCTCCCGGAACCTAGCCCCAGGCCTGCCCCTACCAAAACACCTGCCCCTTTTTCTTATTTCTACCCCTTTTCAGCTACCCACTAGGGCAGCACCACCACACCATGAACTCGACATAGTGAAATTTTTTTGTCTCTTTGTTAATGCACTTTTATCACTCTAGCACCACTAGTCTTGGTGAGGCAGGGAAGTCAGACCTACAGTATGTGCTGGTGTCAAAATACAATTCCCAGAATGCCACTAACAGCTGCAATCTATTTTATGCTATACTTATGCTATACTGTGGTTGGTCATTTCCTCATAATAAGTGCTTATGGCTTTAATGGTAAGTCATTTTTATTAGATAGTAAGCTGTTGTAATTATAGTTTCTTACTCTACTTTGTCCTACAATATGGTTTAACCAAAATATGTTTATTGCAGATTAGAACTGTACAGTGCTGAAGAATATAATGTTGCTTTACTGTACCACTCATTTGACTTCTATCACAGTGCTGAAAGTTCTGAATTTTTAGTAACTAGCTCTCATTTATTTAACTGGAAAAAACATGATTACAGTGCAATAATATAACTGATTCACAAGCCTAACTGATACCGCTACTACAGCCTGGAGCAAGGTGTCAGTAATGATTTTAGTGTAAATTACACATTTATTAACTGAAGTGAGGTTTACAAAGGGCGCTAAGATTGTGTTCAAGACTTCAAACTGGCATACTGTAATTTAGATTTAGAGTTAACATCACCGCCCTAGAATACCTGCTTCACAAACGAGAGCCAGTGTCCCTGATACAGTATATTTTCTCCCTATGTACAGCACTGGAACATAATTTTTGTTTGTTCACTCAATGGCGAACAGTTGCAGCTTTTAACAATATCTTGCAATATATAGTTCTGAATAACATGTATGTGGGAGAATTTATCCCTATGTTGTATTACATTTTATTTCTCAAAATAAACATACAGATGTAACAGATTAAAATATATAGGGGTGCAATAATCAATAAAACCCATCATTTAATACACTGTAGGGATCATTTACAAAGTGTGGGTAGGTGCAAAGTGCAAAAAACAGGCACAAACCCCCATGTTTTTGGCACTTTGCATCCTATCCTTGCCATGTGCTGCCACAAGCTCAAGTCTGAATTGCAAGATCCTTTGCTTTTTGGATGAATGTATGGCTTCCTATGGCATCCCTCATTCCACCCTACACTGAACTTGTGAGTTGTTCAGATGGGCAACATGGGGAACACCCGTGGGCAAAGGAAACCTGCCTTGCTCCTGCGAGAAATGCACTCTGTACCATGGACTGGATATTTAATCCAGCACAACAAGAAGCACAGTGATGTCTCCAATTAAAGTGCAGGATAAAAAGGACCCATCCACTTTTTGGGTCCACAGGCTTGGGGGAAGGGGGTCAGCATAACAGTTCTGAAACCACTACTCTTAACCCTTAAATTGCAATAAAACCATCCACAGTACACTAAAGATAAAAACCCTTGAAGTAGACCCTTGTGTATTGTTTTTCTTCTGCTATGTAACTCTTGATCTGTGCTTGTGCTGGCCATGTTGTTTTACCAATGCTCACTCTCCACCGTCACATCACTGAACCAATGGAGACATTTTGTTGTAATTTTATTGTTGAGCTATAACAATTCTATGAAGATTTAGCTGTAGTTAAAGAGACTAATCTCAATCAGAATAAATTGGCGTAGTCAAATTATCAATAACAGAATATACAACATGTCTGAGTCTAAAGAAATGTATAATAATTGTAAGTAATAACTTTAAGCTTTATTTTATGTATAGTCACAATTATCCTTTTCAACGAGCACTTCATCAATTGAGAAGTCTTTTCCCCACTGTCTGCATTTTCTTGTCAACTTCTCAGAGATAGGGATGAGCAGTGTCATTGTTTGTGAACAATGTCAGTGTGGGACTCAATTGTTGGGAACTCAAGCGCTTGCTATAAAATAATATTTAGCCATTTATCAATAGCAGCTTCAATAGTGACATTTATTTTGCAGGGAATGCTAGGATGGACTAGGCAAATCAATTCTCCATGATCCTTTTCATCGTGGAACAATCCTTTTTAACTACACTGACAGGCCAACGGCAGCCACTTTTCTATCACTTCTTTTAAATGGAATTGCGAAAAAAAGAGTTATAAATTTAAAATTATGCTAAAACTCTATTTAAAATTCCATTTACAAAACAATGACAATTGTCTTCTAAGTCTTCTGAATATTTCAGATACCTGCAATTAGATGGTAGTCTTACAACACAATTAGTCAGCTTCTTGATCCTTGGCTAGAATTCTGCTTCCAGAAACATATTTGCATTTTTAAAAAATACAGGGCTGAGATGAATAACAGGCTTAAACATCCAATGGTTATACCATTCTACAATTGCCTTGACCTACAAATAAATGCATCCATTGTACAGTTCTTTTGATGCTGTTTAGTAACAGGTTGGGTGTAAGGACAGTGTGATGCAGGAAACTTATTCTGAAAGGGATTTAAAAGTAATTTCCTTTAACATGTGTTGTCCTTTAGCAAAGTAAGCAATGGGTTATTATGTGATGTGTGAAAAGATAAAGCCAAGCTTTCTATTCAAATATATGTAAAGAGATTTTCTAAGAAAAATCATTTGTTAAATGCTACCCATTACTATCATCACAAAAGTAGACATTACACCTACAGTAGAGTGACTGCCAATATTTCTGTATGTCTTTAACCATATTAATCAACTTAAAGGCATATCATATACAGTGTATACATATAATATATGCAACATTCATCTTAAAGTATAACTTTGCCCATACCTTGCCTTCCATTATTGTTACCACATCAGGCAGTCCTCCTATGACCTTACCACGATCTGGGCAAGAAAAAAAGAGAACATTAGAAAATGCAAATGCATATAAATGTTTATCCTAGTTAAATAATTATCACATGCTGAATTAAAGACACAGTGTCACCCCAAGATGAAGTTTGTAGATGATGGTCATGTTTATTTCTGACTTTCTGATGTTATATTGTTTACATTTTTCCATAAGAAGCTTTTTAGGGGCCATTGTATGAATGGATATGGTTCATATTTTATATCTTCATACACTTCAGTGACAATTTGGGCTGATTAGATCACAATCAGGGTGATTAGATCACAGAGTGATTAGATCACAATCAGGGCCTGTTCAGATCTGTCAGGTGTAAAATGCATCCATGGCCTAATGGGTTTCTCAACCAAATGATTTTTCAACCAACATTGATCAACATATGGCCAAGCAGAGATCAAATTTTTTTCAAGGAGATAGGAGTCGTTTTCATGCCATACCCTGCCATTTAAATTGAATTGTAGTAAAGCAGACTTTCTGTACTTCAGACACTGTGTAAAACTGTGTCTGGAACAATCTGTGTACATAAGTTTCTGAAAATTCTATAAGAACAATATTTCTTAGTAATGATTTTTTTTTTGACCTTAGTATTTGAAGTTCCTTGGTCATCATTAAATTACTTGGGAGGTGATCCATTTTGCATCACATTGATCAATGGACTATGGTAATAACATGGAAACGTATAAATGTTGTGGTCTGTATATGCACTTTGAACCCTGTCCTCTTTATGGTAAATAACAGCTTATAACTGTATTAAAATTACTCATGTCTTCTAATATATTATTCAGATAAAATAGCATCTTAAAGCATTTTGTGAATTTCCAATTTCATGTACTTACTCTTCTCAGCAAAAGCTGCTGCCCTGTAGGAAAGATAATGAGAAAAAAACGCTTAAGTATATTTTATATTCTAAAATAATAATCCACCATATTCAGTTCACATGTTAATAAATTGATATATTTTAACTTACTTAAGTCTTTGGAATTCTGCAAAGGCTTCATCAAATGCTGAAATAAAAGAGAAAAAAAACGATGTGTTAATGTGATCCATAAAACTTAATAGAAGTGTTTTAAGGTCTAGTGAAGACTTTCTAAACAAAACATTGTCTACCTCATTTACAAAAAAGTGTCATGGTGCAAAAGCAATAAAAAAGAGTACAAAGTGCCACTCGTATTTTGCCCTAATGCAATATGCTTCCAAAGTGGGTAGCACTTGGGTATCCCCTTACCCTGGGCTTGAGCACTATTCAGAATGCCCAATAAGGGGACACATAAGACATTAGGGGACCACCTAGGTCATTGACAAATACTGAATTTCTAAGCAATGATTTACCTTGTCCAGACAAATCAACTGTCCGCTTATAAGATGTTTTAGCATCGAATATCTCAAATGTGTATTTTCCTTTGTCCTTTTCTGTAGGTTCACAAATCTGTAACCAAGCAAAATCATCCGTGCCTCCAATCTTCATCTTTTCACTTGAAGAGACCTTCGATTCTCTTTGTAAGAATAAAAATATTATACAGTGAATTTTCATAAATGAACTGAATACACCAAGGCCTGTGAAACAATTTGTTTTGCATATCCTAATCTTTAACAGCTAGATAAATATGTTCAACATTGATTGTAAGCTGAAATCTTGGGCAAGCCAACTATTGATCGACCAATGCAAGGGACTGCAACAAAAACATTGGTTGACTTAAAGGTACCTTGAAGTTCTATATCCCTTGTGTCAAATACCACTTCCTTGTGAGTGATGGTAATCTCAGGAATTTACATCTATATACCAGCAACTGACAGATCGTAAGCTTTACATCTTGAGCAAAGCTTTGCAGCAGACTTTAGGATGAGGCAAAATCAATCAGTTGTGTTAATTATGCCTTGCTGTTACACAAAATCAATGAGAATATATTTTACACAAAGAGTATTCATAGGTTATCGAGAATAAGCCCAAACCTTCTACAACACATTCACTTCCAGAATGATTTTAAATAATATAGAGAAACATGAAATATTTCCGTAAAAAATGTAAAATATAACAATTTTTACAAATGCAGTGCAGTTGTTGCATGGCATAACTCCCAAGCCTCAATTTCTCTGCATACAAAATGTAGTTTAATTTGTATTCCAAATAATCTATCATATCTATCATATCAAACATTCTGTCATAGTGTAGCAATCCCACTTTATTCACACATCCTATTACTGCTGTTGTAGAAGGGCTCTCGCCAAATTATCACTTTAAAAATGAAAAGCCCCCTATGGTAAGTATGAATTATGAATATAACCACAGCAGAGTGTGCAAACTGGTGACCTTTAGAATAAGGCTGCCCTAGGTCTATATTAGGAACACAATAAATTGTTTGTGAAGGAAAAACTAAGAGCAACAAGATTAATGGAATTGAAATCACTTGAATTAGGTTTGTTCCCATGAGAAGCAAGGTGCCAAACTGCGTTCCAGCAAGTATTGAGTTAAACGAGAAAGTGAAAAATTGCCTTGAGAAAACAAAATGTCTCCCCTGTAGTTATTTCCCCTCTAATTGGCACTGCTGTTCTCAGCATTCAATGATTCTTTAAAAGGATTCACAGAAACTACCATCAATCTAGAGATCAGAAACTATAGTCTCTGCTAAAATATTAACTATTGCAAATCCGTGTTACAATCAGAAAACTCAAACTTTCTTTGAAATGAATGCCATGCCATGTGTCACTTGGTATGTAACTATATCAATACCCTGATGCACAAGAGACAAATACATTTTGAAAATACTTCACAGTCTTTCTAACACAAACTGTAGTATCATCAACAAAATAGGTATTTGTGAAATGTCAAACCTTAAATATTTTTTGTGTGTACATAAAAAAATAAACAAATAAAGAAACAGTATGCATTCATTTACAATTATCATTTTGATTTTGTGAATTGCTATTGTGAATAGCAGCATCTGTCTGCTGGTGTGATCTTGATACTACAGTATGTTGCAATAGTCAGCTCTTCTCAAACCAATATAATTCCTCACAAGTCAGCTTCTGCTACATTGCTTGAGAATAGAAAAGGACAGAATGAAACTGCTTCCAGTTGCAATTAAATGTATAATAGAAAGTAGCTTTATTATACATGTTTGGGTTTGTTGGGGGTGGGGTGCAACCCATTACTTAATGTTGGGGCATTGTGTTATTATTTTTGTTAAAAACGAAAAATAAACCAAATTAAATTATGCCAACAACAGAAATACAGAGAGTTTCTCTTTGCATTCTAATAAATATTCCATATGCTAGGCAAACATTGGCAAAAGATAAGCCCTAAATGGTACAGACCCATTGCATTGCAGAGTACAAAAAAGTGTAATATGTTCCCAAAGATTTTTGTAAACTGTTGCCAGTGCCCTAAGTGCTCATTTGAAAAGCACTATCTGTGGTCTGGCTCTGCATCTCATTTTGGACAAAAAAATCATTTGAAAGGTGCTGAACACAGCTCCAGTGAAAACAAAACACCTGCCATAGGTCTCAAGTTAGGTGGCAAAAAGGAGGTGGGAGAGGGGACATCTACATGCCTTTCCTGCCCGACTCTCATGAATATATCACTACCGATTAAGGCAGAGCTGTATTCATGGGGTGCATGAAGGTCTCTATTTTTTGAAATCGCACTTTGCACCCTGCCCTGTGAGTAGTAAATGACCCCTACTGTTAAGCTTCTGATGAAATGATTCTAATACACTGGAACCCTGATTTTACATTACCCAG
The DNA here is from genome assembly GCA_038501925.1 of Xenopus petersii. Lineage (NCBI taxonomy): Eukaryota > Metazoa > Chordata > Amphibia > Anura > Pipidae > Xenopus > Xenopus petersii. The sequence continues at coordinate 69,540,044 of CM076680.1, read as the reverse complement.
GAAACCACGTCAATGGGGTATGAATTCAGGGAAACTGTTAAATCCAAGAAAGAAAAGAAATGCAGCTTACCTGAATGGGACCACAATAAAACCGCGTCAATGTCAGGAAAATGCAAAATCCAAGGATGCAAAATCAGGGGGCTTGCATTGTGGAAATTAGATTGCACCAAGCTCCACATATGCAAATGCTTGTTATTGTAAAATGTGCAATAATGTTATTGTGTTCTATGTATTAATAATAACAAAAGAGATGCAGGAAGTGGTGGAGACTACTTTACCGATACACCAACCCACCTTTGATACCAGGTCACTTTCATTTCTTCTGTGTAGTATTTCATGTAACAGTGGAATCTGATTCCTTCAGGTGTGCATTGGATTTTAAGGTCTGAGGCAGATGATCCTTAAAATGAAGAAGAGAAATGCCCAACTTGAATCTCTGTATATTCTCTTTCTAACCCATTGCTTTTCTAGATATCATTGTGATTTAGTTGGAGGAGAAATACTTGTCACAAGGGGTATTGTAAGGCAAGTTATTTCTGGCAGTGTAGAGATGCATGCTTTTCATGTTTCAGACAGTTATAGTTAAAAGAGATTGAATTACTGGCTTTGATTTATTTTTATGGCAAGCCTTATATGAAGAAGTAGGTAGCTATAATAAGACATCATGATTTTCTGTACTTGCAGGATATCATTCTTTCAAAACAACTTTCCTTTCCCATTTTAACAAGTAGCTCTCAGACACAACATGTCCCAAAGTGCCTTTTTTCTTATCTTTTTCTTTTTCACACTATAAACACTCTGTAATCTCAGTAATTATCCTACGAAAAGACTTCTTATTATATTTAAGTGCACTGGGAACAATTTGTTGTGTTTTGCTCAAGCTTTATCTGGTTTAGGAAGCGAATGTATGTGTCTGTGCGTGTGTGATTTCTACACGTACAGATGAATGATCTATATGCCATATATACACGCTAACGTTAATACTGTACTGTATTTTCTATTGCCGAAGTTGGAAGGTATGCACACACACACACACATACATGCAATTCATGTAAATGATCACCTAAATTGCTTTGCTTAATGATGTGACTATTGACACTGATACAGCATGTACAGCATCTCTAAATATATTTTGTCTGTATTGTTATACTGGATCTAAAGTGAGGCTAATAAAAGGAATGAGGAAGACAGAAGAGGAGACTTGTGCACATAACACAGGTAAAGGTTTATTAAAATGTTTGTGCCCTATTTTTAAGTCCCCCTGCTTACCTCCATATCCCCACACAAACACGCAGCCAGGCAAATCCTCTGCTGGCTACTGGACTTACGCATGCACCCTGTATAGGAATCTCAGCATTTGTTATATCAGTTCAGGAGTCCAGTAGCACGTAGAGGCCCCTGGCTGGGGGTGCAGGAATGGAGGCAAGCCTGCTGATATTAAAGAAAGCTGTAGGGAAGTGAGGGGAAACCCAGCACTGTATTTAGATCTGGTACCACATAGGCATTGGACCTAAGTGTGCCCCTCCAACAGACGGAAGTGCAGTTATGTGATATATCATGTCCGGTCGGGACACACTACAATGCACTAACACATAATTTTACACACCAAGTCTCCAGCAGCATCTGGGAAGATTTTTATTACAAAGCAATGCATCTATTAAAGGACCCCCCTAAAGCTGCTGCCCTAGGCACAACCCACGGGTACATATATATATATATATATATATATATATATATATATATATATATACAGCCCTGGGGAACCTCTGCCTTTGGCACCAAACAACCAAGGGATATTTCTAATGGGGGTAACTTTTTAAGAGGTAAAATATTAATTAATTATTTTATTATTTATTATTAATTATACTTGTAAAAAAGTGACTTATTTAACAGAAGGCATAAGCAACTGTACTGTTAAAATATCTTAAAATCTCTTGCAGAGATTGACTGATTCTGCAACACTTATCAACCTTCATATACAAAACAGTAGTCCCTATATTTCTCATTAGTGATGGGCGAATTTGCGCCGTTTTGCTTTGCTGAAAAATTTGCGAATTTCGTATGAATTTCGCGAAACTGTGGAAAATTTGTGAAACTGCATTTTTTTTACGCCGGCGTCCATTTTTTTTGACGCTGGGGAATTTTCGCCAGCGAATTTTCGTGCCCATTTCGTGAATTTATTCTCAGGCGGCGAATCGCGCAAACTCGCTATGAATTTGCGCCTGGCGAATAAATTCGCCCATCACTGTTTCTCATATATTTCATGTACAACTACAGCTCTGTGCAGGTATGTCAATCATTATGTCTTTGAGACATCACTCGCTACTGAAATCACTCTGTTAACTCTGGACAGCTGTCCATATGTGTACAGATAATGGAATAAAGAATTTCTCACTGAGCTGGGCAGTTAAAAACTCAGCTCCATTTGAGTTTCATATAAATAACGTTGAAAATATTTTTGTATTATGTACAGATAAACAGAATTTGTTGGCCTTCACAATAAAATTTAGGAACTGCTTTCTAAGAATAACATTCTGTTTTCAATTAACACATCTCCCAGACCCTTCATAACACCATCCATATAGCTCAGTTTTCAGTTTTTCTGCAATTTATGTGATTATTCTGCCTTCTCTATCTGCACATATGTACAATCGGTTAAAAGACTGAGCATAAAAATAAGCATTAGTCAGCAAGATGTGCAGAAATTCATTAGCATATTCATTTCTCACCTAGCAAAAGTACATTTAAAATGAGGCGCAAAGCTTTAAAATAAATTTTGAAAAAGAGCTATGTAATTACTCAAGGGAGTTTGAGAGTGGAAAAGTAGAAAATTAAAAGATAAGATATCGCTTTTATTCGAGCAACAGCAGAGCTGGCAATGCAATAAATGTATGTCATCTACAACTGCTGAGAGACTGAAACCTATTCTATTTTTTAAAAATTATTATATCATATCCATTTTGCAAGTATACTGTGACTATTCACAGAAAAATATCATATTCAACAAATTTATCCTAAATTAGAGTCTTTTTAGGCGAGAGAAAAAGCCACAATAAAACCACAATATATCAAAGGAACAACAAGTGATGCTCTACATTCACTTTTCGGTTTGCATGGGTCCCTTGAGCCCCAATGACAAACTAGCTAGATAGCCCTTGAAGCCGTTCAGTGTTTAAAAAACAAATGAGCTTCAGAATTTACCAAGTAAGCTTCTTCTGCTCTTTTGAAACAAAACAATATAATGATCTTATTATGTAATTTGTGATTTTTATGGCCACGGCTGTTCGTCTTACTAGGGACCTTTTGTTTGACTCTGTTCCCATTTGTTGTAAGTGCAGGGCTGTGACTGAATGGGTGGGTATTTCAAATCAGTTGCCCCTTGCTGTTAGAAAATGCAGCTTTACATTGCCTGCCCTCCTCAATACTAATGTATATATTTTTATGTTGCTGATGAATATTTATTTTGATGTACCCTTTACTTTGTTGTTTTATATCATCTGTATTGTAATTATGATGTTACTTTATTTAAATGGTTTTGATCGATGGCAAGGGTTATAAAAACCTGGACTTCTACTCTTTGTTGAGTTGTACCTATAACTTACTGCCATTATCCTACTTTTCCCAGACAAAGACTGCTGTAATCAGTTTAATGCCTTCCTTGTGGCAGCAGTTACATAGTCATATAGTTACATAGTTAAATCGGGTTGAAAAAAGACAAAGTCCATCAAGTTCAACCCTTTCAAATGGCATACACTTTACAGGTATATTAGACTACATTATAGACAAATAGCAGGGGACCTTTTTACCCATAAAGTGGATCACCGTACTGGAGGCCACCCCTTCAGATTAGAAGAAAAGAACTTTCATTTGAAGCAAAGTAGGGGGTTCTTCACAGTCAGGACAGTGAGGTTGTGGAATACACTGCCGGGTGATGTTGTGATGGCTGATTCTGTTAATGCATTTAAGAGGGGCTTTGATGATTTCTTGGACAGACATAGGGGCAAATTTACTAAAGGTTGAAGCAAAAATTCGCCAGCTTGACGTCATTTTTCCACTTTGCCGATTTACTAACGGCCCCTGGCGTAAATTCGCTAGCGAAGTAGACAGACTCTAGCGGTACTTCGCACCCTTACTCCAGATGAAGTTGCGCTCTGGTGAAGTGATGCAACTACGCTAATTCACTAAATTGCGGATTTTACTGAACGTTACCTCTTGCACCAGACTTGACTTTGCCAGCTTAGACAAGGTGAAGTGCAATAGAGTAGATAGGAGGATCTTCAAAAATAGTTTACATTTTTTCTAAGTACCAAAAAACGCTGGCATCTTTTACATTTTTCAGGGTCATAGGAAAATCGGAAAAATTTTTTTGGGGTACCCTCCTTTCCCTTCCTAACACAATGCACCTAAACTATACAGTGGACACATGTGTAGGGCAATATAACAACTCCCAGGCACAACTTCAGATTTTAGTGAATTTGAGTAGCCCTGGCAAAACTACGCCTGGCAAGTTTGGCGGTGTGGCAAAGCTGTCACTAACGCATTTTAGGTGCTTAGTGAATTTGCCCCATAATATCAAAGGTTATTGTGATACTAAATTCTATAGTTAGTATAGGTATGGATATATATAATTTATGTGAAAGTAGGGAGGAGTGTGTGTATGGATGCTGGGTTTTCATTTGGAAGGGTAGAACTTAATGGACTTTTTCTTTTTTCAATCCGAATTAACTATGTAACTGTGTAGTTAGGTGACATTTTCATATTTTTTCATAAACAGAAGCGGTGGCCTTTTTGTTACCTATTATATGTATTTATTATTTCTTTGGCCATTGGAAAAGAACCCTTTAGTTGGTACTTTGTGGTCACATTATATGCAATGAGTCCCTAGATGTTAATAATAAATAGTATACAAACTTTAACAATTATTTGAATTGAATACATGTTGACCAAGAAAGTGTCAAACAATTATATACTATATGTGAGTGTGTTTATGCAATAATAATGGGTAATATGGGTATGGGATCCCTTATCTGGAAACCCATTATCCAGAAAGCTCCAAAGTATGGGAAGCTTCCCATAGATTTCATTTTAAGTAAATAATTCTGTTTTAAAATAATTCTCTGTTGTAATAAAACAGTACATTTTTACCTGATCTTAACTGAGCTGCATGCAACCATATTGGAGGCAAAACAATCCTAGTGGGTTTATTTAATATTTAAATACTTTTAGCAGCCTTAAAGGGGTGGTTTACCTTTAAGAGGACTTTTAGAATGGCCAAGTCTAAGCATCTTTTCAGTTGATCTTCGTTATTTTTTATTTATTTTTTTTAACTCTTTCCAGCTTTGAAATGGGGGGGGGGGTCACTAAAAAACAAATGGTCTGTGAGACTACAAATTTATTGTTATTGCAACTTTTTATTACTCATCTTTCTATTCAGACCTCCCCTAATTATATTCCAGTCTCTTATTCAAATCAGTGCATGGATGCTAGGGTAATCTGTCCCTAGTAACAGGATTGCTAAATTTGCAAAACTTCTGAATAGAAAGCTAAATAACTCAAAAACAACAAATAAAAATGCAAACCAATTGCAAATTGTCTGAGAATATTAATCTCTAAATGATACTTCTCAAAACACAAGGCAATAAAGATTGTCAATATACTGTAGGTTATAAAATGTGAGTGTTCCGCAAAGCTTCGTATTGTTATACATATACACAGTATGCATCACAACCTGCAGTCACACACAGTATATATTCCACACAGCCCCCCCCCCCAAAAAAATAACAGGGAAAAGGAATCTTACCACTGACTTTGCTCATTCCAAGGATTATGTCTTCATATACTGGAAATGAAATACATCACAAATTAAATCATAGACAATTATATGAGATTATGGGGCAGATTTATTAAAGGTCGAATATTTTTTTCCATGAAAATTTTTTGTCAATATCGATTTTTTGGGTAAAAACCCCCCCTCAAATGACGAGATTTATTATACCTCAAACCCTAGAAATAGCTCATGTTGAGGTCATGTAGAAGTCAATAGCAGAGGTCCCTTGAACTGTTTGAAGATGTTATTAGACTTCGCAAGTTTTTTCCAGTGGGTTTCACTCGAAAACTAACTAAATCGGAGCTAATCAAGTTTTTTTTTGTTAACCCTGAATTCTCTGATTCCAGTTTTTTCTTAAATTAGAAACCATTCAAGTTGTAAGTTCATTCAAACTCTAAAACAGCTCACATAGCTCTATAATTCGACCACCTACATGTACCGAGAGTATTGAAATGAGCAGTAATTATAATATACAGTACTTATTATCATTTTTCTAGTGACATATTGTGCCTTTTGTTATCGGCGAGAAATGGTATGCATTTCAGGTCTTGGATGAAAAAATGCTACATTTCTTATTTGGTTTTGTTGGTATAGCAAAACCTTAATTGCTTTTTAAACAAAATGTTTAGTCAGGTAAATGTCAAAAATAAAAGTCTGATGGAGATTGACTATGTGCTGTAAATAGCAGAGCTGTGAAAAGTGCACGTAAGGAACCACTTTATTAAAATGACACCTCTGGGCTTGTACCAATAAATATTCTTTAATAAAAAAGATATCATGCATACTACTGTAATGCACTTTTTCCTATTCTGTATCTTCTTGTTTAAAATGGAGCTATTGTAATGCATCAGTTTGTATTTGAAGGAGATATTATCCTTCTGCATAATGATTCTAAGTTTTATGTACAATGTTGTGAAACCCTCTGTGTTCCAGAATGCATTATATGAACATTCTTGTAGTGCTATTGGCAATGCATTCACAAAAATTACAGCAGAGATATTGACAATGATTCTGGTCATAAAGAATGAAATGCTGTTTCGTGCCATTGCCAAAATCTACCTATATTCCTTTAAGAAAGCATACACAAGATGAATACAGAATAAAATATATAAAAATAAATAATAAATAACATGTTTACTTTTTCCAGAAAGTTGAAGAACTGACACATCTTGACCCCTGTCATCCTTCAGTGTTGCCTTATATTCAGCTTGATCCTTCTTAGTCAGCTACACAAATAAAAGGAAATGTTGAATTGTTTTGAGAATGCATGAAATGATCACTTAGGCGAATAGAAGCAATACAACCTAGAGCTTACTGGAACCCAACAGGTTTCTTGCATGGGAGTCCTAATGGGAGTAATGCATTGAGCTGGAATGTTTTGACTTTACAAAAATAGTCTGAAAAATTATATTTTGCAAAAGTGTCACCTACAATTTCTGGTCAAACACAGTAAAACGCTTCCAATTCAATTAGTCTTTTTGGGGCCCATTCATTAAGTTTGAGTGAAGGAATAGAAGAAAAAAAACTTTGAATTTCGAAGTGTTTTTTTGGGTACTTTGACCATCGAATGGGCTACTTCGACCTTCGACTACGACTTCAACTTCGAATCGAAATGATTTGAACTAAAAATCGTTCGACTATTCGACCATTCGATAGTCAAAGTACTGTCTCTTTAAGAAAAAACTTCGACCCCCTAGTTCGCCACCTAAAAGCTACCGAAGTCAATGTTAGCCTATGGGGAAGGTCCCCATAGGCTTGGCTATCTTTTTTGGTCGAAGAATAATCCTTCGATCGATGGATTAAAATCCTTCGAATCGTTGAATTCAAAGGATTTAATTGTTCGATCAAACGATTATTCCTTCGATCGTTCGATCGAACTATTTGCGCAAAATCCTCCAACTTCAATATTCGAAGTCAAAGGATTTTAATTCCCCAGTCGAATATCAAGGGTTAATTAACCCTCGATATTCAAGCCTTAATACATCTGCCCCTAAATAATTTACATCTCCTGAAATAATGTTTTTCTATCATTATAAACCCCAGCAGCAAGGCAAAATCTCTGCTATTTCAAAAGTAGTAGAGATCACATAGTTGTTTTAATTCCACTAGAAGATGTCAGTTCTGGCACATAGGTGGCTCCCAGTTTGCTAGCAACGCAGCTGGTGTTGAGTTGATTGTAAACATGCAATGATCTGCTCTGCTTATGCAGCTTTTCTGTACATCACTATAAAATAATGTGAAGTTGAAAACACAATTCAAAATGAATGTCTCTCTGGGTGTTTTTCAACATAAATCTAGGTTCATTTTATTACCCTTGGAATTCGGAATATGCACACTCCATTCTGCAAATCAGGTTGGTCCTCAGGCTCAATGGGAACCTCATCTTTGTACCACTTAAACACTGTTTCCTTCTTGACATTTGCTACCTATAAATATTAAAAATACATATTTGTTCAGTGTAAAAGTTTCCAATATTAGCAGTTACATTATATTGCACATAACAAAAATACAGCATAGTACTCTAGGCAGCATGTGGCTGAATAAACAGAAGTCTAATATGGACATGTTATAATATACTATTTTTCTTATATGAAAAACTCAACTGATAAAATAATAGCTTTAGTTTTAATTCCCATACGTTTCATGCAATATGCAGAACAATGTCTTCTTATAGTAAATTACAATCTGATTGCTTAGTTTTGCTTCTGACCCTGCACTTGAGTACTGTGTTCTTATCTGTGACTAACGACACCATTGTTAACCATGGTTAATGTCCATCAAAATGTAATCTTTAGGGCATCATTATTTGTAAATGTAGCATGCAAGCTGAGACTTAATGCATATTTTGCACAATGAATAGGTTTATAGCATCAGTCCGATATCAAGGTAGATGCAATGTACACTGAGCTAAGGTATGCCTGGGGAAGCATTCTGTATTCCATCTCATTAAAATTAGAATATTGATCTTCCAGTACAGCACTGGAACAGCTTCTGCCATGTTTCTTGATTTCATCTAAACCTTGAAGTAAACTTGTAGTTACCTTATAAACTGCAATAGCAGCAGCAAAATCGAATTGGAAGAAATATGACACATACAATAGCACTAGTGGAATAAAGGGGTTTTCTGAGAGGCTTATTTATCAAACTGTGTAAAATGCCAATCAAATATACCGCACATCGCCATCTGATCCCCAGGCATTGCTGTTTAAAAAGCAGCATATTTATCAAGCTGTGTATTAATTGATGTTGTCAAATATTCCCTCATACAATACAATGAAAAATAGATATAGAATTTTTTTACTGCAGGGGTTTCCTTGCCTCCTGAATCTTTCCCATCGACAAGAATGGGAGCTATAAAATAATTGCATTAAATACAGCACTGTGTGGCATAAAAATATACACCTTTATAAACACGCCATTTATTTTGCTCTGCTTTTTAAATTTTCTAGCTGGAATATAAAAATGTCCTGTTTTAAGATCTACAAATCACCTGTGTTTCAAGAACCAGTGAATCAGATTTGAAATAACTTTTAAAAAGCCACTAAGGGGGGTATTTTCTAAACCTTGAATTTATCTGGTTAGGCTTTTTTGGAGCAAAAACTTGAATTTTTCATGAAAAAAACCCTCAAATTCTTCGAGATTTATTATACCCCAATGCTGAAAAAAAAACCAATTCCGAAAATCTGCCATCTCAGACCTGTCAATGGGGGAGGCACCTATCCCAATTGGAATATATTGTGATTTGCATGATAATCAGAAAATTTCTGATTCAGGAAAAAAAGTCAGAAAAAAACAATTTCAGTTTTTTATAATAAAAAAAATCTGATAAATTCAGAGTTTAGTAAATAACCCCCTCCGTGTCAGTATTAGTTACATAGTTGGGTTGAAAAAAGACCAAATTCCATCAAGTTCAACCCCTCCATATGAATCCCAGCACACATACCTACACACACTCACACCAACCCCTTCATGTATGTATGTATGTAAGTAGGTATGTATGTAACTTTATTTGTAAAGAGCTGTCAAGGAGCCGCAGCTCTGTACAGTGCATAAAAGTAAAATATATATAAAAGTATATATGGGGAAGACAAATATGTGACCTCAAATCACATAATAAATATATAGAGAATCATATCAGGACAAAGAGCTTAAGTGCTATGTGGTAAGAGACATAGTGGGAATGAGGTCCCTGCCCCGTAGAGCTTACAGTCTAAATGAATGGGAGGCTAACATGCAGGCACAAATTGGAGATAAAAAAGTGCACAAGGTAAGGCATAGTCAGTAGGCACAGGACCAGGCTAATGTTCTAGTGCTCTTGAAGAGATTGAGAGAGGGTTCCTTATGGAGGAATTCAGGGATGGAATCCATACACTCACATAAACTATATATACCAATATCTATATTCAATGTAGATTTTAGTATCACTGTGACCTTGGAAAATATGATTGCCCAAGAAATCATCCAAATACCTCTTAAAAGCATTAACAGAATAAGCCATCACAACATCACTCGGCAGTGCATTCCACAACCTCACTGTCCTCACTGTAAAGAACCAACTACACTGCTTCAAATGAAAGTTCTTTTCCTCTAGTCTGAAGGAGAGGCCTCTAGCCCATTGATCCTTTTTATGGAAAAAAAGATTCCCCACTCTCTGTCTATAATGTTCTCTAATGTACTTGTAATTTGACTTCTAAATGGTAACAAATCAGCTATAACAAATCCCACCGAGTAAATTGAATGAAAGTACTGACCTTGCACACCAGCAATACTTCACATTCCTCGGAGATTTCCCAGTATAAATATTCCAGAAAATGTGGACCTATGGGTAAGAAAATATGTGTAATTATTTTCATCAAATGCAACTAAAATCCCGGGCCAGAAATAGGTGTGACACCTAAACATACTTGACTTAAAATAAAAAAATAAAGATGTGTGGGAAACAAAATTAGGGCACTATGTAAGTCAGTCAGAGTAATGCTCTTATAAAAGTTACATAGGTGATACATTTCATTGTTGACTCATTCATCTTATAAACTTCGCAGCTGTTAGTAGATTACAGTTCAAGCAGAGCGGCTATAAGGGAAGTAGTTCTTTGTGGATTACTAAGTATAATGTATAATTGCAGTGGTATTAGGTGTCCTGTTTTCTGTATAAAATCACTAGTCAGCAGCATTTTGCTTATATGGTTAAAAAACTACTGATGGACACATTGATAGTGCTGTTTAGTATAGATATAATTGGAAAGGTTGCAAATTACTAATGCAGGAGTCCCCAACCTTTTTAACCTGCGAGCCACAAGCATAAAAAACTCCCTTGGTGTGCCAAATGAGGGCTGCGATTGGCTTTTTGGTAGCCCCTATGTGGACTGGCAGCCTACAGGAGACTCTACTTGGCACTATACTTACTTTTTATGCAATTAAAACTTGCTTCCAAACTTGGAATGTCAAAAATAAGCACCTGCTTTTGGCCCCCGAAAGCAACATCAAAGGGGTTGGAGAGCAACATGTTGCTCACAAGCTACTGGTTGGGGATCACTGTTCTAATATATCCAAGAAAGACAAAAGTTTTCTAAATATATGATTCATAGCATAAAATAGTCATAAACCTGTTGTTCCTCCTGTTTTTCCAACATACAGTATAGCCTTGCTTACTGCCTGTAGGCAGGTGCAGTCAGTAATTTGAGTTTGATGCTGGCACCTCTGGAACCTCAGTGGATGGGTTAGCCATACACAGCACTAATAAGCCAAGGGACACTAGTAACATAAATAATTTATTAAACAAAATACGCCGAGATGCCAAATCTAGTCTGAATCGATAAGTGGCTGAAAGCTTATGTTGTACTTTCAATTAATTTAGAAAATATCATCTCTGGTAACCCATGCAGATACTATAATAATAACCTTTAGAGCGTCTTTTAGCAGCTGTGGGTCTGCCTTCAATTCTGTCCAGTGAAAATGTCAGCACTCCTTTTCTTTTTAAATGCTATAGTATATGGTAGGGCCTGAAGCAATTAGCAAGGGATAGGTTTTGTACAGCTCTTGCTAAGGCACCTTGGCAAAATTACTTTTTCTTGTGGCTTTTAAAATCTTCACTCTCTTGTACATCTGCACTGAAAATCCCAATATAAAGATGTACAGGAAAGCACTTTTTTCAGCAAATAGCAAGTTATTATAGCTGATACATAAGAGGATGTATCAGCTATGATAAGAACCTGTTCCTAAGAACAGGTTCAGGAATTTTCATAGCATTGCATCAGGATGATCAATTTATTTAAAGGACAATTGTGAAGTCTAAGACTGATTATATTCCATAAAGTCATTTGAAACGTATCTTAATATTAATATAAGTGGGGTGTGTGCCTCATCAAACACTGGTATCAGGGCTATTAGGATAATGTTACACTTCAACAAAATGAATAGGCTCAGTTCGCACACTTTACTTGCAAGTGCAATGGCGTGTGTTTAAATTCCATTTTAAATGATAAATTCCTCTAATAACCAAAGAAGGAATGCATTGGGATACTTTGTTTAGGATTTACATTGGTTGTGCCACCTTGATAAAGTTATCTATCTGTTTAAAATTTGTGAAACACATGTACTTTCATGCTCAGAACAAACCTGGATGAATCAAACTTCCAATTATTGTGCTTTACAATCATCATCTGATGTAGATTTAATTGCATGGTGGACAGTACTAAGTAATTAGTGAGGCACATTCCGAGTGTTTTAGAAGGCAATTTTATGTGTACAGTTAACTTTGAGGCATTTTCTTTACCTTGTTTTCTAATATATTCTTTCCTTTGGAACTCAGCTTCGGCCAGCAGTGCTTTGAACGCTATTAAGAAAAAAAAAAGAACAAATAAATTGTTACAAAGTAAATTTACTTTGCATATAGTCTAACAAGCAGTAGCTCCCACTGGGCCCTTTATAGTTTTAAACCCCCAACAGTCACTGAGTCTTTTCTTTTTAATGTTATTTCCCTAACTAGGAATCTTATTGCTTACAGTATATTATACTAAGTAAATGTTCTACAACTTAATAAAATTGTGTGTTTTAGATCTTCTTGATTAAAAATATATTTTTTGCACTCATTTATATCGTGTTATAAGATATTTATTGTGCCAAACCTTTTTTTAATCTTGTTTTATCATTTCTATCAGTCGCATTTTAATGGAATGTAGCAAGTGAAACTGAAATCACCAATAGCGTTTTAACATTTACATTGCAAACCTATGTCAAGTCTAGGGGGACTGAAAACCTTATTAAAACATGAAGAACAAACAGCCAAAAGAAGAAAATATAGTTATCGTGCTGAGGAATTAGCATCATCTAGAAAAGGGCACATCTTTCAATTCAATTATCACTTACCATCGCCAATAAGAACTAATGAAGACTGGTTCTTTGCTTTTCCATCTTGAATCTGTACAGTATAAGTGCCCTCATTTTCAACTGTAAACCTATCCATCACCATCTCAATGACACCAGTGGATTTATCAAATTTAATCCTGTGGTTCTGTAAAGCAAAATGACTTGATTTAAATGTTCATCCGTTTTACAGTATGTTGACTATGTGTCACATGAGATTACTGTATTGGATAGCATAGACAATTCAAGTGATTTAAAGAAAACACTATTCAACTATTTTAGGTTTAGGGAAGACACTGTTATTCCTTATACAATTCATAAGGTCATTAGCTACAGTATTCAGGTTATATATACGAAACTACAGCTATACCTCGGGGGATTATTTATCAAGGTCCGAATTTATCTCAATATCGGCTGCTACAAAGTCTGATCTAACCCTCAGGTTTTTAATTTATTATTACATTTTCCTGAAAATTACCTTTGCAGGAAAAGCTCAGATTTTCACAATTTTTTTTCGTGAATTTTCCCCAAAAACTCAGAAAAAATTGTGAAATTGCCCGAAACCCCTGACACAACCAAAAATCAATGGGACTGTTCCCATTGACTTTTAGCAACCTCAACAGGATTGAGATGCCGTGTTTTAATATTTGGGCTTTTTTTAATAAATTCTGAAAAATTCGTGATTTTTTTAAGCCTATTATAACACAAAAAATCACAAGTTTTTCGGATTTCATGGAATTTTGGGTATTCCTAGCTTAGTAAATAACCCCCCTAATATTTTTTGGATTTTTTTTGTAGGGATGCACCAGGATTTGGTTTGGGATTCGGCCTTTTTCAGCAGGATTCAGATTAGGCTGCAAAGTGCCTGCCCGAACCGAATCCAAAAAATCATGTGACTTTTCGACACACAAATATGGAATTCATTTTTTTTCTTTTCTCTTTCTTTGGGTTTGGATTCGGTTCGGTATTCAACCACATTTTTCATAAAGGATTCAGGATTTGGCTGAATCCTTAGTGGATTCGGTGCATCCCTAGTTTTTCATCTTTCCTATTAAATACTTTACAAATAATTTTATTGTGCAACAATAGGATGTTGGGTATTTTCAACATAGGTCATTGACTGCCAGGGACAGCACTGCTTCTTCTGAATGTTTATGTGCTATGAATGAATGTTATTTGATGTGAAAGATATTATTACCTCAATGTGACTTAAATCAGTCCAAACTGTATGAGTCAAATCAATTCAAAAATGAATTAGGATTCCCAGTCAATTTGCTCCTCTCTTTCTCGAAGCTTTGGCACTAATTACTACCAGTTTGCTCATTTTTTTCTTTTATGTATTTATTTTGCTTTTGAATTCATGCCACACTGGCCATCCAAATTATTTGTTTATGCTATTTTGTAATATTACTCTCTCTACATACACTGCAGATGCAGCAGGTACAGTATTATGGGAGTTTCATATATAATTATTTTTCTATTGTGTCATGTGAAAGGTAATGCATGGGTAATCAGCAACTCACAATACAGCCTTGGCAGAATGTACTATCTCAGTCAGGAAAGTACACATTAATAAGGTTTTGTTTCCAAAACAAGCTGCCATATCTAAATTTGAAATCCCATACTGTATATGCAGTTTAGTTTGGGAGAAAAACAACACATGCTATCTGTATACGTAATTTTTATTTTTTTCATTTCATATGTAAGCTGTTACCATTTAAAGAGGTACATACCTCACTGTCTTTAACTTCCATGTCATTCACAACAAATCTATAATTTGTTTCAGCAGACAAACTTGGAGCTTCAATCCAGAAACGGACCTTGCCTCTTTCTAATATCTCATATGTTAATTCCGTCTTAAGAGGTATAGCTATAACAAAAAAAAGTTGTTGTTGTTGGACTCATTTATTAATCCTTTCATTTATTTCTAACTTTTTTTATTTTTAAGTTTTGCAAATAATACATACAACAATCCTAAAAGTGTTTATTGTATGGTTTATGTGATATGATCTGGATACTAAAGTCATTTTAGGTATTTATTTAGCTATGGTATTTAAGGTCACTTAAATTTATAACAAAAACCACAGCAATCTAAAGGGCAAAGCCATACCTGGCTGTTTCCCTCATACATTCCCTCTAAAATTCAAGTTTTTCAGACAATTTGTAATGAAAGAAAATCTCTAAGGAGGTCATTTATCAATGGTCAAGTTTTGTATACCTCGAATGAACTTTCAACTCGAAAATCTTTTGAGGTAAAACTTGATCAAACTTGTGCACTTTTGCTCTCCAATTTGTGCCTGAATGTTATCCACCCACTTAGGGACCCATTTATTAGCAATTGCATTTTGATTTTTTTTTTCAAGAATATCTAGAAAATTCATGGTTTTTCCATTTTTTAAGAGCTCCAAAAAGTGTAAAAACCATTAAACTCTCTAATACAAAACATTGCCAGGTATAAGTTGTAAAAAAAGGGGGGTTGTGGGTGCACTCCTAAGGCTAAATTATAATATGTTTAAGTACAATGGAAGTGCTACTCACCTGGCCAATTAATCAATGCACACTCCCTAGTCCCCTGTCTAAGTAATTCAATAAATATCCAAGTGCATGTATTTTAAAAAACAGGGTTTTGTGTTTCAAAGTTATGATCATAAAATTGATAAGCCACTTCCATTGTACTTAAGCGTATTATATGTTAGCCTTAGAATTGCACCCACAACCCCCCTTTTTTGTATACGTTGTCATGATCCCATAGAAGTCAGTGGGAGTTGTACTGATCCTATTGGGCCATTTAAAATCAATTCAGACTTTTAATGGTTTTCAGATTTTTTTCACTAGGAATTGTCTGAAAAAATTAAAATTTTTAGAGGTTATCGAGGTATTCATATTTTTTAGTGCAACCTTCATCGTAATTTTCAGTGAGTTTCGTTATGGAGGCTTAGTTATTAAAAGGTCGGATTATAGTGGTTTTCGAGGTTTTTAAAATCCCAAATAAACTCACAAACTATGAAACCACAATTGTTAACAAATTTAACAAAAGTTCCAATTAAAAAAAGTATGAACGAAAAAAAATCATTGAACGATCCAAAAAAATACAAATACCGTGAAAACCTCTAAAATTCAAGTTTTTCAGACAATTTGTAGTGAAAGAAAATCTGAAAATCTCTAACGAGGTAATTTATCAAAGGTCAAGTTTTGTATACCTCGAATGAACGTGCAACTGGAATGGTATATTTAAGAAAAAAACTAGAATGGAAAAAACATAGTCTGTATGTTCAAGTTCTGAAATCTTGAAACAATTAAGTTTTCAGCAGGAAAAAACTTGAGTTGCACGAATTTTTCAAGATTTTGTCAAAACCCTCAGAAAAAAAACTTGACCACCATGCAGGCTATTAAAATCTTCAAATGGTTCAAGGGACCTTGACAGGTTTCAGATGGTGTATTTTTGAATTCAAGCTATTTCAATAGGATCAGCACATCTTCCACTGACTTCTATAACATTTAATTAGCAAAGTTTGGTATTAAAGGGTTTTGTGATTTTTTCACTTAATAAATATCAAATTTTTGCATATTTGAACTTTTTAATAAATAAGCGTTCATTATATTTGAAGTATTTTACATTTCACAAATTAGAATCTTAATTAAGAAGCCCATTAGTATTTTTTCACAGTGCACATAGCTAAATAAGAAAATCAACTACCACTCTGCATCTCATTTAAAAATGAAATACTGAGCACTCATTTCAATTTTCCGGAGCTATGCTCCATTTTCTTTCCAGGCATACAATGTGAATGGAACACAGCGATGACCCTACCTTACACATTGTGAACCCTTGTTATTTGACCCCATGTCTCTCTAAACCTACCTCCAGGCTTAGATTTGTTTATACATGGTATTATATTAAATCTGAGACATCCAGCAGTTTCTTTTTTTGTCTTTTTCTAACTTTACTTGTCAAAGAATGACATACATCCTAGCAGCATAGGGAAGCATTAAGCATTATACTTACTGGGATTTCTGATTTCGTGGCTTAGAGCCATCAGGCGTTCAATTTCTGAAGAAATAAAGACAGAAATAGAATTTCTGAGCATTTGCCATATTTTTCTACAAACCCCTAGACACAGCATATATTTAAGAAAGAAACATTTTCTGCAATGGCCTAGCTACTGTACTTGTATGGTAAAGTCATTAATACTCTCAAATACAAGTTTTATATCCTATTAGCATGCACACCTAGAAGGCAGTAGCTTATTAAATTAATCTTTATACACCTAAAATACATTTTCTATAATTAAAAGTATTGTTATTCCTTTATAAGCATTTCTCTTTTATTATCCTTGAAAAAACATTTTATTTCTCTAAACTCTGCTTCCTCCTAAAAGTATCCAAAGTATGCTCCATCCTTCATATCAAGTCCCATGATTTCCTAATAAAAAAACAGTAATTTCCCTTGTGGTGAATTTTGTGTTTGTGTCATGCTGGTGAAAAATGAAATATTCTTACCCTCTGAATCCATAACAAAGCTTGATGAAATGCCGTCTGTATCGCTAACTGAAACTGAGTAGGTTCCCAAGTCATCTTTGTCTGGGGTTTTAAAGTATAATCTGGATCTAAACACAAAAAGTAGATGGAGAAGTATAAGTAATTCACAATATTCATTGTTATACATGCTTTTTAAAACCAAAAAAAGTTTGTTTATGCAGATTGCTATTTAGTACAAGCTCCAATTAACTAAGCCACTATTTTTAACCTTTTATTTAGGGGACAATTCATTATGCACCTCATGTTATGCACTATTTTATTCTATAATAACATGTTTTACCTTGCTAAAATTTGTAATGCACGGGCCTCCATTTTAGGTCCCAACCCAAAGTTTACAAATCCCTGTCTAAGGCATTTCCCATCTGGCAATCTGTTTTATATTTATATTTACTCTCCATGATGTACAACTCTAGGCAGGGTTACTGGAATACCTTAATGTTATTTCTATACTGGACTATATCTACAAAGTTGAATGTAGCTGTGGGGGCTTTATTTGTCTTTGTTTTTGTCTTTGATCTACTAAGAAGTAGGCACCAGTTCCAGCACTAGCTGTTGCAGATGAGAATGGGGTGGTCTTCTAGCTGGCCATGTGACAACTAAAAAAAGATTAAAAAAATCAAAGATGAGAAATAAGATTTATGTGTCAAGCAAATAATATTATAAGAGCTATTTGTCCTCTTAGTTATCTCAGTTGTTAGATACAAATAAAGCCAGAGTGATGGTCCTATATGATATCATTCCAATCCTTGCTCCATTTACAGGTGACTATTGATTTTGATGTGGGCACATTGAGAGGCCCATTTATCAAAGGTCAAACTTCAAACTCATGCGTTTTTTTAACTCTAATAAATTTGAATATACTCAACATTTGATTGGAAATATATTTAAGAAACAAATCAAATATCTAAAATTCAAACGAATATTACTGATCTGAAAACTCAAATTGAATTAGATTCAAATTCAACTATACGCGAATCAAGTTTTCTCTCCAAAACTCTGTTCTATTTGAAATATGTTATATGAAAAGGCATTTATAAATCCGGCAGCCATACTAAAAAGAGGAAATAGGATATATACAATAGTAAAAATAGTTTTTTTTTCCATTAGTCTTTACTGTACTTCTACCTTGTGCATTTAAATGGAGCCCATTGAATTCTAAACTAACTGGCCCATAGCTGTCCCTATTTTTTTTAAAAAAGATCATTCAACCTCCTTTAATATCTACTATCTTGTGCAGGATTTAATTACTGTAAAACCTTGTAGAATTGCCCTGCCATGTTTGACTCATAACATCTTTCATATGCACTGTTTACAGTTCATTGAATATACACTGATCCTTAATATTTTATATATGCCCTTGATAACCTTATAAAGTAAAGTATATCCTTTCTCTGATACAATTTAAATGATACCAGAATTTTTGGGAAGCATCTATCAGGAACAAGCTTTCTTAATATTATTTAGTAAGACCCTTAATTTTGGGGGTTATTAACTAAACCTCTATTTTTTTTTTGGTCAAGGTTTTTTGGACAAAAACTCAAATTTTAGAGGAAAAAACAATTTTTTATTAATTGATTTTCTTTTTTATTTATTATACCCCAAAGCTGCTAAAAGTTCGAATCGGAAAATCCACCATCTCAAATGTGTTGAGGTCATGAAGAAGGCAATGGCAGATGTCCCTTTTACAATTTGAAGTTTTTGTGATCTGTGCTATGTCCGATAGCCCAAAAAAAAATCGTGTGATTGTATAAAATTGTATAATTCGAGATTTCAAGTTATTTTGCTTCCTATAGACTGATAGAACATGGTCATAGACAGAGGCTGATATATGCTAGGAATATAAAGGCCACTTGACCCTAACATTTTCCAGCAGATTTTCACTTAGTTTATGAGAATACCTATGTTTGCATAAATTCATGGTATCTCTCTGTGCAGGCTATCTGAAAGGCCATGGAGTTGTCTTTAATATGGTCTTTAACTGTAAATGGATAGTGCCATTTACAGCTCTGTTCAATTGGTCAAACTGCCATAGATGTCTACACCCCGTGTATTATCAAGCCATGCCCCCCCCGGTATTTTTGTAGTGGGATTATAAATACATTGTGAGCAAGGAAAATAAGAAGCTTTTGACATTTGCAGTGGGAATATGATTGCTTAGGCAAGGCTAGAATTGTAAGATATGCCAGAAGTTTTTTAACAGAATATTTGGAGAAATTAAGATAATAAAAACCTCTTAGCCAAACTAAAAATGAAAGATATAGGATCTCTTATTTGAAAATCCTATAACCTGACCTGAAAAGCTCCACATTATGGAAAGGCCATCTGCCAGAATCCATTTAAAGAAGCACTTCCAACGTTTGTCAAAAGAAGCAAAAAACCTACTAAGGGGGGCCCTAAAATTCCAAAGGTTTCCCCGGTATAGTGTACGTTTGGCCACCACAAAATTATCTATCACTAGGGGGTTATTTACTAAAACTTAAGTTTATCTTATTTTTTTTTTTTTAAACAAAGTTGACTTAACTCCCATCCATTAATTGAACTAATTTATCAATAATTCTTCTCCAAAAAGTCGGGGTGTAAAAAAGGTTGCAACAAAACAAGCGTCAATCGAATCATACGACTTTTTCAAATTGATGCTCTGAAACTCAGCTTCATCGAATTTTCGCCATTGCCTTCTACATGACCTCGACAGGTTTGAGATGGAGTATTTTCAAATTCGGATTTCAGCAGCTTTGGGGTATAATAAATCTCTAAACAATTTAGGGTTTTTTATTTTTCTAAAAATTCACATTTTTCCCTTTATAAACTCGACCAGAACAATTTGAGTTTTAATAAATAGGCCCCTACGTGTAAGTGATGCGCTGAATATAGGTAAAGCTCTTTCCCACCCACTTGTAAATTGAGAAAAAATGAATCCGCATAATTATTGAAGTTACATAGGCATTATTTCACATGCTTTCCATTTTGACTCAATTTAATTGCTCCTAAAAATATCACATTCTGCCTGGACTTTACAACTGATTAATGCAAAGTGCAAATAAAGGGCTTGTCTGTACATTACTTTGTACCTTATTTAAAGTATTGATGCTAGATACTATTTTAACACAGTGATATAACTGCAAAACTGGCATACTTTACATACAAAATGTATGATTAATTTCAAAGATTATTAAAGAAAATTAGTGTTATGAGACAATATTGACAAAACATGTGTGTTCTTATTTTTCAGTCAATATGGTAATAATGCTCTGTGTTATTTAAATATAGCAGTTTCTGTTTTCTCTGGGGTGGATTTAGGCCCCCCTTAAAAACCTCAGATTCAAAAGAAGTAATTGCATGTTGTTCACTCCAAGCAAAGATAATAGATCATTCAGAAACATACTTTTCTCCAATGCTTTCAACTTTGAATTTGGCTTCATCGTCAATCTCTTCATAAGCTTTGCACCATGTAAACTGAGATGCTTCTGTCATTTCAGAGCAGCTGTAATCAAGATAAATGCTGCCTTCTTCATCCACACCTGCAGTGATCTCCTTCACTCCTATCATTTAAAAGATAAAATTAGCTAATGTTGAAAAACTGCAGATTGTTTGTTTTCTTTGCTGTTCTTTCCCCTCAGTTTTTCCTTAGTGAGGCCACAGAAGTTCCCATTTAAAAAAAGATGGAGGAGGCTTTTTATAGCATAGCGGAAATCTCCATGAAGATAATATTACCAGACACAAGAGAGCTATCAAACTGCTCAGCACTAGATGTTCAAGCAAACTGTGAATTGTCCCCAGTAGAGATGGCGCGAACTGTTCGCCGGCGAACTTGTTCGCGCGAACATCGGGTGTTCGCGCTCGCCGGAAGTTCGCGAACGTCGCGCGACGTTCGCCATTTTGGGTTCGCCATTGTTGGCGCTTTTTTTTGCCCTCTCACCCCAGACCAGCAGGTACATGGCAGCCAATCAGGAAGCTCTCCCCTGGACCACTCCCCTTCCCTATAAAAACCGAAGCCCTGCAGCGTTTTTTTCACTCTGCCTGTGTGTGCTGAAGAGATAGTGTAGGGAGAGAGCTGCTGCCTGTTAGTGATTTCAGGGACAGTTGAAAGTTTGCTGGCTAGTAATCGTTTTGATACTGCTCTGTTATTGGAGGGACAGAAGTCTGCAGGGGTTTGAGGGACATTTAAGCTTAGGTAGCTTTGCTGGCTAGTAATCTACCTTCTACTGCAGTGCTCTGTATGTAGCTGCAGTGGGCAGCTGTCCTGCTTCTGATCTCATCTGCTGACTGCTGCAATAACAGTAGTCCTTGTAAGGACTGCTTTTATTTATTTTTTTGTTCCAATACAGAGCAGTATCAAGCAGATTACTAGCCAGCAAACTTACTATCATCTGTCCCTGAAATCACTAACAGCTCTCCCCCTACACTATCTCTTCCAAGCACACACAGGCAGATTTTTCAGATACATTTTTGCCCTTGATCCCCCTCTGGCATGCCACTGTCCAGGTCGTTGCACCCTTTAAACAACTTTAAAATCATTTTTCTGGCCAGAAATGTCTTTTTTAGATGTTAAAGTTCGCCTTCCCATTGAAGTCTATGGGGTTCGCGAACCGTTCGCGAACCGCTCGCATTTTTGCGCAAGTTCGCGAATATGTTCGCGAACTTTTTTTCCGACGTTCGCTACATCCCTAGTCCCCAGCATGCAGTTTCAACATCAATATTTTACTCTATATTCTCCTTACTGTACATTGAAGCTCCTATTATAGATTTAATTGGAAGAAATAACTGAATATTCATGATGTGAATGATATTATAGTTTTACAGCAGACCTTTTTTTTCGTCCAGTTTACACTTTTCTAACAAGAACTTGCCAGGAGCAATAAAACATTTTTCAGCATCTGTTATATCTTTTCAAGAACTAATGTCAGAATTGGCAGCTAATACTGACTGAGTACCAATATCTTAATCAGAATCTGTCATCTAGCGATAAAAAGTGTCTGGATGTTAATGTCTAATAGCTTATTTTAATAATTTAATTGTATGGCCACAAATTTATTAGATATGATGAGCCTATACCCACCAATTATTATTGATTATCAGAAATGACAGTTGCAAATACCATATTATGCATTATTCATATTATTGAAAAATATGGAATATGGAATATGGAAATATTAAGGTTTAGCAGACATGATATCTGCTAATAACATATGTATTACTGTTTATGGAACTAAAAAGAAGTGAAAAATGATGAAGGCACTTCATCCTGTTCTTTATAACTATTACCTTCAATGTATGCTTCCTATCAGCATTTTATAATGCTGCATCAATACTGTTTATGCATCGGTTGTCACCAAACGTCTTACAATTAAAAACAGGTATCAAGGAACACTGCCTCCTGTAACTTTATCACATTAGTCACGATGTTATGAAATTCTATCAGTCCATAGAAATAAAAATGTTCTCAGTGGTGTCAATCATTGCTTACAGAAGTTCACTTGCACAGGAAGATGAAAGGAAATGCACTTTTCAAGTGATAAGATCACACAGTTCAGTGACTGCATGACTGGATCAATGCCCATACTGTACAGATTGCACATGATACAGTTATATGACCTTTGGTCCTAATGATTGGATTACACAGCCTGTGGCATTAGGAGATAACTGGGTTTGAGGCATAGATGTCCCTTGGTGTAGAATACTGGCTTCTCCCATGTAAATCATTCATGCCATATAAAATGTTTTTTTTTTTTTTACTTACATACACAGGCATGATAGTGACTAACTACATACATATAAAAGAATAGAATGAGTTGTAAAAAGAAGTCTTATAAATATATACTGTATGCTAAAAACAGCAGTTCCCAAAATGGGCTTAAGTCTGTTGCATAATCTACTAATAAATTGTAAAGCTAATAAATAAAAAATGCATATATTTACCTGCTCGTGCCTCTAACAGAACTGGTTCTGACACATCAGAGGCTTTACCAGTTCCTGAAGCATTCACAGCCAGGATATGGAAAACATATGTCTTTCCTTCTTCCAAACCGGTTGCCTTGGAATGACAAAGATATAAGACATATATGTTTTAGATTTGTTCTAGGTAAGATCAAAAAAACATACACAAGACCAACAGACCTGATTTTCCCCTTTTAGGGATAAAAGAAAAACACAGCCTGCTACCTCCTATCATTTATTTATTTTTGAATAGGTTATTTTTTCAATAGTAAAAATAATTTCATTTCATCAGAAATGAACCTTATAGGTGCAGTTTGTCAATCAAAAACATGCATATAAATGAAACAATGTGCTACATATTTAATTTAGATCATCACTGCAAATGCCTAAGATTAGTTATATCCTTAAAAGTTGGCTCCAAAAGTAAATGCGAAAAACTCGAAATAAGCAGTATAAATGGGGAGAGGGCCTGTATAGAAACATTTATTAAGGGTCAAATTTTTCTGTTTTTTTTTTTTATTTTATCTCAAAAATTTCATAAAAGAGAAAAAAAGTGCAACTTTTTTGGGATTTATTATGCAACAAAACTGCGACAAATCCAAATCTAAAAATACTCCAGCTAAAACCTGTCACAGTCAATGGCAGATGTCCCTTTTAGGGCATTTTGACGGTGGCTTTTGTGCGACAATCCCAAAAATTTGTGGTTTTTTGAGCAACAATTCGAAAAAGTAGCACAATTTGAATTGTTGCATGAGTTTGTCGCAACGTTTGCCTCACATGCTTTTTCACTTTTTTAGTAAATTAAGGCAATTCATGGTTGGGAGTTGGTTGAATTTTTTTCTTTAGAAAAAAACAAGTTTTAATAAAAAACCTCCCAAGACTCTGGCAACAGATCAGTTACACATTACCATATGTTTCAATGAGTTTCACCAGCTTAAAATTGGCAAATGAACTAGTAAATTGGCTAAACTATTTTTAAAAATTCTAGAGAATAGAAAGCCAGTCTATTAAAAGAACAATATTATTTAAAAACAAAAACACAGGGCAAGATTTCTCAAATATCAAACTGGGGACTCCAGTGATTTTCAGAAGTCCTCTTAATTTTTATTTCCCCTTTGGTTCAGCTCTTACCTTTAGGTAGCGGTTTGCTGTTGCAGACTTATTTACACGTGTCCATTCCTCTGATTCTACTTCTCTGTATTCCACAAAATATCCAGAAACAGGACTCTTGCCTGAATAAATGGGTGCTTTCCAAAGTATAACCAGAGATGAATTCCTCACCTCACAGAATGTCAGATCATATGCAGGGCCTTTAAATATAAACAGATTGCTAATAAATTATTTTCTCCCACTCTGTGATCATATCAGTCAGGCCTAAGCTTGTTCTCCCTGTTCAGATATCATGCCCACGCTGCCTTTCAATAAGCTTCCTTATACATACATTTCTAAAAACATCTTCAGTATTCTTCTCAACTGTTTCTGGAAACTAGGTCCAGTGAATTTTTTTTTATGAATTCTATTTTGATAATACTTCAGTGGAAAAAAACAAATGCTACTCATTGGCTAGGGTATCCACAGAGCTCTTAGTTGTAAGGTCATGTACATTCCTGTTCCATTTTGCTTTGAGTGTTAAGTTGGTGCAGCTCAGTGACATCAGACCCAACAAGCAGACAACCATTGCATGCCCACAAAACATCATTCCCGCTGTTTACTGACAGTGGTAAGGGCTCCTTTTCTGTACTGTTCCTGCATTGACTCTTGCCTGCCTGACCTTGCCTGCATTCTGCCAGCCCTAACTTTTTGCTTCCATATTTGGCTTTGTGCTGCATTAACCCCATGTTACTTAGTTGTGCCCGCTCTTCATGTTGTGATTGTAGGAACTGGCCATTGATCATGAAAAATATGAATTGTCTTTCCATATATACATATAAACATATAACATGAACAGAATGACATTGTACTAACTGTCTCTAGTGTCACTCTCACAGTGACACTAGAGAGTAGAGACAGTTAGTACAATGTCATTCTGTTGTGGTTGCTCAGATAACGTAGTAGAAGCAAAGAAAGGCATGTGGGACTACTTTGTGCCATTGCAACTCCAAAAGGAGTACTTGTAAACGGGGAAGGCAAATAGAGGGATCCTCTTTTCTCTCACTCCAACCAAGGTACAATGAGTATTTTAATTTACTGTTTTACCCAATAATCAATTTGTATTAAGTCCCTGTCCAAATAATGAGTATATATATTTACACTCTGCTCAAGTAAACTGCAACTTATAGTATTAATTCTGACTAAAGCTCAGCAGAGGCCTGCACTGTACAATCTGAGGAAAGTCATTATTTAAAGGATTAAATAAAGTAAGTCAGTAGAATAGTTAATATCTACTTTCAATTACGGCATTACAGAAACAAAAGGAATGGAAGTAAAACATGTAATAATAAATGCATATTGTTACTCTATTAGTATTCCACACTGGTTTCATCTTCTCTTTATAAAACAGATTCTGGCTCTTACTGATAAAAACTGTGATCTTCATTTACAAATGTATACACAGCTCCCTCTCTGTGTCAAAGACTGCAACTACCACATTGGTTAACTTTATTAAGCTTTCACACTGTACAGGGTTTATAAAATAAGATAAACTAAACAGGGACATGTTGACATTTCCAATGATCAATAAAAATTGGATCTTTATCAATATCTCCAAGTATTATTTGACAATTTCCTACTATATACACTTTTATTTATATTTTAAGGACCATTTTACCTGGCTCTGGCATTGTCCATGCCTCGCACTTAAAGTGCTCACTTGGGTCAGATGGAAGACCAAGGCCTGCAAGGTTGCTTGCTGCAATTTTATATTCATAGAAAGCACCCTCTGCAAGGTCCTCAACCTATAGGAAGCAATAACAACAATCTGTGTGAGTACATTATTGCATTTTTTTAAGAAGTACGCATTTATTTATACTGAATCTGATTGCTATTTCCATGTATCCTATGTATTACAATAACTTGGCATGGCACTTCAGTCCCCTATTTACAGCCCTAGCTTCAAGTGAAGTAATTAGAAACACAATCCAGAGAACCAGAGGACAGAACTGCAACCTAAGGGATCCTAGGAGCAGCAAGGGACTGCTAGAAAGAGAGGAGGACCTAAGATGAAACTAGATGTAGTTCCAAAAGAGAGCAGAAAGAACCAGATGCTATAAAGAGACAGGGAATAATGTACTCTTCTTGAGCTTTGCCAGAAGAAGAGATGTGGAGCTCCAGTGACACACAGAAGGACTTATCAATGGCCATCCATTTGTCAAGATGCCCAGGAAGTTAGCAACACGGCTCCTTAGAGTGCCAGTACCAGAAAACTGTCCCATTGAGTAAGCCATTGGTAGATGAACATTGTAGGAACTATAAGTCAACTGGCAGGTGCAGTCCTGATATGACTCCTTTGACCTTGTGCATATGTTGTTCTGTTGTAATAGATGGCCATTTATTTGTTATTTTTCTTTCTAAAGCTTATATTGATGTGTTAGTATATTTATTTCTAGTGAAACAATATAAGGTCCAAACAGGTTTCTAAACCCATGGTCCCATAATTGATAAAGTATGACAGTTTTACAAGCCCACTATTTGTTACCATTCTAAAATATATATATTTTTTTCAAAATAGTTTTTCAAGTAAGCATTTAGCAGAGTGTATGTTGAAACCAAGAAAGTACATAAACAGCAGAATCCTGCATTGAAATCTATTTTTAAAAAGGGCAAACCGGTTTTTCATATTTAATTTGACATTGGGCTAGACATATTGTTAGTTTTGCAGGTGCCCCAGTCATGTGACTTCTGCTCTGATAAACTTCAGTCACTCTTTACTGTTGCACTGCAAATTTGAGTGATATCAAACCCCTCCCTTTTCCCCAGAAGCCTATCAACAGAACAATGTGAAGGTAACAAGTAGTGATGGGAGAATCTGTCCCATTTTGGTTCGGCAAAAATTTGACACAAGCGACAATTTTTATACATGCAACTCTTTTGTCCAAATGCATTAAAGTCAATGGGCGTCCAAATAATATTGACAAGCAACAATTTTGATGAGCAACAATTTTTTTTTTGCAGCAAATTGTTCACACCCAATTTTTGCAGCAGTTTCAAAAAAAACAATTTGCAGTCGACGAAATCCGGAAATTTTCTGCAATCCATGCCTGCCGAATAAATTCGCCCATTACTAGTAGCAAAAAATGCTCCCCTGCCCCACATAGTGGTAGATATGAGAACAGCAATCAATAGTAAAAATCCAAGTCCAATTAACCCAATTCATGACTCCTTCAGTTACATTGAGTAGGAGAAACAATAGCTTATCGGAAAGCAGTTCCATAATGATGTGCTAGCTCTTCTGAATGCACAGGATCAGGTAAAATGACTTGAGATGGCTGCATATACACCAATATTACAGATAAAAAATACATTTATTGGTTCAATAGTAATATTTTATATAGTAGAATGAATTACTTGCAAAGTACACAGTGTAATTTAGTAATAAAAACAATATCATAAAAATCATGACAGAATCCCTTTAACTCTTTGTTCTTTCTTAGTGGCAGTTGTTGCCATGTAATAAATCTCCTTTGATATTATAGACAGGTGTCTGTCTCTTTGGCAATTAATAGAATGAGAATACTTTCTTTTAGCAACAGTTTATGTTAACCATCTTGTTGCATGACATTGACACGTATATGATAATATGATATTCATACTTAATCATAGCTTGTAACAGCTACAAGGAACTATTATATTGAATTTATTATATGTCATCATGGAAGTATGTGACAATGTTAAATTGAAAGCCCTGATATTGTGTGCTCTAGAAAACAGAGTAAATAATACATTATATATGGACCTTGAACACATTTGGTCAGCTTTCTGTAAAAATATATACAATGAGGATGTATAGAATGATTCATGCAGCTGTCTTTATTCTTTATTCTTATATAACCCTCCTTAGTTTATGCAGCTCAGGACTGACAATGTATTTATTTTCCTTCTCTGAGGACTTTGGCACAAAACCCAGTGTTTCTGTTCCCAAAAAAAGTGTTGAACGCTAATCATACACAGGGCTACTAATCAGGGAAAATTGGTCACACATGCCAACTTTTGCAATAAAGCAAACCGACTAATAAGAGGTGCATATTAAAACTCCCAATTATAATGTAATGCAAAGCTGATTTTTTGAGTCTGATATTTAAATATAAAGACATGTCAAATATTAAGGTATTTTATAATGTTTTAAACATATTTACACACTAAAAATAAAATTGCTTTTTAATGGGGATTGGAATCCCAGACCTTGACAGGATATGATAAAATGCTATGTAATTTTGTCTATACTTTTTATGTCTGCAAAATAAATCACAAATTATAGCCATTTATACTAATTGCAAAACACTAAATGCTCGATGGAAAATTTAATGTTTGGAAATAAAATATTCTCTAATATACTTTCAAAAGCAAGCACTCTGCCCCAATAATCTTCTTAGGGAGAGAAGCCTATTAAATGGTTATCATAATGCATGTGTTTTATTCACTAGAGTGATGTTAAAAATATACTCTTACAACACATAACATTTCCAATATAAATTCAGAATTTAAATACACACTGTAGAATAAGTCATCTAGTTGACTTAACAAAAAAAATGAATGCAAAATTTCAATGCACATTATTTCATGTACATTCTATATGGTTCTGTGCATGTATCTGCACATCGATGCTGCAGTAATAAAAAAAGAATTGCAACAAAAGTAGCCAATGATACTGTATGTCCTGTATATGATTCTAAGGGTCATGGCTATATCGAATTGTCATTTCCCATTTTGTAATTCTAATTATAAAAAGGTGTATGCTAAAATAGTTGCTGGTAGACTTCCACAGAAGGAACTGTAGCACCGAATAAAGTAGAGTCATTTTACAATAAATCAAACTGTATTCTTTATTGCAGTTCTGTGTTACACCAACAGTAAACTGAAGCTACTGCACATGGTGGCCTTGAGCTCTGCTGCGCTATGCTGCAAGTATAGGTCAATGTTGCTGGATGGGACCATTATTCTAGTAGAACAATATCTGGGGAGAAAGCAGGGACTGGGGCCAGTGGAGGGCGGCCATTGAGGGCTCTTAGCTGTATTTGGGTTTAGTTCTCATTTAAAGAAGCATGAATATGTACTTATGTATTAAAATATCTTAATATAAAAATCATGCACAAATAAAAATGCAGACCAAACCTGAATAAGAATACGAAAACCTCAAAATGCTCATTTTTAGTCTGTTTACAAGCAAAAAATTTTTTAAAAACTCTAAAACCTCAAAGTAACGAAATGTTTCAAAATTGTTAAGGATAGCACCAATTGACTTCTACATGGAATTGTGAAAAAAAATATGGCTAATAAATCAGGCATTCAATCTTTTTTTTTTTTGTTATTTTTAATTCTTGTTTTTTTTTTTGTTTAATTTTTCCATTCATTTTTGCACAGTTTCTTGTTTTTAATTTTTTGATTTTTTTATAATTTCAAAAAACAAGGGATAATAATATGTGTTTGAACAACTTTTGTTTTTTGTTTTGCTATTTATGACACTACTGCTAAGTTGTTGCGCATGCTTTAACAATTCTGGTTGTTATGTAACAGGCTATGCTTGGTCACAAGTGTGTGAATGTGCCTGTTAGGAAATGAGTATTTGCCTTATCGGGCACAAAATGTGTATGATTGTTTCATAATAAATACATTACTGGTGATGGGTATTATATGAGGCTCTTAAATGTTGTATAAAGCTTGTGAAACTTTACCCTTCAATTGGAGTCATTCATTTATCAGCCTCATTAAAATTTCACTTGACTGCTTTATATTGACTATTTTTTTTATAAAGTATTCCTTTCTGGGACTGTTCAAACACTAAAAACAGGTTGGTTTGCAATTGAGCTCTTTTCCCTTGTATCCTATCTTCGACTAGCCCTTTAGAGATTGCTATGGTGTGCCTTTAGAGAGATTCTAAGACTTTGTTCATCCACCTTGCTAGATGTTCCCTGGAAGAAGGACCTTACCAAGGTCAAAGCTTACGTTTTGACCCACAAGTGAGAACTTTGTACATAGTGTTTCCTTTCAAGAACTAAAGCTCTATATACATAATCTATTGTTTCCTGAGAGAGTAATAAAACATATTCTGAATGAGGTTATGTAATACAACAATCTCTCTCAATGACCTTTGGCTCTGACATTTAAAAATCGCTGAGGTGTTTCATGACCACACATTAGGCCAAGAGCTTTTAGAAAAGACATGGAAGTCCAAGGTGACTTTAAAAATGGCATTAGTAAGAACTATTTATAACTAATGACACTACAGTGTATTATGCACTTTTTATAAGCATATAGCATGTTATTATTGCACGATAGTTAATTTAACTTTGTGCAATGAAATTGTGCAAGTGAATTTAGAACCATGTTCAACAACACAAAATGTTGGTCGCCATTGTAAACTCTGTCTCATCAATTAAAGAAATTGTTCAGTACAAAAATAAAAACGGGTTCAATAGATAGGCTGTGCAAAACAAAAATGTTTTCAATATGGTTAATTAGACAAAAATGTAATCTGTAAAGGCTGGAGTGACGGGATATCTAACATAACAGCCAGAACCCAACTTCTCTTGGTTTCCACTGATTGGTTACCAGGCAGTAACCAATCAGTGACTTTAGGGGGGGGCACATGGGTCATAAAGGTTTGCTTTTGAATCTCACCTGCATGTTGAGGCTCAAAAGCAAACTTACTGAACATTTATGTACTATGTGCCCCCCCCCTTAAAGTCGCTGACTAACTCAGAGTTAGAGGGCTGAAAAGCAGTGTTCTGTTCTGTTATATAAGACATCCGCTTACCCAGTTTTTATTCTTACACTGAGCTTTTCCTTTAAGAAATGTATCTTTTACAATCATTTTGCTAGTAACACATATTTGACTGTAATAAATATGAGCTGTGTTTGGAACAGATTAAAATCTTTTAAAAACAGGAGCATTATAGATGGGACTGATTTTATCTATGATTTTATCTATGCTGCAAACTTCATTTTTACAGATCTGGCTATCATCAAACGCCGTTCAATTACTCTTTTTTATTTATTATCAATATCAATTTGGTTGCCTATCATTGTATAAAAGAATGACCTTAATCAGACCTTGTGTGACATGGACAGATGAATCTGTGGACTTCCAAAATGCATGTAGCTGAATATTTCACTTGACAAGATTGATAAGCCAGCCTGTTGCAGAGACTACGTACAACCTTTTGATTCCTCTTACTGAGTGAATATTCTTTTGTGCCACATTCATTTTCTATTAGCATGATGCCAATGCTTGTCTAGTGTAAATACTATATATGTTACAGGCTTTCATGTGGCACAGACATATTGTTTGATAAATGTTTGTGTTTCATATACAATACTGGATGAATTATAACTTCCCAAACACACATATCAACAAGAAATATATAAAGTAGATGATTGTAATAATTCCTGAAACTAAATAAAA
The DNA here is from genome assembly GCA_038501925.1 of Xenopus petersii. Lineage (NCBI taxonomy): Eukaryota > Metazoa > Chordata > Amphibia > Anura > Pipidae > Xenopus > Xenopus petersii. The sequence goes on along the minus strand of CM076680.1, from coordinate 69,507,823 downwards.
CGAAAAAGATTAAGGCTTCCAAAACCAATTTGAACAGTGAAGAAGAGTTGTTCAGCTGATGAAGATTCATCACTGAGAGAGAGAGAGATGGCCCTAAAGTAATTGTGTGAGAGTACTATTATATCTGCTTTGTCCAAATTACTTGCAGATGTAATTTGTTTTATGAGTATGTGATGCTATATTACCTCATTGAGTTCTGACAGATTGATGGCTGCTGAAATCTACCAGGTACTGAATGCCTGCTATATGAACTCTTAATAAATCAGCCTGTCATCCAATGCAAAAAAAGTGTACAACAACTGTGTTATATCCCATTCAAATCCAAATAGTCTTGGTGCATACATTGTAATACTTTGCTAAAAAAAATCCTTATTGAATTTGTGTGTGGGGTAGGATGGTTCTGAACAAATCATATGCAGCAATGAACATGCTGCTAAGGGCAATGGAACATGGGGGCATTTGTCACTCACTGTAAAAATATGCTAACGCTGGCAACAAGTCTCCCAAAAAAAGGCATCCCCTTTGCTAACCTTAGAATTGCTGCAGGTAAATTGTAATCTTATTTGGCTTGACCACGGGAAAACTAATTATTTTAATTAATGTTATTTACTTGTGGGGATTCTACTGTTAGTAAAGGGAATGGCAATATTGGACTATTTGTTGCCTATGGCAGCAAAGATTTAACAGCAAATATCCCCCTGTGCCATCATGCTACATAATTAGGCCTAATATCCAGAGGATGGATCTTTCTGCAATGTAGGACAACATTCCTTAAAGCGATAGTGACAATCCTTAGGTTTTAGCATAATTGAATTATTCATCAAAATATGCCGGTATGTCCTTTAAACCATTTTCCTCAATGTGACCGCTTTCTATGTAAATTGGACATAGGTCAATTCTTCTTAAAGAAAGTTCCAGAGTCTAACGCGTTCTTATGGTCCCCTGGGGCTTGTCAATCGGAGCTTGCCAGAAGTTAAATGCTTGGCTGACAGCAATAATCTGGCAGCATAGTTAAATGGTGTTGTCAGGCTTATACCAAGTAGTTGCACAGGGTCAGGGTTTACAGCCTCCTTATTACAGTGCTGATGCTTCCTTTCATGTTCAGGAATGTGGCTATACAATAACAATCCTCAGCTCCTCCACCGCACTGCAAAACTCCTCTTCTGCACCGCTCTGTACTGCTCCTTTTTTTAATGGTGCTTTTAACTTATTTTGCCTTACTTGATTATGTGTGGTCCTTGCCTTCCAGCCTTCCCTGCACAATAATAAGGATCTGTGCCCAGACTACTTCCAAGATTAACCTTTTAACCCCCAGAACTGGAGTAGATCGTGCAGGAAAAGTCAAGTAGGCAGAAAAGGGGCATCCATAAATAACCTAGTAAGAGGGAATTAATTAAAACCACCATCTGAAAAAACAAACAAACCTGAGCAGTGTGGGATAGGAGATTTTCAGTAAGAGGAGGCTTTTGTTTTTTGCAAGAATGGGTGTGAGATGATGAGGCTGAAAGCAGCTGTACTCGCCCCCAACAGGAAGTAGTATCCTTCTCCATATGATGAAGTGGAGTATTTTTTTTTTTTAAAACAATATATTTTACTAATTTGTGGGTTTACATGAGTAATTTTGCGATAAATAGTTATTAGTGCCATCAAAGTAGAGATCTATGAAAAAACGTGTCACTCATTATCTCCTTAAGACATACATTTTGCATTAAAAAACAATAGGATTCTCATTATTACATTTATTTATGTACATAAGGGCAACTAATAACTGGCATACAGACAAGCCAATACAGTAGATAATAAGGGCTCTGATGGAAAGGGTTGACAATGTATAGAGATGGGAATAATTAAAAGAAAAGTTATAACAAATATGTTACTGTATGGGGAGGTTTCTGTTGGTAAATTATTACTGTTGATACACATGCATCTTCAACGTGAAAGAGCAAGATTCATGAATATTTATTTTAAAAATGTCATGTTTTTGCAAAGCTTAAGCCTTAAGTCTTAAGTTATATAAAATCCATTTAGAGAAAATCCATGACAGATAACCAGTTACAGTAGATTGAATTGAAGCAGCCTTAATTTGCACAGGTATGTCTCAAGGTAATGTTCTTCTATGCTTTCTTTTAGGATAACTTTACAGTAGAGACTTATGGATTTATTTATGAAAATTGCAATCACAGTAGAAAATAATGATAGTTTTTCTTAGACTGGAGCCAGATATTTTTACCACATTCGGTATGTCAGACTAGATGAATTCAGTAGTGCTACATACTGAAGATGCAGGTGATGGACCCTGGAATACCACCAGGTTTTCACCAACATGTGCAGGTCTCCCTTGTGCTCAAAAGCACTGAATTATGTACCTTGCACTGGATTTTTAATTTGGCAAACAGTGCAGAACACAAATACAACACAGTAAGTGCTAGACACAAACACTAGACTGGGATTTTGCACCAAGCCCTTCGAAAATGGACCCTCAGGTGTGAAGTTAATTACATTTTTTGGTCATGACAGTTCTGTGGGGACTGCAACACTCCACAATGCCTGCATGGCAGTGTGATACAAATGTGACATGGCAGGCCATGTATGAATGTGAGTGTGATCAAGTGCATTCAATATAGCTCCTTAGTTGTAAAATGGATGTACTGATATTAGCAGGAGAACAGGGAATAGTAGGAGTTAAGGTGATAGACTCTCATATCTTATTCACATAGTTATAATCAACATACACAGCAATTATTTTCATTCACATGGTTATTTCCATTTTCATGGTCATTCTCATGGCCATGTACTGGGCATGTAGCCATTATTATTATTTTATATGTCTATGTATAATGATCTACTACTTTGTTATTGTACCAATATAAAAAGGAGCTCAGCTGGGGGGGCTTTGGGACTTCATCTACAAGCAGACGTGTTGTGTAGAATAATTGGTCTTGTAAGGACCATTGGCCGATTGATGTGCTCTGGGAGTCGCTGTATTTGATTTGGGCCCGGGGTCCTCCAGCTGATATTCCTCTCAGAAGTCTGCCAAGGGAAGCTCGGCTAGACGTTGCGTTGTCTTCAATCGGTATTGTATTACTTTTCTTACAATATATTATTCTTCTCTAATGATGATCAACGTGTGTGTGTTTTATTTCCACCCCTATATTTGATAAGTCTACTTGGGGAAGTGCTCAGTTAGACATTTAGTTTGTGATAAGTCTGCCAAGGGAACTTGTAGCAAGACAGGCAGAAGGACAGGTAGATGAAGATGGGTGGGATAGGTATAAACATAAAATGGGTAGCTGGGCTGGGGCCCAGCCAGATAGGGACAGACTGAGGGACAGTGGTTCCTGAAACTCCTGTAATCACTATAAGCAGAGGGGTCAGGACAGGACCATTTTCTTAGACCCCATCTTCACTTACACCGAATCCTATATGTGATTATACAGATGAAGCCACTTGGATTTGTGAGTTAAATGCGTCATGACTCAGGGGTAATTGAAGAAACTGTGTTATCTTAAGTCATCTTAACTCATTTAATGCATTTAACCTTTTCGTTAGCATACCAAAGCTCCATTGTTCACAATGGTGAATGCTTTAATTAGATGGGATTAGGGATGTAGCGAACTGTTCGCCGGCGAACTAGTTCGCGCGAACTTCGACTGTTCGCGTCCGCCGAATGTTCGCGAACGTCGCGCGACGTTCGCCAATTGGTGTTCGCGTTCGATTCGAAGTAAAATTTCGTTCGACCATTCGACCATTCGACCGTTCGATCGCTAAAATCGAACGATTTCCATTCGTTCGAACGATTATAAGCATTCGATTGAATTAAAATCATTCGATCGAATAGCTTCGATCGTTCGATTCGAACGAAAATCCTTCGATCGTACGAATAAAATCCTTCGATCGTTCGATCGAACGATTTTATCGAGCGTTCGAAGTTCGCGAACTGTTCGCGAACTGTTCGCTTTTTTGCCGGTGTTCGCGAACGGCGTTCGCGAACATCAAATCGGCAGTTCGCTACATCACTAGATGGGATGTTGTGACACAGTTTTCTGTGTTAAATGAGATAAATGGGATATCTGTGTTTAGCTATTCTGTGTCAAACAGACAAACCAAAGTGGCTGCATCTGTATGCAGATTTACAGGTCTAGTCCATTTAGGGACAGGGTATTCCTTAATTTACATCAGAATTTTCTCTTACTGCAGTCTTTTTTAATGTGGGTGTCTATTTAGCATTATTTTATTCTCAGTAGAATTCGCCAACATACACCAGACCACACACATGTTGGGGCCTATTTATCATGTTCTGTAAATAGTGGAGTGAAGCATTACTAGTGATGTTGCTCAGAGCAACCAATCAGCAATTAGATTTCAACAGTTAGAAAACAAAAGCATAGATCTGATTGGTAGCTATGAGCAACATCATACATAGATAGATAGATAGATAGATAGATAGATAGATAGATAGATAGATAGATAGATAGATAGATAGATAGATAGATGTTTATTTAACAATGCATTGAGCTTAATACAATTTGACAGATTCTTTTCCTTGTTATATTAAAAAAAGATTTCATTTCTTAATGAAACAGGTACAGTATGTCGTTAGAAGCCTCCTGGATTCTGCTAGCTGTTAATAGTCTGATGGTGTGCAGTGAATATTGTAGTTAACTAAAGTAACATTTCTAGAGCAGGCTGGAGGCTCTACAAGTATGATTATGCAATCACCATAATATAGCCATTGACAATTATAGTCATTAACAAGTCATGATGATTAAAGACTGCAATTAACTTGTAATGACTACTTCAGATTAAACCGAAGGGTGGACTTTCATATGTTTCTGATTTAAACACTAATGAATATGATCTAAATCAAAATAACAGTAGGTAATGTGAAAGCCTAACTAGATGTAAATGTTACTCCACGGCAGGTGCAGCAATTAATCTGAAAAGCCATTGTAATCATTTTAAATATTTAATATATCTATATTTTAGGGCACATTCGATAATAAAATTAAATAAAAGTAAAAGTACTAACCTTATAAACTCTCTCCTTAACGATGCTGGAATTAACTTCATGCCAGTTCAGGTGATTAGCCTCACGTTTATCAATATAGTAGCCAGTAATATGAGATCCACCAGTAAATTTGGGTAACTTCCAACCCAAAATCATGGAATGGCCATCACAGTTTAGAAGGGTAATGCCATAGGGATGAGATGGAGTAGCTAATGAGAGATGGTAAGATTTAATTTGGTTACTGGGTATTCAAAAAGATAACTAAATGTATTTACTGTGCATAAAGATCCTTTAATGAAAGCCTCTCTCACAAAATAGTCTATGGTTAATGATATTAGGAAACTACAGCTCATCATTTAGGGGCAGATTTATTAAGGTTTGAATGGTGAATTTGAATTCGAATTTTCATTTTTTTTTTCTGCCAAAACTCACAAATTGGAATTTAAAAGCACCAACTGGAATGTAAATTCGAATGTGAGCTGTATCACACCTCGTCCATGGAAACAGTTCTAATTTGAATGTTTGCCACCTAAAACCTGCCAAATTAATTTACAAATCAATGGCAGAGGTCAGTTGACCCATTTGAGAATGTTAATAGCCGTCCTGACATTCAAGTTTTTTTCGGAAAAAACTTAAATCGAGTTTCATTCAAATTCGATTTTGAGTTTTCGGGTCAGTAACATTCGTTCGAATTTTAGACATTCACCTTTTTTTTAAAATAAGAAAACATTTGAGTTTTGAGTATATTCAAATTTATTACAGTAAAAATTCACATAAATTAGAAATTCCACCTTTGAAAAATCGGCCCCTGTAAATACCAAATGTACAATGCTTTTTAAACATCATTTCTAATCTTTAATTTCCAAATATACTGAAGCATATTAATGCAAAACTACACATTTTAACTTAGGGGCAGATGTATCAAAGGTCAATGTGAATTTCAAGCTATTTTTTGTGTACTTCGACTAAGGAATAGTCCAAATTTGATTTAAATTTGTAGAAAATTAGAAAACTCTAATATCTAAATTTATCATGTACTTCGACCATTCAGCATCTAAAACCTCCCAAATTGCTGTTTTAGCCTACGGGGGACCTCCTAGAACCTATTTGGAGTCAATTGGTGGACTTTGAAAAATCAAAGTTTTTTGGGGGGGAAATTTTGAATCAAATGGAATTTTCCTTCGATTCATACAATTCGAATTCGGCCGCATACAGACCTATTCAATTGAAAACTGACCTATTCGACCAAAAAAGAACTTCGACTTAATTTCTGTTGGTCTTTTTCAATTCGAATTTCGCAGTTTTTTCAATTTGACCTATGATAAATATGCCCCTTTTTCTTGTAGGCCAACCTAAAAAATGTTAATGTTTATATTCTACACATTGACGCTATTGAATATTCTAAGGGTAAGCAACATATTCTGTCTTTGAATAACAAAGGAGCAGCACCAGATTCTTCATTACCCCAGTTACTACTTAGAGCAAATGACAAATATGTTGATGATAAATTGACCATTATATTTAAGCTAACTAAGTTATTGTATCAAAGATATTTTTAGTCATATACACTAATAGTGCAGTGAAAATGAAAGGTGTGGCATTAGAATGAAAACCAAGCAGCAGTAGCACGAGTTACTGTGGTTTGCTATCTAATAAACACTTTTATTTTTTCATGTAAAATTTAATTCATTTTCCATTTCAGAAGGATATTTTATTACTTCATCATAATTAATGGACATGTGAAATATCTTTTGCACTTCAGATTTCTTCAATCCTCTTGAGTGCAAGACAGGAATTTTATAAGAATTTTTAAAATAAGACAGATATAAGTTTAAACCAGATAAGACAGAAATAATTCAAAACAGATGCTGCAATTAGCAATGAAACACAGTCTTAAATGTACATTTGAAATATGGGTATTTATTAAATACATGGTTAATTATACGCCTAGAGTAAGTAACAATAACAGAGTAGAATATTCTCAGAGTAATTAAATCTTTTTAGATATGAATTAGAAGTTGGCAGTTATATATAGCAGTCAATTGCCTGTTGAAAAGAATGAGTGAAACTTACACTTACATTTACAATGTTAGCAAATCCTACAACACATTACTAAGGGGTTAAAAGCATTAGGGTCATCATATCGAATATCCCTTTCCAGATTATATATGTATCTGGGCTAGTCATTAATCCTATCTTTTTAAACTGCTCAGAAGTAAATTTAAAAATAAATACAAGTCCATGCAGTATTCTGACAAGTTACATTTGTGTTTTTCTTATGTGCATTGTGATTTTAAGTAGAAAAAAGTTTGAAAAAGTGAAAGGTGAATGAGGCACACTACTTTAACAGCACCTACCATGAGGCACTCCTCCGCCTGAAATAACCAAATTGAAAGATAATTTAACAGGTTATTTTTACAGCAAGTAGATAAAATAAGAAGGGTGTTCTGTTGTAGGAATTCAAACCTGCCTGATTGATATGTGGCCCTTTTTTCCAGCCTGATCTTAGTCAGGTAGGCTAATAAACAACAGCATGCATGGGCCAATAAGCTGGTGACTGAATCTATAGACACTTAGGGGCAGATTTATCAAGGGTCGAATTTCGAGGGTTAATAAACCATCAAATTTGACCCTCAAAGTAAAATCCTTTGAATTTGAATATCGAATTTGAAGGATTTTATCGCAAATGCTTCGATTGAACGATCAAATAAAAATCGTCCGATCGAGCGATTCAAAAGATTTTAAGCGATCAATTGAAGGATTTTTATTAGATCAAAAAAAGCTTAGAAAAGTGCTGGGGAAGGTCTCTATAGTCTACCATTGCACCTCGGTAGGTTTAAAGTGGCGAAGTATGAAGTCGAAGTATTTTTTAAAGAGACAGTATTTCAACTATCGAATGGTCGAATAGTCGAACGATTAGAAGTAAAAATCGTTCGACTATTCGACCATTCGAATTTGACCAATTCGATGGTCGAAGTACCCAAAAAAATGCTTCGAAATTCAAATTTTTTTCCATTCGAATTCTTCACTCTAGTTTAGTAAATCTGCCCCTTATTATATATAGGTTTTATTGGTCCATGTGTGGGCAGCTTAAGTCTTCACTAGCCTACATCCTGAACCCACAGATAATAATGAAAAGCATATGGTACCCTTCCTATATACTTATGTTCTCCCCTTGATGTGATTGAATCATCTGACCAGCGCTCTCCTAGCACTGGTCATTTGTACTCTTTATGGGGAATGTAATTAAAATAGTAAGCGTTGTTTAAAAAGGCATTTTTGTGTTTGACCAGCACTGCTTGCAAAGCAAAATCATTCACTGGCGACTACTACATTGCTTACTATCACCAAGCAAAGGTTAACGTCAATACCTGCTCTGGAGATTCGTTAAATAATTTGGAAAAAATGCTTTGAGATTTTGAATTTTTATTATATACACTGCCCATGTTCGCAAAAACAGGTTTGTTGCAAACTTTGCGAGGGAGTCGTTGAGGTCTGAAATCAGTCACAAAGGATGGAAAGGATGGAAACCTTTACCACTAACATTCGCAATGGTCTTTGTGAACATATTTTGCACTACAGAAACATATTACATTCCCCCTATTGGATCTTAGTACTCTTGGGGTGCCAACAGTTTGGGGCACATTTACTTAGCTCGAGTGAAGGATTAGAATGAAAAATACTTCAAATTTCGAAGGTTTTTTTAGGCTATTTCGACCATCGAATTGGCTACTTCGACTACGACTTTGAAGCGAACGTTTCAAACTAAAAATCGTTCGACTATTTAACCTTTCAATAGTCAAAGTACTGTCTCTTTAAAAAAAACGTTGACTACCTACTTCGCCACCTAAAACCTACCGAGCACCAATGTTAGCCTACAGGGACCTTCCCAGTAGGCTTTCTAAGTAATTTCTGATCGAAGGAAAATCGATCGATAGCTGAATTAAAATCCTTCGAATCGTTCGATTCAAAGGATTTAATCGTTCATTCGATCGAACGATTTTTCCTTCGATCGGACTAAATGTGGTAAATCCTTTGACTTCAATATTCGAAGTCTATGGGGCCGATTCACTAAGGGTCGAATATCGAGGGTTAATTAACCCTCGATATTGGACTAGGAATTAAAATCCTTCGACCTCGAATATCGAAGTCGAAGGATTTAGCGCAGATAGTTCAATCGAATGATCGAAGGATAACTTCGATCAAAAAAAGTTAGCCAAGCCTATGGGGACCTTCCCCATAGGCTAACATTGACTTCGGTAGCTTTTAGATGGCGAACTAGGGGGTCGAAATTTTTTTTAAAGAGACAGTACTTCGACTATCGAATGGACGAATAGTCGAACAATTTTTACTATGAATCCTTCGATTCAAAGTCGTAGTCGAGGTCGAAGTAGCCCATTCGATGGTCGAAGTAGCCCAAAAAAAACTTTGAAATTCGAAGGTTTTTTACTTCAAATCCTTCACTCGAAGTTAGTGAATCGACCCCTTAGTATTTTACTTCGATGGTCGAATATCGAGGGTTAATTAACCCTCGATATTCGACCAATAGTAAATGTGCCCCATCATGTCTGCATGAAACGCCATTGGTGGTTGATAGATGGTGTTATGCCATCAGAATCATAGGGCACCAAAACAGCAAATTTTTTAGATATAGGATATTTGTTTTTGCTTTGTATACAATTAGTAAAAAATAAAAATAGCTTTACAATTATAAAGGATAACTGTCCTGTTGATTGTAGAAAAAGACCACACAATTATGTATCCAAAACCACATAGTTGACAATCTCTGTCCAACGTGTATATTAATTACAGTCGGATTCCTGAGAAATAATTGTCTCTTGTCCTCATTAACATAATAGCTTTTTTGTCTTAGTAAGCTAGCTAACTGCTAGTTGATCCTGAGGAAGTAAATGAAATAATAAAGCTGACGTCTCAGAAGAAAACATTTCCAAGAGGACAATCACATCATTCCCTGGATCAAGAGCTAATTTCAAAAACCCTGTATAAAAACATACAGTATTTTTTAAAGATGAAGTGGGGTTAGATCTAATATTCAGTATTGAAATTACACTTTTCCATTAAGAAGATAATGCCCACTACCATATACTACATCCACCATATATCTTACTAACCAAAATACTTTTCCTAATAATTACTTGTTAAATGCAAAACAAATCTGAACTATAATGTTTCCTGTCCTTTCTACACCAATGAAAAACAAATATATTATAAACATTCAGAGAATAGCTTTTAAACAAAATGCATTATTATTGTGTACTTACTTAATGCAGCCTTAACAGTTATTACTTCTGATTCTTGAGAGTTCTCACTGACTCCAACAGCATTAGCAGCCTTTACACGGAAAATGTACTTCTCTCCGGTTGTTAAGCCATGGACTACAAATCTAAAAAGAAGCAGACCAATAAGCGAAAGACAAGTGACATGGCTGATATAAACTGTAATAAGAATATAAACACTACTTTAGAATTAGAATTATTTGTGATTGTTATTATGTCTGTTTAAAAGCTTCTGTGTGCTCCTTCTTGCAAGCAAAACACTGAACCACAGTTATAGGAATAACTTCTTTAAGAGTTTCAATCCTTTGAAAATGAAACATTCCCCTTTCACATTATTTGAGGGAAGAATACCTGGAAAAACAGGACAAATAGAAACCCTCCTGCTAATGTAGACTTACAAGATGAGTTTCTTAATATTGAATATTTACATTAGGCAGTTTTTTTTACTAAACCTCCATTTTTTCTGGTCTATGTTTTTTGGGCAAAAACCTCCCATTTTTAGAGGAAACAAAACAAGAATTTTTGGGATTTATTAAACTCTGAAGCTTCAAAAAGTCCAAAACCTAAAATCTGACATCTCAAACCTGCCGAGGGCATGTCGAAATTAATGGCAGATATCCAGTTTACAATTTGAAGATATTGTGAACTGTGCTGGGTTTCTCCAATAATCAGAAAGATTTGGGGTTTTCAGGCGATAACCCAAAAAAATCCAGAAATTCAGGCATCAAGTTTTCACTTGAATTATTTTATTGATTAATACGATAAAATCGTGGTTGGGAGTTTGGTTGAGCTGGGTTTAAAAAAAAAATGAGACAAATTAGAGTTTTAGTAAATAACCCCCTAGGTGTCAAAATAAAAGGTTTTATATACCCAGGAAATACGTACCTGTTATACTTAATAGGTTTGTGATTGCAGGTTTCCCAGTGATTTGATCCCACCACAGAAGAATCAATATAATATCCAATTAATTCTTCTTCTAGTTTGGGTTTATCAAACTGTACAACAACTGAAGTTCTGGTATTTCTAGATGCCTGTATACGACCAGGAGCAGATGGCACAGCTATAAAATAAAAGTACACATATAAATTTGAAATAGGTAAACATTAGCCTATAAAAAAGGCAGGTACATCAATCAAGCAGCAAGAAGTCTTCGAGAATTTTACATGCAATACACATTTTGTGAGCTGTTTAAACTGATGCGTTTATGCACTGGGACTCGCTGAACAAAATCGCTATACCCAATTTTCTACAAAATATTTATCACAATGCATTTATATCAGCAGGAAATTGTCTTCTAATGGAAACCATACAATTTATTCAATCAAAGATTTCTTACCTACACGTTCCTGTGCTTGTATTGGTGGTGTTATTTCCGATGGCTCACTGACACCATGCTTGTTAACTGAAATTACTCTGAAATTATACGACTTTCCCTCTGCCAAATCAAATACCGCATAGCGAGGGGATCTCACTGGGATCTGTGCATTCACTCTCTGCCAACTTCCACTACCAACCATTGTCTATAATAAAGCAGAGATAAAATGAATTAAATAAGAGACCTGCCTGATCAAATTATACTTAAGGATAAAGTCCTTATGTGTGTGTATGTGCGTATTCCTGCCCATAGTCTTATAGTAAACTTTTTCCGAAAAGACGGTTGACCATCAAATAGTACTTGGTTGATTCATTATGTCGTATGTACAGGCTTCAAAACTCAAATGCAAATAAACCCATAATAATTACATCCTAGAAAATAACTTTTCTGCTCTTTTTCATCATCTAAACTTTTTGATAACCATATAGTTCCCCTGCCATATCTCAGCTATGAGTTCCTATCTATATTTTATGTGAGGCTGCTTTCCTGCTGCCGCCTGCCCAAGTTTTTCAACTCGCCTCATTGGCGCAGCGCCCCTTGTGTGACCTAAAAATTAATGGTTGCATGTAAACAATAGTAACAATCATGGAATACACATTTTGCCAGCAGCCAAAAAGGATTCAAGTTAAAGGACCAGTAACATCAAAATTTTTTTTTACAAAATTCGTTAGTTTACAACGAAAAATAAACACCAAGACAAATTAAACTTTTAATTTGCAAAGCCTTTATTAAGAAATAACTTACCGAAACTCCACTTCCTGTCCTCTTCAGAAACGGCGAAAGGGCGACCATCCTTCCTGCAGTGATTGATTTCTCCTCCCTGGCTTTTCTCCTACTCAGTCCATGTCTCCCAGCACTCAGCGCTGTGCTCAAGGTAGAGTGTCGGGACAGCAGCAGCAGCATGTCCAGCAGCAGCCCCCACAGCATCCCATCCAACAGGTCCACGAGTCTGGAGGCTGCACGCTGCTGCAGGAGAAGGCAAGGATTCAGGAAAGGAATCCTCCACTGCGATTGCAGCGGCTACACGGGCAAGTGACTTGAGAAGGGGAAGAGGAGCCGCCGGCACATTCACTTGCTGTATCCTTGATTGTGGCGCTGGAGGAGGCGGCTACACGGCAAGTGACCTGAGAAGCTGAATGGGGAGAGGAGCCGCCGGCACATTCACTTGCTTTATCCTTGATTGCGGCGGCTGGAGGATGCGGCTACACGGAACCTCCTCTGTGAATGAATAAACGAGACAACTGCCGATCGTCATTTGCCAAACGACAGAGGGAGGGAAGCGGCTGTAGTAAGCCGCCTCTGCTCTCCGCGGCGGAGGCAGCAGCGGGCCCTGTTGGATGGGATTCTGTGGGGGCTGCCGCTGGACATGCTGCTGCTGCTGCTGTCGCCGCAATCGCAGCGGAGGATTCCTTTCCTGAATGGCGATCGGCGATGGCGATGGCAAATGGCGATCGGCAGTTGTCTCGTTTATTCATTCACAGAGGAGGTTCCGTGTAGCCGCATCCTCCAGCCGCCGCAATCAAGGATAAAGCAAGTGAATGTGCCAGCGGCTCCTCTCCCCATTCAGCTTCTCAGGTCACTTGCCGTGTAGCCGCCTCCTCCAGCGCCACAATCAAGGATACAGCAAGTGAATGTGCCGGCGGCTCCTCTTCCCCTTCTCAAGTCACTTGCCCGTGTAGCCGCTGCAATCACAGCGGAGGATTCCTTTCCTGAATCCTTGCCTTCTCCTGCAGCAGCATGCAGCCTCCAGACTCGTGGACCTGTTGGATGGGATGCTGTGGGGGCTGCTGCTGGACATGCTGCTGCTGCTGTCCCGACACTCTACCTTGAGCACAGCGCTGAGTGCTGGGAGACATGGACTGAGTAGGAGAAAAGCCAGGGAGGAGAAATCAATCACTGCAGGAAGGATGGTCGCCCTTTCGCCGTTTCTGAAGAGGACAGGAAGTGGAGTTTCGGTAAGTTATTTCTTAATAAAGGCTTTGCAAATTAAAAGTTTAATTTGTCTTGGTGTTTATTTTTCGTTGTAAACTAACGAATTTTGTAAAAAAAAATTTTGATGTTACTGGTCCTTTAAGAAAAAAATGCTAACAAAATAAATAAATCAAGCTTGTATTAAGATATCTCACATTGAACAGGATATATAAGTTAATTTCCTAATTATATTAATTTCGTTATTATAGTTAAATTTGTACACTTTTGCAGTTTCAATTCATAGTTAAAATGTATCATTGCTTAAAGATCTGGGTACATTTACTGAGCATTCATTTACTCTATCACTTTGGATTACTTCAAAGAAACATTTAGGGGCACATTGTACTAAGCTCAAATGAAGGATTCGAAGTAAAGAAACTTCAAATTTCAAAGTATTTTTTTAGGTACTTTGACTATCGAATAGGCTACTACAACCTTCGACTACAACTTCGATTCGAACGATTCGAAGTAAAATCGTTCGACTATTCAAGCATTCGATAGTCAAAGTACTACCTCTTTAAAAAAAACTTTGACTACATACTTCGGTAGTTTAAACCTACCAAGGTACAATGTTAGCCTATGGGGACCTTCCCCATTACTTTTCTAAGGTTTTTTTGGTCGAAGGAAAATCCTTTGATCGATGGATTAAAATCCTTCGAATCGTTCGATTCGAAGGATTTCAGAACGATTTTTCCTTCGACCTTTCGCTCGTAGGATTTGCGGTAAATCCTTCGAATTCGATATTCAAATTCGAAGGATTTTACTTTGAGGGTCGAATTGGAGGGTTTATTAACCCTCGATATTCGACCCTTAATAAATGTGCCCCTTAAAGTGCATTAGCTGCCTTAATTAGATCCCAGATCAGTAAAGTGCAGGAGTAGTCAGATAAATTATCATTAATTAAATTATCAAATTGTATTTGGGTAATTATTTCAGTATGCAAAATACAACATATCCCTTAGGTATTCAAAGCAGAAAAGTGGTCATACGCTACCTTCTCAACATAATACACAACTGGATCTCTGCCACGGGGAACAGGTGGATCCCAGCTGAGTACAATATAAGTTTTGCTGGTTTCCAAAGCTTGAACATTGGTAGGGGGTCCAGGGATTTTTACTTCACCTAAATAACAGAACAATCCATAAATGCTTAAATATTCAGTAAATGGGGTTACAAACATTTTGTGGCTATAGCACTGAAAAATGATTTAACATACTGTTACGATGAGATTACAGACGGTAGTAAAGTTTGAAAGAATGTTCTGTGATGTATTATTCTGTATCAAAGTGTAAATATTACAGTACCCATTACTTGAAGCTGAAGCTATTTTGTTTTTCAGACATCTATGGAGACATAGTTTTATCTGCAGTGGTTTTATATATGTTGTTAAAGATTTTACAATGCGAGGCTGTTATACAGTAGCTTTCTCTTTCAAGTTGTTGTCTTTTATTCTTGATCAGTGGGTTTATAAGTCATATATTTCACCTGTCACCTCGACAATTATGTGTGGTCTTCCATTTACTTTTTATTTATGTTAGAAAGGAGATGTCCACTCTGAAATTGGCTTTGGATTTAGAGGATTATATCATCTTTTTACATAGAAATAATATGTACATAAGATATATTACATGGTTACTTAATACAACAAATATTGTTACATGGATTGGAAGGCAGTTGCCAAGAACAGGCATAGGATTAATTATCCAGAAAGCTCAGAATTACAGAAAGGCCATCTGCCATTTACTCCATTATAATAAAATAATCAACATTTTTACAAAGTATTTTCTTTTTCTCTGTAGTAATAAAACAGTAGCTTGTACTTGCTCCCAGCTACGATATACTTCATCCTTATTGGAAACAAAATTAGCTGAGTTAATTTAATGTTTACAAAGTCCGTGTATCGCTGTTCAGCGCTGGCCCGTCCACATCAAGACTCGCCACACTTGTTCTTTGAAAAAGCGGCTTTATTCAGATTGCAATGAGTGATAACAGGCAGTGGGTAAGTGGTGCGAACTAACGCGTTTCGTGCCCTCTCTATTGGCACTTCATCAGAGTTCATCAGGACAACCTCTGTTGGTTATACGAAAGATTAACAGTGATGGCAATATCACACAGCACCCTCTGCACATGGTAGTGGGACAGTGGGACAATGCACACAGTAATCCGTTTGGCAATTCTCTGTCACCATCAACTTTGCAAAGAAGTCTGGTTGATCGCTGGGGGGGTCGCTTTGGCGGAATGTGCGCTGCTGGGAGACAGGGCTGTAGTTGTGTCTAAGCTTGTACTAGAGTCAATAAGTTTTCCCAGGTAAAATTAGGTACCTCGGCTTATACTCGGGTCGGCTTATACTGGAGAATATACGGTAATAACATAAAAGTCAGGGTCCTACAGGGACACTCCTGCCATGAGGCAAATGTGAACCTTGCCCCAGGCAGCAGCAAGTAGCCACCTTTGGTAACTTTAAGAGCCGATTTTCCATTTTTTTATCATGGAAATGTGGCTCTGATAGTGCTAGCAATGCACACTCCCCTTTGACCTACTCCATCTCTAAAGTTGTAAATGAGGAGCAGGAGTTAGGGTTGGCATCAGGGCTACTACCTACTACCAGGCAGCAACAGCCCCAGGAAAAGCAATGGGTCCTGAAGGAGGGGCATCAATATGCCTCTCTCTCTGTCTGCCCCTCATGAATACTGTGCTGACAAACAAATGCAGTGCTGTATTTATCAGGAGATCTTTGTGTTCTGTTTTCAGAGGCAATTCTTCTATAGACTGGAGACAGTACGTACAACTGTTATTGTTATGTATAAAGTTTATTTCATTTGCTTACATAAGTATAAATGCATATTTAAAACTCTACATTTAATATAACATTGCAGTTTAAGGTTTTAGCAATTCTCATAGTTCATCTTGGGTAAAAAAGAGACCAAAGACTATCAAGGTGAACCCCTCCAAATGATCGCTAGTACATGGGGGTCGATTTATGGCTGCTTAAACCTTTTGGCTTGAGCAATCATGAGGAGACCCAGTATGAGTTAAGGAAATCATGCAGGATTTAGGGGGGAAAACCTTGTTAGTTAAGGTATTTTATCCCGAGTGGCCTTATTATATAAGAAAAAGTTAATTAACTTTTAGGTGGAAAGGCAGTCAAAAATTGGCCCCATAGTTACATAGTTAATTTCAGTTGAAAAAAGACCAAAGTTCGTCAAGTTTAGCTCCTCCAAACATACCCCAGTGCAATCAGTTATGTCTCAGTTTAAATTAAAATAACAGTGACAGAACATAAAAAAATTATCTTTTATAGATATTATTAAAGATTTTGTTGTCTCTTTATGCAATTCTCCCATGCTTGTGATGTGGTATTATATTATATTCAGGTAAATATCCTCTGTCCAGAAAGAAAAGCTGAAATCTGTGATAACTCGAAGTCTGGATGTTGCAAAATTGCAATTCTATTCCACTAATTTCAAATCTTATTAAAGTTAAATACCTTCCAAGTCATCTTGACAGATAACGATTTCTCTGCCTCCATCCAGATGGATTGCTACACAGAAGAAAAAAAACATATGATTTTATGTAGCTAGAGTCTCATTTTTCCTGTTAGGTCTTAAGATGTTTATTAATAACCATAAATCTAATGCAAAATCATTATCACATTGTCTAAAGTATTCATTATGTTTTAAACAGAGATACAGTATGTGTAGTATATAAATTATCATGAAACAATTTTTATAAAGTGCCAATGTTTACATGTAAAATAATGGGAAGACATACAATGTTGTGCAAAGTCTTTAATGATATCACACTGCCAGCAATGTGCTATTTAAAGAGAAGGTCGAGTACAAAGCATATTTAATAAATGTATTCACTATTTGATAAATATGCTTCTAAAAATCCCATAGGAATAGAAAGTGGGTGAGCTTTTCTGTGGTGAGCGCACATTTTAATAAATCTGCCCCTAAGGGTTTAATTCTAAGGCAGAATGGTTATTTTGAAGGAAATAAATGTGAAACGGCAACAAATCTACTTTGTTAAAGGGATTCTGCCATGATTTTTATGGTATAGTTTTAAATTACACTGTGTACATTGTGCATAATTCATTTTACCATTTAAAATTTTATTCTAGATCCAATAAATGTATTTTTGTACTTGGAATATTTGTGTGTAGGCAGCCATCTCAGGTCATTTTGCCTGGTCATGAAAGAGCCAGTACTTCACAATGCAACTGCTTTGTGCAATGTAACTGAAGGTGTTGCAACTTGCGTTAGCAGGACTTGCATTTTTACTATTGAGTGTTGTTCTCATATCTACCACTGCTATCTATTAAAAGGAAGCATTTTTACAATGCAGATGTCCTATTCCTCTGCTGATGCCTGACTTCCTATTGCTCTGCTGATGGTTGACTGGGGGGAAAGAGATGGGAGTGATATCACTCCAACTTGCAGTGCAGCCATAAAGAGTGACTGAAGTTTATCAGAGCACAAGTCACATTGCCGAGGGCACTTGGGAAACTAATATCTAGCCCCATGTCTGATTCAAAAATTAAATATAAAAAAAAATCTGTCCATACAGGCAAGTTTTCTAGATTTATATTTATACAGATGAGGTCTAAAGGTATTATACCAGAAATAACAATAAACTGGCCTGTTTAAATAAATATATTTGCAAGATGTCTACAAACACTATAATTATAACAGAAGACTGCTTAGTAAATGTGTGTTGTACTCTAATCTTTTCTGGCCTTGGATCTTCTCGATCTGCAAACAGCTTGGGAATGGCCAGTGTCATTCTAATTTATCAACTGAGCATGTACTGTGAATTTCAGTTTTCTTCATTATCTAATATTTGATGAATCAAGGGCATCAGAGACTTTACTAATCGAAGAAAATATATAGCCTACAACCTCACTGAATGCATGAGATCTGTCATTCCTGGCCTGACTGCACATAATGTATATTATTTACTGAAATGGTGCCTCTGTTATATTAACCATTTGCTGAAGTGATTCTGCAGTTATAAAGAACAATAAACCATAACATAAGTACAACAAAACTACTGACTTTACTTGGAAAGTGCCCAAATTACCTGAAGTATTGGAGCTACATCCTATGATGTACTGTAAAGTATGTAATTGCCCCTTGATTGCTGATGGCTTAGTGTGTAATAGTGTGTACTTACTTTGTAGCCTGGCCAAATCAGCAGGGTCCAGAGCTGCAACGGCGATAGAAACTCTAGAAGGTCTGCTAACACCAGCTTTGTTAATGGCTCGTACTCGGAATATATAAGAACGCCCTTCAAATAAACCAGTCACAGGATACTTGCAGATTTTAACTGGAGAATCATTGCACTGAATCCAGTTCTCTGTTCCAACTTCACACCTGTGGCAATTACATTTCTATAATTAAACACTATAATAGAAAGCACAACATCATGCTAGACTGGACCATTTGATGGTTATGGGGATGCTGCCAGTAATTAGAGACATATTTAATGGGGCTCATTTATAAAAACTGGACAAATTTGCACCAGGGCAGCCAATAAGTGATTAGCTTTTTTCAGCCAGTCACAAGTAGAATAGTGGAAGCAAACATGTGATTGGTTACTATGGTTAATTACCCAGGTGAAAATCTACAACGGCGAAACTGCCAACCAACATAGAGTTAAAATGAATAATGTATTTTTACAAAGGGAGAAAATAGAAAGTAATGGAAATGAGCTCTTAGTACAAAGTTCATCCAAGGGCTACTCCAATTGCCTTCTTAGATATCTCCTCTGAGGCTGGCTGGAGAGGTTTCAGATAGGGTCTTTTCAACTTCATCTATCAGGCAGCTTTTTTAGACAAAAAGCTTGAACTGAATGGATACGTGCCTTTTTGCAACCTTATCTGCTATATTATTATGCAGTGTTTGCCATGAGGTTTTTAACCAAAGCGCCTAAGTTGCACATACAGTAAGCCATAAATTACTTGAAGCATGTGAAATGTAGAATGAATGATTAAAAAATATACATACTTATCAACAAAGTATCCAATAACTGGTGCTTCACTGGCTGTGTTTGGTGGTTTCCAAGTAACAATCACGTAATCCTTGTTAGCGTCATGGCATTCGACATCCATCGGGGCACCAGGGGCACCTGCCACCAAGGCAGCAGCATCTTTGTAGAAAAAAATACAGTTTAGAATATGTGTAATTTGTGGTCTTGTTTTTGTTTTCAAATTAAAAACACTGTGAAAGCATTTTCTGTGTGACATGAGGCCTACTTTACATATGAAAGGCAACAGATTTGTGCATTAACCAGGTTGGGGCTGATTGTCAGTTTATTAGCCTTCTAATGCTTCTGTGCTAATCAGACAAATGCAACTCTTCCATCATTTTAATGTAACAGCCAAAAGTTAGACATTTATCCACTTCTGTCATTGCTTCCATTCACACTGTTCTAGCTACCATACACAAAGTCATTTTACTGCACCTAAAAAGTATGAACTTCTCAATCCCCATTGTCACCTTTGAGTCTTGTTGTCCTATTGTTTCCTTTGTTTTTGAAAAGAATCAAACTTACAATACATACAGGGGCAGATTTATCAAGGGTTGAATTTCAAAGTAAAAAATACTTTGAAATTCAACCATTTTTCACCGAATTTGGCCATCGAACGACCAAAGTAAAATCGTTAGATCGAACGATTAAATCATTCTAATCGAACGATTCAAACAATTTTAGCATAAGATCAAACGATTTTACTTCGATATGTGAAGACTTAGAAAATGGTTGTAGAAGGTCCCCATAGGCAGACATAACACTTCAGCAGGTTTAATTTGGCGAAATATTGAAGTTGAAGGCTTTTTTAAAGAGACAGTACTTAAATTATCAAAAGGTCGAATATTCGAACGATTTTTACTTTGAAGTCGAAGTAAATTCAAAGTTGTAGTATCCTATTTGATGGTTGAAGTATCCAAAAAATTACTTCAAATTTTTTCACTTTGAAAATTCCCTCTAATTCACTTCGACCCTTGATAAATCTGCCCCTCAATGTATATATGTATCTATGTAATAATATAAAAATGTTATACAGCACAAAAAGCATACTGCGTGCTATGACTTGAAATATTCCATTGTGTTAGCCTTCAGGTAATTAAAAAATAGCTACACTCAATTATTCACATTAGGTTTTAGATCAAAACAAAAGCAAAAAATTAACAAGATATATAGTAAATGAAAAACACAGCAATGCTGAACAATAGGACCAATACATTACATAATATATTAACCCAGAATGTATAAATATGGATTATTTAAGTACCAGCCACAAATAGGAATGCACTGTGCTCATTCACTCCGCCTCTAGAGACAATTCTTAGCGTATACAATCCTTCATCATCCTTATTCAAGTGTGTCAGAGTTAAGGTTGCACGGCCCTCTCCAAAATGCAGTTGTTGCCACTTGGATTCTTTGATTAAGACATCTGCAATAAAGTCAAAGTGTTTGTGTTAATAAAGGAATATCATTTACCATCTCAGGCTGAAGTAACAAAAATAATTTGGAACAGGATTAAAGAAAGAGGGAAAGAAAACAGATTTTCCATGCTTATCAGTGTCAAGAACATTCTACACAAATCCATCTATTACGATGAGCAAATAAAAAAGCTTTTCTTATGTGTTGACAAGTAGTAGTGCAGCACTGGAAAGAAAAATACATTTCGTTCAGTTTTAAAACTGTTATGTTTTGTGATTGCATCTGCTTGCTTCCTGTCAGAAAATCAGAAGCCATACAGTATGTTATGGCTGGGATTCTAGATATCACAATATGAGTTTTAGAGAGAGATGACAAGGTCAGCTCTTCTCTGTGTGAAAGTCTCAAAGTTTTCAGTGTTCACTGCAGCAGGTAAAGCAGTAACGTGTAACAGAACAAAAGATACAAAAAGCTGACTAAAGATAAAACCAAAATATAAACCAAGGGTAGTTTACTTGATTCAAGATACTTGGGTTTCTTTAAGTAACAGAGTAATACACATCTCTGTTTAAGCCTATCGGAAAAATGGATTGATATAAAGATTTGAGATGGTAATGCTATATTATAGACTGAGAGTTTCTTTCATAACGCACAAGGACCAAAGTATTTTGTTATGTTCTTATGAGCTCCAATGACTAACTTATATTAAAAGTAAATGCTGCGATTCTGAAAAAATCCTCTTTAGAAGAAATGTCCCCGTAGCTCCCATAGCACTGATATGTACATAATAACCATTCAACTGAAGGATAGGTTTCTAATTTTCTCTGTGGAAGAGACTCCTTCTTCTGCTGACATTTATACAGTATATGAATTACTTCTTTCTTTCTTTTTCTTTTATGTATATGATTTATGTTTGATTGTAGTCTCTTTATAATAAAATGCCACTACTACAATGCAAACAATATTTTTTCCAGTGTCTACAGATGTGTTTTCATTCATGTATGCAGTGTTTACCTAGAAATCTATGCAGCATTGAAGCAATGTATCACTGGCAAGCATAACAATGGTCACATGGCACCAGTGGGACCTGCCATTTACTGCAGTTGCCCAACATGAAAATGAAACATAAAGCATTTCTCAGGGGCAGCAAGGCACATCCACACCTAGAACAATCAACAAATTGTTCTTAAAGGAAATCAGTCCAATCCTTTTCCTTTGCATCACATACAACAATTCCACTGTCCTGCTATTGCCAAACTACTACTATTTCATTTTGAAACAAAACATTAAATGTGGCAGAAAATAACCAGTATTTCCCGTAGTAGTTAAAATAGTTTTAAAACCCTAGTTATATGCCATGTTATCAGGGCATCCTGATGGATTATAGGCACACGGAGAATCAAGCCTGTGCATGCACAGTGTGATCTGTTTATTGAACTTGCCTTGTAGGTAACACAATTAACTTTATAATAGATATCCTGAGTTAGCTTGGTGCTAATCACTTTAATTATGACTCCAGAAGGATCAGGTTCCACACTTGGACTTTCTGACCACTTTCTGGTGCCAATTCGTTTTTACATGCTCGGTCAGTAATCCAACTTTACCTCTACTGGTCTCCTGATTGCTACTTTTTTATGCATGGCCATTACTTGCCTCTCCAGTTTATTGCATTTGGCCTGAAGCTGTGTCTGACTATTCTCTTGTATATTAGTACTGTGTAGTGTCCCTAGCCTATCTTGCTACTATCCTCTCCTGCTTGGTCCATATAATCCTGCACTTTTTTTTTCTGGTGCTTTAGCCTGCATTATATTTGTGCCTCTATGAAGTATTTTTATATCTAGTGTGACTTTTCTAACCTTTTTGGTCATGACCATAAGGGTGAAGACTAGTAGAAACTACTTTTCACAGCTACAAAATAGGCAATAGTGATAATTGACTTTGCTAATATACTACAAGTGTTTTAACAGAGGTAATTCTCAGTATTGTCTATGACAGGGCATTTCTTTATCCATTAAATGACAAAGAAATTCCCTGCCATAAACAATATTGAGAATTACCTCCGCTAAAACACATGTAGTATATTAACAAAACCAATTATCACTATTGTCTAATAATAATAATAAACAGTGCAGAATGACGTTGTGCTTGCGTGATGCCCTTCTGCTGTTGTGATCATTTATAATTTTGCTAGTGGAAACATCTTTATTAAATAACGGCTCAATCAATATGAAATGAGTTTGCATCACACTCACCATCTCTGTACCACTCTGGCTGGGGTCGCAGTCTGCTGATATCAGGAGTTAACAATATGTCACACGATAAAGTCTTAGTTTCCCCTTCAATTCCAAATGATACCCCAAACTTCTCCAAAAACTGAACATCAATATGAGTGAAGCAAATTGCAGATGACAAAGGCACTACAATAAAAATAAATATTAAGTAACATTATAATGGTGTATGAGCACCTGCTTGAAATGCATAAACAAAGGCAGATATTTGGATTCAATTTTATTTTTAAATTAGCATGCAGAAATATTGTATTAAAAGTGAATTGCACACAGAACTTTAAACACTGCCAGAAGTCGACATTGATTCACTCCTTTAAGTTGGTATGGCCCATTATATCACTCAACCATCTTGGGTGTTTAGAAAGTTAACCGCATCATTCTTGCAGGATACCAACATACCAGATATCATAAACTCAATAACCGCTGTGTCACCAGGAAAGAGATCATACCATTCAGGCAGTGCTTACAGGAAAACTGTTGTAAAACAGCGTTGCCTCAAACTAAGCTTAAAAATTAATGTGTTCAAAATAACAATAGGATGCTTGTAGACTGAAAACATGATTTTCAAAACATAATTATTAAAAATCGTGGGCAAGTTAAAGAGCAGAGAGCTCGGGGGTGTCAGGCACCCCGATAATTAACAGCTGCTGGCTGTCCTTAATTTATTCCTCTAAATGATATAGAAATTAACAAATGGGATAGGGGATGCACCTGCTGACCCAGCTTGCCCCTCATAAATACAATGCTGCCATTCTGAAGCTCAGAGACCTATACCTATGAACCTATTATCTTATAACAAGTGTCCTGTTTCCAATGACAAATACAAACTCATACTTACAACTTAGAGGCAGTGACACAGAGTGCAGGGGATCTTCTCCTTCACGATATCCTGTAAAATAATATCATTGTTTAGATGCTCGTGTTTAATTTAGCAATTTCAACTATTCCCAGGAGTCAGAACATCTAAAGAACACCTGCGTTTTCCTTTCTTTTTTCTCAACACTAAAGATCTTAGCACTGGATAGTATTTGCATATAATTTTCTGTAGTAAACATTATATTGCAATTTTTGTTACTATTCAGAGGCATATTTATTATGTGGTGTAAAAAAAACAGCAGAATAATTCCCCGCACATGCCAGTGGAGTAAAAATGACATAATTTTGGCAGAACTTTTACTTTGAGCAACTTCTGCTGGAACTTACCTATAAAGGTCTGAAGCAGTGTAAAATAATGGCAGAAAAATCTGGAATCCGCATGGTGTCAAATAACACACAGCTTTAAAATTTATTTTACACAGCTTTTTACACCTTTTTTTTTGTGAAGTCCGTTTTATACACCAAAATAAATAGGCCCCCAGGTATAGAGCTTCCTGATTCTGTTATATTTGGTGATGACAGTAGTGAGTGGCATGAGAATGTAGTGTTACTGGAACAGAAACTGATTAATGAAGTAATACATAATATGTCAGGTCTAAACAAAAATGATATTTATATACCAGTGGTTATCATACAAAACCTAGCACTGTATGTTGGTTTATACTGCCATACTGTAACCACCTCATCACCTTTCTACATTCTCACTTCTGTCTTTATTTTCTTCTGCAAGCTAATGATTTCAACTCTTTGATCCAAAATAACACCTTGGGCTATCTGTAATACAAATCAATCTTTAACACAGCTCTATAAAGAGTAGAGAAAGTAAGATAACATCTGGCTTTTTATGAAAATTAATTGTTCACTCCATTTAAAAAACAATAGCAAGACAGAATGTTTGCCAAAAGATTCGGAAGTTTTCTGGGGAGGTTGGTCATTTTGTGTTTACTGCATATGTAGTCATATTTACAGTGTATTTAAAACCAAAATAAAGTACATTACTCTGTATTCATCTCACTTGAAATCACTCAAAGAGTCAAAAAGTAGAATCTGACCATCACCCTATACCACTGTAACTGAGTTGCCAGGGAGAGGACGGCATTACAAGTATCCTGTCATAATATTCAAATTATGAACTTACTTCTTACAATGACTGCAGCATTAGTAGAGGACTGGCCATGTACGTTGGTTGCTACTGCAGTATAAGTAGCAGTATCATTGAAGTTAGTTCTAGAAAAAGAAAATAAAATGATAATATTACTTATGAATCATCAATATATAACTATACTGTATTATACCATATTTGTTAATAAAGTATATTATACATTTCAGGATGTTAATAATGTTTTATTCAGTGAGATACTATTGAATCTCAGGCACCCTGAAATGTACTTCTTTAAAGCTTTGAGTCCTTTATATAACAACAGCTAGCATTGAAAATGGTCAGCTGAAAATAGAGTAGACAGGATTTACTGGGCAACACAAGAATGCAATCTTTTGCATAGCATACAGTACAAGACCTTTGTTGGTAAGTGACACTTTGCCTTTAATGCTGGGTTTCCTCGTTGCCCTTTAAAGACTGTAACTGTTCTGATCACCTGCTTTTTACATTTCTCCTGTTGAATTACATTTTGGACAAGTTTATATGTGTTCCAATACTGTAATCTTTCACAGTACATATATAAACTTACATACATTAGTTCTTCCTCTTGTTACTATGCCAGAAGTTTAGTTACAGTCTATATGAGATCAGACCACATTTCATTAAGTAAAGCTTTTTACAGGCTTCTTGTAAAGGGATTATACATACAACTAGAGTAAGGAGATAAGGAAAATTATATCCAGATGTCAAGATATCAATGGAGTCTTCTGTGAGGTTGTTATATACGCATTTTTCAATATTTCCATTAAATAATAGAGGTCAGTGAAATTAATATGATTTTGGCAGTTTGTGCACTAAATAATGTTTATTAAAAAAGTAATTTAATACAAAGTTGATGTGATTAGTCTGATTGCCATCTTGCAGTCAGGAGGGAAATTTTCCCCCTCTGTGGCAAATTAAAGAGGCTTCAGATGGGGTGTTTTCATGTTTCTCTGGATCATCTAACTGATAGACAGTTTTTAGTTAGGAAAAAAAGTCCATCTACTATGTTAGCATACGCATTGTACATTATCAGTCTGGTAAGTTTAGCTAATAGCCCTGGATAGAAATCATTCTCATAGCTAAGAAACAAGAAGCAATGTACCCAGAAAAAAATTAGCAATATATGTGTTGTAGTAACATAACATGAAAGTGTATTCCAACTCATGCAAGATGAAACTTCACATAGGCAGTATTTCTAATACAAGTAAATTTGGTATGTCCTATGTTGTAAACTATATGGGGCCCATTTACTTAGTTTGAGTGAAGGAATAGAGGAAAAATAGTTCCTTTTTCGAAAGGTTTTTTTGGCTACTTCGACCATCGAATGGGCTACTTCGACCTTCACTTTGAATTGAACGATTCAAACTAAAAATCGTTCGACTATTCGACTATTCGATCGTCGAATTACTGACTCTTTAAAAAATTCTTTGACCCCCTAGTTCGACACCTAAAACCTA
The DNA here is from genome assembly GCA_038501925.1 of Xenopus petersii. NCBI lineage: Eukaryota > Metazoa > Chordata > Amphibia > Anura > Pipidae > Xenopus > Xenopus petersii. The sequence continues at coordinate 69,480,967 of CM076680.1, read as the reverse complement.
CCGAGGCCAATGTTAGCCTATGGGAAAGGTCCCCATAGGCTTCCTAACAATTTTCTGATCGATGGATTAAATTATTACTTCGATTGTAGGAATAGCGGTAAATCCTTCGACTTCGATATTCAAAGTCGAAGGACTTTACTTCGACGGACGAATATTGAGGGTTAATTAACCCTCTATATTCGACCCTAGGTAAATGTGCCCCTATATGTCTAAATATATCCAGACAGGTCGGTCCAAATCTCTCATTCACAAGAGCATTAGCAGTGAGTCTTTCAACTAATGGGGTTTAGACCTGAAACAGTTCATCCCACAGATGTTTAGGTTGAGCTCAGAGCTCTGTGCAGGACAGGCAAGTTCTTCCTCTCCCATCTCTGCAACCCCACTCTCTGCAAACCCATTCTCTGCTAACCTTGCTTTGTGCATGAAGGCATTCTTTTGCTCAAAGTAGGAAGCTCAGAATTATCAGGATCACTGTACTATGTAGCCTAAAGATTTGTTTCAATGAAATGTGGCTCCCTAGCACAAACAATGTAGAACAGGCCTTTACCATTACTAATCCTCGTCAACCAAACTTTGCCACTGGCATAATGCTTTCAGGTAGGTAATGTTCTTCTGGTATTTGCCAAATCCAGACTTCACACTGGTGAAATTTCACATAGTGAAACTGTAAAATCTCCAAAGTCCTCTATCAAAAAAAGGTGAACTTTAAATCACTTCAACCAACACTTGGGGCACATTTACTTTGCTCGAGTGAAGGAATAGAATGAAAAAAACTTCAAATTTCATTTTTTTTGGCTACTTCGACCATCGAATTGGCTACTTTTACCTTCGACTGCGACTTCGATCGAACGATTCGAACTAAAAATCATCCGAATATTCGACCATTCGATAGTCGAAGTACTGTCTCTTTAAAAAAAACTTCAACCCCCTACTTCACCACCTAAAACCTACCGAGGTGCAATGTTAACCTATGAGGAAGTTCCCCATAGGCTTTCCTATGTTTTTTTGTTGTAGAAAAATCGTTCGATCAATGGATTAAAATCCTTGGAAACGTTTGATTCAAAGGATTTAATCGCTCGATCGAACGATTTTTCGTTCGACCGTTCGATCAAACTAATTGCAGTAAATCCTTCAACTTCGATATTCGAAGTCGCAGGATTTACATTCGCCAGTCAAATATCGAGGGTTAATTAACCCTCGATATTCGACCATATATAAATCTGCCCCTTGGTATCGCACATGGTGGGTTAAGTATGTTTATGCTTTAAATCCATGTTGCATATGTTCTGTGATGTAATAAACAAGTTCAAGTTCTCTTTACTCAAATAATTTCTGCATAGCATCCAAGTAACAACGGTCAGTGTTTTGTTTTTTAATGATACATGCTGCACTTTCCTCCAAAGAAACGTGAAATATAACATCTTGAACACCATAAGTATTAAAGGTAAAATATGTTTTTAAAAAGTTCTAAAAACTTAAATAAACTTAAATATACAGGAAATAAGAAGATACCAACAGAAATATGTATAAATCTTACACTAGCTTCAACAACAATGTGCTAGAAGTCATACATTTGCAAATACATATACTAAAAAAAAACATTTGAACATTAATTAAACCCAATAGAATTCTTTAGCCTCCAATAAAGATGAATTATATGTTAGTAGGGATAAAGTAGAAGGTACTGTTTTATTACTATAGAGAAATCAAATCATCTTTAAAACTGTATTTAATGGGTTAAAATGCATTCCCATAATTCAAAGCTTTCTGGATGACATGTTTCCAGAAAATGCATCCCATACCTATTCTGTATGTCATACTATAGATAGTATTCCTGACAGCTGAAGCTAAAGGTCGGATGTGCACACTATTGAATTTAGCATTGTAGGCTAATGTGTTGCTTTTATGCAGGTTATTATGTCCTCATGTTAACTGTTCGTCTTTATAGTCTTAATGATAAATAATGATACACTAAAAAAATGAAATTCTCCACTCTGTGGCAGATGTGTAAGGGTAGAACAATACATTGCAGTTCTAAAATAAGTTGATAATTATTCTCATGAAGTTCAAAAATGTCTAAGGAAAAGTGTATATGGTACAAATGTATCTCTGTGTTTGCAAGAGTGTGTGTTCATATAACAGTTCTCTTAAAAATTATTATATTTGATGTTGCCTCATTTATTTATATATATCTGAGAATTTTAGGAATACATGCATTCATCCTCTGATAAAAATGTCCCTAATTTATTTGTAAAAAAAAGTACTTTATGACGGTTTTCAAAGTATATAGGGCCTGTATAAATGTCTCTTCTCTGTTGAAACAGAGTGCCAAAGTGTGTGATAATATACGTCTCATTATTGGCAAGAGCACCTAGTCTCCTGAATGTTCTTATAGGTGTGAAATGTGGTCTTGCAGCTGATGAGAATTGGCACTTGCTCTTGCTGGCAGACACGCAATAGCGTACAACACTAACAGGCCCATAAATAATGAAGACCAATTGGTTCATTTGATTGGCTGCCCTGCTTATCTCCGTTCCATAATCAATGGATGGATTTCAACAAGTTACAAAATAGCTATATATAATTCTAGAGAGACAGTGATCTTCAGAAATCAGAACAGGTTTCTTGTAACAAAGTAATTTGTAAATGTTTAAGAAAATGCAAAGAGATATTCATTTGTTTCTTAACTTTTTTACTTGACTGGAAAATCACTGTTTTCTACTATTTTACCACTGTTTTTCTATTGTCATATATTTATACTGCATACAGTTATCTAACTTCTTACTTATATCTTACTCTCCAATAAGTCCCCAATCTGTTTTGCCAAACATAAGTCACAGAGTGTCAGACTGGCCAACAAGGAGAAACAGTTCCTTTTATATACAGGAGAGACATCCTGGCGGCTCATCTGCTGCCAGACAACTACCCCTCCCTAAAGCTGCTCTGTGTAGCTTGCTACATACTTAAGCCAGCTCCATCAGATTGGGTTACATCTGGTGATTTCTGACACCCTCATCTTAAGCAAATGCTACTAACCCTTCTCTGGCCAAAAAGAAAAATATGGCAATATCTGCTGCACAGAATTAAATCATAATAAAGTTATAAGGTGTTAAAAAAATACCTGCTTTAATCAAAAATAGGTTTTTTTTCTTGTTAAAGTGGGTCTTCACCCAAATACACTTATTGCGTAATCAAATAAAACATTTATTCTCAAATTTCCAATGGTTTTAAAGTTATTTCTCCATGTAATTGCTAAAAGCACTGGGGGTTTTCCTCTAGTTCTTAATCAGATTTATTTAGCTGGCTTGCAACATTCTTTCAGAAGTCAAAGCCAGAAGTACAGACATATACTGGTTTTAATCGCAATGATATTTACCAATAATAAAAAAATGTATGAAAGGACTGCTAGAAAATAGTATTTACTGATTTCTTTAACTGATTTCCTAACCTCTGTGACTGAAAACAGTTCAGATTGCTGAAAAAGCAACAAAGATAACTGGTATTAACTTGACAGCATATGATGGATGTGCTTTATGTATTATATGAATACTATAGCCCTGTAACAGAATTTCCAATCTACCCATCTATGAGAATGAAAAGCAAGTACATATAGAGTAAGGTTCAGTGTACTTTTGCTGTGATTGTGTGCAGCTTAACCTCTGTTAAACTAGATAAGGTGATAAAACCTCTTGGTGGCTCTGTACTAATATGACAGGATTCCCTTCAGCAAGTATGTGCTTTCCTTTCATATCATGTCCAGTGGGGCCTGCGGTTCCTTTGGAAACATATCAAGTACATTTGTAAGGGCAAAGGCTTGTGCTTTTTTTTTTCTTATAGCAAAGGATAAAAACCTTTATGTGCCCTTTTTAAAAGGCGACATTAAATAGTTATTTTTTAATTTTTTAGTGGGACCCAGATTATCTAACACCCAGAATTATCTATTACATTTTATTGTGCTTTTCAAGAGGTAGGGGCAAATTTACTTAAGGTCGAATATCGAGGGTTAATTAACCCTCGATATTCGACTGTCGAAGTTAAATCCTTCGACTTCGATTATTGAAGTCGAAGGATTTAGCGCTATTCGATCAATCAAACGATCGAACGAAAATCCTTTGAATCGTTTGCTTCGAAGTATTTAAATTCATCGATCGAACGATTTTTGTTTGACCAAAAAAAGATTGGTAAGCCTATGGGGACCTTCCCCATAGGCTAACATTGACTTCGGTAGCTTTTAGGTGGCGAAGTAGGGGGTCAAAGTTTTTTCTTAAAAATGGTCGAATAGTCGAACGATTTATAGTGCAAATCGTTCGATTCGAAGTCGTAGTCGATGGTCGAAGTAGCCCATTTGATGGACGAAGTAGCCAAAAAAACATTCGAAATTCAAAGGTTTTTTTCCTCTATTCCTTCACTAGAGTAAATGAGCCCCATAGTGTTATTGTGTTATGGGAATCATGGCTACCCCATAATCATTTTCAAAACCTATAAGTTAAGAACATACATACAGTAAATATCACTGTATATGGGTATGGGACCTGTCGCATACTCGGGACTTGATCTTTCTGTAATTTGGGTCTCCATACCTTCAGTCCACTAAAAATTCATTTAAACATTAATCAAACCCAATAAGATTGTTCTCTCTTCAATAAGAATTTATTATATCTTATTTGGGATCAAGTACAAGATACTGTTTTATTATTACAGAGAAAAGGGAAATATTTTTTACAAATTTGGATTATTTGATTAAAATGAAGTCTATGGGATATGCTCTTCCTGAAATGCAGAGCTTTCTGGATAATGGGTTTCCTGATAACCAATTGCATTTTGTGAACAGAGCTTGGCTTCTTCACCACTTGTCTCTTCTGTTTCAGAGAAGCATTCTCTAGTAGCTTAATAGTGCTGTTTATTTGGTCCTACATTTAATTTAAGGACAATCTAATAACAAGCAGAAAGTGTGTTCATGTTTTATTAAACCATAGCAGCCAATCTGCAGCTGGCAGTTACTGGTCTGCAAGACAAGCCTCCAGTTGTTATCATTTGTAGGGATGTAGCGAACGTCGGAAAAAAAGTTCGCGAACATATTCGCGAACTTGCGCAAAAATGCGAGCGGTTCGCGAACGGTTCGCGAACCCCATAGACTTCAATGGGAAGGCGAACTTTAACATCTAAAAAAGACATTTCTGGCCAGAAAAATGATTTTAAAGTTGTTTAAAGGGTGCAACGACCTGGACAGTGGCATGCCAGAATGGGGATCAAGGGCAAAAATGTATCTGAAAAATCTGCCTGTGTGTGCTTGGAAGAGATAGTGTAGGGGGAGAGCTGTTAGTGATTTCAGGGACAGATGATAGGAAGTTTGCTGGCTAGTAATCTGCTTGATACTGCTCTGTATTGGAACAAAAAAATAAATAAAAGCAGTCCTTACAAGGACTACTGTTATTGCAGCAGTCAGCAGATGAGATCAGAAGCAGGACAGCTGCCCACTGCAGCTACATACAGAGCACTGCAGTAGAAGGTAGATTACTAGCCAGCAAAGCTACCTAAGCTTAAATGTCCCTCAAACCCCTGCAGACTTCTGTCCCTCCAATAACAGAGCAGTATCAAAACGATTACTAGCCAGCAAACTTTCAACTGTCCCTGAAATCACTAACAGGCAGCAGCTCTCTCCCTACACTATCTCTTCAGCACACACAGGCAGAGTGAAAAAAACGCTGCAGGGCTTCGGTTTTTATAGGGAAGGGGAGTGGTCCAGGGGAGAGCTTCCTGATTGGCTGCCATGTACCTGCTGGTCTGGGGTGAGAGGGCAAAAAAAAGCGCCAACAATGGCGAACCCAAAATGGCGAACGTCGCGCGACGTTCGCGAACTTCCGGCGAGCGCGAACACCCGATGTTCGCGCGAACAAGTTCGCCGGCGAACAGTTCGCGCCATCTCTAATCATTTGCTAGATTACAGCTATTTTATGTTCTCGTTGGGGCATTTGTACATTTCTTAGATAAAACTTGGGGATTCTGCAGCAATTAGATACTTTTTTATACTTTATCAGCACTTGTCAGTGTCAGTATTTATCTAAATATGGTTGACTGCTTTAAGCAAAGAAATTCATTTTCAATGGGCTGTTAGTGCTTGCCAACACCCATTAAGACATTTCTAAATAGGAAATAATCCATTAAGTTTTGTTATCATTTGGTAAACATACATAAACCATATGTTTGAACAAAATCTATTCTTTTACTTGAAGTTATAACTGCTACAACAATAAATTCAATTCAGCATAAGCTAAAGAGTCGGTTTACAATGCTATGGGGCACATTTATCAAGGGTCGTTATTTCAAATTGAAAAATTGTCTTAATTCAAATTCAAAAAGACCAACCGAAATTAATTTGGAGGGTTATTTTGGTTCGAATAGGTCAGTTTTTAAATCTGCCCCTATGTGTACACATGGTTTTAACTCTACCCTACTTTCTATTCAAACATAGCACAGGCACAGAAACATATAAGGGTGGGTGACACAACCAATGGCTGCTACTACATAAAGCAGAATAAAAAGTTATGTTCTCATCTTGGCACCCTAAGTATGTTTCCACTGCAGCTGAACACCCGGAATATTTATACAGACAAATGCCACAGGGAAAAGTTCACTAACATTAGAGTACAGTCAAGATGACAGCCAAGAAATTCCAGGCTGTTTTAAGAAGCCAAAGATCAGATAGCCTGCGGCTCAGCAATTTGACATGAACAGCTGAGGATGCAGAAATTAGAGGATACCATGTTCTCAAAGCATTTTTTTACCTGAACAAAATATTTTTGTTTCTTCAAATCTCTTCCAGTTACATACAGTACTATGCAGTGCAATGTGTGGGTTTTGACAAAATTATATTCAGTCTGTCTAAAACTTCCCATTAGCAAACTGATGCATACTGTCTGGCACAGAACAGTGTAAAGATTCACTGATAAATTGGTAGAATAGAAACATACTCCCCACTTACATTCTGCTAAGAAGAAAAACATAAAAAAATTTGCATAAAATATGTGAAGTCAACCCAGAAAATAATTTTTTGCCTAATAAAAGAAAACGTAATTCTTAGCAACTTTACAATATGCATGCATTACACATGTCTATGGTTTTTAAGTTATTTATATACTGTATGTATTGCTATTGAATACAGTGTTTGTCTCTCCCTTTCTATTCTCTGACCTGGTGGCTGAAACTGTTGATACAATATTAGACAAGGCATTTGATTAACAGACTTGTCTTTTGCAACATTGTTTGCAAAACATTGGAGTATGCAGTGCAGTTTTGGACTCCAGTCCTTAAGAGGGATATAAATGAGCTGGAGAGAGTGCAGAGACATGCAACTAAATTGGTTAGAGGGATGAAAGACTTAAATTATGAGGGTAGACTGTCAAGGTTGGGGTTGTTTTCTCTGGAAAAAAGGCGCTTGCGAGGGGACATGATTACACTTTACAAGTACATTAGAGGACATTATAGACAAATGGCAGGGGACCTTTTTACCCATAAAGAGGATCACCGTACCAGAGGCCACCCCTTTAGACTAGAAGAAAAGAACTTTCATTTGAAGCAACGTAGGGGGTTCTTCACAGTCAGGACAGTGAGGTTGTGGAATGCACTGCCGGGTGATGTTGTGATGGCTGATTCAGTTAATGCCTATTAGAATGGCTTGGATGATTTTTTCGACAGACATAATATCAAAGGTTATTGTGATACTAAACTCTATAGTTAGTATAGGTATGGGTATATAGAATTTAATTAAAAGTAGGGAGGGGTGTGTGTATGGATTCTGGGTATTCTTTTGGAGGAGTTGGACTTGAAGGACTTTTTGTCAACCCAATTTAACTATGTAACTATGTACCTATGTTTAAAATGTTACAACCAGGAGTTAAGCAAATGTTACTTTCAATAGCAATTGTTTTTACAAATAACGTTAAAAGAACTGAAAATGTTTAATAAATGTACATGGAAATTTGCTAAGAATAATGGTTTCTTTTATTTGGCTACTTTTTATTGACTTGCCCTTTAAAGGACAGAATCCCTGGTGGAGGGTGGCAAGTGATCCTACATCAGACATCTTTGATTTTGACCACTGATGCATGTTTGACAAGGGGTACCATAATAAAGAATGCTTTTCTTTGTAGTGATATAGGGTTTTATGAGTGAGGAAAAGTGGTCAAAGTGAAAAAGCATAAATAACATTGCTGGATGGACAACTGAGGAGGAAACTCTATACTTCCTGTGATGTGTTGTTTTGACATACAGTCAAAACAGATGGGGAACACATCATTGGTTTACTGCACATATCACTTTAGGGTGTGAGAAGGATGTGCCATTAGGGTTCATTAGCAAATGAGGAACATACAAATATACAATGTTCACATCTGCATAGTGACTCAAAAGGCCACCCTTTTTTTGCAGCTTGCCCCTATGATATGATCAATTGCTCCCATAGGTACAACCATTTGTGCTCACAAAATGTGCTCCATGAGCTGGTTTCTGTATGATAACTTAGTCTCCCAGTATTATTTATCAGGCAGTTCCTTAGTGTTGTAATGCCTACCTGGGTCCTACAATAAAGTTAGGAGTGGGACTTGTTTCCTTATCCAGCTTAAAGCTATGCCTTTGGTGTTCAAGCAGTGCCCAATAGATGGCACTGTGCTTAAGTATAAAGTACTGGGCAGCCATGCTCTCAGGGTCCATTTTGTGTCAGCCCTGGCCTGAGCAGGCAGTCAGGGTATCCAGTGGAACCTAGACAAGTCAGGTCTAGTAAGGACAGGATACTCTCTTGAAGAGGCCACTCTAGGAGTGACAGATAGGCAGACTATTTAGCTGAGCAGCTTGAGGCTCCTCCAAGGATTGTGAATGGGATTATGATCCCGGGTACTGATTACCCAGATGTAGGGACTAAGTGTATAGACCTAGGGATGTAAAAATTCCCCTCAGTTTCCACTTATGGAAAAGGCTGGGTGCACTTTGAGAAAGTGCTGCTGTATATGTTCACTTCCCTGTGGGGACTGATAATAACCAAAGGTTCTGTGAGTATATGATTATCTACTGTTTAATAAATATGTTCCTTGATTAAGTTATAAGCGCCCAATTATTACACCCTGCATCAAGTTACAGTTACACTACACCCCGCAATTAATGCCATCTGGCATTGCATACAATATTTATGATAGGTATATAGCAGTTACTTAACAGGTCCCGTACCTTACATACCTTGCAAAAAGTCAAGCTAGGGATTACATGGGTCCATATGTCCTGTAAAGCACTACACTCTGCACCTTATAAAACTATACATATATTCAGTGCACCATTTAGAGTTAAAATAAAATCATGTTTATTTCAACATACTAAACAAATTGGGGTTGCTAATTTGTTTGGAACCCCCTAGAAACTATAATATATAACCTTGTACACTTGGTAGGTGCTTTATCTCGGGTGCTTTTATAAAGATTGTACATCGAAATCTTGTCTTCTGCAAGGTATCGCCTCCACCAATTCAAGTTAGGCAAATGGACAATAGAATAATGTGCAATGACAATCTGTACCAGTAGCATTTTGTTAGAGGGCCTCCCCCCCATGGATACATTTTCAGGGCAGCCAAAGCTGCCATTTGACACCTGCATACCTGCTCCTCCATTTGCTAACATACAGTAGTTGCAACAAGGAGGAGCAGCAGCAGGAAGCTGGCAACAGGGGCGTAACTATAGAGGAAGCAGACCTATACCCAGAAGGTATAGGGCCCCACAAGGCTCTAATTCATATACAAATTCAATAAAACTTGGTAAAACAAGTCAATCGCTAAACATTTTTGGGGCCTATAAAATTATTTGCTGTGGGGCCCAGTGATATTTAGTTACACCACTGGCTGGCAACATACAGCTGACCCCATGACCCACCAGTTACTCCACTGATTTGTACATTAAATACACTCAGTCAGGGTGGCACAAGGGATTCCTATGCATTTTGCATTAAAAGTAGGGATAGGCGAATTTTTTCGCCTTGTTTCGCCGAAAAAATGACGCCCATAGACTTGTATGGAGACGTGCGTCAAAAAAAAAAGACACGCACCAAAATAATTTCGCCGCGCGACAAATTTTTTTTGACGCCCATAGACTTTAATGGGCGTCTGCGACATTTCACTGGCGGCGAATTTTTGGCGAAACGAAACGGGTCAAATTCGCCCATCCCTGATTAAAAGTAACTAAAGCTGGTGCATTTCAATCAAAATGAAGAAGCTCGCTGGATACTGCTTCTGACTAAGGAGAATGGGAATGCATTTGCAACCCATTATTGTTGCCCAGAAGTGCAAGGTGGTCCATGGCTTCAATTACATCAATGTGAAGAGACATAAGTGAATCCATGTCAGTTTTATTACCACTAAATCTTGTGATAATAAAAACCACTAGTCCCTCCTAATCCTAAAGCTCCAAGACAGATGTCAATCAGTGGTTTAAACTACAATAAACTGCGTTACTACTATCAACCACTTCATCCCACAAGAGACACTGGTCATTTCAAAGACACCAAAAGTCAAAATACCATGTTTGGATATTCATGTTTGGTTTCTTTACTAAAAATGTGTTTCTTTCAGGCTACACTGGTAAGAACAACTGAAATAGCTGTATAATGTCTCAAATGGGCATGCCCGTGGTACATATTCCTCAAATGTTTTTATCAAAGCATAATTGCTTTGATAAAAACAGGAAGTGCAGCAGTTTCCATAGACAATTATAATTCAGCTTTGGGGTAAACTCAAACATATTTGTCGTCAGTGGAATAGCTATAATCCAAATGATTCCATTGCGTAGTTAATGTAAAGTAATAAAGCAAAAACCAAAATAAAATAATGTGAAAAAATATATATATTTTACTCGTTCACAGCTTGAAATTTTTACCTGTATATTTCCAGACTATTCACTCCATATTTGCTTTCAATTCTGTATTTTCCTGGTTCACTGGCTGGACTAACCAAGGATTCATTCTTATACCTAACAGAAATGAAAAATAAATAACAAACTGATTAATTATAAAGTACTTCCTTACAAATATCTTTACAGAAAATAATTGGTAATGTTACCTTGAACATAAATTATTGTGTTAAAATGCAGTGAAAAATGAATCTTTATTCTTCACCGATAGAACTCCAAAAATAGAGGGTTTTTTTTCACTGGAACAAGAGTTTGTTAACTTTAATTTATTCTATTGTTGACTTCTCAGTAAAAAATAATTAAAATTTAATCCCACCCTTAGTTCATATTTTGTGTTATTATACCTTAGGGCTAAATGCATAGACATATGAGTGTGAACTTCCCCTAATCAGTTATTACAGCAGACTAATTTTCCACAATGCAATAGAACAGCAACGCTAAAGCCTAGAAGTCTAGAAACCTTCCCTAAGGTCCCATGATATTGCATCCTATTATGAAGGGTAAAAGCCTTCTGGAAGTTGTTCCACCCAGTAAAACTTTTTTCCAGTTCTCCAGAGAATCTCTAGGAACCTTGCCTGCTCTTGGTATAGCCATATCTCTATAATCTGATGCTTTTGCATGTGATGCTTGCCCTCCTACTAGAGAAAATCACCAATGGAGGGTTGAATTCTTACTAAACAATCCAGTTGTATCTCTAAATATTGTCACCTGTTTGGAGAGCTGACAGTGCACCTGTTTTTTCATGGAGGTTTACCCTATAAATCTAATTTAGGCAGTATGGCAATGCCTGAATGTGCATATTAAGAGTATGGCTCCTACCTTATACAAAAATAATTGGCTTCATGCTTTACTGTTTATTTAAAGGCATTGTTCAGTATAAAAATAAAAAGTGGGTAAATAAAAAATAATAAAAAATGTAAGATAAAAAATATTTTCAATATAGTTAGTTAGCCAAAAATGTAATGTATAAAGGCTGGAGCGACTGAATGTCTAACATAACAGAACACTACTTCCTGCTTTGCAGCTCTCTTGGTTTCCATTGATTGGTTACCAGCAGTAACCAATCAGAGCCTTGAGGGGGGTCGCATAGGTCATAACTGTTGATTTTGAATCTACTTGCATTTTGGATCAACTGCAAACTCACTGAACAGTTATGTCCCATGTGCCACCCCTTAAAGTCACTGACTAACTAAGTGTTAGAGAGCAGAAAAGCAGGAAGTAGTGTTCTGTTCGGTATATTAGACATCCAGTCACTCCAGTCTTTATAGATTACATTTTAGCCTAACTAACTGTATTAGAATTATTTTTTATTTTGCACAACCTATTAATCTATTTATCCAGTTTTTATTTTTACACTGAACTGTTTCTTTAAGGGGGACTACAATAAACTCTCATGTCCACTTTAACAGTTAAGCAACTCTATTGGTATGTTACTGTCCCTTTTCATTGTACTCAGGTAAGGTGCACTCATGCAAAGCTTACAATAAACCAGTTTATGTACAATATTTCTAAAGTACCACGACACACGTTATACTGTCAAAGGCTACATTACTTTTTACAGTTTTTGGAGCTATTACAGTGGCTCTATGGGACTTACAAACTCATTTTATTTTATCTATGCAAATTTGGAAAAAAAAAACAAATGAAACAGGAAATTAATTTGGAGAATGAAAAGTTAAATTAAAACTACTTTAGCTATTGAAAAATTACAGGTTTGGAAATTAAGTTATGCAATACTGCCCAAGCTAATGATTGATCCAAGTGTTCTAATCAAACATTTTATGAAAGTGAGTCTATTTCATGGATGGTAAATACAATACCTGCTGGCTGTCTTCTTCATACTTAAACTACTGAGCGTTAAATGTAAGATGTAAAAATTATATAGTAACTGTGTCAGAATAATTCCCCTTTATGATATACAGGTAATTCCAAATATTAAAAAAAGAAATAAAAAAATATTTGCACTGAGGACAAGTCACCTTCATTTCCACACTTTCAATCAAAAATTGTAAATGGTGAATGTATCCAATATATCAGTAGGGTTCTCCCCATAAATAATGAATAAATACATTACAAATGAGACACAATCAGTCATTTATTAATGTCCAGACACAAGTGTAAAGCACTAAAGATTACAAACACTTGTCTCTGGGGCATACCTGTAATCTACACTTTGCCTCTGATTAAAGTTCCAGCATGTAAACTCTTGAGAGCAGGGACTGATCCCATTTTATTCTGTAACTAGTTGCTTGTTGCACTGATATAAAGCACTATGCACTATATATATATATATATATATATATATATATATATATATATATATATATATATATATATATATAATAGAAGGGGAATTATATTTAAAACATTGACAATTTGAAGCTTAGAAACTATGCTAAAAGGGCAGTAATGAAAGGCACATTAATAAATACTAGTTGCAATTCTTTGTTATTTCTTCAAATGGCAAACTAGATATTTTCCAATTAGTTCAATTCCATATAATCAATTCATCTCCCTTTCTCATGTGATTTCTAGAAGGCATGGTCTTTGTGTGAACCATCCATGACCTCCAAATCCTTCAAAAAACTTGGCTCACCTCTACTAACCAGTGTGGGACTGGTACACCAGGGGCCCACCCAAAAACATTAGACCAGGGGCCCACCATAAAACCTTAGACCATGGGCCACTCTCAGTACTATTATTCTTCATCTCCACAATCAACCTCTATTCGCCTAGTCTGTTTTCTTTACATACTATAATCTATTATTCCATCTATTTAGCCTCTTTATTCTCATAGAAATAGGGAATGACCATGAAATAGGCCAAATGTTAAGCAGCATGAGAGCCAACTGACACCTTGGCCCACCAGGAGTTTTCCTGGTATCTCGGTGGGCCAGTCCGATGAGGGTTTCTCTTTCATTAAATTAAGTCAATCTTTTAAACTACCTGTCAGTTTTTCTCCAGATACCACTGTCTAGTAAACATCATTATTAACTAATACTACAAACACAAAAATCTACGTGCAGCTGACCCAATACAGTTCTAAACTATGTTAAAGTAGCTCAACTCCCTACCTATGATAACCCAATACGTCATCCAAAGAAGTGACTTTGTACATTTAAACTTCATGCTCCCTGCCACAACAGAGCTATAGAGCTATACTTTTAACCCTGGCCACATATCATTCTCTTCTGTACACCCCTAGATTTTCCTCAGTCCTCTACTTTTAGTGGACATCACCTTGCTATTTTCTTTAAAGGAGAACTATTGTGAAAATGAAAGTGTAATATGAGCTTCATCTAATGGAAATAAAAACTTTTTTTTAATGGAATCAATTAAAAATCCTGTCAAATCACATTACTTTTCAGTATCCCCCTCTCAGCAAGATCTCTATCTTCATGCAGGATTACACTGTGATTGCCAGATAGGAGCAATAAATTGGTTTGTGGTTCCAAGTCAATTTATAAGAGCTAACTGTTGTTGAGAATAAATGACTCGACCAAAGGTCTACATGACCTGAATCAGATTGCTGAGAGGGGGTAAAGAGTAATATGATTATTTTAGAAACAGTACAGAATGTTTCATTTTTGAAATAGTTCCCCTTTAAATACAAAACTGAAATAATTTAACATCTTAAATAAAGGCATGACAACCGTTATCCAAAAATCTCCATCTCCCAAAGACCATTTTGTGGAAATAATTCACATTTTTAAAAATTATTTTAGTGTTCACTGTAATAATAAATTTGTAGCCTTACAATTTTTCTTAGTTGGGTGTAGTGACCCCAAACTGAAAGCTGGAAAGAATCAGAAGAAGAAGGCAAATAATTAAAAAAAAACTTAAAAAAATAAACAATGAGCCAATGACTGGACTGCGACCTGTATTTTACTCCCACTTTTGCTCTACTTCCTGTTATAATTAAAACTGGATTTCCTGTCATTTCTGATCTCTGAGCAAGCACACAAACGATCACAAAATTGTGGATCAAGGGAAAAAATGTAAAAGGGCAATATTTATTAATATGTGCATGTCAGTTTGACAAGATTATTTCATTGTTTATAAATATGCTAACTTTTAATAATTCTCTCGGATTGTTCAATGCCATTTAACACAGCTAGATGCATTTTATGCATAGTTTACTTTAATGTATTACTGATACCTGTTAAATAAAGCAACATATGCTTTTCCACAATAAATAGCAGCAGGGAAGTGTTAAAGAAACATAGCATTTTAATTAAATCTCTCCTAGAATGAATTATTGTGAATTCATTTGATATAAGAGAGTGTTGGTGACTATGTTTATCACTATTTATTGGGAGGGCTGCTCATCACAACTTATCCATCTATCTTCTCACTACAGAAGTTATAGCCTCAGCCTGACAGGCTCAGCTGCCCCAGGGTCATTTATAAATACCTTCACACCCCCTTGTTTCCACCTGTTTTAACATGGATTCTTTCATCCTCCCAATGACCTTTGTCAAATTAAGGTCAGAGCCGTGACAAGTGGAAGGAAAATATTGTCCTTTCTGCGCCAAAGGTAAAGGACTTACAATCTGTCAAATATGTCTGCAGTTTCTCCTACACACAATATCAGCTTCTACATTCACCTCCGTCTTCTTTCGAGGTGGGGATGTCAAATTTGTAATTCCTGAATGTTGTGAAAGACAGCTGTCCATATGAATGGGCTGTAGTTCACAGCTGGCCAGAAAGCAATTGAAGGGGACATTTATGTTTCAGAATGCAGTGCCTATGTATATTGTAGCAGGAGCTAATTTATCAATATTGGAAAATTTGCCCATGGGCAGTTAACCATAGCAACCAATCAATGACTGGCTTTTAAAAGCCAGCTGCAGGTAGAACAATGAATGCAAGAATTTGATTGGTTGCCATGACTTACTGCCCATGGGCAAATTTGCCCATTGTTGATAAATGACCCCAGTGTGTAAAGGACCTTTTTTCCATTTTGCACACTGTGTTCTGCCCTCTGAAAATTGCTGCAAGTTTATAGACTTCATTAGTCAGTACTGTGCATCATTCAGACATGAAAGTTAAGGAATGGCAGAGGGCGCAGGCTGCAACAGGGCCTTATACTTACTGCCTGTCCCCTTTTGCATTGCTCTTTGCACCTGGAATCTGATTAAAAATGTGGCTCTGAAAGCAGAATTTATTGGGGCACAAGTGCTTGTTAAATGACTGTTAAGGGATGGGGAAAGGTAATTTACTTTTTTAGTATTAGCATACAAATGTTTTTCTGGCACACTTGATCCTTTAAGGCACTGTTTTTAAGGAACTTCGATTCCATCAGCGATATTAGCATAAGTACTGTAAGCAGTCATCCAGTGCATCCTCAGAATATAACAAAACAACATTGTTTTCAGAATCATGTCTGTTTTTTTAACATAGCATCTCCTTGCAATCGATTACTACAGTAAATACAAAGTCTTTCTTCCATAGAACAGAATTAAACTATGTTGCTGGATAAAGGGGCTGTGTGTGAAGTCCCATATGCAAAGCTAATGTCTCACATGCAATTGTTTCACATTAGTGCAAGGGCATTGCCACCACTTACATTACATTAAAATAATAATCAACAAGGATTGGGCAATGGTTTACCTACCAGACAACACAAATAATTAGCAGTTGTTCAGTTACAGGCTTTTGGAAGAATATGTCATAATTTCCAAGTAACTGGCGATTGTTGCAGACCAATTGCATGGTGAACAATTACATCTGGAGTATTATTTTTCATAATTATAATACATGTGACCTGATTCCCAAATACAATAAATGAAAGGCTATGTAAATAATAAAGGAAGCCTGCTTCTGGGAATTTTTTTTTCAGCAATTTCTTTAAAATTTAAAAATGAAAATGTCTCCCTAGATGCCATATCAGTGAAAAGGAAGTGTATTTTTAACATTCAAGCAAGTCAATAATTACATTTTTTAGATTACTGTATTTTGTAGCATTCACCATTTATAGGCTTA
Source organism: Xenopus petersii (assembly GCA_038501925.1). Lineage (NCBI taxonomy): Eukaryota > Metazoa > Chordata > Amphibia > Anura > Pipidae > Xenopus > Xenopus petersii. Next base: position 69,464,039 of record CM076680.1, on the reverse strand, counting down.
CTTGAAAATCGACGGAAAAAAGCATTTTAAGGCTTTTTTCATTATTTTGTGGCAGTTGTACTATTTACTAAATGTTCTGTAGGGTTTATATGTTTAGAGGATCTACAGGGGAAGGAACCTATTTTCTCATACTCCGTAGTGACAATATACAGTTGTTTACAAATTAATTTGAATACTCTTAGGATATTGTTTACAGTGATAACGAAACCAAAATATTTCATGGCTATATATGTTTTATAAGGGCTTATAAAACACATATTTACATAGTGCAGATGTTTTCAATTGCATCTTAAATACATAAAAAATGAATTGTTATTGTCTATTAAGAAATGTCCTACCATTGTACTATAGGGGTTGGATATCCTTGGACAGTGAAAAAAAGCTTCACAGCCATTCCTTCCCAAACGGTATGTGATCTGAGCCGTACCAGGATATCTGGGGCTCGGCTTATACTTTCTTCATGTATACGTCTCTGTAATGCCATCTTTTCTTCCACCTGTCAGATGAAAAAAAGCACATTTTAGAAGAAGTCAAGTAAATTTATATTTATTTCAGCATCTTCACAGTGTTCATTACCATCCTTTGTATGGACACTTTGTCAATTTGTTCCCGTGCTAAGGCCCTTGCCACACGAACTTCTTCTTGCAAATAGGCCAGTTCAGTTGAATAATGAGTAGCTCGGTCATAGCTGCGGTGATGTGTTTGCTGTTGCACTTGTTGCTCAGTTTGTTGTTCCTGTGTCCTACATATATAAAAAAGAGCATTATATTGCTGTACAAATTGAAGTATAAGGGCATGTTCGCAAAAGCATTTTTGTTTTGAAGTTTCTCTTTTGTTAATGCATAATATTTAGGGACAGAATTAGAGAACAGTGGGGTTACAATATAATGCAGAAATAAAAATGTGTTCCGCATTTTGTTTTTAGAGCATTAGTAAATATTGGGTCCCTAAGGGGCCAATTCACTAAGGGTCGAATATCGAGGGGTAATTAACCCTCGATATTCGACTAGGAATTAAAATCCTTCGACTTCGAATATCAAAGTCGAAGGATTTAGCGCAGATAGTTAGATCGAAGGATAATTCCTTCGATCGAACGATAAAATCCTTCGAATTGAATGATTCGAAGGATTTTAATCCAACGATCAAAGGAATATCCTTCGATCAAAAAAAGTTAGCCAAGCCTATGGGGACCTTCCCCATAGGCTAACATTGACTTTGGTAGCTTTTAGATGGCAAACTAGGGGGTCGAAGTTTTTTTTAAAGAGACAGTACTTCGACTACCTTCGAATCCTTCACTCGAAGTTAGTGAATCGGCCCCTTAGAGTTGTACCCGCCATGGCTGCTCTGACTTTTACACATTTAATATCAAGAGAATTAATTGTCCAGGAGGCTCCATGCCCAAGATGTTTTTACCATTACTGTTATCCACAACAATTACAATGATTCTGGAACACAAATGTTTTTGCTGCTTTTTGTTTATTATGAAATAAAATTTGCAAAGAATAAAGAATGCAAGAAAAATAACCAAATTACCAATGCAGTTTATATATGTTTTAGGGGTAGGCTGCACTTTTGCTGGCTAGGGAAGCAAGCTTCTATGAACAGATCCTTGGGGAAAAAAGAACTAAAAATATATGCAAAAACTATTTTTTTTTTCTTCTGTTGTAGTGACATAATGTATCAAAGGTTATAAGCACAAACTAATACAAAGAATAATATGTTCTATAGCATGTGCTAATATTAATGCTAAATTCCATGAAAATAATACCTAAAATAGAATGATATGAGGTCACAAGAAAACAGGGAAAAAAACAAAGAAACACAAGGACAAAACATAAAATCATTGGCGCAACAGAAACTCTGGCCAGTACAGCTGCTCAATAAAAGGTAAGTTGATATAAAGAGGGCAGAGAGAGAGAAAAGAGTAAACAGTTTGAAATATCATAAAAAGATCCTCAATAGAAAATCAGTATAGTTTTATACTGTATGTATGGTGTTAATTGTACACCAAGATGTATAAACCACAAGATATTAATATTTGTAAATAAATATATGCTGCCATGAGAGGCAGCAATTAGACCATAAAGAAAACCGTATTTTAGTAAAGAAAGATAAGTTTAAAAGTAAATGAGTCCTACTACAGTATGTTCACAGAATATTCCATAAGATAAAGTGGCAGCTTGGATGTTTTTTTGCCTTTGCTGAGGTACTGCCATTGACTGAAGTGGGAAATTATGCTTAGTATTAATACATACAGTATTCGGCGCTGTTACTAGTTTGACCTATCAAAAAGTTTCACTTTAAGCTTTATACGGGTGCACTTATTTCTTACCTAACATCCTCACAGTTTATCTCTATACAGATCTATTACATAGACTGCTTAGAGGTCAAGTAATCGCTTAGGTATGTCTGGAATGTCATATGCCTATATCCTCATAGTGTGCAATGTGACCTGCCTATATGTAAAATGCAACGCAATGTAGTCCCTAAGGGAATAGAAGCATAGCTCCCTTTAATAGTCATGGAAGTTGATGCTTTTTAAAGATTCTCTAGCTATATATAGCTCTTGGAGTTCTGTATAGCAAGGTGCTAACAGTAAAAGCTCCAGGTTTAGGCAAAAGTTTAGGATGTTTGAAGTTAAATAAGTTAACACTTAGGGGGTTGTTTTAGAGTTTTTTTATACCTCAAATGAATTCAGGAAAAATTTGATAAAATCTGATTCAGCGAGTTCAGGGTTAACAACTCAAAAACCCGCTGAATCGAGTTTTCAGCTGGAAAAAATATGAATGGCTCAAATTGTTCCAATTTTCATCAATCATTGTGAGAATAGGGCAAATGCTAGACAGATTACCAAAGACAGTGCTGTCCAACTTCTGTTATGCAGATAAGTGCCACTTATCTTTTTTCAAATGTTTTCAGATACAATCTTAGAGAGTCTAGGAACCATTAAAACTATTGCATAGCTGGCACACAGACAATTAGTGGGACAATGGAGAACTAAACCCTAAAAATGAATAGGGCTAAAAATGCCATGTTTAATATACTGCACTTATTGCACCAGCCTAAAGTTTGAGCATTTTAATAGCAGCAATGATGCAGGACTCCAAATTTGTCACAGGGGGTCATCATCTTGGGAAGTGTCTGTGTCACTCAGTTGTTTCTGAGCAGCTGCTGAGGAGTTAAGCTTAGGGGTCGTCTTAAATTATTAAGCAGAAAATTAGGTTGGCCTTTAATATAAGCTGATGCTACAGGGCTGATTATTAAATTCTCATGCTAATTGCATTGCAGTTTCTGTGCTGCCATGTAATAATTATCCATATTCAATTACTAATCAGCCTTATACTGTGACATTAATGTTCTATGTGTACTGTATATTTTGATTTGATCCCTTACCTCAGTAACTGACAGCAGCATGGAGCATGTGCAGTGACTGAGCATAAAAGAAGATAGGGAGCTACTGGGGCATCTTTGGAGACACAGATCTTTACTGCTAAAGGGCTTTGGTTGCCTGGGGCTGGTACAGAAGCTCAAAACATAATGTACAACATTTCTAGCCTACTTCTTTAGTTTAACTTTCCTTGTCCTTTAAGAGATAACAGTATGTACTCTGGAGCAGCCTTGGAGTTTTAGCGTTTGGCTAGAGTTAAGGAAAATAATACAATGATGTGCTAAACTCATCTATTTTTATCAGTACAATTCTAGCTACCATGGGTAGTCAGGCTTTTGTATTACCTTTTCATATTTATTGATGCACAAGTATAATTGTCAGTAGACAAGGAAGATAGTTAACTTAATGCAGTGGAAAAATTACAACATAACTGAATTCCTTCAACATGTCAACTGGATTTTAACAAATAGGGACAAAGTTTGCACAATAGTCCTATGGGTCGATGTACAGATGAGCCATAGAAATGAACAGTTTAATAACCAGCCTTTGCTTTAGATGTCTTAATTAATTGGACACACGGGACAAAGAACTTTATAACTGTATTCACGGCACACAGCTGAAAGGACAACACATTGTTTCAAACTGTCAATTTTAAATGATATTAACAGCATGCTGCAAATTTAGCAAAAGTTGTTATCCTTCTTTCTGAAAAAAATACAGTACAGGTTAGTGCAACATGGAGAGAATCATTAGCTCACACAGATCACACCCATGTTAAGCAGCAAAGCGCACTGAGAATTTTGAAAAGAGAAAAAGGACAAAAATAGAAGCACTAAACTGCCTGCAGCCCGACTATTGTAGCAGCTGTAACATTTGTAGCAACAGCAATTTCAGAAGCAGTATTTCAATTCTGGAGCAAGAACTGTTACCCATTATTTTATCAAGTGTTAGCACCTTGACAGATAGTTTGCTTGAGTTTCACCAGCACATCGACCATTGGTTTGTAGTTGAAGGTGAAATACAAGAAACACTGAATTTTGCTGAGGTTGCTGTGGTTATTTCAGTTTTTCCACCACATGTAATAGAAGTTGCACCATTTCGACCAAGTCTGTAAACCCAGGGCAAGCAACCAGCAGGTATCATTTACATGTACCTATTTGGAAGCAAAGATTTCATTTGGTTCCTATATGTTCCCTGACCTGTGTAAATGAAGCAACTTTTATTGCCATACTACTACCACCCCCATCCTTGTGTGCAATTCTACATATAATGAAAACACCTGCAAAATCCAATAGAAAATCTTATGCAGGCATGTCTTCATATAAACTATAGTCAAAGCTAAACTACTTTATATTGTACTAGAGGGACAACCAAGAGTAAGAGTAATTTAATAATTGTAACTTTTTCCATAGTATTTTTCTAAGCCAAAAATCCACTAATGCAAAATTCACAGTCTAGTAAATGACCTGGCATCCCCATTTTATCAATAATGTTATCAATAAAGGAAAAATTAAAAATAACAATAGTACAAAGAAATTTGTACTTTCTGTTCATATATAAAAATATTTTCTGCTTGTCAATAATACTTTAATCCTTACTTTTTTATGTAAAGTATTGATGTATTTTATAGTTAGGTTTAAATTGTTAATATAATTAATTTTTGATGAAATTTCAGAACAAGCAAATATACATTAATTTGTAAGCAGCGATATATTGCTCGAGTCATGCTGTTAACAGTCTATGAAGGGTACACAGCATGATGTACCTTCTTTTAGATGCAGGGCTATAATATTCTTGCACCTCCTTATCAGCCCCACAAATGCATTTTGTTCTTGATATGGAGGAAGATGCTGAACTTCTCAAAGTAGAAGCTGAGGCACTTCTTCTGAAGTAACAGAAAGGAAATGTTGTTATAGTCCATGTTTTTAACGATGCTCACAGTCAGAAGCTTCTTTTAAAAAATTCTTAGAAATGAAGAAGGAACAGTATTTATCTAGCATTCCAACTGATAACTAACATTTGATGCTTCTAATGGTTTGAACCATATAAATCGTACTCTCAACAAGACGAAATAGCTGTCTTTAACTTAAATATAATCAGAAATGCCTTGTTGTTGTCTCAAGGCATAAAGGAAATCCATTACAGCTTTGTAGTATGAAATCTAGTGTGACTTTTTTTTTTTTTAAAAGTCAGCCTGTCCAAACTTGGCACTAGGATATACAGTAGATATAAATGAAACGAAAGAAAGACAACTCCAAAGAAGTGTAATTGATGTGGATGAATCTAGGATGAAAGATAAGGCAACCCATAAGCGTCAGAACACATTTAAGAAAGAAAAGCAGAAAAGAGCAAGAATGTTATCAAATTCTGAAAACGTTATTTATGTGTACAGAATGTACAGTGAGAACATGTATTTATTTATGTATAACATTGATTTCATAGGCAACATGGGTAAAGCATTAAAAAAAAACCTTCATGTTGAATGTTTGCAAAACATATTTTCAACGACACATTTATTCAGACTAAAATAAACTTTCAAACGTATGTATTTAAGATCTGTAGCACAAAGCATATTTTCAAATGCTCATTTAGTTGGCTATAGGCCTGCAATAGAATGTCACCCTACACTCACGACAGCTCAAGCATAAATAGGTTTGCAGATCTCTGTACTGAAGATAATTATAAAGTGATGATCACAGATGCATTTTCTAAAATAACTAACAGTGCAGGCCAATTGAACCAGTTTTGGATCTTTGTATGCTTGTCTCTAAACAAGAAAATGAAACTTATTTCACTTAACAACTTTCTGTCATTCTTCAAAGCAACTGTGGGAGGAGGGGGTAGTTAATTAAATTCCCAGTATGCTGGTATGTCCTCTTTATAATGTACTCCTCTTAATGTCAAAGTCTGTCAATAGGAGATGGGAGTGATTTGGTTATACAGATCTGTTTAAACTAATTATTCTCATTATGAGAGAGAGAGGGAAAGAAAGTAAAAGTAAAAACTAAACAATTATATGTCTAAGCTTTATAATAGGAAAGTAGGGATTTTCTTCAACAAAATAATAGACAGATCACATATTTAACACAAGGCCTATATGTTGTGCTCATGTTGAACATATACAGGTATTGTACCTCTTATCTGCTAGAAAATCATATAAATATTAAATAAACCCAATAGGCTGGTTATGCCTCCAATAAGGATTAATTATATCTTAGTTGGGATCAAGTACAACCTACTGTCTATTATTACAGAGAAAAAGGAAATAATTATCAAACATTTGTATTATTTGGATAAAATGGAGTCTATGGGAGATGGCCATTCCGTAACTCAGAAACTTTCTGGATAATAGGTTTCCAGATAATAGATCCCATAACTGTACTGACACTTTAATGGGGTGGTTCACCTTTGACTTGACTTTTACCATACTGATCCTATATAGAAAAAATAAATAAATAAATAAATGTTCTGTAAGGCTACAAATTATTGTTATTCCAGTTGGACAGACCTGTGCCTGACCCAGACCCGCCACCCAATACATCCCCCTACCCAGAACCGAACTGCTGCCTGACCCGAACAGCATAGAGTTAACTTACCTTCTAACCTGGGACCCAGGAAACTGGAAGTGATGTCATCATAGACCGGAAGTGACATCACTCCAGCACCGATTCAGCAGGACAAGTAAAGAAAATTGCCCAAATCACAAGGTAAGTTGAGAGGGATCTGTCCTGTACCTTAGCTGAGTATCTAGGAGGACTGCCCAAATGGTCTGGGAATCTGGGATTTTCTGCCTGAAACCCAACTACTTTGTGAGTATTCAGTGGGTATCTGAATCAGTGCAGGACTCTAGTTATTGCTATCGCTTTTTATTACTTATCATTGCTGCTGCCATGAGGGGAGGGGTTGAGCAACTCACCTCACGTAGCAGGAAAATTGTAACTTAAAGAGCTGAATTTCTGTTCTTAAACTGGAAATTTAGCTCTTCTAGTGCAAGAGAGCAGAATTGCACTCTCTGCTCTAGAGATGCTCTCTCCGGGACAGGAAAGGTAGGCAATGGGGGGCCCCTGGCCCTCCTTTATTCATATTCCAGTCTCTTATTCAAATCAGTGCATTGATTTGGACCCTAGCAACCAGATTGCTGAAATTGCAAACTGTAGAGCTGCTGAATAAAAAGCTAAATAACTCAAAAACAACAAATAATAAAAAATGAAAACCTATTGCAAATTGACTCAGAATATCATTCTACATCTTACTAAAAGTTCATTTAAAGGTGAACAACCCCTTCATGTGCTCTTGGCAGCTAGCTTGGAAGATCTTTACAATCACAGTCTTTTTATTACTATTAGTATAATTCTGTCCTAGCTAGTGTGAACCTGAAGAGTTACAAAATGCATGCAGTTGTTTATATGCATTAGGAGTTGTATTTAGCAGAGGAAAGAACACAATGTACTAAGTAACAATGCTACATATTAAAATATTTCATTCTGTTTCATGACTATTAGACATGGTAGTGTTACTATAGAAGACAGAGAACAGTACTTACTTTTGTGCAGAATATTCCTGGACTACATATCTGCTCTGGACATTGCGATATGATTGATCATAATGTTTATGTTTCTTTTGATAGAAAGAAATACCTTTCGACGACATGGTTGTATCTCAACCCCTATACCTACAAAAATGTAAATAAGTAAAATACATTTTAGTTCAATGATTAAAACAATATGACAATACATTGTGTGATGTTAATCATTGACTTTTGATGCAGCAAAGATTACTGTAAACATTTTCTTCTTTAATTAAAGGGCACCTGTCACCTGAATTTGTTTCCCCACATCAGATATGCGAGCTAATAGAGCCCACAATTCAGTTGGGGGAAACAATAGTTTTGTATTTTTTTTTTTACATAGCCCCATCAATGTAGGGATGCCCACACTAGGAGGAAGCTCCTGGTGGGAGTGACCATGTTGTATTGTGGGCGTGCACACAATAAGTTAATCTTCCTGCTTGCTCATTATGCGCATGTGTCTAATGTAGGTACAGTTGATGCACCTCACTAGCTTACATCACATGTATGCACACAATGAGTACCTTGTGGCACTTGCTCATTATGCCCATGCGTGTGCCCCAACATGGCCACCCACTGGGAGCTCTCTCCTGGTGTGGGCAACCTAGCGCTGGAGGGGACTATTGTTTCCCCCATATGGAGTGTGGACTCTATTAGCCTGCACCTCTGGAGGGGGGAAACAATTTTGAGTGACTGGTGCCCTTTACTCAAAGTATCAAATCAATTGACTGCATTCAATCATAAAAACATACAGTATATGCAATATATAGAAACTATATCCACTATCTAAAGCAAGACAATAGAAGTTAAACTGAGAACAGATGGAAGATAGATGTTTTTCCAGAATTCTAAAACTTTTCAATTCAAATCCCATGCTTAGGGGCCGATTCACTAAGGGTTGAATATCGATATTCGACTAGGAATTAAAATACTTCAACTTCGAATATCGAAGTCGAAGGATTTAGTGCAGATAGTTTGATCGAACGATCGAAGGATTATTCCTTCGATCGAACGATAAAATACTTCGAATCGAACGATAAAATACTTTGAATCGAACGATTCGAAGGATTTTACTCCAGCGATCGAAGGAGTATCCTTCGATCAAAAAAAGTTAGCCAAGCCTATGGGGACCTTCTATTGGCTAACATTGACTTCGGTAGCTTTTAGATGGCGAACTAGGGGGTCGAAGTTTTTTTTAAAGAGACAGTACTTCGACTATCGAATGGTCGAATAGTCGAACGATTTTTAGTTCAAATCCTTCGATTCGAAGTCGAAGGTCGAAGTAGCCCAAAAAAAACTTCAAAATTCGAAGTTTTTTACCTTCGAATCCTTCACTCGAAGTTAGTGAATCGGCCCCTAAATGTGTGTATTCTCCTGATACACCTAATTTTTCCAATGAGTGCTCAATGGCACCTTGGTTACACTTTTCCAATAATAAAAATAAACTTACACCGGGCAAACTGGAAATTATATAATTTTATTTCCACAGAAAGGTATATAGTTATTACAAGACAAAAAGTTGAACTTGTTGTCCACCTATCTTTTTCCAGCCTCATGAACCATGTTATTGTGTGACAATTAATAACTAAAACAGTCTATTCAAAGACATGTTACACCAATCACAGAGAAGTTTATATTAAACCAAACAAAGCAGGCAATGGAGAGAGAAAAATAGGGGAAGCGGTGACTGAAAAAAACATTCAATCACTCTGTTTACAAGTAAGAATCATGTGTTTAATAATAGCATGAAACATCAGAGCCATTGTTAATGCCTCAGGGTTGCCTGGTACCTAAATAAAAAAAAAAAACAATTTGACTTCTTGTTGAAAGAATATCCTTGGGTCCCAGAGGGGGCAATATACTTACTAATCTATTAAAACCAAAAGTCAAATGGATTTTTTATTTAGGTACCAGGCAGCCCTAAGGCATGAACAATGAATTCAATGCTTCATGCTATTATTAAGCACATGATTCTTACTTCAATTTGTAAAACCACTCTGTTTTTCTTTTTTGTTTGCTTGGTGTTTTGGTTTGTTATTTTTTTTATCTGCGATTTGTTTAATATAAACATGCCTGTGATTGGACCATTTTGTTTTGAATAGGGATTTCTCTATAGTGCTTTAAAAAGTAAGATTGTTTTTAGATTGTTAGCCTATGGCTACACGCACGAAATGCATCAGTTTCATATTAGATGGTTATATATTTTTCAGTTTATATCTATCTGTGACTAATTTCCAGTTTGAGCAATTACTTGTGTATTTCATACATCATTAGCCTTGATTTGTGATGGGGGATTCGGGTTTAAACATGTGTGCTACATTTAGGGGCACAAGGCCACAAAAGTTCTGAATGAAAAACAGAATACTTAATAATAAAAGAGTGTCCAGTTCACTGAAATTTTAAAAGATATATCTTTCAGCAGCATGTTGACATGTTGAGTGGATAGACAAACATAATTACACAGATTAAAAGGAGACCATGATATTCTTTCACTTTTGCACAGGAACCACTTCCAAACCTCCTTCTGCCCTTAGGCTCACAGTGTTATGGATAGTGGGTGGTGCACATGTGACAGAGGGGTTGCATGGCAGAGATAGGCTAGCATGATTTCAATTTGTGGAATCAGTGTAAATAAAAGGTACATCTATATTTATTCTGAATAAGCTTTTCGTACGGTGCACTCCCTCTAGGGACCATTTGAAACAGCAATTTCTCCCAATGTCAAAACAGGCAGTTTAACAGATATTCTGAAACTTGAAATAGTTTATTTTCAATATAACTAGCACAGGTGTTTTTTTTTTCTTTCTACGTCTTATCTACACAGATAAACAACACCCAAATTCATGAAATATAATGCTAACGCAATGAGAGATGTTAAAAGAAACAAGGAGACAAAAATGCTCCGACAAGTGGAAATGTGACCAATATCTTTGAGAGCATTGCATTGCATTGAGGGCTTGTCAGTGCTTGTTTTACTGTATATAGAGTGAGGCAGTAGCTGAATTCATACAAAAAACTATTGGGGGCTGTGTAAAACGAAATTCACAGAAAAATTGTGTAAAATAAATGGGAAAATATCAAGGTGTGTTTTATTTTATGCCATGGCAACGCCAGATTTGCTGCAGTTATTTTACACTGCTTCAGACCTTCCAGTGGAAGTTGCCAAAAGAAAAGACTCATAAAAAATGACACAATTTTTACGCCATTATTTACACGGTGATGTGTTGTGAATTACTCTGCCATGTATTGTTTTTTGCCCTCAAGGGACATATTTATTATGTGGTGATAATACACATCTCCAGGCTTCGCCGTATAAAAAAACGCTGTAAAAATGGCGTACAATTTTTTTTCTTAGAGTGATTTCCTCCAGAAGCAATGTAAAATAACAGTAGTAAAGCTGACGTTTGCATGGTATAAAACACTTCTTGATAAATCCACCATTTATTTTACTTATTTTACACAGCATAAATAATATGCCCCTTAGAGAAGTCTAGTATTTATTTGACATCTTATGGAAACAATGGAGGGCAATATTGTAAATATTAAAGGCTTGTTTATTTCATGAACACATCTGCAATTTTGTCAGCTGTTCCCAGATATATAAGTAATTGGACAAAGAATATCAAAGGCTTTCTTACACAGTATCTACACCTATATATATGGCAATGATACATCTTAGGTTCTATCGTTATAGAATAAACAGAAAATATACTCTGACATGACTACATTCAGTCAAATAAAAAGGTGCAAACATTAAAAGGTGTAAACATTATCAGAACCTCCTAAAATAAATTAAAATGTATTTTCTTACACAACCACAGGAAGTCATAATAAACTAAATGTGATTACAGGGACCACAGTGAAACGTAGCCCCTCCCTTGCCTTGTTCCATTGCAAAGTGATGGATTCTTGGCGCTGACATTCCTATGCTTCCCAGAGACTGAAAACACCTCCCACTACGGAAAGCAGAGGCACTTCAAGTCCCAAAATCCATCACTTCACAATGGAACAAGGTGAGTAAAGGGTTGCGGGTTTTCATTTAAAATCATATTTGTAAAATGTATTTGGTTGGGGTGGGATAACAGTTAAAAATCGATGATAGGGGTTTGAATTCTTTGAATAAGGTTCTAATATAATAATATTATATTTTATTGCCAATTTTTGTAATAGTAGCCACTATTTTGGAGGCTTTTTTTTTAAAGTTTAGAAACTAAAACAATACCCTCAACACTTCAGAAAAGTATCAGATACTGTATAAAGAAAACACAGATAAAATATTTAATTTGGCAGTTTAAACACTCAGTGGCACTATCTGTATTTCAGTTGTTTTACTTACTGTATTAGATACTGTATAACGAAAACACTGATGAAAGATTTAATATGGCAGTTTAAACACTGAGTGGCACTATCTGTATTTCAGTTGTTTGAATTACTGTATGAAATTCCAAATACAGATCTTTAGTCCATTACAAGACTGCGTTGCATGATGCCTGATACTAGAGCTTTTAATGGCACATGAATGCTCAATGGATTTACACAAGGCCTAAGTTATTTTCTACTCCCACAAGTAATGTAACATAATAGTGACTGTGATTTTGCAGCTGCCATCATCATTCAACACTGCTTCTAAGACTTTTATATAAAACAGCATTTTACTGTAAATCTTCTCCCAAGACTAATCTAAATCTAAATGTATCCTGACCTGGAGCGTAACTGTACTCAGCAACACATACTGCAGTACTTAACTTACTGCAATGAAATTCTGAGCAGCCTTCTTCAATCCCTTTGTTTAAAGTGTAGGTTGCATCCTGGAGAAATAAAATATTTCAATCCACATCTGATACGCATAGGCAATTTTTTGTCTGGAAGTTACAATTACAGTACTGCATCTTTTAGAACACCCTCATTTACTAACACAGTACATAGAAATACCAGTGTACATAAATACATATAATCTTAGGTAACTAGAAATGTTGATTTCAACTGTTTGAGGGCCTAAGACAATGAAATGAAATAAAAGCAAAATCTGCTCCAGGCTTTATTGCCCATACCAACTAACTAACAACAGACCTAGTGGTAAATGTTATTACAGCTGCAATGTTTCTCTCAGATCTAACAACCCATAGCAACCAATCAGTGGGTAGTATTAACTGGTTTGTTGTTTGAGACCAAAATCACATGGTTATGGGTTAGTAGACTATGCACCTGTTAATTAGTATTGCCCCCTATAGATTATATTGAAGTGTTTACACATAAATTGCTTTTAGTTTAAAGGGAATGTCAGCCCACAATATTTTGCCTAATTAAATAAAAATGTCTGCCCTGATGGCTCAGACTGTTGACACAATATAAGACAAGCCAGTTGATTAACAGACCTGTCTTTGCAACATTGTTTAAACAGTAACAACCATGAGTTAAGCAAGCATGTATACTTTAACAAAACAAACTTAACTACTGGGACAGTACAACTAACATACAAATATACTAAGGATTGTAACACATCCTATCATTCTAACCTCTCAGGGTCAATGACTACATGTCATCTGTGATCACATCTGTTCTGTTCTTCATTTGCTATATTATCTGCTCCATATGGTTTTAAAGACCTGTCACTTTTATTACAAAGCATAGACAAAATATGACCTTGCCTCTCAAAAGATGTTATGGAGACAGTCATTCACTTTCTTCCTATAAGGTGGTTTCTCATACCACTTCAGTTTGTAAATAGCAGCTTTGGGTATACATACATATATCAAGGTTACTTATAGTTACAAGGCTGGAGCGAGTGCTCTGGGGCATTCTACAAAATATTGGAAATTGTCTTTTATTTTATGCTAACATATTACAATACAATTACACTACTTTAAAGTGGACCTGTCACCCAGACACAAAAATCTGTATAATAAAAGTCCTTTTCAAATTAAACATGAAATCCAATTTCTATTTTTTATTAAAGCATTCATAGCTGTTGTAAGCTCATTTAAAAATCTCAGCTGTCAATCAAATATTGTGTGCCACTCCTCTATGCCCGTGGCATAGAGGTGGGGCAGACAATTACTTTCACTTTCCATTCAGCATTTCTTAGATGTCACTGCTCTCCACATATTCCCCCCATTCTCTTTACCATTTAATTGTGTAGCCAGTGCATGGGGATGGACTTCAGGTCCCCTATTCTGGTGCACAAACAAGATTCTGAGATAATGCAAGGTTTGCTTTAATAACAGTGTCCACAAAATGGCTCCTGCCTGCTTGATATAATTATGAATTCCCAGACTGAAGTAAGCAAGATTCAAATAATTTATATAGTGTAATTAAAGTTCATTTTGCTTGACTAATGTGATAAAATAGGATTTTGAATAATTTTTTTGGGTGACGGGTCCCCTTTAAAGAGAACTTTAGCGTAACACCAGCCCTTGTTCATTAGCTTCTAGTTTCCCTTAATATTTGCCCAGTTGCAGAAACCCAGAGCAACTAGATTCATTTTAAAAAGATGACCAGCAAATGCTAACTGATAGCTGGTTGCTATAGGTGACCACACATGTAGCAAACTATGCACCTTATTACATAATCCCATATGGGTGAAATTGAGAGCATCCAAACATCACCCTTCAAACAGAGTAGAGACGCACAAAATCCAGGATTTAGTTTGGGATTTGGCCAAATCTGAGCACATTTTGCAGGATTTGGTTGAATCCCAAGAGTTCAGTTGATCACAACAATATTTTTATAAATATGCGAATTAGGGGTTGGGTTCGATTCTGGATTTGGCTAAATATTTTGCAGAGAATTCAATATTTGGTTATATCAATGCAGTTTGGTGCATCCCAAATAACATACAAATTCTGAGCATAGAATGTACATGTTAGAATCAACTAATCTTAAAAATATCCCAATGGGTCTAAGGAAGCAATTCTAACCCTAATGACCATTATTTATGTTTTGATAAGTATCTTAGAGCTGAAGGCACACAGGGTATAAGGTCAGAAGCCGATTGGCTCCTGTGTGTAGCTCCACTGACTTTTGCTTTCATGATTTTCAGGCCAATCTCCGCACTGTGTTTCTGCACTCAGTCCAATGCTGTGTCTGTGGAACTGCAGATTTAAGATGAAAACTCTTTACAGTGTCCAGAGCACCCCATAACCATGTTTTAAAGGTTACTACTAACTAATAGTGATTGCTGTGGGAATTAGAAACTAACCACAAAACCCTACCTTAGGGTTGGTATGGGCCACTGCACTAATAAAGGTGAAAGTTTTGATCCATACACATTTCCTTTGAGGATAAGGCAATCTCTATCTCACATTATATTGCAAGTGTTTGACGTTTATTCATTATTGAGAGAGGTAGAATTCTGCCCCTTGAGGCATCTGTCAAGAGCAGGCTTCAAAGTACTACCCCTTAGCATATCATCAATCAAGGAAAATAACTTTAATTTCCATCACACATGACTTTTAATGCTGTTGTTTTACTACACTGTTTATTGTTTGTAATTTTAGGCAACCTACTTTCTGATACCTAATCTTCAAAAACGACTTCAAATACAGCCTGTCAACATAAGGAATTCCCAGCTTTTCTGTTCACATATTAAACATTTATTTCCTACATAAATAATCATTTAAGTGCTGGATGAATGCGTTCCATCAAAGTCAGACTGCAATGAATACAGGAGATTGTGCAGGGATTCAGGGTTTCTGAATAATATCCACAATAAACTTTAGAGCACTATTTCTTTATAAGCAGAAGGAGATGATTATTATGCTGAATTCCCATGTTTTGCGCTAAGTAGAAATTGCATTCATGCATCACACGGTTACATTGTTTGTAGCAAACAGCTGATTTGTAAAAGGCTGAAAATAGAAAGTGGTTATGTTCCATTGTGTTTGCCCAAGTCACTCAGCGCACAACTCTGGCCATGAATATCTCACTGTATATGCCATATGTCAGTAATGCCACTTGCCTTGTTCATCTGGTAACTTGCAGAGTGATCGTGTTACAGTCACACGTACCCTGTATGACTTGGCTTCCTCGGGACCTCAAAAATAGTTATTAAATAACACATGCAAATTCTTTCGTTTGCTTGAAAGGGAGAATTAAAAAAACGTCCAGAAATAATTGTAATTATCTGTTTTTCTTCTATTTTCAAATGTCTCTTTATAACATGTTTGAAGCCGTAATTGTCTCTTTCCCTTAAAGCAAACTAACATTACCATGTGACATAAGTCTCACTGTAAAATAAGCTCCTTCTGTGACTACATTCAGCTTCCATGACATGGGTAGATTGTCCATCCTTAGCATTGATGCACAATATGTCAAGCAATTATACAGTGTACAGTAATTTGTCACTTTTACTTTTATTGAAAGTATTAATGGCCGAGGGGTAAGCCCCTAAGTGTAAAAATGGCATCTTGTTCATTACTCATTTCAACTATGTAGAAGTACTGTACATGTTTGGGAACAAGTGTCTTTAATGAATAGCATCATACATGAATAATTTTAAATCCAATTGATTTTGCAATTTTGCCCAACTAAAAAAAGTGTATGTTCTTTTTACACCATCTAGTTGGTCTCTAAATACGGCCTGCGATTAAAATTTGCAATGTATCTAGAATGCTTGGGACTTGGAGGTTTCAGGATAAGGAACCTTTATGAATTTTGGATTTCAATGCCTTCAGTCAGCTAAAAATCATTTAAACATTAAATAAACCCAGTAGGATTGTTTCGCCACCAATACTGGATTGTGAAGCTTAGATACGATCAAATAAAAGGTATTGTTACTATTATTACCAAGAAAAAGGATTTCATTCTTAAAAATTAGAATTATTTGCTTGAAATTTCCTACCTGTAATTTGGAGCTTTCTGGATAATGGACCTCATCCCTGTAGCAGTGTTTTGAAGATTAATTTGTGGAATTGTTTTTTCATTTATGACTTTTAGTACATTTCCCCATTAATTTCCCCCATTAAAAAGTAGGTAGAAATAGCAGGTGTCAGTAAAGCAGATCACAGTTTCACGGTGATTATTAAGCAATATTTGTGCTCATTGGGTCCCCTAAAAACACAACGAGCCACATTTATAAACACTGTGCAAATGTACATCTGGGCAGTAACCCATGGCAACCACTAATAACGTTGCTTCAATCTGCAGCTGGCTGAAAAAAAGCCAATTGCTGGTTGCTATGGGTTACTGCCCAGTGTTTATAAATGAGCCCAATGTGCTTCCGAAAAGGGTAGAAAATGGTAGCAAGTGCTTGATATAAACATCTCTTGCACTGAGGCCCAATAGCTGTGTTCCTATTAGCAATGTTAGGTGGTTACAGTCACAGTCATTGATCTTCAATCTCTATATACATAATGGCTCATTTAAGTTCTAGGGGTGAAATTTATATGCAATCTATTATATTTTTTATCTGCAGTGCAGTGTTATTTAGAAGAATCCCAGCATAATTGCAAGTGCCAATACAAATAGTTGTGTTTGAATTTTGTTTGCATCCGTTTGGGTGCAAATCATGTTATTTAGAGAGCAGAGATGCTGCCTGCAATAGAAACAACATCAGCGTGCTGCACATCAGTTGTTAGTGTAAGTAAATGGGCCCCTGGAAGTAACACCTCTTCAAGGCATGTGTTAATTCTACATGTCCAAGAGCCAAGTGCCTTTATGAATAGAATTTGAACTTTCATTTGCATTAGTAAATAAGCTGTATAGCACCACCTGAATCTGAAAAGGAATCATTTTCTCCGGGTTGTCTGCATAAAGTATTGCACTAGATAAGTACCTAAGTGCCACATATACCAGTAATACTGGCACCTCACCACTTTATCACATTTATATATGGTAACAAATCTGCATTGTTCGTGGTGCACTTCCAAGCACCTTTTTCATTTCAAGTGGCCATTTCTTAATTGCTCTTTGCAGGGCTGTATTTAGCTCCGATGCCACCCTAGGCATCAGAACTAAACATGCCCCTACGTCTTGCATGCTGACTTCACACAACATATTCATTCACATTCAACATATTCAGAGGAAGTGATGTCAGCGGCCATGTGCGTGATGTCACTTCTGCATTCTTCCACGGCCCCCCTACCCCTCACCCCCTCAGCTCTGTCACCGGATTTCCTATGGAAATCCATGGCGAAGGGTGGGGAGGGTTTTAAATAATAAAAAAAAGAAAAAAAAAAAATTGCCAGCCTGAGGGCCGCCCCCAAAACTGTGCTGCCCTAGGCACAGCGCCTCTGGGACCTATATATAAATACGGCTTATGGCCCTGGCTCTTTGCATTCCAAGTTTCAGTCACACCATACAGAATACCACTTCTAATTACACATGATTGATTTACACTCAGAGATAGAGACGTCTGTTGGACAAGCAGTGAGGGCACCCTAAGAGAAAGTCTCTCGGTTATTGGAATGAGAGAAATCTTTCATTTTAATCTGCAGAACAACATAAGCCTGGCATGTCCATCCATTGCTAAACTATACCATCCACAATCCTCAGCTATTCAGTACATGAAAAGAGAGGAACTATGGATCTATGACAGCTGATAGGCTGACAGTTAGTTATTTCTGGCTTACAGATTTGGTTTGTTTCTGTTTTTTACAGTATATTAAAAAATAAATAAATAAAAAATGTATGAATTGTATTAATATTTTACATCTTGTGCTATTTGCTGCAGTGAGTGTTTTTCTAACTTGGATTAAGGTTAAAAATGGTTGTTTTTCATTATGTTTATATTCAGTGGGTTCAGAATTAATGTCAGGAAGGGAAGCATAACACAGGATTCAGGAGTGAGAAAGAGATGAGGTTTGTGCAACATCCCTTTATGGGGCGTACAGTATTTATCAAAGAGTGAAATTAGAGATCATCACAGTCTACTAGTGGGAAATTCGGTAACTCTCAATTCATTTATGGGATTTTTTAAAAGAGTATCAATGGGTAAAGGTTAACCCTTTGATCAATATGCCTTTAAACATGCTATAGAAATGATTGGAGAGTGGACGAATTTCTCATTAGCGGACTGTGGTGATCTCTAACTTCACTCTTTGGTACATATGTCCCCTATGTCTCACCGCCACCGTTTATCCACTTATAGATAATTATGCAATCAACTATATTCATAAAGAGCATTTTTTATATGGTATTCCATATTGGAAGGACTTTATTGAACCTGTTATTTAAATAAAGAAATTCACTTATGTGCTAATGTAACATAAAAATGTATATTTTCAAAGTGGTATTAGGTACACTAGGAACAGTGGTTATCCAATCAGTACATGGTAAAATGTCAACATATGCGTTAAGATTGTTGGGGTCTCTTGCTCATATCAGGTAAATGTAAAACTTGCAGAGGCAAATTCCATGAAGTGACAAGTCATGCATGATAGATCAGGGTGAAATCCCTAATCTGACCCTATAGTGTTCACTGGGTGATCACAAAGGCAAATTACATAACAAATTCTGAAGTTGTATCCAATAGTACAAAAACAGAATAACTAATTCCACTTAGTTTAGAATCTCATGTTCACATATTTACATGCATGATCTGCTATGTGACATAATACATGCATCACATGGTTTTCCCGCATGCAAAATTTTACAGGCTGATGATCCCCAGAAAACACCCTTGTAGTTTAGCCCTTTATTTCCTGAACATTTTATTTTTTAAAAAAGTAGCTTTCTATTTAAACAGATTGCCACGCAGTTCACAACCTGTAACCCTAATATACAGATATTTTTCAAAATGTACTATGTTATAATAAGAAGAAAAGTTGTTACAAGTAAAACAGTAAGAAACACTTCAGTTGAATTAATGATTTGTGTTCCTTCTTTTCTGCACATATAAAAGCAAAGGGCATTAGAGATTTAGAATCCTGTCACATTTATATGAATAAACTTACCAGTGAGCAGAACTAAAAGCTTCCAGGCAGAGGCAAGCAGGGTTTGTGTTAAGCAAGTAAGCAGGCTCAGGCTGATGAAAACAAAAATAATATCTATCGGTACAGGAATGCTTCTGCCCTTCCATCCCATTTATGGGAAGACATGATGCTATATATAGAAGCCATGAAGTGGTTGTCCTAAAAAATGTAGGTCACTCAGAAAACTCTTTTAACGTGTCTCCAATCTCAAAAATAATATGCATCTTAAGTGTTTTTGTAAACATTATATAAATGACATTATTTCAACAGATTACTCTATATTATATTTGCTGCTTCACTGGCAAGAATATATCATGCAGCTCAAGCACATTTTCCCAGATTATATTTATATTCCAAAATGAAAGAAGGAATTCCCAGTACTTTCGACGCTTAATCACGTTAGAATAATGATGTGGCCCCACTGGAACCTTATTCCGTGAATGAAATCTCTCTAAAGTATATTTCTCAGCTGCTGAAATTTCAATATGTGTTTCACAGTTTGCATTTGCATTAGGCAGGTTAAATATAAGCCCAGACTTCGAGCATGGCAACATATGTCAGTTATTCCTACGAAGCTTGCTTTAAAATGTTAATAAGACTTCGTAAATCATTAGCTTATAAGCTGCCAAGTTTATTAAAGTTAGAGGCAGAACACATAAGATAAAGAAGTCATGAAACAGTGTAAATAGATCTACTTATATCCCTTGTAAGAACATTTTAATTCTCAGTAGATAATGTGGAAAGAGATGAGCCAAAGTAAATAATTGTAAATTCTAGTTTAAATGCTATTTCTAACTCGGTAATTCTTTAATATCCTTAAAAGAAAAGAACGACCTTGGAAATCTAAAATTGACTTGGGTCTGTCTGAGCTGTCACTGTACTCTCAGATTACAGGCAGCCATTCCAAGGAGGAGTAACTGAAGATGCCTTGAGGTCTGGCCATAATGTGTTTCAGCTCAGGGTTGTTTAAAGGGGTGGAGTATTCTAAATAGTTTTGAGGAATGTACAGTGTATGAGGCTATGTTTGTGATCCCTTGACCAGGCCAATATTTGCTTCACATTAGAGCCCAAACAAAACATGTAAGAGATGACGTTGAGTAGATTTCCCCCCCCCCAGATGAGAAAGTAACTAAAGAGGACTCTGAGTACTTCTTAATTCATGTTGCCAAGGGACATTTGAGGAGTGATATCCAAAGTGCACATATAACAGTTTGTCCCAAACATAAACTGCAGAATGTTTCAGGTGATAAAAAGCAATGCTAGCACTGGTGGCTCCAAGCAGGATGGTGATGAGGAGTGTCTATTGGTGAGCCCCAGTAATAGTTACTGTATGTGCCCTGTGCACTCACCCTGCTTGACTGTATTACTGGTAAGATGTAAATTGTCTTACAATTTAGCCTTCCACAGGTATGGAGTTTTTATTTAGACTAGATTTCCATAAGGTATGAATGGGGAGTTTGCTTCTATGATGTTTGACCTGCCTTTTATTTCAAAGCTGCAATAGAAATGCGGGGATACTCCTAGGCTAATTTGTGTATTACACAAGTGTTTCTGATCTGGCACAGAAAAATGTAGGAAATACATGTGAAAGTGATCACAACCAGGCAAGCTTCATTTATATTTTTTTACTCACAGTGCAGTCATTAATTACAGAATTCCATCATACTATGCGCTAATATATAATAATATAATATTATTCAATTCACATGGAGCAAGTCAGTAATGCCTAAGGGGCCCCTAGAACTACTGCCACCTCCAGGCTGGCGTTAATTCAATGTGTGCGCGTCTACAAACTCTGCACAGGCTAGTAGGCACACTGGCACTGCCACAAGTAGTTAGGATCACACAAATTTGATTTGTTGCAGTCATAATGCATCACCTGGATGATTGCTTTGAATGTTCAAAAAATATCTGGGTTAGCGTTATAATTATTATATAGTGAATAATCTAACCCGTATTGTAAAATATTAGGATATTATAGGTCACCAAAGATTAACATGACTAAAAGTACAAGGCTGAAGGCTGAATGCTTTTATACAGGTCATAGAACTTTAAGGTTATTTCTTATATCCTCATATATCAACAGGGTGTACTTTATTTATTAGAATACACCAATTTCAATTAATTCATGCAATTAAGGTGATATGATTAACTAAAAAGTTGGAGTGAGGCTCTATGTGAAGAATTATATATATATATATATATATATATATATATATATATATATATATATATGTAACAAGAAAGGTCCGCACACACAGGACTTGAGTGAGAAAAAAATTGTCGTTTATTCAACGTTTCGGCCCAGTCACATGAGCCGTCTTCAGGAAGTGATTGGGCCGAAAACGTGTGACTGGGCCAAAACGTTGAATAAACGACAATTTTTTTCTCACTCAAGTCCTGTGTGTGCGGACCTTTCTTGTTACCTCCATACTATGTTTAATTGCTCCAGCACTTAGGCATCCATTTTGTGTTCTGTGTGCACCGACCCCCTGGTTTTTATATATATATATGTGAGAAGGATCAGCACTCTCCCATTAGTTTAGTGAATGAAGTGTTGGATCTAATGTTGTGTATTCAATAAAACAACACTTCATTCACTAAACTAATGGGAGAGTGCTGATCCTTCACACCATTATCTACAATATTGATCGTGCACCCCTGCTCTAACAAGAAAAGAGTGCGGACACCAGCAACCATTTTGTATATATATCTATATATATATATATATATATATGGAATTTGCTCAAACTGACTCCAGATAGCTGATTAAACAGCTTTTGCTCTGCCCTTTATTATTAGTAGAGCAGGTTTCAAACACCAATATAACAGCACTAGAATTCAGCACTAATAGTGTCATCTCCTGAAGCTGCTCTCTATATCAAGTGCCAGTGCAGAGGGCAGCATTCCTGGGGGACAATTACTTCTTAAGGTGGTAGTAACGCACATTTGTACTCTTTAGCTTTCTAGCACTTGCTCCCTGGGGGTAGAAAACAACCCTTCCTGTCTCTCACACCAGCCAGTTTAAACACACTGAATAAAAACACTCAGAGAGCCTAAACGTGGCTGAAGCCAATCAGAAGGCCTGGCTTTAAAGCCCAAAGTGGATCTATGGGAACATAGAACATCACTTTTAACAGCCTGAGGGATCATACAGTATATGGTATCATCCTGACTTTAGCATATATAACAGACCGCTAATAGGATGTAAATTAGCTCTTAATTTATTGTATATTCATCGTTGTTAAAGAGTATATATTTTCTTGTGTATAAATTGTTGTTTTCAATATAACACTTTGTTAGAGCTGTCTTCATTGCAAGTGTATTCAAGGTCTAAACTACTGCTTCAAACAAAAGGCTTGGATTATTATAGGCTGAGGTTAAACAGTAGGGTAATTAACTGATAATGGTAATATTGCTTCAATAATCAAATAGCTATACCTCCAAGCATTTTTAGCTTAATTTTACAACAAACTCAGTATCTCAGTATCTTTCACATCACCATCCAATTTATTAGGTTGAAATATATTATATATTATATATTTTGCCTTCAACATGGTCACAAACAATTTATGTGCTGCTTATTTTAGACTCACAGGTATATAAATTGCTATAATTTCTTGGATATCTACAATATATCACAATCTAAATGGGTAACATTTGCATTGCATAAGAAAGACTAGTAAAGTTACAGGTGTGGGACATGTAATCCAGAATGCTCAGGACCTGGGGTTTTCCAGAAAAGGAATATTTCCATAACTTGCATGTCCATACTTTGTCTACTAAAAAAACATTTAAAACATTTAACAAATAGGATTGTTATGCCTCCAATAAAGATTAATTAGATGGGATCAAG
Source organism: Xenopus petersii (assembly GCA_038501925.1). Lineage (NCBI taxonomy): Eukaryota > Metazoa > Chordata > Amphibia > Anura > Pipidae > Xenopus > Xenopus petersii. The sequence goes on along the minus strand of CM076680.1, from coordinate 69,440,319 downwards.
TACAAGGTACAGTTCAATTACTACAGAGAAAAGTAAAAATGTTTTTAAATTTATTATTTGTCTATGGGAGATGTCCTTTTCGTTAATTCAGAGCTTTCTGGATAATGGGTTTTCAGATAACAGATCACAAACCTGTGGTTCTTAAAGTTGCAGTAACAGAAACTCACTGCTTTAGGCCTCTGCTCTCTCTGCTCTTAATTATACTTAAAGGAGGTGACCTGCTCTTTGTAACTCCATGAAGTCTTCTTCCTCCTCTCTTCCACGCTCCTTCTTAAGCTTTAGTTTCTCCTTACACTTCACAGGGACTCTTAACAGTAAAGAATGGATGAAGAATAATATGTAGTAGCATCATTTATATGAATGACACTCTAAAAACAGACATTGTAACTTAACAAACCCCTAATTAGGTTACAAATGGAAGTAGACATCAGAACAAGGACACATTCCTTGTCTTTCAATAGGTTAGTATTTATAACATACTCTACTAGTCAGGAGTGGCATTTACATAACGGTCAAAATGTTGTCATTCAGAAAGCACAGGGGGGGTAAACAGTGTTAGAACCAAAAGAAATGGCTGCTTAAATGGAGTATGCTAATTGCAAAACTGCCTTTAAAATGGTTTGCTTCCATTTTTGCCCCAATTTGCTGCCAAAAAATTAAAAATCAGTGTAGTAATATAAAGGGGAAACCTCTGCAGATTGTTCTCAATCTTGTTTGTGTTTGTTTATTTCCATTGTTAGTGTATAGAGAACAATTATTACTTTCCCACAGTACTATGTATACTATGTAGGTGAATTACTGTCCCATGGAAGTTAGCAAGCACGCAATGTACTGTATATATTTATTTTATTTTACTAACAAGAACAACATGCAGGCCCTGTTTTTATAAGAAATGCATTTAAAAGAAATACATAGGCACAGGACCTAAGAGGAAAAGTCTGCCCTGTCTGTCCATATTTGTATTTTCTTTAAATTCTTTTTTTTATAGTTTATTATGTTCTATGAAAGGTAAAAGTTCTACGTTTTCCACCTTGAGTCTGTTTTGTTTTTACTTGAGCACTATAAAAAGCTGTGACACACATACACACTGAAGTCTGTCCTTTTGACCATAACCCATTTGGATGGCCTGTTGTTGAACGGTATCTGTGAGCAATGTCTTGGCTCTCTGCAAATAAGAATTTGTAACATACTGTTCTATCCAGTAGCAACAAGACTGATTTTCAGTAGGGTATTGCAATGGTGATCCTCTCCCATTTTTCACTATTGCTCAAATGACCATTAACGTAGAGTTTTATTTATACAAATTGAACTTTTAATTTAGAAAACTGTCCCTAGCAAGCGGTATCCAAGTACAGGCCCTTACCCAATTTCCATAATGTTGACAGGACACAGTATGATATGCCAGATACTCATCTAAAGTATCCGGTTTACAAAATGAAATGTATTTACAAACAGACAGCATGTGTATTTCAGTTAACAAAATAAGAATGGTTTTATTCAACGTATGTTTTCTTTCCACCTACTGTAATTACTGTAAGAATAGATATTCTGCTGACTACAAAGCGGGCTATAGATTTATTTTTCTGTTATTAAAGATAGAAGTGTTTTTAGATTAAACTAGATGTCAGGCTACTACCACACTTTGGATTGCCTATCCCCCAAGCCTTTGATTTTAAGGAGCCTATTTATGCCTAAGAGGCCTATTAATTACATGCTTGAATATTAAAGCAAAACACGGCTGATTTATGCATTGACTGGAAGACTCTAAAATAGCCAACAATTTAGCATCTCTTAGGACACATTGCAATGCAAAGATATCACCCATCACCATATGACCGAGATGATCTGGGGATTTGCCTAAAAAATGAAGCTCCCACAATGCTCAGCACATGCACTCAAACATTCAGTCATATCTGTATTGTTTAGTACAGCCATTTATTCTTTCCCCATGCCACAGCTTGAAATGAATGGTTGCACAAAAAAATAATGTCATAATTGTGCTATAACAAATTTAAAAATTTGCGTTGAGGGTCTGTTCAACAGAAAAATGTAACCTATTCCACACACGACTAGGGGGACACCTGTATTATCTGTAGCCAGGTTAATATTCACCAGTTACAGGTGAATCTGACCCATCTTGACAAAAATTCACTAAATAGCAAAAAAAAATTCCCAAGCGCATTAAAGTCAATCAGTGAAATATTTTGCTCATCCCTAATATTCACTTTAGCCTCTTTCCATCCCAGAGGATTTATTGAAGAGCTGCTCTTTAATACCTTCAGCATGGATAACTGATGGACAAGAGTTCATTTCCACATGTGTACCTTATTAGCTCAATTTTCTAAATAACCTGTCTAAACTGTCAGCGTCGGACTGTGGAGCCCAGGGCCCCCCAGCCGCAAAGTCCTCTCTGCGTTCACCCCCGGGAGCATGCGCGCAAATGCATAACTCTTTCCAGCAGGTTTGCGCAATGGGAGGTGAGGAGAGGGAGTTCAGGGAGCAGGTCTGGGCCAGTGGGGCCCAAAATAGCCGACTCCTACCTGTTTTTTCCTGGTATCCCGCCAGCCCAGTCCGACCCTGTATACTGTATAAATATACAGTGCTTATATACAGTGCCCCCAATGTGAAAGGATTCTGCAGAAGTGGTTATTATTCAGAACAGACAAGTCTGTCGCAGCTTCAGAGCAAAATCTTATGCAATGTTGTAAATCTACCAAAAATGATCACTGTGACACACTGCTCTGCATATAGGAAGCACACTGCTAAGTACAACATCTTTGCACATTATCGCCTCACCCGAATTAAGCATGCATGTAAAATACACAATTAAAAACAAATGTATGAGGCTTGTAAAAGTGAAAAACGGTGATAATATGTAAAATAAGTAGGAGGTTACACAGCTAATTGCAGCACTTAGTGTATCTATGAAAAAAGTCAATAATGTTGATGGGGTTTGTTCTTAATTTCAAAGTACCATGGGAATACTGATTACAATTTAATTTGCTACATATTAAATAAGCAACATAATATGAAAAGCTAAATGCACAGCAAAAACACTACAACCATAAATTTAAAAAAAGTAATAAACAAAAACGAAGCAAATAAGGAGTTGTTATTGATTTAGAAAAAAGAGTATATACCGTATATGTGTTTTGTACAAACAGATGTCCTAATTTTTCATTCACTAGTGTATTCCACTTTTTTTTGTGAAAGGAACAATATTTTTTTTTCTCTCTGTTTTAATGAAACAGTAGCTTCTACTTGATTCCAATTAAGGTATAATTAATATTCTGCACAATATGTTGGCGCTCTAAGAATACATGTTAATAATAATATTATTAATTCATTTGATTAATTTTGTAATGTTATGTTGGCACTCTAAAAACACATCATAATAATAATAATATTAATTAATTTGATTCATGTTGTAATGTTGAGTGCTATGAGGGCACATTTAATATTATACAAATTACCTTTTAAAAGTCTCCAGTTTTCAAGCAAGATCAAGTAATTGCCCTGAATGTCCTTAACATTTTTTTAAAGCTTAATGTCTAAAAATATATAAAGTCCAGTGGCCATTTTCAAAGCAATGCTAGCCACCCAACATAAAGCTCTCTGTTGCAAATGAAAAACTTCAAATATTTCGAGTGTGACATGGCTGTCACCAGATTTAGAACATAAATATGTTAGCCAATTATGTCACACTTTTACATGCATCGCACCATGTTTATTTTCTTTGTTGAGGTCACGGAAAGTATGCAGCCTCAAGGACAAATAAACTTTTCAAAACCAAATGGAATTGCATAGGCTCCTTCATATTCTGAAGATGCATCAGGCTTATTGCTTTGTAAAGGCATGTGGAAATAACATTTGGTTTGCTCTGCCTTATGAAAGTAGAAATAAAAAAGAACCTTAAAATTTAAAGTGACAAGATGGAATGACATGATAACAATGTGACATTTGACATGCCCTTTCTGGACTAATCTGACCCAATGTGAAGGTACATTTTAAGACTGGGGAAAATTATACTTTTGACTGTCCTTGCTCTAGAATTCCATCAGAGGTTTAGTAGGCAGAGATTTATATAAAACCAGACCAGCCAAGAATACGTTTCATTGTTTGACAGAGATTTTTTCTAACCTTTTTACCAGCTATATAAAGTCACAAGAAGAAACAAACACAAACATGCCTTAATTTCCATCTCTGCTACGGAAATATTATTTTCATTTTCTTTTGATTAAATTCTTTAGATTATAATAAAATGTTTTTACCATTTTCCATAAACATCCTTTCCAATACAGCTGACTAGACATCAATGCCCTTCCACACATTTAAATGGTTTCTTTAAATACGTTTACTTAGAGAAGCTTACTCTCATCTACCATTGTATTCCTTCAGTGTGCACCATATACCATGACTATATTCTTAGGGGCAGATTTATCAAGGGTTGAATTTAGAGTTTATGGGAGTTTCTAAAAAGTCTCATAAACTCGATTTTTGAGTTAAAAATGACCAATCAAAATTTTTTTAAAAAAAAAAAAAAAATAGCATCAAATTTCTCTGAACAAAACTCAATTTTCAGGATGCCACCAAACAACTCCCAACTGATTCCAGGGCATCCCCCATAGGCTAAAACAGAAATTCGGCAGGTTTAAAGTGGCAAAAAGTCAAATTTGAATTCTTAAAGGGCCAGTACATAATACATTTCAAAATTCGAATTAGATTTTTTTCTTTTTTAAAAAAAAACCTCAAATCGAATTTTAACTATTCCCTAGTCAAATTACACTAAAATAAACTTGAAAATTAGAATTTTTTTAATTGATAAATCTGCAACATCTCTCACTTTCAAGGAGTTGCAAATGTGGGCCATAAGGATTCCAGCACGTTTTTCCTGCAACCAGATAGGCCATGTGAGGGCCGCCTGCACATAAAAGAGAGGACCAACTCCACCGGTACAACCTTTGCTAATACTTGTGGTAATGAGGAATATGTTGGTGCTTTATAAATTATAGCCTACCTGCTACAACTGTCTAAAAAGCCTACCTTCACGTAGTGGCAGGCTTAATAATCCTTTGGCCAAAAATATTTTTGGGACCTGAGAGCACAGAAAATGTTGTAGTACGGGGTCCTGTGATTTTTGATGGCAGTTCTGTTAATAATAGTGCATTTTAGTAATGATAATAGTAATAATATTTAGTGCCCTCCATACACTAAATGAAGATGACAATGGCCACTGAAATGTTTCTAACACAAAGGTAAACTAGATACATTTGGAATGGAAATAAGAATGTTTGTACTTAATCTAGAACTTAATCTATACTCTAGCTTAATTTGTTATGTCCTGTGTTTCTAAAAATATAGCAGAGGCTATATTATTTGATTGCAATGTGTTGTTGTCAGTGACAATCAAGCCCAGGAAGCTTGAACCAGTTTATCACAATGGATTGCAAAACAGGCCAAAAGCAGAAGGTCAAGGCAGTGACCAGGTAAAGAAAGAAACAGGCAAGGAGTTGGTAAACTCAGAATGAACTGGAGAGAGTGAAGAGATTTGCAGCTAAATTGATAAAAAAAAGGAAATATTAAACTGTGAGGAAAGACTATAAAGGTTAGAATTGTTGTCTCTGGAGAAAGGGTGTTTGCAAGGGGACATGATTACTTTTAATAATGTTTACTTTACTTTAATATGTCCTTCCTTGATGCACCATTGCATGATATGTTATGCTTCTTGCTGCAGTAATCATACTTACCATAGAAAGGGCATTGCCTAAGGGATGAAAACATAATGTTGCCTCTTTATTGGTCCCTGATAAGGCCTCACCTTGAGTATGCAGTGCAGTTTTGACCTCCAGTCTTTGAGAAGGAAATAAATGAGCTGGAGTGAGTGCATGGACGTGCAACTTAACTGGTAAAAGAAATGGAAGGATTAAACTATGAGGGAAGAATGTCAAAACTGGGGTTGTTTTCTCTAGACAGCCTTTGTATGTAGAACAGCACCAGACCGTGGAACTTTAGTGTTTAAAAAGCCTTTATTTCAGCTTTGGGCATCACCGCAACGTTTCAAGCCATGCAGCCTTTTGTCAAGCTTGGGCATGGCCTGAAATGTTGCGGTGATGCCCAAAGCTGAAATAAAGGCTTTTTAAACACTAAAGTTTCACAGTCTGGTGCTGTTCTACATGCCAAGGCTATCGTGATATCAGTGGAAAGTGGCCACTGAGGAACGTTCACCAAGTCTCTACAGGAGAGATAATCGTTGTGCTGACTACTTTTCCAAGTTTGTTTTCTCTAGAAAAAGACATTTACAAGGGAACATGATTACTGTTTACAAGTACATTTGAGGGCATTTTAACCAAATAACAGAGAATCTTTTTTTCCATAAAAAAGGATCAATGCACCAGATGCCACCACTTTAAACTAGAGGAACAGAACATTCATTTGAAGCAGTGTAAGTGCTTATTTACCATGAGGACAGTGAGGCTGTGGAAAACTCTTCCAGATGATGTTGTGATGACAGATTCTATTAATGCCATCGAGACTGGCTTGGAAAATTTATTGAACAAGCATAATATCCAATTATATTGTGAGATTAAAATCTACAGTTAGTATAGGTACTGCTATATATAGTTTATATAGTATATAATAATTATATATATTATATACCGTATATATATTATTAACATGTATTTATGTAGCGCCAACATATTGCGTAGCACTGTATAAATATAAATATATATATATATATATATATATACAGGTATTGGACCTATTATCCATAATCATCGGGACCTGGGGCTTTCCGGATAACTGGTCTTTCTGTAATTTGGATCTTCACACTTTAAGACTACTAAAAAATCATGGAAACATTAAATAAACCCAATTGGCTGGTTTTACTTCTGATAAGGATTAAATATATATTAGTTGGGATTAAGTACAAGCAACTGTTTTCTTACTACAGAGAAAAAGGAAATACATTTTAAAATTTTGGATTATTTGATTATAATGGAGTCTATGGGAGACGGCCTTTCCGTAATTTGAACTTTCTGGATAACGGGTTTCCAGATAACGGATTCCATACCTATATATATATATATATATATATATATATATATATACTACTTGTCCTTGATTTCCAGCATGGAAAATGCTCACCTAGACCAATTTAACAATGAGATCAAAGGAAGTAAGAAATGTTTTCGTTTTTTATTTTAGTTGATATATTTTTTATGTAGGAAATCAATGCACTGTATCTGTATACAGTTTTTTTATTTTTACTACTAGATAGAAATGTTGCCCTTTCATTACCCATTTCCAAATGTCCATTTACCCAGTTAGTAAATTAAATTGCATCTTTTATGTACCCATTACACTGAGAGACAGGACTTTCTTGCCAAGGGAGTTATAAATATGGACAGTCTTGGCTCACTAATGATAAACATAGAATGGGACATAGTGCTGAAAGGCCGACAATGGACAATCTTTTTGCCTAGCAAAAAAAACAACTCTTCTAGGGGAGCTGTGGGAGTTCTTATAGCATATCTACTGTGGCATCTCTGATCATCTATTTTTGATATACACAACCTAATAAGCCTTGAAGACAAATTTACTAACCAGTGAAAATTCACCAGCGACGGCTCTGCAGCCATCGCAGCACTTCGCCAGACAAAAATTTACATTACGTTTACACTGATAACTACACATGCCAAGGGGACCCTAATAAAGTCAATTGAGGTGTAAGTAACTGAAGATTGACTAAGTTCTATGCACTCCATTGCATTTTGCCTGGTCTGAGCTGGCGAAGGCAAGGTAATGTTCAGTAAAATCCGCATTTTAGTGAATTTGCAGAGTAACGCCCATTCACCAGAGTGAAAAGTCGCCTGGCGTTAGAGTGCGAATTACAGCAAGCATCTATCTCCTTCACTAGCGAAGTGATGCCTGCCCCAGTTAGTAAATTGGCAAAGTCCCTGAAAGCGGTAACGCTGGTGAATCGTAGCCAGAGTTAATCACTTTGCCCTTTAGTAAATCTGCCCACTGGCCTAGTGGGAAAACATACATTTGCATCTGTACCAAAATATAGGGCCCATTTACAACCACAAGTGCAGTAGGCATAGTGCAATTCTAGCATCATAGCGGTCAAAAGCAGCAATGTGTTTTTGAGGAATATGTTTGTCAAAATGGGGACTGTGTCATTTTCAGCACTTTGTGTTATTATAACTCTTCACTGGAGCATATCTGCTGCACTTATTGATACAGCCCACAGAGGTAGGCTTGGAATTACTACTATTGCAGGTGTTGGTAGCCCCAGTGTTCTCTTGCAAATATACATGCAATTTAAAACAGAAGGACACACTGATCACAAGTGCAACTCTAGGGATATGCAAGGACCATCTTTGGATGCAAGTACATTTAATGAATAGTGTCAATGCATACAACAAGTTGCATTTATTTTTGCATAACCACACTTGCAGCTGCTTTTAGGAAATTAGCCCATTTGTTTTAGCAAAGCTTTATATACGAGGCAAAGTTTGAGACACAGCTGTCTCCAGGCCTGGGGCTGTAGATATCTCCAACTGAAAGTTTACTTGTGTCCTAGTTGTGGTCTAGTGGCTCCGGAGCATACAGTATATACATGTATTTAACATGTCACCATCTGGTTCTGTTGTGATGATAAGAATTGAGCATTACCTAATTAATGATCAAGTTGCCAAAGTCTTCTTCCCTGCAAGCTACAAGGCATTACAGAAAGCAAAAAGGTAAATAATATAGCACTTAAAGCTTGCATTGAGGACTGCCCATGTGAAACCAGAAAAGAACCACTGCAAACTGTGATGGTGATGCCACATTCAGTTTATGCTGGTGCTGGTAGTGCATAGAAATAGGCATCCCATTCACTGTTTCACAGAGCTTTCTGCATACGTTTTTTAGTAACAAATATCTGGAGTGTTTTCAGATCTGGAAATCTGATGCTAATGTCTCTGTCCATCTACTTCAGATGAGCTGTATAGAAAGCAAGGTAAATCCATGTCATTACACCATATTAAAAATGTAATTTGCGGACCACATTTTAATCATGAATGGTTTACTTCCTTGTGAAACAATAGAAACTAAACGTGTATTGACTTTTAGAACTATAATAAATATCACAAGAATTGTGATGACTAAACTCCATTCCTTACCATTATTACTGTGATTAATAATTTAAAAACTAATTTGCTGCCTTCTCTCTCACAAGGCACAAGCATCTGAAATCTACAGATATAAAATTGACTTAGTGGCTTATTGACTGGCAAACTGGAAAATGGAAAAAGCTGCTCGAGCTAATCTGTAAATCTCAAAAATATTCCTAGCAGTTGCAGTTTTCCACTTCCATCCCAGTGTTATATAATGCACTAAAATATTTGTGGCTAGCAGCCAAGGTTGTATGTATCTTTTAGTATGGCGATGTTGTAGAGCATGTCTTTGTGATACTCGAAAAGTGAACAGGTGGTAAACAAAGTACCGCATTTTAAACCATTTGCAGAATTACATAATTTATTTAGTTGCAGTGAGGAAGCTTTCATGAGGGAACCAATAATGTCATGGCATGATGCTTAAAATGTATTACACAAGAGACTAGCATTCAGCCCGTTACAGTTGTTTTAAGAAGATTGAAATTAAGTTAGGGTTGCCTGTGTTATTTATTTAAAACACTGGACAATGGACAATGTTCCGTGAAGAGCAACAAAGAAGCAATCATGCATGTTGAAGTGCATAAAAGCGACACATGGCATTAGAGGCAATGCAGAAGAGACTACGGCCAGACTACTGTGAGCAAATGGGCTAATGTGGGGTTGCAAATGAAGGAGCATTCAGAAGAGTGGAAACAAATCAAAGAGACAACATTTTTCATAGATATTATCATTTGATGTGGCAGAGAGGTTAGAGAGTGAGAGAGTAGAAAGCACAATTTCAGTTGGGTACATATCAGTGTTCCACAACCAGTGATTTGTGAACAACATGTTGCTCACCAACCCATTGGATATTGCTGCCAGTGGCCTCAAAGCAGCTGCTTATTTTTGAATTCTTGACTTGGAGGCAAGTTTGGTTACATAAAAAACAGGTGTACCGAACTTCCTGTTTGTTGCCACAGAGGCTACCAAATAGCCAACCACAGCCCATATTTTTCACCCCCCCCATTTTCATTCTTGTGATACTCCCCGACATTTTTTACATTTTTACACCATGTGGCTCATGGGTAAAAAAATACCTCAGATTTAGGTCATATTCCAAGCATCCAGGATGAGCAAGACAAAGAGGAACAAGGAAAAGGGCAAATTGATCCCACCTGAAGTAGCTGACAATGGAAGGTGGTAAATAGCCCACAATGTCCTATCAGTGCCAACTGACAAAGAGCCAATTAGTATCACATTAGTACAAATGGACATTGCTACAATGTGTCACTTGCCACCAGTCCCTATTATTTTGTCTTTAATTGTTTCTCTGTTGATCTTTACTCAATCTTTCACACATCCTTAGCCACTTTTCCTCTTTCGTTTTTACTTTCAGATTCTAGTCTCTCTACTGTCTTAATTGTTCGCTAGATAAGTTGTTCATATCTTGTATGTAATGGATCCTGTTGTACACAGCGGAGTATAAAAAGACATAAGTTGCATTTAAATAAGTATTGCGTTTAATGATTTGTTCTGAGACTTTACAGTATATTTTTGTGTCTCGGGTTCTGATTGGGTTGCTTGTTCTCTCCTCCCTTCTTCTAATTCCCTGGCAGAATTTACTTCCTTCAATCCCTATGACATCTTTTCCCATTATAGATCACTGCCTAGAACATCTGAACATAAGCACGCTGGGACATATTAGATTGCCTGATATTTGGATAGTTAAATATAGAGCGTATTGAGTTGTGCATAGTACTTTTTCTTTCTTGTATCAAGTTAAAGAAACTTGTTTATCAAATGTCTCACTGTGGATACAGGGAATTTTTAATTCAGTAAACAGTGTTGCCTTGGACACATTACGGGCAGGTCTTGCCAGGCTGCTTCTGATTTGTCATTACTCTCTTTCAGTTTGATTGGACTGTCAGTTATTCTGAAAAACACCCTGTTCTAAGTATTGAATTTTGACTTTAATGTATTATGGTATTAGAAATGTGTTCCTTTTTTATTCTGAATATTCTTAGCTGTATCATATGTCAGATAAATTGTAGTGTGGTGCTCTCTGTTCTACAAGAAATGTTCATAACACAACTACTTGAGTTGGGGCCAGTGAGATATATTTTTGCCTTACAGTGCCTAGACCCAGCATACAGCAACTACTTGTGCTACAGTGCTTGCATTTTGATTGGGCTGAAGATGAACTCAGCAAAATCTGAAGCCCTACGTTTTGGAATAACCCAGGCACATAAAAAATTAATTCAGCTTAATTTTGATTTACAGTGGAAAATATTTACCTTATCTAGGGGTGAACGTAACATCATTAGATGGACTATGTACAGTAAATTATCCTCAGCTGTGGAAAGGACTTAATGTATTACTAAAGTACAGATTTTGTGGTTTGGCACAATAAATGTGACAAAATGTTTTTGCGGCCCAAAATTTTATATTATTTTCAAGTGCTCCCAATAGAGGTTCCACTACAAGCCTTTACCTCTATGTCGAGAAAAATAACATTAAATGTGGCAATATTAGAGCACAACTCTCACAGAAAACGTTTGCTGCTTCTGAAAATATAGGAGGGATGAATGTTGCCCATTTTTCATTTTTATCGCCCTAAACTGTTAGTTCCTGCAATACTACCCTGGCTCCCCAAGCAAGAAAGACCAGCTACACTTACCCCTTTAGTAAAAATGACACCAGCCATCTGGGATTAAGTTACTATAAAAGACTGCCTTGGCATCAACTCATTGTCCAACAATTCCTATTTGCGGGAACCTCAATTTTATCCAAGGACTACATGCATGGGATTTCCAATGGTGGCATAGTCATAATATAAAATATGTAGATCATTTTCCGGGGCTAGAAGGCATGGGAATCCATAACTGCACAATATAATTCCCCAAAACAGAATACTTCTGCTATTTGCAGATCCATCATTACCTTAGAGTATTATTGAAAAGATGTAATATCACACAGTCAACAACTGCTTGGGGATTTCTTGTGCCTCAAATTTCCATATAGCTCAGAGGTAATCTATAAAGAAATATTAAATTCAGCAACTCCCTCCCTACAAACCTAGACTAGGCAATGGGAAATGGAATTAAAAGCAACAATAGACAAGTATCATGGTCATAGATTTGGGAAAATACAGCTAAGAGTTTTATTGCCATCTCAACACAGACTTTACATTACGTAGTTTGTACATGGTATATGGTCTCTGCTAAATTGCATAAATATTATTCCAATTACAGCCTGCTTTGTTTCAGGAATTGTGGAGAGAATGGTGCAAAGCTACATATCTGGTGGCAACACAGAGAAGTTACAGTATAAGATTTTGGTTTAGAATACTTTAATAGATGCAATTATGGAGGTTAAACTTCGAAAATACCCTTAGTCAACAACCCAATTCCAGTATCAAATAAATATCAGTGAAAGCTGATACAGTTTACATTTATAGCAGCAAAGAGAACCATAGCTGCTTCTTTATGTTTAAGCAACCATATGTTTGCTTCCTTTAATTACTAATTATCAAAATGAACTGGATTATGGTAAATGAGAGTTTGTTGAGTATAACCGCAGATACTTATAATACCTATACCAAAATCTGGGCCCCTTTGTTTAGCATTTGTTAGGACACAACCTTATTAGGGTGTAGAAAGTAAACAGAATTCCCATAAAAAGCAGGTCTGCAGTGGAACTTCTATACTGGAAAATTCGACTAGAAGGGTTGTTTGGCTAAACTAAACTAAACATGGAACCTGAAAATACCTATATTCTTTCAAGGAGATTGCGCAAAATCAGAATAAATCAAGAAGACAGATGAGATTTCATTTGAAATCTTTATTGTTCAACCTTTCATCTTTGTTATACTTTAACTATTAATGTATTATAAAATATTCTGTTATACCATAACTGTCTATAACATAAGTGCTCCCCTCTGCATAGGAGAGCATTAAAATGCTGTTTGTTAAACTCTAAAAAATCTGCTTAAGTGTTAAGCAATAAAAACATTTTGAAATTAAAATCATCTCATGTACCAGCGTCCTTCAGGTTGCTTTCCATTCATTTTTAATCAAAAAGATCCAAGATGGGACTGGAGCTATGTTTAAAATGACTTGAGCAAATAATCCAATCGCTCTATGTATGACCAGCTCTAAAATTGGAATGTGATAAACTAGATCTAAAATAACAGAATATTCTAGTTTTCCTGCTGATAGCACATGAGGCCATATATATGAGGGGTCATTAACAAGCGTAGTGCTCATAACAACTGTGCATGCACCAAAAAGTTCAGTGAATTGCCAAAGGGAAGGAAGAGGATCTGAAGAAGACCGAAGATCCAGAAGATGTCGCCCATGATCAGAGTACGCTGTGATACTCTGTATAAACAAGTGACCATGTTGTTCAGGGACACTTTTTGGAATAATGAGCTATGCGGGGAGGAAGCAAGGACTAGGGTAGTAGATGGGGCTTTTCGTATTGTGGGGGGTTTAGTTCTCCTTTAAAGGTTCACAATGCTCAATTGTGATTCACAATTCAATAAAAGCCTATTGAAGAATATTACATTGCTACATGCAAATTTTTATTTGAAACTTTGTTCTCTTTACAAATTTTTATACATTTCCCCCATAGACAGGTAGTAAAAAGACACAAACAAAATACATATTGCAAGGTACCGTTCACAGCAAAGCTAAAGGCTCGATACATACAGTATGAGATGTGGTTCCCCAATACCAAGTAAAAGTAAAAAGAACATCTCGTCTGGGCTTTCTTATTACTTGTTTTTATGTAAATAAAGAAAGTAGAGTTTGTTCTTATGTAAAGAAAGAAGAGTAATCACAAAGGCAACCAGATTTAAATTGAGGTGAGAGGATGTGTCACAATAATGCTGCTCTCTTAATGGATTCTCTTTTGTGCCTTGTTCACTTTTCAAACATTATTAAAAATATTGTGCAGCCCATATATTGTGCTCAGGTCTCAAAATCAGATTAATGAAGGGAAATGGTTTGTAATATTGCCTGATAATGACAAATGTGCGTCAGAAGCTGTTTTTATCATTTTAACAAGTGCAGTTCCAGAAAGATTAAGGGTCCACTCTAACAAGATTCATTTTATTAAGCAGTAACCGCTCAAAACTTGGCACAAAAAAATGTTTTATTTTTGGCAGCAAAATTTTTGGGACAGCAATATGTTTAGGGGTGGCATGCCACCCAGCCGCATTCCACGGAGCACTGGGGATGTACAGCTCCCATGCACGTGTGCGGGGGGGGAGGTTAGCGGGCGGGCAGGAGCTAGGCCAAGGGCAGACAGAGTGTTGGTTCTGCTGCTCTCAGCATATAATTTTTTCAGGCTGAGAGAAGCAGAACCACTCCATCTCCATTGATTTCAATAAGATCTGCTTACATGGATCATGTTGAGAGCAGAGGAGCCAATGTTCCATCTGTCCTTGGCCTAAGTAAAGATGGTTGGATTAATTTGAACTATTAAATGTATTTTACCAATACAAAACATTATAATTAGGCAGAAACACCAGACTTTCTATCAATCATATTAGTTCAGATCGATTATGAATCAGGAATCCATTGCTGCAAGTCAGTTTGTATTACGGATGCACCGAATAGCGAACCGAATCTGAATCCTAATTTGCATATGCAAATTAGGGGTGGGAAGGGGAAAACATTTTTTACTTCCTTGTTTTGTGACAAAAAGTCACGCGATTTCCCTCTCTGCCCCTAATTTGCATATGCAAATTAGGATTCAGATTCAGTTTGGCCGGACAGAAGTATTCAGCCGAATCCTGCTAAAAAAGCCAGAATCCCGAACCCAATCCTGGATTCGGTGCATCCCTAGTTTGCATACATCCAACTATATGCTGTATGACTTTTTAATTCACTCCTTCCACTCAGTACTCCGCAGCACAAATTTGCCTTTGGAAATATTACACCACCAATCATGCTGTTGTTGGAATTGATTAGTTCATTTTCAATTTATAGAAAACTAGTATTAAGTGCTTTCTTTGCAAACTATTTTACCAAATGCATGTAAAAAGCCAGGTCCCACACATATTATATACCTGTATGCAACTAGAAGCCCTGCTAGTTTAGCTTTATCAGATGTAAAGAATCCTACTCAGTGTCAGACTGGCCCACAGGGATACCAGGAAAACTCCCGGTGGGCCCAAGTGTCAGTGGGCCCTTCTGCTCAGCCAACTATTTGCCTTGTTTGCCTATACAACAGCTATTGCCCCATTTCTTTATAAGAATAAAGAGAAGAAATGGAGGAGGAGACTGAAGATAATATTTGAGGAGAAGTGTTTAAAAGAATAAAGAAAGTGAATGACAAAGAGGGAAAAATAGTTTGGAGAGTAGGCCTGTAACCATAGGTTTTCTGGTGGGCCCAAGGCATCCCAGTCCGACACTGATCCTACTGAATCAGGTGTTTTTCCACTAATTACAGTTGGATTGCATAGTGGAAAAAGACCAGATTCTAGTTATCATTAAAATCAACAGGTGTTTTTTTCCTCCTTCCAACTCATTGGACTGATTTTGATCGTAAGTCTGAAAGAAAAAGGTATAAGTTCGATTTCTATTTATTCTGAACACAGCAAAGTAAGTCCCAAGGTCTGATCAGTTAAATTTATCAAGATGGGCTTGTAGCTGAGCTAATCCTGGCAGTGTATCATAGCTGCTGTCTTGTCAACCTCCCACTCATCCAAGTAACTATATCTTCCAATGACTGCATCACCCACACAGTCTACCTGCTTCCACATATAGATATCACCAACAGTTGCACATAAAAGCACCTTAAAGGAGAAGGAAAGGTTAAAACTAAGTAAGCCTTATCAGAAAGGTCCATCTAAATATACCAGTAAACCCCCAAAGTAGTGCTGCTCTGAGTTCCCTGTCAAAAGAAACACTGCATTTCTTTCCTTCTATTGTGTACAATTGGGCTTCTGTATCAGACTTCCTGCCTTCAGCTTAAACCTCATTGCCCTGGGCAAGAGCATGCTCAGTTTGCTCCTCTCCCCCCACCCCTCCCTTCTCTACTGTAATCTGAGCCAAGAGCAGGGAGAGACTCAGGCAGGAAGTGATGTCACACCACATTAAAAGTGCAGCTCCTATCCTAAACAAACAGAGAGTTTTTAGAGCTTTTTACTCAGGTATGGTAAAACATTCTACAGAATAAATATAGCATTCTAGCTTGCACTATTGCAGCTAATCTATTGGCAATAAAATGCCTCTGTAGCTTTCTTCTCCTTTAATTCCTCCATTACTTGGAATTATTTTGCTAATGTATATCCACTAGCATTCCACTTAATCTCAGTACAGTTACTAGACAGTTTCTTATCCAACCAACTTTGTCCAGCTATACCCTTCAAATCCTGCATGTACTACCGTGTATTGATCAGACTCCAGATTTTCATCAAATTTAAAGGTTTATATAAGACCTAAATAGAAAACCATTTTCTCCCTGGAGAAACCTTTCCTAATTATTTCTGTGTGTGGCAAAGCAATATGGCAATATACAGCCTGCAAATATGTTAAATACCAAGTATGTAGTTAAAACTCCCCTGGTTTTCTTCAAAAGAGACATTACATTTTAGTTTAGATTAATAATATACTTTTTAGAAGCAGTCTCATTCCTGTTTTCTGTAAAATGTACAGCATTTTTTTTAAAAAATCACTTGATCCACTGTTGGCTGAACTTTTTTATCAGTCCATATATTTGGTATACATAAACCAGTATTCAGACCTTGGGAAACTGATCACAGTTTGAATTTAAAAATATAGTTTCAATTTATGAATCTATTATAAATTATCTAGAGGATCTTAAAGGCTTTGATTATATGCCTCCCAGATATCTGATGGCTGCTATAGCTGCTTCTTGTTCAGAGAATCACCATAAAGCCCTCAGGCAATGTACAAAAAAACCTATGCTTCAAAAACCAATTCCTTTTGGCTTAACTTCAAATTTAGCTCCAAGGCAGATTATTGCCATGAAGATCAGTATTACTTACTGGACTGGTTCTGATGCCAGTTAGAAAAACTGTTGGAATTACTTCCAATAGGGTAAAGCAGTTTTGATTTTATTAGCTGCCATTATGATCCCTGATGGCAAATAATGATATCAACTATTTTTCTTTTAAACTACATTCTGCCTGCACATAATCTTTTTATTTGTTACCACTTTAGTGTACTATTATTCCCTCATAATAGAAAAACAGCACATAATTAAGTCCTCAAACATCTTGAAATAGGGTAAACTATGTTTATTGACTTAAAGTGATACTGACACTAAAAACATGAATTTTAGAATATGAATGTACATTAAATGTTACCTATAGGTCATGTTGATCATTTTTTGCTGAGAGGTTCCTAAGCCTGACTCTCTGACACTCTGACTTTGTCACACCTGACTGTCCCATCTCAGCCTATTAGTTACAGTTTCTAATGCTAACGGACTCCTGCTGCACAAATATGGCAGCCCCCTCATACAGGAACATGAGGGATCAGACAGGTAATGTAAAAGCATCATGCAAATACATTATGGCAAAGTTAGAAGTAGCTTGCAAAGCCAATATTATAATAGATGTAAAAAAAGTTTAATTTCAGGTGTCAGTATCTCTTTAATGTTTCTGTCCTATACTTGGACCTTCCTCAGGAGAAAGCAGAGGCAGGTAAAGTAACAAAAATGTTAAACTACTAACAGGGGAATGTAATAAAAGTCGCAAAGAGCAAAACAATTTGCACCAATAAGACTAAAAATCCACATCTCGCAATGTAATAGTGTTCCTTAAACTGTTATTGCATTGCGAATTTTAATTGCGCATTGCGAATTTTAATTGCGCACTCATAAGAAGTGCTTGAAGGTGTTGTAATCTTTTGGAGCAAACATAATGACTTTTTCAGTAAGAAGTTTTATTACATTGACTGCGCATTGGCGCAAACTATAAAATTTGCAAACGGTATTTCACTGTCGGAAGTGGTCGCTAAACAGCTTTCGGGCTCGCAAAAGCTATATTAAATTTGCACAAAGCAAAATTTGTTCGCGCAAAGGCATAACTTTTCGCATTGCGAATAGTTTTTCCGTTAGCGATTTTTATTACATTCCCCCGTAAATGTGTTACTCTGTTTTACTTCCCTTAAAAATGTGCGATACCGTTTGAATATTCTGCAGTACCCCTTTTTTTTTTTTCTCATGAAAATGTAGAAGACCCACAGAGTTTATCTCCCCTACTGCTCAGAAAGACCACACCGGTGCAGAGATGGAGGTTTCCAATAGGCACAGAGGTAATGTGACCAGTTCCTGTCCAAAGATTACATAATGGGAAACTCCATATGGTTCATCCTCTTTGGTCTTCACCTAATGTGGTACTAGGGGTGGATGTGCTGGAATCATGGGGTATAAAGCTCTAGTATCAAACTTAGGCACCCAAGGAGACCAGCAACCTCTGAAAGGTTGAAGAGCATGCCAGTGGATAGCAGGTTCTCAAAGCAAACTCATGGGAATTATGACAGGCCAGCTTTGTAAAAGCTGCATACACGCCACTAAGTAGTAGTATGGAGTTTAGAACTACTAGACGACACCTGCCTAAGTCTAGGGACCAGGGACTGTAAGGGAACTTGTGCTATTTTTATCTCTGAGAGGCTTCAGCTGGAGGGGATCTATTTCACTATGGTGTCTCTCTCTACTGGTGAGAATATTCCATTGCAATTTCTGTCTCCTACGTGTAATGGTGAATGATCCCATGTACTTGCGTAAACTTTGCTATTCTGCTACACTTTCATATTGATTCACCATCTGCCGTATTTAGGAAGTATCTGCTTAATATATCAACTTTTTGGTGAAGAATTTCTGGGGCCTCATCATATGTCATATGCACCCAAGGAGAAGCTTCCTAAAGCTTTCCTCCACTTTATACAGAGAAAGGGTCACAATGTAACAGTGTTCTACTATCAGCAACTATGGTAAAAGAAAATAAGGGAAATCACCCCCCCCCCCTTCTCCCCATTACATTTCATAGCTTATTTTATTTCCTTTTTTCAAATTTTGATATGTCAAAGATGCAAAAAAGTAAACTTCATACTTGAGATAGGAGGAAGTTTGCCCTGAGACCTAAGCAGGAGTCTTTAATCCATTTGGAGCAAACTCTTGCTAGAAGCAGCTTCTCTTTCAAAGTACATTAGAGGACATTATAGACAGATAGCAGGGACTCTTTTTACAACAGAAAAGAAAAAAGAAAAGGCTACCTATTAAGACTTTAGCAATGCAGATAGTTCTTCACAATGAGGCCATGGAGGTTGTGGAATTCCCTGCTGGATGACAGTGTGATGACTGGTTTAATTAATACCTTTAAGAGGGGCAAGCATAAGGTACAAAGTTGCAGCATATATATAATATATATTATATAATATTATAATAATATAAAATTATATGTGTGTGCATGTGGGGATGTATCTGCGTGTGTGTATATTTTTTCACTGGGCTTAAATTTGATAAACTGTTGCTTTTTTTCCAACCCAGATCAGCTATTGAACTATGTTAGTAAGCAATATTCTGCTCCAAACTGGAGTTCTACAAAGGTAGACAATATCGTATTGCGGTTCAGTAGGTACTCAAGGCCATATGTACTGAATAAAATTAAATATTTTAAGGAGAATTGGTATTTGAGTGCCTGCTCAACTTCAATATGATTTGGATCCTTTCCCTGAACGTTCAGGGCAGTGCACCTCAGCCACTTTGTCTGGGCATTTGCCACAATCTATATGTTATCGTTGCTCCATATATGATGATTGAGTCCATTATTGCTGTGTTTTCCCATAGCTATCTGCTCTTCTGATTAGTGGCCCAACATTTAAAAATGGTGTGCAGCATATGTGCAGAGTCTGAAGTGGATATGACAATGTGTGTGCATATGGAATATTATATGCTCATTCTTTTCTGCTTCTGCATCAGGCTTAAGTTATGTTTTTGCTTGTGCTTTGCTGCCTCTGCATTGGAAATATATTGTAAACCCTGTCATCAGGATACAGCAAGATAATGTTTTTTTGCATAGCCTTATAGCAGTGCAGATATTTTTAAATCATATACAGTAGGAGAAACGCGGAGACAGTTTGAAAAGACCAAGGCATAAGGCACAATCCAGATGTGCAGTCCAGTTTGCTAATGGAATGTCCCCAATGATGAATATACACTTAAATTTCAATCTGTGACATTTCTGTTGGTGTTACATTTTTTTAAAGGTCACATATAAACTCAAACTTAGCAAATATACAGCAATAATGTCACAGACAACAAAATATTCCCTCTAGAAGCACTTCTAGTATAATAAGTAGTGATGGGCGAATCTGTGCAGCGAATTCGTGAAACGCATTGAAGTCAATGGGTCTCAAAATAATTCTGACGCGCATTCATTTTGCTCCGTATTTTTTGAAATGCAGAAACTCACCGCAAATAAGTGTCTGGCGAATTGATTCGCCCATCGCTAATCATAAGCAAATCTCTTGATGCCAAATTTGGTTCATTTTAAAAAATTGTGTAATAATGAACTGTATAAAGGTTCAATAGTAAATTAGATTTAATAGTGAATTGAAAAATCTATTTAAATAAATGTTAAGATAATATGAAAAATTAAAGTCCACCAGACAAAAAACTGAGCATGAAATATTTTTGATCCTCTGCTTATTTTTAATATCTTAACCAATAAATATAGTACAGTACAGTTCTGATGAATTCAATGTGTAGTTCATATACTGTATATTAAAGATAAAGTTCCCAACTGCATGATTAGAGAAGAACATATACAAGACAGGAAAATAAAAATAACAGACAAATGAGGATCCCTTAGTCTAGGCTAACACAAATTAACACTGTCTTAAACCCCCCCCCCCCAGATATGAATATGGATCGCATAGAGCCAAATAAATTAATCCCATAAGCTACTGTTTTATTATTAAAGAGAAAATTTAGTTTTTTTAAAAAAAACATAATTGATTATTTGGATAAAATGGAGTCTGTGGGAGACAGCCTTTTCATAATTCAGAGCTTTCTGGATAATGAGTTTCCAGATAACAGATCCCATACCTGTACCTGTTCCTAAATGACTTTGTCACATTGAATGATAATACTATTTATGGAGAGATCTAACTATTGGGACAATTACTCACTCCTCTTCTCACCAGAAGCATCTCAGTGGTCACTCAGTTGGTTTTAGTTAATGAGTATCTGATGCCTGAAAACTAGGGCACTTGAAGACAAACAGAGTCACATACAGATTATAATACTTCATTTTTATTGCAGGCAAAATTACAGAGCTATATGTATGGAACCTTACCTTGGCCTGAATCAGTGCTTAAGCTACTCCTTGTATAGAACAAGGTTATATTAAGATCCTCTTTCTCAACTGGGTCCTCGCGGTCGAAAGTGCAGGGAGGGTGTGGTGTTGTGAAACTACTCCTCTCCACACACAATCAGATGCTAGACGTTCTTGAACAAATAACAAAGGTCATTTAGTACAGTGTTGTTGGGAGTACAATGGTTGCAGCTATATTCATTAGTAAAATACATTGGCACTACTAAGAAGGCAGCCTGGTAGGCTTAAGATACACCTTATATCAAATACCAGCTAGTGGTCCATATTCACTCCAGCTGAAACAGCAGAGGCTATTTCTAGCCTGAGTCCCTTTCCTATGGTCCCTGCACTTTAAGAGCAGTATTACCCTGTGAGAGTTACCTCCAGCTATCAATCCTAAATTGGGGCTCAGTGCTGTTCTTTCTAGCTAGTCTTGTTTGCACTCCTAGAGTGGGCTATGCAAGTTGCTAGTTCTATTGTTGTCTAGGTACTTTATTTAAAGGGTCATCGATCCCCCAACTAATACTTGAGGGTGGGTTCTTTAGGGAACTCTTCTTTACTGGGGTTTTGTTTTTTTGTCTTCTCAACTGATATATACCCTGTTAAGCAGGTAGAGGCCAAAGAGAAAGAGCCATGGTTTCCCAGTTACAATATTAAAGATGAACAGGACAATAACCTCCATGGGCCAATAGGGGAAAACTATCCTACCAAGGAATCTAGGTTACAGGTTCCAGATCTTAGCAAGCAAGGGAAATAGACTAGTAGGGGATTGTCTAAGCCAAAGCGAAATTAAACCCATTGGGCCACTATAGGCACAAAAAGAATTGTACTTAGCATCAACAAGATTTTGGTGTGGTGCTTAGTACTATGACCTGTTAGCAAATGGAATTCAGGGACTACAGGGCAGACTGACTAAGAGTGGCCATATCCTATAAGATCTTTGCCAAATGAGCAGATCTTTTCTGGATATGCCCACCAAAGGCAGGGCGATATCAGACTAATTTGATCGGATTAAAATGATGGCAATGGGCACTGACAGGACAAGGACCGCATCAACTAGCCGATGTATTCCTCAATCACCAAGTAAAATCAAACGGGCCCGATCAATATTTGGCCAATTTGTGTCCAGAGTTCGAGCGGGTGGACCGTTGGAACACCCCATATACAAGCGGATAAGATGCCAATTCGGTCTAAAGGACTGATATCGGCAACTTAAATCTGCCCATGTATGGCCACCTTAACTTTCATGCAGCAACTCTCCATATTTTACTCAGCAGAAGCAGATGCAAAAATTTTTAGGGAGGTTACCTTTCTAAGATAAAATTGTTTGTGCACCTCCACCTGCTGAATAAAATATGCAGTGGAGTTGCCAACAAGTTAGTCTGCCTTTGTCCGGATTGCAAGCATGGAACGGTTGTGGACAAGGTTGCACTTGCAGCATCTGACATGAGTGTTGTATGTATATTGTATGTATATTGTATGTGCATTGTATCACTAAGATAGTCCTTGCTCAAGTGAAACTGCCTAATGAAAGATGTGCCTAAAGAAGGTAACAATAAACTTGGGAAGCAAAGATGGAAGGAATGTTACAAACTGGCATTAAAGGGAAACTGTCATGGGAAAAAAAAAAAATTCAAAATGAATCAGTTAAAAGTGCTGCTCCAGCAGAATTCTGCACTGAAATCCATTTCTCAAAAGAGCAAACAGATTGTTTTATATTCAATTTTGAAATCTGACATGGGGCTAGACATTTTGTCAATTTCCCAGCTGTCCCCAAGTCATGTGACTTGTGCTTTGATAAACTTCAATCACTCTTTACTGCTGTACTGCAAGTTGGAGTGATATCACCCCCTCCCTTTTTCCCCCCAGCAGCCAAACAAAAGAACAATGGGAAGGTAACCAGATAACAGCTCTCTAACACAAGATAACAGCTGCCTGGTAGATCTAAGAACAACACTCAATAGTAAAAACCCATGTCCCACTGAGACACATTCAGTTACATTGAGAAGGAAAAACAGCAGCCTGCCAAAAAGCATTTCTCTCCTAAAGTGTAGGCACAAGTCACGTGACCAGGGGCAGCTGGGAAATTGACAAAATGTCTAGCCCCATGTCAGATTTCAAAATTGAATATAAAAAAATCTGTTTGCTCTTTTGAGAAATGGATTTCAGTGCAGAATTCTGCTGGAGCAGCACTATTAACTGATTCATTTTGAAAAAAAATGTTTTTCCATGACAGTATCCCTTTAAGCAATGAATGAGACAAAAAAAACAAGTGGATCAGATGCTGAAACTTGAACTATAGTCATATTCAGTGAACACTGCAAGTGGGCAGCAGGTGACAAAGTGAAAGTTACGACAAGGTCAGTTGAAAAGTTGCAGATGTCTAGCAGGGAAATGCTGTGCCAGTTTGATGAACTGTACATAAATAAATATGCAGGGCTTTGGAATAAACTGCCACAAAATGCTGGAAAAAAACAGAGAAAAACAGCATGATGTATTTGATGGCATTCTGTGACTTTATTAAGTGGCCTCTACTCCTTCAAAGTTAGCAAAGCAATCTGGACTGGAGCATATTTAATTTGCTTGTTCCAGTGCTTACATTTGCATCTCCAACTAGTGCAAAATGTATTACTGGCTTAAACTTTGCAAGGACTCCTCTGCTTTTTTTATATACTTTTTCTGACAGCTGCAGCTTTAGTCAAGTCATGAAACATTACAACAGAACAGCTGGACACCTTCATGACTCGGCTTTGCTGGATGCTGTTCACTTAATGCAACAGATTTTAGGAAACCAGGCATCTGTTCTGAGACCAATAGCCATGAAGTTACAGTTACAGCTGTCAAGAATGACAAAACAAATTAGTATACTGAGCTGGGAGTCCAGTTTGAGATTTGGGTTTAGCCTTCCTGAGCCCAGGGCAAGGGACATTGATAAGCTTATCTGCCACAAGGGGCCTGCGTGGCAAACTTACTGAGCAGTACACAGTAACAGAGCAAAGCATTCCCCAAATTGTGTTGATGCAATAAATTTTAATAAAGCATTAGTTTTACTTAACATACATTTTAATAGAAGTGAACTGGAACTAGATTATATAACCAGTGTTTCAGATGGAATACAAACTTGCAAAACGTGTTATTTTACTATAGTTTACTGTATATAATGCTTGTCTCTTAGGGATGCAAAGAACTTTCAGGGCAGCTATTTAAATCACACTAATAGGTCTGAACACTAGTAGATTAAAGGGATTATATGTCCTGATTTTTATAGTATAGGGGTCCGTTTACTAAAGTGCGGTAAATCTGACTTTAAGTTTCCTAATGTTATCACTGAGAATATTTTTACGCCAGAATATTCGCAGCGACTAAGTTTACTAAACAGCGATGCGCTCAGAAGTCATTGCGATCACTTGCGGTAACTACGTTAAGGAACCAGCTTACGTTAGCGGTAATTTTAGCGAGTTGCGAATTTTCTGGCGAAAAATTAAGTTTTTGCGAATATTTATGCTATAAAATAGTATTGTTTTATGGCGGTTATTATGGCAATTTTTACTGTGACATTTATGACCAGAAATGCATCTTCAAAACTCATAAACTTCATTAACTGATAATCATACCATCCAACAACATTACCAGAGTGGCAATAGAATCATAGGAACAAGAAATCATACCAGTCAATCTCTTTGCTTTATAGGAATGCACAGTTTAATGTAGCCAATCAATGAAACCACAAAAGCGTAGAGGCTGACGAATCCTTGGACTGTGATGGCCGCTGCCAATAATACGACTCTGAGCTAAAACTGCTGCTGTTGCACCAGATAGAAGCAGAAGCCAAAACCTCCTGTCAGCAATAGCTACAGATTTCTCTCCTGTCAGCAAAGAATGATGGGTAAAAAAAAGTATTATGGGATATTTCCTGCCCCTTGAGAATTTTCTGATGAAAAAAATACTTTTACGCCACTACATAGGTGGCGGTAAAAGTTTGCGAATATTCTGGCGTTAATTTTGTCTTCAGCACATTTCGCTGTTTAGCTATGTATACATAGCGTTATTTTCAGTGAATGCGATAACTAATAATAATTTACTAATAATATTTACCGCAGGTTAGTAAACTGGCGATAACATATTTGGCGAAAATTCTGTCTATATTTTGTGCGAATATTTTTAACGCACTTTAGTAAACGGACCCCATAGTTTGTATTACTAAATTACACTGTGTACATTTCACGTAATTCATTCTATCTTTTAAAATGTTATTCATAAACCAATAAATGTATTTTTTAACTGAAATATTGGTGTGCAGCCATCTCAGGTTATTTTGACTGGTCTTGTGCTTTTAAAAAGAGCCAGCACTTTAGGATGGAACTGATTACAGATAAAACAGTGCTGTCCAACTGCCCCCCCCTTGTGTGGCCCCCACCCACCTGCCTGCTGTGACTGTTTACCTTTAAACTGTACCAATACTGAGATTAACTGTCCCCTACATTGTTTATACCTCAAATTCAAAGATCCTACATTTTCACACTTGTAATCCATCTGCATTGTTCACACCTGTAACACATCTATTGTTAACACCCCTAAATCCCTGTACTGTTCACATCTCAGACCCAGACTGAAAGTGCCCACCTGCTCATACAAACTGCTGGAGGGGCACCAACATTGTGTAACTGTATGTAGCTCATCTTAAATTGGTCTTGATAGGTTTCCTTGTTTTCGGCATTCTGCCTTCCTTATGCATGCCATGCTCTGCCTGCCCTATGCTCCCTGTGGGTGCAATATTCTGAGTCTGGTAGGTTTTGTTCAGGGGGTTTGTTAGCATTTGGAAATTGTTGTTAGGAGCTCCTAAGGCCACATAATCACGTGCTGGTGGTTACTGTGTTATCCACAGGGAGGGGGAGACATATGGATATGTTTTAATATGACTTACATTTTTAGAATATGAATAATGCTTGATATCCCTGCAGTGAGCACCAACCATTTAGTTTTTTAGTGGGTTACCACCATTAATGTGGAAATTAAAAGTTCTTGTGACCAAGAGAGGTTATGGTTATGGTCGTGCGCCTTCTAACTTCTAGCTGTAGATTCAGATGTCTGTGCACCACCACAAGAAGTAACCAATTTCAATTTGAAATTGGTTAAAAGTTCATGCGGTAACGTGGGTGTGGTTGTAAAACAGGGAATGGTCAACACTAGTTTACATTATTGGCCCTCCACCACATACAGTAGGCCAGAATAATTTTTGCCCTTGGACAGCAGTGATAAACTATTGTTTCTTCTCCCCAATAGTTGGAGGGGCTTGGGTTTTTAACTATTAAATTTTATTCTCATATAAATTAGTTGGTGGGGCATGGGATCATTTTTAAGCAATATAGGGAGCTGTTACCTGGTTACCTTTCCATAGTTCTGCTGATGGATTGCTTGGTTGGAATGGGAGGGGTGACACCATTTGCATTGAAGAGAGACTGAAGTTTATCAGAGCCACATGACTGGGTGTACCAGGAAAATTGACAACATGTCTAGCTCGGTGTTAGATTTGAAAATTAAATCTAAAAAATATGTTTCCCTTTTTTGAAAAACAGATTTCAATGCTGGATTCTGCTGGAACAGCACTATTAACTGATGTATTTTGTAAAAACATGTTTTCCCATGACAGTATCCCTTTAAGTGACTTATTTGGGGATAAAAGGTTTTGCCACTGTGATTTGAATAAGTAGTATTTGGGCCAAGTTTATCTAGTCTGACTTCAAGATGGGGCTAACTACTACTGAATGGAGTCAAGCCCAAGTCAAGTCATAGACTGTAAATTAAAGAGTCAATTTCAAGGCCATCTATGAAATCATGGTGCATTATGACAAAGGCAAAATTAAGACTAATGATAATTATCATGATTTTATATTGGTCTTTCCTAGTAACAAAACAACTTTATCCAACAAAATTTGGTCTGAAAACCTTTATTGGATACATTATACAGTGCATACAATATTATGAGCCAGGGTCCCTGAGGCTTGAGTTTGAGCAAGTTGGTCTACAGAAGAATGAATCTGCAATCAAAAGAAGTTTGACTGAGGGCAGGTGACATGACCTTAAGGCTGTTGGCTTGTACGGCCACAAAGCTGAAAGAAAAGAAGGACTTTTTTTATTTGCAACAAATGAGACCTAAATAGAACATTTTTAATGAATGTCACTTGACAGGGAGCATTACAAGTGCAGCTACATGAGTATTATCATCAAATGCCAGGCATGAGAACAGAAATTTGGGTTTCTTAGTTATACAAAATATCTTGTTTAACTGAACTAAAAAAGAATCACAACTTGTGAAAATAATTTTTACTTATTGTACCTGGTTGTAAATGACATTACTGGAATTGGAAATTCAGGCAGCAAAGCTGGAAGATAAGTAAAGGATCAACAGAGACTATTGAGTTAGACAGAAGTGCCAAGAGACAGCGAGAGAAATACCTTCTACGCGTTATTTACATGGACAAACACAGAACAGGCTAATCCTACTATTATCTAGTCTATTTCCCTTGTCATGAGGAGGAATTATTTACTGGCCAATGAAAAAGCAGGTAAAATGATTTCAGAATAGCGGATGTTAATTTAAGGATATGTTGATGGCAAAAAAAAAGCAGCTGTCTATGAATTCCTATCATTACAGACAGGCTTTCTGAGAAACTTCTCTATTTATTTCTGTGCCAGGGATTAACATGATTTTCCTTGTGTTATCCACTGCAGCCAGTTATACTAACTAAACCGATACGGTGACAGCTGTGCAAGAAACACATTTCTTTCAGTAAGAGTAATTTGGTAGCTATTAAAGCTATTTGTTAGTAAGATCTTCAGTTAAATTAGGATCCAAGGAGCTGCCATTGGTATGTTGGGACCAAAGAAGGAACAGTGTTGGTTTCATTAACATATAATCTGGAATTCAAGCCAATATATATAAGTAATATGAGTTATATTGTATACATTAGAATGCATCCTCTGTTCATGAGTGATATTGTAGGTTCCATCCAGTTTTCTTACAGGTGTATCTTCATTAGCTTGGGCTTAAAGGGATACTGTCACGGGAAAATAATTTTTTTTCAAAATGAATCAGTTTATACGGCTGCTCCAGCAGAATTCTGCACTGAAATCCATTTCTCAAAAGAGCAAACAGATTTTTTTATATTCAATTTTGAAATCTGACATGGGGCTAGACATATTGTCAATTTCCCAGCTCCCCCAAGTCATGTGACTTGTGCTCTGATAAACTTCAATCACTCTTTACTGCTGTACTGCAAGTTGGAGTGATATCACCCCCCTCCCTTTCCCCCCAGCAGCCAAACAAAAGAACAATAGGAAGGTAACCAGATAGCAGCTCCCTAACACAAGATAACAGCTGCCTGGTAGATCTAAGAACAACACTCAATAGTAAAAACCCATGTCCCACTGAGACACATTCAGTTACATTGCGAGGGAAAAACAGCAGCCTGCCAGAAAGCATTTCTCTCCTAAAGTGCAGGCACAAGTCACATGACCAGGGGCAGCTGGGAAATTGACAAAATGTCTAGCCCCATGTCAGATTTCAAAATTGAACATAAAAAAATCTGTTTGCTCTTTTGAGAAATGGATTTCAGTGCAAAAGTCTGCTGGAGCAGCACTATTAACTGATGTGTGTAGAAAAAAACATGTTTTCCGATGACAGGATCCCTTTAAAGCTTCCCTGCTTGTGCTAGGAGCACTTAATCATAGGCCTATGAAATAAAATTGGATATCTAAAATAGGATTTTCTCATCCTCAGTGAAATTTACTGCATGATCTCATTACAATGCTATTTAGTGATGAATGTCTGGCCCCTAAAGGTCCACATATATAAAGACTTACCAATTGCGAATTGAGCATAAGGAAAGTGAAATTATCAAAAGGATATTGAAATACTTATTTCACACAAAACACAAATTGTGCTTAGAGCCATTTGTGATGAATTGTGCACAACTGGGTTCAAGGTGCCCATGGGTAAATGGGAATCATGGCATATGCTAGAGCAGATGTTACATCCAGGGTTCTCTACACAAGCAACTGACTTGCAAATAACATGCTAAGTACTCAGGTACAAACACAAAAAGATGTTATGCCTACCATAAAAAAATCAAAGCATATAATATATTATGCGTTTTGCTCACAGTCCTTGACGTCCTTTTCATGAACCAAAGACACTGAGCAATGTGACTCACTCCCTATGCCTTGGAAGAAGAGGGACTTGCAGTAGTCTTGCTTGCTCCATTGCAGAGCGCTATAAATATCACTGCCATATCTAACATACAGAATGGAACTCTATAGCAGAGCTGGGGCATGCTGACGTAAATCAACATTGGTAAAATATCTGCTTCGAACTCCAGCTCTGTAAAAAAAACATTTTTTAATTAAAACATTACTTTTCATTTTTAAAAAGCACCCTTTTAAATCAAGGCAGCGTTACCCAGGTAAAAAATGCCTTCATAGTGATTTAATCCCCTCGCTATGCACATAAAACGTTCCTAGAACTGAGCATGACACGTTTCCCTCATCATCATTCAACCACAGCAAATAACTGACATTCAATATCATACAAGATCAGTGCCACCCATGACACCGAGTATTTTTATTGGCCCCTTTGTTTGTAGGGCAAATATGGGGCAAATCTTTCAGATGAAACACTGATCTATTCTGTTTTCTGTTTTGAATTTGATTTTCATCATGCCAAGACTGCCTGTATCTTTTTTTTTTTTTTTTTGTAACACAAGAAGACTAGGATCAAATATGGTAGCACCGTGTAGATGGTGCCCAGGTCAGTATTAGTATCTCAGGGCCCTGGCAGTGCATGGCACCAGTGCAACCACAAAGGCACAGAAAGTATAATAGTCTCTTTAACTACTGGCAGAAAATTCTGTTTGTGTTGCATCCATGAAGCCAAATATTACTACTGACAGTTAGGGGTATCTCTTAGAGTTACCCCACAGTCAGTGCATCGAAGCTATAGATATATAACTAGCAGGAGTCTTGGATAAGTCATTGAATAGTCAGAGCCCCAAAGGAGGTTGTGAGATACTTCCAACTAGTTATAAGGGACATAAAGCATTTTAAAAAACCTTGTCATATAGGCAGTTAGAAGTATTAAATGGCACTCCATTTAAATTTGAGTCAACCACTAAAAATACCACCAATATTGGAGCGCCTCTCTGATCTGTGTGAGTGCCCTACTGGTCTGTACCTCAGAAGTACTATAAGAATTACTGCTCTGCCTTCACACACAGGAAAATATGCAGTTCTATGTCTGGTCCACTTAGCTGCCCACTATATAGTGATTGGCCAGCATACTCATCGCTTTTGTGTATTATATACAAACAGTAAATGTGTAGTCATAAAACATTTAATGAGAATCTGAGACACTTTTTTCAAAATTGTCATGCCTGTTGACTTTTTCTTTCCCCCACCCTTACTTCCCAAATCCAAATCCCCACCTTTCATATAATTATATATATTTAACTAAAGCACCCCCTAGTGGCAGAACATGCAAACTTGAACACAAACAAAATCCTGTTATCCTTCTAGTTGCTTTTAGTCTATATCGGCCAATATAGGTACATTTTATTTGTTTTTTCATCTTGCATTAGGAAATCACCAAAAATGTTGTTGTTCTGGTCAGTTTGGCTGAGGATTGTGACTGGGATGTTTTAAACCTATGTTTACTCAGCAACTACTTCTTGTCCTGCACTTACCTTTAATTGGCTGCACAGTGGAGGGAATACATGGAACACATTTCTGAACAAAATCAAAATACACATCTTTTTAACTTTATAATGGATTCTGGCTGCTAATTCCTGAAATGGTGATGGAAGGTGTAAAATTAGGAGGAAGGAGAGCAACATAACCTAATAAATACTGCTTTTATCTTACACCCCTTTTTACACCTTTAATGAAGTAACACATTTAACATAGCTTTATTAATAAAGTCACTAATCATACTATTGCATTCTGTTATTCCCAGAAATGTAGAAGGCTTTCCATTAGGCTGACTGCCCTTTGGTATATTTATATATAGAAGGAAGGATTAGAATAAAAATATTCTTAGAATTTCAAAGTTTTTTGTGGCTACTTCGACCATCGAATTGGCTACTTCGACCTTCGACTACGACTTCGAATCGAACGATTCAAACTAAAAATCGGTCGACTATTTGACCATTCGATAGTCGAAGTACTGTCTCTTTAAAGAAGCTTCGACCACCTACTTCGCCACCTAAAACCTACTGAGCACCAATGTTAGCCTATGGGGAAGGTCCCCATAGGCTTTCCTAGCTTTTTTTGATCGAAGGAAAATCATTCGATCGATGGATTAAAATCCTTTGAATCGTTCGATTCGAAGGATTTAATCATTAGACCTAACGATTTTTACTTCGATCGTTCAATCGAAGGAAATGCGGTAAATCCTTTCGACTTCGAAGTCGAAGGATTTTACTTTGACAGTCGAATATTGAAGGTTAATTAACACTCAATATTTGACCAGTACCCAGGCAGTGCTGGTACCTAAAACTTGCATCAAATTATATCACAGTGACACCATCAAAATTGAAATAAACATGAATATTTAACACCAGTTGCAAAGACTGAACACAACAGACTGTGATCCCAATTCCCAACCAACCACCATATGCAATAGATTTTATAGGGGAGACTTCTCAATTTTTTTTTCAACAAGTACAATTTTGCCCTAAAATTTGTGAATGTGTATTATGCCTAGAAAAGCTTCTATGTACAATATTTTATTAAGCACAAAAAAAAGACAAAGCTCAAATGTAAAACGTTGCCATCTAAAAGCAGTTCATGTAAAAGTCCAAAAAAGTAAATAATAAATTGAGTAAAAATTTGAGCCGATCAACTTTTTTCCCAAATGTTTTCTAGCAAATGTTTAATATTCCAATTTTTTAATTAATAAGCAGGCATTTGATTTTTTTTAATTAGCTTTTGTTCGAAGTACAAAAAAAACTAACATTACACAAACTCAAGCTGTGGTGGTTCACCTTTGAGGTAACTTTTATTATGTTATAGAATGTCCAATGGCTAGCAATTTTGCAATTTGTCTTTATTATTTATATTTTATAGTTTTTGAGTTGTTTACCTTGCTCTTTTGCCTCTTTCCATTCTTCACACTCAGATCAGACTTAGACAAGCCCTTCCAATGGCATTAAAGTGGACCTGTCACCCAGACACAAAAATCTGTATAATAAAAGTCCTTTTCAAATTAAACATGAAATCCAATTTCTATTTTTTATTAAAGCATTCATAGCTGTTGTAAGCTCATTTAAAAATCTCAGCTGTCAATCAAATATTGTGTGCCACTCCTCTATGCCCGTGGAATAGAGGTGGGGCAGACAATTACTTTCACTTTCCATTCAGCATTTCTTAGATGTCACTGCTCTCCACATATTCCCCCCCCCCGTTCTCTTTACCATTTAATTGTGTAGTCAGTGCATGGGGATGGACATCAGGTCCCCCATTCTGGTGCACAAACAAGATTCTGAGATAATGCAAGTCTTGTCTTAATAACAGTGTCCACAAAATGGCTCCTGCCTGCTTGATATAATTATGAATTCCCAGACTGAAGTAAGCAAGATTCAAATAATTTATATAGTGTAATTAAAGTTCATTTTGCTTGACTAATGTGATAAAATAGGATTTTGAATAATTTTTTTGGGTGACGGGTCCCCTTTAAGAAGTATCTGGAGAACAGCAAGAAATTTGATAAACACTGAAACAATGTCATTAGCAATTCTGGACCCACACCAATCTTAGTAATAATGTATCAAGCTGACGGAACACAAGGCAGAATGGAATACTGAGACTGCCCCCTGGGGGAGAGATACAGTACAGAACTGGTAACAGAGTACACAGTGCACAAGTCAGGTGGGCCGGGTCCAGGGTATTTACTATAGGGTGTTCAGAAACAATCAATCTTTGAGTACAGCTTTACTACAGCGTGAGGACATATTAGCAACATATTTTACAGAAAATTGAACACAGCTGCTTTTTTATACATGCTACTTACTTTGGCAGCCCCTGCTGGGCTCTCTATAAAAACAAATGTTTTATTGGATACATTAAAGCCATTAGTGTTAAAAAGTATATATTTTTTTTAAAAACGTTGTATCTTTTAAAAACCAAACAGTCCCGTATGTTTTTTTTCTTTTATTTAAGGCTGGATGAAGAAGGGTTATAAATATTAAATAGTTTGAAAGTGTCTACCTCCTAGGGATCCAACGTTTTAACTGAATTGTTTTCCCTAAATTTTTTTCTCATAAAGTGACAAGTGTTTCTAAGGAAAGGGGAAGTAGAGGGGAAATTGTTCCCAAGTGCTTATTACAATATATCATTTTCCTCTGTTAGATTCTCATCATATATTTTCAATATAAGAAGCTTATATCATGTCTAGAATTTAAACCTTTTGGTATTCTAGTGTCCAGTGTTAGGATCCAAAATGCTTTAAGGTTTAATTTATGGATCACATCCCCTCCTCTAATGGGAAATTTAACCTGCTCAATTATTTTAACCTTTTAATCCTTAGTACCATTTGGGGAACATGTTATAAAATGTTTACCTTTAGGGGTTGTTACCTCTTTATTGGCAATGGCCCTAATGTGTTCCCTTACCCTGTCTTTCAGGCTCCTAATGGTACGACCCACATACTGTTTTCCACAGTGTCCACGCTCCAATAGGTACACCACACTTTTTGTATTGCAATTATAAAAGCCTCTATTCAGGAATATTCGTCCGGTGACACTGGATCTAAACCCAGTGCCCACGGAAATTACATTACAGGTTTTACAAACTGTGGCTCCACATTTGTGGGTGCCTTTCACTGATAACCAATTTCTCATCAGGTTCAATGGAGCAGTTGAAATTTTGCTTGGGGCCAATATTGTACCTTTAGCCCCAAGGCAAGTTTCAACTGTTCCATTGAACATTGATCAATGGTGATCAATGAAAGGGGCATATTTGATAGGCTGGGTGGTTGGCATCCCAGTATGTTCTGTTCATTTGTTGCAATTGGTGTTGGTGTAATTTTAGTATCAAATTTGGATATCAGCACTGGGGTATTTAAGAGTAGGTTTGGGAGTTTCTTGATAAAGGTCTGTGGTTAGAGCAACATGTTGTTCATATCTTTCAGTTGCTTCCAATCAGTCAGTGTCTTTTTTATTATATACTAGTATAATATATAAAGTTATGCTGTTTATAAAACTCTTGCTGACTTCTAATATGACAAGGGGTACATTATTTTTTAGCAATGAATCAATTGGTGTCATTAAGTACAAATTGTAAATAAGAGCACTAAAAAGCACCATATGTAACATTTTTCACGTTAAAATATTTCTTTTATATCCCAGCTCCCTGCTGTTATTGTGCTGTGTGATGCCAGTCAGTGGCATAACCATAGGGTAATCTGACCCCAGGGTCGTGGGGGAACCTGGGGAACAGGGGGACCAGGACCATGGGATCTGCTTCCTCTATAGCTTTAAAGCAGTGATCCCCAACCAGTAGCTCGTGAGCAACATGTTGCTCTCCAACTCCTTGGATGTTGCTCCCAGTGGCCTCAAAGCAGGTGATTATTTTTGAATTCCAGGCTTGGGGGCAAGTTTTGGCTCCAAAAAAAACAGGTGTACTGCCAAACAGAGTCTCAATGTAGGTTGACATAGAGGCTACTAAATGGCCAATCACAGCACTTATTTGGCACCCCAAGAACATTTTTCATGCTTGTGTTGCTCCCCAACTCCTTTTACTTCTGAATGTTGCTCATGGTTTCAAAAGGTTGGGGATCCCTGCTTTAAAGAAATCCCCACTGACAGCTACACTGTGAGCAACTATGAGCTGGGTAAACAAGGGGAGAGGGGATGCGAGAGGTAGGGTAATAGAGCAGGTGTCTGGGGGGAGGCCGTAAGATTGAAGTGTGTGTAGGGCCCCTCTGACATTCTTTTGCAGGGGAGCTTGGAGAGATCTAGATATGGTGCTGGTGCTAGTAAACTTGCAGTGTGTCGTAGATCAGAGAGAACTGTAAAATTCACTGTCAGCAGTCAGGTCCTGGACAGGGTGTACATTATTTCTTGTAATACACACTTTTGATGTGCTAAATGACATCACTGAGCACTGATTATAACTGAGAACGTCACTAAGGACATTTATACAGATATTATTTACAAGCTATTTACAGTATATGCATTATCATTATACATTGCTTGTCAAAACAAATTGCACATCCCCTTTATTAAGAGTAGTAAACCCAAATGAAAGATTTATATTTTTCAGCCGTAGCAGCAGGCTTATTTTTCCTCCCCTTGATTAAAGCATAGACTAACCAAACCTAACACCAACCACCCCCACTGAGCATTCTAAAGAGAAAACTTGTATAATGTAAAATATCAGTCATTGCGGTAACTGCGGTACCTGCATACAAATGATTTAAGAAATAGCTGATAATACTGTCGCTTGGCCACTAGATGGTACCAAAGCCATTCTTTAATGAAAAAGGCAACTATTCCATTGCAGTTATACTCTAGTAGCAGAGTGTTGCACCACGTCAGCTATAGATCAAAACCAGAAAATAAAGAGTAGGTGATACCTGTAATTGGTTAGTTTAAAAGAATATAAAATGTAAGCTTACAGGATCACTTAGGCCCCTGCATCAGGCACTAACGGAAAGATTATGAAGTATACAAACTAGTACAATAAAATCCATTCCCATGCAGATATTGATCAACCTCCCTCAGCTGGGATCCCTCTGCACAGTAAGACTCTGCACTCACTGAGATTAATGAAAGTCGGTGTACACTAAGCATTGCTTTTGTGTCAGCTTTTTACTTGCCACTAGCATAACACAAGGAATAGTTCACCTTTATGTTAACTTTTATTATGATATAACCAGGAATATTCTGAGACATTTGGCCCTTGTTTTTTATTTTATATGCTTACTTACATTATTTAGACTGGAAGATGGATAATCGAGGGCTTGAATAGAAAGACATCTATGTGTAGATATCTATGCATAACAGAGTAAACTTGCACTCTCTGCACAAGAACAGCCAAATTTCCAGTTAAAAATTAGTTCTGCTGTTAAATGTTTCCGCAAAACCGAAAAGCTGCCCCTGGTAACTTGTCACACACTGTTGTTTTTACCTTTTACCAGGAGTGCCACTGACTCATTATGAGAGCTACTACATACTGTACCTCCCAACATTTTGGAAATAGAAAGAGGGATAACAAGATTTGAAAAATTCTTGCTCACGCCCATTTTGTGGCCACACCCCCTAATTACAATGTTAATTTTACAAAATGTGTCAGCTTATGAAAGTTTGATTCTGTGGTTTGTATGTTTACAAATGAAAATCTTCATAGTCATGTTTAATTACAGTTTTGCTGATGAAGTTGAATTGCCCTTTAGTTTCCCCAAGAGACCTGCTTATCTAGTTACAATTGCTTCTTTGCTTTGTTACAAATGTATCGAAGTGCACCTGCTGAGTGTGCTGGGCTCTCTGACACAAGCCAATTATGTTTCAGAAACTTTGTATCTTTTTCTGGCTGTTCAGTACAGGAGATCAAAGAGAAAGTTGGGACATTTCAGTAACAAGTGTACAAGAGATCCTCTGCACTCAACCCATTATCAATAAATTTAAGACAGAGACATTTTGTGCATACTGCTACTAAAAAATGCCTTACCCTTTAAACAAAACAGGGATTGTTTGTCCATATATTGCAATATATTTAAGCTGGCCAACTACGTCATAGTCATCCCAT
Source organism: Xenopus petersii (assembly GCA_038501925.1). Classification (NCBI taxonomy): domain Eukaryota; kingdom Metazoa; phylum Chordata; class Amphibia; order Anura; family Pipidae; genus Xenopus; species Xenopus petersii. The sequence continues at coordinate 69,403,026 of CM076680.1, read as the reverse complement.
ATCTGGCCAGTCCTACACTTAATTTTCATCTGATTCATTAAGAATTCTATTGCTTCATTATACATTTTACAAAGGGACTAAGTTTTACCTGCAACTTACTAGCTGCTTTCAAAGTAAAACTCCCAACCTTGGCTGCCCTTTTATTAGACACCAGTGGGATCACCTGACTATAGCTGGGAAGGGTGGGAGCTACAACATGGAGCTGGTCACTGCTCCTGTATAACTATAACAAACAAGGGAAAGTTGTGCTCACCACTAATTTTTAAAACAATTAGGGGGGGGTGCAACGAGGCTGTGACCACAAAATACATATAGACAAATACAAGAGTCCTCTGCACTCAACTTATTATCAATATATTTAAGACATTGAGACATTTTGTGCATACAGCTACTAAAAATGACTTACCTTTTAAACAAAACAGGAATTGTTTGTCCATATGTTGTAATATATTTAAGCTGTCAAAAACAGGACCATAAATGATATTCAAAAGAAATGGGGAAAACATGTAAGAGACGTATGGAACTATCGCTTATTGCAAAATTATACCTATAAATATAAAGAGGATGATTGGGATAGAGAACTGACTAAATGGGAAATATTACTGGAAAGTAAAGAGGTCCCTAACAAAGTAGTATCAAATATATACAAACTTTTAATATCAACCATCCCTGCGGGCAATGACACAGCTCTTAGGGAATGGGAAAAAGACCTGGGTATAGAGATCCCCCCTGAGATGTGGAATAAGATCGTGCTACAAGCCCATAAATCATCTAGAGCTGTAAGAGTGAGGGAAATGAACTTTAAAATAGTAACTAGATGGCACCTAACTCCAAGTAGGTTGAATAGGATGTTCCCCATACTCACAGATGTATGCTGGAGATGTGGTAAAGAGAGGGGGACACACACACATATTTGGTGCAAGTGCAAAGAATTGCAGGACTATTGGGGCAAAATCCTTAAAGTAATAAAAGAAATAACTAACGCCAATTTCTCGCTGGATAACGCCCCTCTGATCCTGCTAAGCTTTGATATGGATAAGAAGGGACTATTAAGAGACCCACTTACCTTGCACCTGTTGGATGCGGCTAGGTCAATAATCCCAAGACATTGGAAGCAGAAGGGACCACTTTGTAGCACGGAATGGCAGTTGGAAGTAGAACATATCAGGAAAATGGAAGAAATAACACATATTATTCACAATAAGAGTAACATATACTGGGATATCTGGGGCCCTTGGATTAGGTATTTAAATAACCCGAGTTAAAAGTGGGATGTTAACTAGGGAGACTCCTCAGTAACATGGATAGGAACGCACCAGGGAGTGGATAAGGAAGGCAGGCAAAATAATTAAAGTAGTAACCGGTTCTAGCAACCCTAAAGGCCGGAGATATGGTCGGAGGGTGAGGTAGTGGAGGCCAGATGTACCCAGTGGCGCGACAGTCAGGGCCCTATATACCCCTATATATTCTTTTATTCTTTTACTTTATTCTATTCTATTCTTTTCTTTTTCTTTCTCTTCATTTATTTGTTTATCTATTTTTGTATGTGGTATTGTAATGTACTTGAAAAAATTTGTTAAAATAAATAATAAAAAAAAAAAAAAAAAAACAGGACCATCAGGTGAAAAACGGGACAGTTTGTAGGTATGCTTACTGGTCCAAAAGACGAATAGGATCACTTACTCTTTGGCCTCCTGCAAATCTCTGATTTATATCACATATGAAATCGGATCCAACGGCACAAAGGGGTACACAGAAATTGCATCCATTGACTGTCCAAATTTGCATCAGAGAAGTAAAATACAATATCATGGTTTAGTCGCAATGCTTTGTTCTTATTTACCATCACTTTACCAGAAAACTAAACACCAGGTTTTCTCATTCGACCTGCACTTGACCAATAAAGGCCGATTTTCTGCATGGGGCTCAATTTCAACTAAAATACAAAGGGGCGCTCAGGGTGAGGCCTAATTAAGGTAAAATGTGAAGGTAAATGATTATTAACTGTTTTGGCTATCCTTTAAACTATAGGCTAGTGTCTGTGACTTTAACTGCCAAAGCCTCTGGTTCATTCTTGTGAAAAGAAATAAACTTTCAGAAAGACAGAAGTTACCTGGGAAATGGCAGGATATTCAATTCAAAATCTATGTGATGACGTATCCAAAGACATGAAGAAGATAAATAGCGAAATTACCAAAGAATGCTTTGTTTTTCCCCTCTGAGTCATCTGCATAGTGTGTGTTGCTCATAAACTGGCTTTTAGCAGAGATCATCATTTTCCTTTGCAATGTAGCAATTTTAAAGATAACCAGTGTTTAAAGATCACAGAGTAATGCAAAAACTTGCAAGGAAAAAAAAAATAAAATGTCCCTCTGGATTATAATCACAACATTCACTGTGCCATCAATATAAGATCCATGAAAACGATATATACTATGTAAGTGAATGTTATCAAAATGTGATCACCTTCCTACTAGAGTTGTGTTTTCTGTAAATCTTGTCCTGGCAGCAACAAAGTACAGTATGGGACCTGTTATCCAGAATGCTCGGGACCTGGGGTTTTCCGGATAATGGATCTTTCCGTAATTTGAATTTTTATACCTTAAGTCTACTAGAAAATAATTTTAATATCAAATAAACCCAATAGGCCGATTTTGCTTCCAATAAGGATTACTTGTACCTTAGTTTGGATCAAGTACAAGGTACCGTTTTATTATTAAAAGAGAAAAAGTAAATAATTTATAAAAATTCTGATTATTTGGATTAAATGGAGTCTATGGGAGACAGCCTTTCCCTAATTCGAACTTTCTGGATAACGGGTTTCCAGATAATGGATCCCATAGCTGTAGTAAAATAGCTACACAAACTGCTAGCAGGATATTATCCATGGATTGTGTTATTGACACAGCCTGAGATATTACATGGTGCTCTGAGGATCTGACAATTTCATATTTGTTTATGAGCAAGACAATTTTTAGAACCTATATGCAGTATTGGGAGTCTGTGTTATAAATAGTGTGTATATTTGTGTTGGATTGTTCATTAATACATACTCTGACTTTAGGGGTTAATATGACAAATGTTAAATTACATCTCTTTTAACTCCAAGTACTCCAGTATAGTAAGATAATTTGGCGTTTTGCTGTTATTCATTATATTTTCTTTTAATGACTCTGCAAATCAGTATTAACAAGTGTCTGGTTACCAAACAAATGCGACAGAAACATATTTTGGTATTTAGTTGATTTAGGAATATGGCTGGACAAACAAAGCTGCCCAAGATGTGAATTTAGAGAACAATCGCAGATAATCAAATAAGCAAGTTTATTGCACGCACATATAAGTCCACCAACAATAATAAATACATTTCCTTCAATTCCATAAATCTGTTAGCGATACAGAAGGTCACATAGGAGCTTGAGAAGTAGGAATCACTATAAGATGAGGCTGTTGTTTCATTGCATTAGCTAAATATGATGACTTGCATAGGTAGGGTATAGAGTTTAATTCCCACCTGCAACACTGGTCCAAGGAAGCATCAACACTTATCCAAAGAAGTGCAAGCCACAAAGGCAGTACCTGAGGCCTAATGGCTGGGCTATTAGTTTTAAACACGAGGCACTGAGTTTGGATCCTACTTTCCCTGGATATTAACAGTGATGTGTTCCTGTCTCTCTAACTGGTGCTATTGCCCAGTATTACATTTCTTGAATGTTCATATCTCATCATCTTATAAGAGATAAAACCCATATTGGTACCCATGTCTATTTGACTAGTGCAGATGCTCTTTCTTACATTTCTTTGGATTTCAAATTATAATTTCAACACCCACGTTAGGAAGCAGCCAACCTGTATGTGAAGCGTGTAGACTAGCAGCTAATGTAAGGTGTTGTGTTTTCCTCAAAAAAGTGCTTGCTGTTTTTTGACTGGTACAATTGCCAATTCTTACAAGTTTTTTCAGCATTTGAATGGGGATCATTGACTCCAGCAGCCACAAAACCTTTGTTCTTTGCTGAATATAGAGCTGATGGGTGTGTCATTTCATCCAAATGAGTTTGACTGCAAGTACAGCTGCTACTGTTTTACCAGTTGGCTCAGGAAGGCTATGACCAGATGCTGCTGCTGCGGAGTCTGAGCATTAAGTCCCAGTAGAGATGAATAATCCAAGGACACAAACCCAATGAAGAAAGTCAGGGATAATAAGATTGTGGCAGAGGTAACATCAAAGGTGCAAGACGGACAGGCAAGTTAGACAGAGCAGCACTTGGCTAAGTATAGGATTGATAGGGTAGAGGTAGCTCATCCAGTTGATACTCTGCCTAAAGTAAAGGGACACCCAGCTAGACAAGGCTTCAGACTAGTGTTATACTGTCTGAGAGATTTCAAGTGGAAATAATCCGGACTACTTGCAAGTATCCCAACAAAGTTTGTATTAAACTACAAAGTCCCATCTGTGCAAGTTTACCAGTGTCCACTTTATTAATAAATGCTACTATTATAACTGAATTACTTCACATGCAAATGTTCTAAGTGAATATAATTGCTTTAGTTAAAAAAAAACTTTAGTGGATGAATTTAAAAAATACTTATTTGCAGCCTATTTGGTGTGGGTCAGCAACACCATCTTTTCCTCTACAAGTCATCACAAGAACCCAGCTTTAAAAAGGGGAATACTTATACTCATCCCAATATAGCACATGTAAATGCTTAGTATCTAGACAATGTTTTCTCATTGGCACCCACTCAGCTTGTAAATAACTGTTGACATTGTTTGTCATGTATCTGTGGGTAGGTGTTTAAACTTGTAATCTATGGAACACCTAGAGCAACCAATCAGCAAAGAGCATTTGCTGCTCACCTAGTTGAAAGTAATTTGATTGGTTGCTTTGGGCAATAAGACCAATGCAGTCTTTGCACATTCTATAACCTACCCCAAAATAGGTTTTATAGCTCTGGATCATTTGTAGAAATTACTTGGAGTGCCTACAGTGACTGATTTCTTTTCAAAGCATGAGAAAATGGTGTCTTTTATTTCAGCTTTTTTCTTGATTGAGAGTTTTTTATTTCTCTTTTATATTCAGTGCCACCTACTTTTCATCTGCCAACTGTCTGATCTGCCTCCTCATTTTTTCTCACTAAAAAGCCTTTGATTCCCTTTTCTTGTGTGTGCAGCATTATAACACTATCATTATTATGCATCGAGCCATTTCTTACTGTATTAACTTCCAGAGTCACCTTTTCCTGTTTTACTAAACGTATTCATGGTTTAAGACTTAATATATTTTTAACTAGATAGCATGTTTCATGAAGTTATCAACCCCACAAATATCTCCACAAGATGGGAAAATTGTTATGAGTGTGATGGTTTGCATTCAACTAGAACCATAGCAACCAGAGGAAGCAACTAGAAAATAAAAGAACAATACAGATGCAGCCACTTTGGTTTGCCTGTTTGACACAGAATAACTAAACACATATATCCCACTTATCCCATTTAACACAGAAAATTGTGTCACAGCATCCCATCTAATTAAACCATTCCCCATTGTGAACAATGGTGCTTTGGTATGCTAATGAAAAGGTTAAATGCATTAAATGAGTTAAGATGACTTTAGATAACACAGTTTCTTTAATTAACCCTGAGTCATGACGCATTTAACTCACAAATCCTAGTGGCTTCATCTGTACATTTATTTAAAAAAAAACAGCTGTTCTGGTGTTGTAACATTTCTTATCGATTAAGTTGCATTTTTTCTGACAATAATAAAAGCCCACTAAGGACAATTCACTCTCAGGCCTGTCTAGATTAAACCCCTATGTTGTTTATTAGTTTATAGGCACATTTCTTCTAGATGTTCTCAAGATGTCTGGCAAGGGACTTAGGGTTGGCCTGCATCCACTACCTGTGAACACCAAGCCCAGGTTCATCCTCTCTCCCAGCAGTTCTGTTAAACTCTTTTTCCTGTCCAGGCCCCCTGACCCTCCAGCCAGGATTGCTTCTTGAGCAGTGATATAGTCCCATGACAATAACATTGGCTGGAAGTTTCCAGAGGCAACAGAAAAGCTGATGATCAGGGATATCAAACACCTACAAGAGAAAAGCAGAAAACAACAAAGGAGAAATACATTAACAAGTAGTAGAATAAACTGAAAACCTCCCCTTTCATCTTATAACTTACTGTACTTCCAGGAGATAAGTAAATCCAGTCAGCTCGACTCCTTTCTCAGGAAAACTGTATACAGTATAATTTCTGCCTGTGAAGTACTCATGAAATTTTGAATTACCAATACAATGGCAAGAGAAAGAAATAAAGACAAATTACCAGTTAAACAAAACGTTTAATCACATAATTATACCATCTATTTTCTATTTCTCATTCCAGAGCCAGGATGATTTGCATCATTGGATTTTAAGATTCGGCTTGGCGAAATAAAAGAAAACGCATTTGCCTTTTTTCTAGTTAGTTTTACGGAAGGGCAGCACTTTTATTTGTGTTTATACCAATTTATCTCAATAGCAAAAAAATTTGTTGAACTGTTTTATAAAGTATATTTAAGCAGGCAGTCATGCAAGAGTTGGGATATTGGATACTTAATCACTCATACTGATGTCCAAAACTGCTCTGATCCAGTGGACTGTTCATCCAACAAATGTGTGACCATTAACCTCAAATATTTGTGGTTTGAAAGGCAGAGTCTCATTAGTAAGTCAGGTGATAAGGAAAAACAACAAAAATCTGGTCTTAGAATGAATCTGTGTGTTTAGGTTGCTGTAGATTGCTAGCTCTACAAACTACAAAAACATTATACAAAAGCATAATAAACTAAGGTTGAATTTATGCCTTGTTTTATATTTATGTTTGCCTGTTCTTTTTTTCTCTGATACTCCATTGGTGAGCTCACTGTTGAATGATTACCATATACTCTGTTCTCTCGCAGGCAGAGTGCTATCCCCCGTGTGGGGACCACTAAGTGCTGGTGATCTCATAAGCTTGTAAAGCCAGTAAAATGAATGGAGAACTTTGAATGCTTGCTAAGGGATCACATTCAAAATTTCGTCCTAGGGAATGGTATTATGAGCAGCAATCAACATGGCTTTATGAAGGATTGGTCATGTCGGACAAATTTCTTTTTATGACGAGGTAAGTAAGATGCTGGACAGTTGGGGGGCAGTAGATGTGATCTATTTCGATTTTGACAACACAAATGACTGCTTTCTAAACTAAGAGCTGTTTGGCTTAATGAAGTCGTTTGCACATGGATCGAAAACTGGCTACAAGATTGAGTATAGAGGGCGGTTGTTAATGGTACATTAGATGGAGTAAGGTTCTTAGTGGGGTCCCTCAGAGCTCTTTATTGGGTTCACTTTTATTTAACTTGTTCATTAATGATTTAGGGGAGGCAGCACCAATTCTAATTAATGCGCCACCTGAGGAGGTTCCTTCAATGTCACCCCCCCTCGCCGGCAGGAACACTATTGCGAAGAGCGCAATTGCACTCTCTCGCAATAGTAAAGCCGAATTTCCGGTTTAAAAAACGGAAATTCGGCTCTTAAAGGTACCAGGAGCGTTTTTTTGCCGCCCCTGGATACCTCTCCGGCATTGCCGCCTGAGGCGAGATTCTCAACTCGCCTCATTGGCAGCGTGGCCCTGATGGGAGGGTATTGTAAGTAATGTATCAGGGTTTGCATATGACAAGAGGTGCTTAAGGGGGTGATATGATAACTATGTATAAATATATGAGGGGATCATATAATAAGCTCTCCAATGCTTTATTTACCAGTAGGTCCTTCCAGCTGACAAGATGGCATCCATTCTGTTTAGAAGAAAGGAGGTTCCATCTAAATATTCAGAAGGGTTTTTTTTACAGTGAGAGCTGTGAAGATGTGGAATTCTCTCACTGAATCAGTTGTACAGGCTGATACATTAGATAGCTTTAAGAAGGGGTTGGATGGCTTTTTAGCAAATTTGCGAATACAGAGTTATGGAAGATAACCCTAAATAAAGTAACTTTTAACTACGGAAACTGGTTCTCCAGAGTGCTATCTACTATTTATGGAAGATAGCTCATAGTACAAGTTGATCCAGGGACTAGTCCAATTGCCGATTGTGGAGTCAGGAAGGATTTTTCCCCCTCTGAGGCAAATTGGAGAGGCTTCAGATGTTTTTTTTTGCCTTCCTCTGGATCAACCAGCAGTCAGTCAGGTTATATACAGACTTAAGGTAGAACTTGATGGACGTGTGTCTTATTTCAACCCAACTTACTATGTTAATGTGTTACTGTGTTATTTTACTTTGCACAGATAATGCTTCCCAGATCCACCATTATAAATAAGCACTATTATAAATACTTTAAAAGTAACTCTTACATGAATTTCTGTTACATTAAGACTGTAGGGTTGTCACCTATTTACCTCTCTCTCAAAATGCATTTTAGACTGCACTGGGTAGCTGTCAAAACATCCAATATGCTGTGTTTCAATGCTGTGAATAATTCGTTTTTGCACCCAAAAATATAATGTAAGTGGTATATGATTCATTAGTAATTAGAGTGTATTCCGCTGGCTCACCTGCGGGGATGTGCACCACCTCCTCTCTTCTGCTTGGCTCTCTCTACTGTTATGCACCGGGTTTGACACGGAATTCAAATATTTAAAGGCGCCACGCACAATTCTCCCTGCCCAACATAGCTCTATTTCCTGATAATAGTTCCTGGGTATGATTTGTGTCTTATTATTTGTTCCTTGACCTCTACCTGTTCCTTACCTCTGATTGTTCGCTGCCTGTCCTGACGTTTGCCTGTTCCTGACCTTTCTTTCGGATTCTGGTCCTGTACTGCATTACTGTTGGTTTTGACCCCAGCCTGTGACCTCAACTACATCTCTGACTCCTAAATCTGTATTGCACTGCCTGATTGGTATCAACCTCAGCCTGACCCTCGACCATAGTCCCTCTTCCCTTGTCTGCCCAGAACACTCCCCTTGGTCCTCTCACTTTAAGACCTGGCGCCATTCGAGTAGTGGAGGGCAGAAGCGTGAGCCGAGACTGGACCTTGATGTTAGTTCTGGGTTTTTTGGATACCATACATTACACAGAAATGCAATAGTGCCATGATGCCTATAAAGGCAGGAGTTCATTGTTGAAGTTACATTACTTAGAGCTGTGAATTTTTGAGCAGCGTCTGGGGTGCCGGTATGGCTCTTTCTGTAGCTGAAAGGTGGTGTCACAACCCACTGCCACCATTACCAGCAGGGCTTGAGGACAGTCAGATCCATGTTTTGGCGGACAAATGGTGTTATAAAAGTGTGAAAAATGAAGGCTGGAAGCTGGAACATCCATCTTTAAATGGAGGGAGGTCAAGTGGCACCACTAAATACAGATCTTGCCTACTTACATTCTGACAGACCTAAAAAATCTTAACCATTAGAAGATGTCTTCTTTAGTTGCTCAGCATAACCAGCACAGATGCTTTAGAATTTAATGGGTATAGTTTTTTAATATAATTTATATGCTAGCTGGAAATCCTAGTATTGTTGTCATTTTGGTGAACTTGTTGCTTTTTTCATTCTGCAGCAAAAACATTCAGCTGTTTATTTCCTATTGGTCTGTGTTCATTCACATTTTCTCCATTGTTATCATGTTTCAATATCTTGAGGAAATGCCAGCTAAATATGGCATGTGTCGTAATGAATAGTTATCAACAAAACAAAGTAGAAGTCCATTTTGCACTCTGTCATTGGTTTATTTAACTGTTTCATGGATATGATGCCCCACATCTGCTAGATCACAAGGTGGTGGTGGAGAATTTATACCTGTACCTGGTTTTGATGAGTAATAATCACAGTTCTGTTGTAGAAAGTTGAAGCAGTTCTAAATAACAAAGCCAACAAACATAGGCATGGGCAGTGCCCAGCTCCTGCTGTGTTCGGAGGCCAATGCCTCTACCAGCTAATACTGAGCACCACCCATGGACAGGAGAAGTCTGAAAAACCTGCAGAGCCTCAAAAAGGTCTCTTGATTATTTTGGAGTCAGAAAGGCTTTTTCCCTCCTCTGAGGCAAATTGGAGAGGCTTCAACAGGGTTTTTTTGTCTTCCTCTGGCTCAACTAGCAGTTAGGAAGGTTAAAATAGATTAGGGATGCACCGAATCCACTATTTTGGATTCGGCCGAACCCCTGAATCCTTCACGAAAGATTCAGCCGAATACCGAACTGAAGCCGAACCCTAATTTGCATATGCAAATTAGGGTGGGAAGGGGAAACCATGTTTTACTTCCTTGTTTTCTGACAAAAAGTAACATGATTTCCCTTCCCGCCCCTAATTTGCATATATAAATTAGGATTCGGTTCATCCAAGTCATGGATGAGATTTATTTTGAGATGCAATCTCACAGTTTATCTTGTGATAACTCTATTGAAGTCTATTGGAACAACTGGAACTGAGTCTCATCCAGGAGTTTTCATGTGATAAAACATGAGATAACTTTTTCTCACTGAATCGAATATGGCCCAATATTTAAAAACTCAGTTGACTTGAAATGGAAATAAGGAAAAGAAGAAGAGGTTGACCAGCTACAAGATGGATAGTTTCAATTAGCAACTTGCCATTAGAAGGCTAAAACAAAAGAGAAGACATTCTGGACAAAGACTTTCTATGCGGTCACCAGGAGTCAAAATTGAGTTATGACACAAATAATAATCATTAGTGGGTATAATAAAATGTGTGTGTGATATTATGCCATACTTTCCATCAATATCAAAATCTTAAAAGCCTTAACAAAACATAAAAAAATGCAATGAACATAAAATTGATCTGATATTGCTAATTGCTCTAAACGGGATATAACCAAGCCCCCTATATTCCTTTGCCTTGCTTACACTTATTTCCTTGTGTTGGTTTTCTATCTAAATATATCTGATTGTGACATGTTCCTGGTTAACTGAACTAAAGTGTGGGCAGATGGTCTGTAAGAATGCTGAGTCACTTCCACCTGAGTGAAAAATGACATTACAGCTAGAACTCCTGCCTGGCAGTTAGCACTCTAACCTAAGCATATCTGCAGAGAACAATGATCTAGCAGCTGTTAACTTTGTGTAATCCAAGTATTGTATATTGATGTTTTCTGATGTTTATGCTACACATTTTTGCATCTTCACAGATTTAAAACGATTCCAAAAAAACAAAAAGAGTCCAGGGTACATCTGTGAGTTCCCAATTTATACGTTACAGTAGTCTATTTCTATTTTGGCACCAAACTAAATCACTGGCAAATATTTGTCTAGTAGCATCTAGTCACAGCATCAATTCTTACTGGCTGATATTAGACATAGAAAGCGCTCTCCTTCTTTCAATTAAACAGACAAGGAGCTTCAAATATGTGGTGAAAATGTGTATCTAGTGCTCCATTACATATTTGCTCTTCACAAACGATCAAGCATTCAAGAATTTAGCTTCCTGCAACATTCCCATATAACTGATTCCAGTCTCTAAACAACCTGCACAATATTTCTTCATAAATAAACATATTCAGAGAGTGCATATACATAACAACTTGTTGTGGAGGCCAAGAAGTTGTATCCAATGAACAATTTACAATACAAGGCTAAGTAAAATACAAAGTAAAAGTACAATGGAAGTGTAACTGGCCAAGTTAGCTTCAAACAAAAGAGAGGGGTATGATTAATGCCCATTCCCTCGTCCCCTGTTTCACTCATCATTTAGTATCTATGCAAGTGTAAGTATTTACAAAAACAGGGAGTTTTAGTTACAGTTATCATAAAATTGACAAGTGACCATACCAAGCCAAGGAACCCCATATGGTCATCCCTAACTATTTACCTCTGGTCATTTTTCAAAGCCTAGCACCGCTCTGCATAGTAGCACTTCTTGAAATAACCAAGGGACTTAATCTTCCTCTAAAATTAACTTTTAAAGTAGATAGACTGCCAAGACAAAACTGGTTCCAGGGGCTTAGTCCTCCCTGGAGATTGCCCGGACCTCCAGTCATTTTTAAAGGCTTAAGGGGGTGCTATAACCACATGTAAGTGTGGCCATTCGTCCTGCAGAGCAACTCTGCTAAAGTACAAAAATAAACAAAAATGAGGTTGTGGGAGCACTCACAGGCTAAGTCTAATGCATAACTACAATGGACGTGTGACTAATCTGGCCAAGTTAGCTACAAATTTCATTGCGGGGAGGATAATAAACAGTGGCGTAACTACTGGGGGAACAGGGCCCCCCCCCCCCGGCAGACCGTGTCCCGCTGTAGCCGGCTGCAGTCGGCTGCAGCCACAAAGAAAATCGGCACAGATGGGGGTGGGGGGCCTGGCTGCACGGCCCACACCAGGGCCAGTCCCCACCTTGTAATGTTACTGATAATAAATGACTAGTGAAACAGTGGACCAGGCAATGTGCACTGATCAAACTTTTGTATGTTTGTATCCAATAAACAATTTATCAAAAGTGCGCAACTAAGAAAAGTGACGTAACTAGATATAACTGGGCCCCACAGCAAATTATTTTTCATGTCCCCAAAATGTGTAGAGGTTGAATTGTTTTACCAATATTTATTGAAACTGTATATGAATTAATGGGGGGGCTGAAGCTACTGGGCCCCCCTGAAGCCACACGGTCTGCTTCCTCTGTAGCTACTCATCTGACTAAGAAGACTATAAAGGCATATTTAATAGTAATGCATAGGCTGGTTCAAAACCCACAGGACCCACCTGTTTACCTCTGGATTGGGAAGGTTTGACCTGAGACATTGGCACCCATGGTCCATACTTTTATCAATTTTTCATTAAAGAGTTATGGTTATAGTTTTCCTTATAATGTGGACTGTTATTGATGTCTGGAACAAGTTATGATCATCTGGCATCAAAGATGCTGCAGGCAGATATATGGAACATACATTTAATAGGATCTGCTGGTCAAACAGATGATGAATTGCCTATTGCTTATAAACCTGTGCATATTACATACATGATAATGCTCAAAATCGTTCTCGTCTCATAATTTTTTCAATAATTACTTTATGCTGCTTTGATTATTCTTGGCAAATCATCTTACTGTAAGGTTCTATTAAATGGCCTTCCTTCCAGAGACTGTCATATCTGCAGTCCATAATGAACACTGCGGCTAGGCTCATACACCTCAACAACCGCTCTTCCTCTGCCATGCCAATCTGCCAATTCCTGCACTGGCTTCCGCTACATTTCAGAATAAAGTTAAAATTAATGACCCTGACATTCAAAGCACTTCATAACTCTGCCCCACCCTACATCTCTGAACTCATCTCTATATACTCACACAACCGCTTACTATGCTCCTCTACTGACCTGCTACTCAACTCTTCTCTCATTACCTCGTCACATGCTCGCATTCAAGACTTTGCAAGGGCTCCACCCCTTCTCTGGATTTCTCTCCCACGGTCTGTCTGTCTTTCTCCCAACCTTTCTGCTTTCAAGAGATCTCTTAAAACATACTTATTTAGAAAAGCCTACCCTCACTCTTCTTAACTACCAAATGACCTCTCTCACCTGCTTATTTCTGATATTGCTCACTCCCATACCTTGTGTCTTATTCCCTTCCCTTTAGATTGTAATCCATTTTGCACAGGGTTTTCATCACCTTTTGTACCTTTATTGGTTGTGGTGTATGTAACTTCATATGTTCTATGTATGTAATTCATGTGATATAGCTGTGTAAAGACATTTACTTTACAGTGCTACAAAATATGTTGGCGCTCTATAAATTGTTTGACATATGTATAAATTATAACTTACGCTAGAAAATATCACATTAACTTGAATTACAATATGAGGCCATTTGCTACCCGTCATGAGCAAGAATTCTGTTTAAGGCTTCAGGGTAAGAGTGGTCTGAAAACAGAACTGATATTAGTCATGCATGAGGCTGCTGAAAATACATGGAAGTGCAATGTAGGATCAGCTGGCAGCCAAAAGAGCAATTCAAGCTGTCGGAGCAGAAATACAAGTTGTTTTATGGATTAAGACTGGCTGTCATTTGTGTGATATTTGGATTTCAAATACTTTGCTTCATTAAAAAAAGGAATTTCGCAAGAATAAGTGACACTACTTGAGGAACAAAATAGTAAAATGTTTCTTGAAAGCAAATGAGCCTAATACAGTTTAGTTAATGGCAATATTATTAGATTCCTGCTAATACTTCACTAAAAAGCAATGCTGCCACAAAAACTTGGCTCGATTTGAGGCGTATTATATTTGAGACATTAAACTGTGCCTCATATTTAAGAACCAGTTACACCATAAAAACAGAATAATATTCATTAGAAATAACTCTCATACATGTCAGATTGTAGAAGTCTGTGGGCTCTGGCGGGTTTGGTCCAACTTCCGCAGAAGATTGTAGGCAGGCTCAGGTAGAGCTCTTCCTTCTGCTGCAGCATGGGCAGGAGGTAAGATTCGGGTTGGGAGGGCTTGGGGTAGGGTCAGGCGTGGGTCATTTTTTTTGACTCGCACCCCACTAGTCAACCAATAAAGTTCTTCCTTTCCCATCTGAGCAAACACTTTCTGGAGAATGCATTTCCACTGCTCCAGAACCTACTGGTAGTAATGTTTACAGCACTGCAGCTGACTCTTGCCATTGCTCAGTCATGTTGGGCTTGTGTGCAGCTGCTTGCAAATAAAATAACGCTTCTGATGAATAGTTCTAGTGCTCCTGTAGAGTGACATTGGGATTTGTGTGGTCATATAATGTATACACACATATTTTAGACATGTAGACTCTTTCATACACTTTATTTTAACAGATTGATGCCTGTGATGCCCTCTCTCACACCCCAAATTGGTATGCAGCAATGACCCAGGACACAGAAGCCTGAACTTCCTTTTGTAAGTGCAAAACAGGTTTTCTTTAACTGTGTTCATATGAGAAATATCAAGTACACATATGCAATGAAGATATTTCAATTACCCCTATGAACTTCCTGATACTCATTTAATGATGTGATGTGTAACCCCCCCCCCCCCCCCCAGTGGAATATTCACACTATCCTAAGCCCTGAAGAAAGCATGTCAGGTTTTTTTTTGTTTTCTGTTAGATGTGACTGAAAAGAGTGGGCTAGGTTTGGCTTTAAGCACATTTGGCTCCCTGCCTTACAATAAAATCAGATGGAATGTAAATGGTTCAGAAGGATGTATAAAGTATCCTGATATTTCCAGATACAGTTTGTTTCTAGAAGATAGCCATAGGCTATGATTTGCTGTTTTACCATAGAAACATGGTTTTTAACAACTTCCCTATATTAATGATTAAGTATTTATTTGACCTTGTTTTGAAAACAATGCCAATTGACGCCATTCTAAGTCCTAAGTTGCCATTCTAAGGACAAAGTCTCCCAGATGATTTTGTAACCTCATTCTCAAATAGATAGTTAATCATATAGATATAGATGACGATAATAGATAGATGATAGATAGATAGATAGATAGATAGATAGATAGATAGATAGATAGATAGATAGATAGATAGATAGATAGAGATTAAATGCAAAAAGGAAAAGTTGTGGGAGCACTCCATGGCTTAATAAAATAGATATAGATTAAGTATAAACAGATAACAAAGATACTGTATATAATATATTGATAGCTAAAGATAGATCAATAGAGATAAATAGATAGATAGATAGATAGATAGATAGATAGATAGATAGATAGATAGATAGATAGATAGATAGATAGATAGATAGATGATAGATAGATAGATAGATAGATAGATAGATAGATAGATAGATAGATAGATAGATAGATAGATAGCAAACACAGCAAAGCAATTCTCAGTCAATGTGTCTATTGAACAAACAAAATGATAAACAATATACACAGCACAGCAGTTCTGGCTATGGTTTAATATATCAACCTTAGCAGCAAGTGAATCATTTTACTTTTATTCAAAATAACGATACGAGACAACCTGCAGCTTTTAAGAATGTTTATTTAACTGGCATGAAAATGAACACGTGGGCAAAGAAGGCATCTGATTATAGAATGCGGGGAAAGCTACAAAGCTAATGTTCAGCAATCTATTTGCATATTAACAGCTTTGTCCAATTCAGAAGTGACTACAGCACAAAAGGGAAACAAGGGTTTCTTTATTAATAGCAGAATACTACAAGATTAGTATTCACCTCAAAAACAAGAAAAGCAACCAGCAATAAAATGGCAAAAAACAAAGTTTGGCTGTCACTTTAAATACATATCAATATGCTTTTGTGCCTAAGCCTTATACTGTAGCTGAATAAAATGATTAAAAACATAATGATAAGTACCAAGTGTAAAAGAACATGCAGGGAGCAGGGAGCAGCCTGTGGGTTTGCTGCTGTTGTTGAACTACAGAGCATTCAGCTACGGATGCTGGGAGTTGTAGTACTATAACTGCACTGTTCACTGCTGATCTAGCCAGAAATGCATAGTGTTATATAGTTCAACACATAACTAGAAAAGCTTTCTTTTATAAACATGCCAGCGAGTGGCCAATTTAAAAAAACAATTGCAAAAGGGTCATTATTCTAAACACTGTTTCATATCAAACACATTTCCAGTTTCTTGACCGCGGCAGTCGAGAAAGTTTTAATTATGAAAAAGAGGGGGTAAATAGCATCGGCTTCATAGAAAACATCTGCTTTTCGCTTAACAATTTGACAAAGATTGCGGTAAATAAGTGCCTGAGGAATGTAAAATGAATGGATAGAAGGGTTTTGAACAAACACTGCAGATCACAAGTATTTACACAGTACAGCATATACACACACAACACAGGTAAGTGCAGGTATCAATGGCAAGTCATACAATATTTAACTTTATGTCATATCTTCCAGTACTCAGTTCAACTTCACCCCCAGCTAAGTCCTTCTAAGAAAAACACTGTCAGTCATTTTTGTTCCAATGATATATTATCTAATTCTATGATATCAGTGCTTGAGGGAAAAGGTAACAAAACACACTACATTCTTTAGCGGAATGTCATTTCCAGGTTACTAGGTATTTCACTTTCTACAGGCTTCTCTGGTTTCACACATTCATTCTGGATTTTTTCTAATGACCCTTTAAATTCAAGGGGGTGCAAAGCCCATATAAAATGTTGTATATTTCAAGTATATTACTATAGTACAGGTATGGGACCTGTTATCCAGAATACTCGGGACTTGGATAAGGGGTATTTCCATAATTTGTATCTCCATACCTTAAGTCTATTAAAACATTACTTAAAAATTCATTAAACCTAATAGGATGCTTTTGCCTTCCATTGGGATTAATTCTGTTTTAACTGAGATCAAATACATGGTACTGCTTTATTATTTCAGAGAAAGGAAATCATTTTTAAATTTCAATTATTTGATTAAAATTGAGTCTATGGGAGATGGTCTTCCTGTAATTCAGCTTTCTGGATAACAGGTTTCCGGAAAACAGATCCTGGATCTGTACTTGAAGTGCACTGCTGTTTTCATTTATTGTTTCCCTAATATGTAACTCGTTATTTTTATTCTTTACTGTGTATCTGCATAGCCGCACAAATAATGACTAATTTCTCCAAGCAGCATTTTCTTGTTTTTAATACACTGAATATTTTCTGGACAACCTGTTGTTAGGTTTGGTGTTAATATCATCAAAAAACAGGGTTTAAGTGCTCAGCTAGTGTAAATTTCTACTGTTCTTTAGTGAATCAGTTCCTTTGAGTCTTTTCACTGCTTCACGTATGGGACCTGTTATCCAAGGAGCTTCAAACCTTAAGTCTACTAGAAATATATGTAAACACTAAACAAACCTTAAGTCTACATTAAATAGATAAAAAATTGAATTAAACCCAATAGGATTGCTTTGCCTCTAATATAGACAGGCTCTGACAGGGCAGGCGGGACAACGGGGAAAAAAACGGTAGGCCCTGCAGGCCTAGACCGCTGAGCTCCCTCCCCCGACTCGCTTAAAGGAGAAGGAAACCCCCAGGGCGCAAAACCCCTCCCCCCTCCCCTGTGTTGCCCCCCCTCCCTCCTCCCCCCTGGCCTACCTGTCCCCCTGGGCAAATGCCCCTAACTTGTTACTCACCCCTCTGCGCAGGTCCTGTCCACGGAGTTCACAGTCGCCATCTTCTCCCACGCGCGTCTTCTTCCTGCTCTGACCGGCGTTTTCTGGCGCATGCGCAGTAGGAACAGTTACCGGTACGGCTCTACTGCGCATGCGCCGAATGTCACGAAGTTTTCCGATTTCAGTTCGTGACATTCGGCGCATGCGCAGTAGAGCCGTACCGGTAACTGTTCCTACTGCGCATGCGCCAGAAAACGCCGGTCAGAGCAGGAAGAAGACGCGCGTAGGAGAAGATGGCGACTGTGAACTCCGTGGACAGGACCTGCGCAGAGGGGTGAGTAACAAGTTAGGGGCATTTGCCCAGGGGGACAGGTAGGCCAGGGGGGAGGAGGGAGGGGGGGGCAACACAGGAGAAGGGGGGAGGGGGGTTTGCGCCCAGGGGGTTTCCTTCTCCTTTAAGGTAGATTTAATTTATGAACAATCAGGGCAGGGCGGGTGGTAGGGGCCTCTTGGGGGGTGTGGCAGTCCCAGTGGACCCTGCACCCACCAGCCCAACCCTAAATATAGATTAATTACATCTTAGTTGGGGTCAATTATAATATGTGTGTGTGTGTGTATATATAGTGTATATATATATATATATATATATATATATATATATATATATATATATATATATATATATATATATATATATATGTGTATGTATACAACTTACTTATATGGTTGAACTGATATTCGGACTTTATTTTCTGTCAATAATTAGTCAGGGCCTAGTGATGTGGCTGATAACCCGTGGGTCTGGCATGTTCAGGCCGACCTCGCACCCCCCTTTTCGGGTCACGGACGGGTGTGGATTGAGCTCTTCTGACCTTCCAAATGCCTGCTTCCAACTTCCGGGTTGAACTTTTATAGGAACTTTTACACCTCTAGCCCACCCCTTTTGTGACATAATTGGCGGGGCGCGTGGGTCTATAAAAGGAACCTGGAAATCAGGCTCGGGAGGTGGGAGGGTGAATGACGGGCAGGTGTAGGTAGGAAAAAGCCCAACCCGCACATCACTATCAGGGTTAGGTTGTAGAATATTTTTTTGTTCACCTAGACACTAGCAGGCAGAAATAATAAGTTAACCAAAATATCTGATTTTCCCACCCTACTAAAGTTCACTGGCCATGCTTACATCTATACAGCAGCTATTTGCTAAATAAAATTGCACGTTTTGCTGTGCTCGCTGTCTTACTTGTTTCTTCTCTACCTGCCACTGTGACTAATGTCAGTTCTCTTGTGCGCAGGTGGCGAACAAACATATATATTGGGATGCACCCAGTGGTGTAATGCGATATTACTGGGCCCCGCAGCAAATTATTTTTCAGGCCCCAAAAATGTCCAGGCTTATTTTACCAGTATACATTCATATACATTCAAATGTATATGAATTAGGGCCTCATTGGGCCCCTATACCTCCTGGGCCCCCCTGCAGCCTCAGGGTTTGCTTCCTCTGTAGTTCCGTCCCTGGATGCACCGAATGCATTATTTGGCCAAATATTGAACCTAATCCAAACCCTGATTTGCATGCTCTGTGCATAACTTATATAAAATGGCTAGCAGTAAAGCCAATTCCTAGAAAACAATTTCTCCTGCAGGTCAGACCAAAAAGCTGAGCACAATATAAAGCCTGCTGTGGGCAAGACTGGGAGGGCTTACTGTTTTTAACTAAGTGCAGAGCACAGAGGTCCTCTTATGTCAGAGATTTAAAGATGCCATTAATTTAGAGATGTCAGTAACACTTAAATGGGAAAATTGCAAAAATTAAAATGTAACATAAGCATCAACACACTGAAATAAGACACTTTCTAAATACTATCAGTTGAAAATTCTATACAGTTTATGAAATAATCAAGTTATTCTTCACTCTCTCACTCAGCAACCTGTCACTCTTCATGATCTCTTTATGTAGACGTTGGTTTGATTTGCAGGTAGGTCTAACATGTCATATAGGAGGGGTTTCCTTTCCTAGCAGATGTTTTAGAGTTCACACTCAAAAAACCAACTCTAGCTCAAACAAAAGATAACAAAATATCGGACACACCCTGCATGTAGAGAAACAGGAGACCGCTATTTGGAAAGCATGAGCTCTAATACATTTTCCAGGCAAAGAGCGCAAACCCCCCCAAAGGATGTCAATCACAATCAGACTTCACTTCCTGAGACAGGTTGCTGACAGGGGGAGAGTGAAGAGCAAGTTGATTATTTTAGAAATGGTACAGAATTTTTAATTGATTGTATTTAGAAAGTGTTTTATTTCAGTTAGATGAGACTTATATTACATTTCCATTTTTGGGATGGATGGCCTTTAAATCCTCGTCTGTGATGTCTGCCCACTACAAAAAGTTGGAGAGCGTGCATTATCATTAGACTTGGAATGAAAGAGCGAATTAGAAAGGTACATCTGTTGAAAAGTTACAAACTAATTACAGATATAAAAGAACCCAACAAAGTAGCAGTCTCTGAAACAGAGAAAATGCAGTCCAGATAAAACTACTGGCTTTCATGCCAGTTGGCTATAAAACAGCACAGTCAGTTTTGTGCATCTTAATTTCCATGGAGTAAGGGGAACATTAATATACATATTACATAAGGAACTGGTTACCTTAGCACAGGAGCAAGCTGGTATCAATGAACATTAAAAAAAAAAAAGTCTTGCAGATTGTATCAGTGTGCAGAACAAGTAAGGATCCCACATTCAAATAAATTAAGAATCCCCAAAAAGATTAAAGCAACAACTCAAGCACAGTTCAATGTATGCAATTTATTGGTATGCATTGGATGCACAAAAACCTAACAACACCATAATAGCCTAACATGTTTTGAGTAAACTTGAATAACAACAGCCAAATCTCTGGGTAAAATACAAGCAATCAATTCATAACAGAAATATCACTAGTGTGACTACTTTTTAAGCAATCCTCATCTCTACTGTTGTGCCTCTGGCAGTTTATGGGTTGTTCACCTATAAATTAACTTTTAACATGACGTAGAGAGTGATTCTCTGATTTTTCCAATTTGTTTTAATTTTTTTTTATTTTCTCTCCAGTTTGTAATTTCAGCAATCTGGTTGCTAGGGTCCAAATTACCCTAGCAACAACGCACTGATTTGAATACGTAACTGGAATATGAATAGGAGAGGGACTGAAAAGAAAGATGAGTAATACAAAGTAGCAATAACACTAAATGTACAGAGCATCTGCTGGGCTGTGTAAAGGGCCCGTAACTATCACATTATGAAATTAAGGCAGATGCCTTTAAATACTGAAGTCAGGGTCAGACTGTGCTGGTTGGACAACCAGAAATAAACTGGTGACCCTGGTTCCTTTGGGCCCCGCCTGCCCAGACGCGCTCTTGTACCCGCACTTCTTTCTGCAGCGCCGGAAAATGGATGTACTCACGTGCGCTGGGGGGGGGGAGGTATCAGAGGCACAGAGTAGTTTGTGTCTGGGGGGCCCAGGGGGTGGCATGGGGGGCCCCTGAGGCTGCAGGCCCGGTTCGAACCTGACTGAAGTTTATTAGTTAAAAAATGAAGTATTTAACTACTGTGCTGCTGATTTCACGGAATGGCAAATGTCATCAGGGCCGGATTTACATAATGGGCGCTCCTAGGCCCACTGCCATCTGTCCCCTGTCCCCTCCCCTATATTCGTGCAAATTGTCATCATCTGAACTGGAGCAATGGGGATAGGAGTGCGGGAAATTACAAAATGATTGTTTATCCAGTGTATCCCCTGTGTTTTTGAACCAATGTGGGTGTGGTTAGGCAGCATGCCGCCCCCCTAAAGTCCTGCCGCCCTAGACCCAGGCCTAGGTGGCCTTTCCACAAATCCGGGCCTGAATGTCATGAAACATATTCCCATAGGAAGCTAGGGATTTGGATAGATTACAGCACCAGCTAGAAAATCCCTTATCTGTATATATATAATATATCCTGTAGTTCTCCCCTCCGATATGTGTCATAGTTTAGCCAAATAAATCCAAATACGCTGTAAAACATAGTGTGGATATAAAGACTGTGCACACTCAATGCATTGACCTTCCAAGATCACTTTTTTAAATTAAGCTAGACTGTTATACTTATATTTTAAGAGTTTTTTTGAAGGCAACAACTGGATATCCAAAAGACAGAAGTGGTCAGAGAGATGCTAAGCATGCTGGTAAATGTCACATAATGGGGGAGAACTTTCCTTGCCTTTTCCAGAATTATGCTGAATTAGTGAATGCTGAACAGTGAGCCTTTAAGGAATTTGGCATTTCCGTCCCCTCACAATGCTGTGCAAGAGTCCCAAGGGCTACAAAAGCTTTATAAAGTGCAACTTGTCTCAACAAAAGGAAATGCTGGGTTAATTAATGCTAATTAGGCTATGCTTACTTGGCAGCGACAGTTTGTAAAAAACTCTGGATAGACTGTAATGTTCACTATAAAGCAACATCATTAATGCAGATTAAATTATATTGCATCTAGGTAGAAAACGCTATTGGAATGCCCTAAGGTTAAAAGCACATTCAGCATTTCATCCTCTGCTATATATATGGCAAATATGAGACTTAATGGCATTGTCTCTGCTGGTGGGCAAAGAGTGTCATCCATGAATGGAAAGCGTCTCTGCTTGTGACATACTATGTGCACTACATATGCCGGACTGCAAATGCTCCCAGGATTAGTAAATCCAAAATCTTTACACGATAGATGCTACTGTAATATAATTATTGTGCTGCACAGAATAACGTGCATGCAGAGACAGTGTCCTAAAGGGGTTGTTCACCTTTAAATGAAGTTTTAGTATGATGTAAGAGAGTGATATTCTGAGACAATTTGCAATTGGCTTTCATTTTTTACCATTTGTGGTTTTTGAATTATTTAGCTTTTAATTCAGCAGCTCTCCAGTTTGCAATTTCAGCAATCTGGTGTCTATGGTCCAAATTATCATAGCAACCATGCATTGATTTGAACAAGAGACTGGAATATGGATAGGGAAAGATGAGTAATAAAAAGGAGCAATAACAGTAAATTTGTAGCCTTACAGAGCATTTGTTTTTAGATGAGGTCAGAGACCCCCATTTGAAAGCTAGAAAAAGTCAGAAGTAGAAGAAGGCAAATAATTGATAAAAAATAGGAAAGCCATTAGAAAAGTTGCTTAGAATTTTAAAACATACTAAAAGTTAACTTAAAGGTGAACCACCCCACTACAAATATCCTTGGCTTTAGGGAATATATGAGAATACAGTTAATTAATAGATGATTTAAGTTCTACAGAGCAATACAAAAAATGCCAAGGTTTTAGCTCAACTCCATTGGAAAGGGGGGTCTGATTTTTTAGCGGACTGGGTAATGGACTAGGTAACAGAGAGAGAGAAACATTGGTTGCTGTTAACAACTGAACTTTAGAATGAAGCTCTGACACAAGTGCTACTCAGAATAATCCTATTTTACATGGATCTGCCCATGTTGCCCTTTAGTTTAGGTTGACATAATGGCTTCAGTACACATTTACCCATCTAGCCCAAAAAAAAAACGATTTAAGACAGGAAAAGCTGTCCAAGCTTTGAAACCACCTCAGTGCTAACAGTTACTGCATCTCATTTACTACACAGGGCAAATTTACCCTAGTCGCAGTAACGCAGAGCAACCAAGCAGCTCCTCTGCTTCCATTATTTTTACTGCAGCAAACCAATCAACGCTAACTGCTGTTTGCGATGGGTTATTATTTTTTATATTTGCTATGGGTTATTATTTTTTTGTTGTTTGTAAATGAGGCCCACTGTGATTTACTTCACAAGTGCCCTGAACTAGACTAGGTATATCATCATTTACATGTGGACTGAAACTTCTTAACGCAAGTACCAAATACATTATCCTTTTAATGGTATGCTCATCAGATCACCATGTCACATGCAACACACATCTGAATTATCATTTGTCGGCAGCAAATACAGGTGCTGGATCTATTATTCCTCACCAGTAGAACCAGAATCCAGAACCCCCCAGGTCCCAAGAATTTCAGATAATAGATCCTATGCCCGTGGCATAAATACACATTCTCATATACAAAATTGTTATTCTAGGGAATGATTTGTACTTAACAACGACACACCCTGCAAATCCATGGCAACTAAAGTACATTCTGTGGTTAGTTGTTCCTTAATTGATGTTTCTGTCATCTTTAGGTTTGACTTTGGATCCTGTCGTTACCATAGATACCAGAGCTACGGTGCAAGTTTAATATGCATAATACTTATTAGAATTCACAGTTGATGGAGATGGGAGGATGGACAAGCAACCTGTTAACCAGACTATAGACCTCTTCAAAAAGGAAAAGATAGCTAACTATTACAGGTATAGAATCTACTATCCAGAAACCTGTTATCCAGACATCGCCAAAATATAGGAATTACATATTTTTAATTTTTGGCTAATTTCCTTTCTCCCTGTAATAATAACAATGCTAACTAGGATAGAGAATAAAATTAAGAGAATAATAAAATAAACAGATTTTTTTTAGTAGCCTAAAGGGATAGTGCTCCACAATATAGAAAACCCAAGGTATTCCGAATAATAGACTCCATACCTGTACTTACTTACTTCCCATTTCCTCTACTTAATGTAACCCCACCTTTTGGAAATAATTAGTCATAGATGGGCCAGCTGGACAGAAACATTTTCCCATTTAATGGGGACAAGGTATAAACATGTTATTCATCATTGGGATATAAGAAGCAGCATGCACATTTAATGATAGGTTACTGTACAAGCTGCAATCAAAAGCAATCAGAATTTAGGAATCATGCTAACAAAAATCTGTTTATCTGGATATGGTGTACTCGTATCCCCAGAGATAATCAAGCTGTGGTCCTGTGGCAGCTGCAGGACTACGACTCCCAGCATCCTTAACAGACAGGCCTGCTGGAGGATGCTGTGAGTAATTATGCAAAAACTACAGAAAGACTACACATTTGGGCATCTCTGGTGTAAACTATCATTTCATAGGAATGCATTCAACTACAAAGGCAAAAAAATGCACAACTACAGTGACTCACAGTTCTAAGTCAGCAATTAGTCGTGCTTGGTCTAATTCTGGGATCCAAACTCTGGCACTAGCACTGTTATAGAAATACAACTCTCAAAGACCCCTTCAGAGGTTTCCTACTAAAAGTGCTATGGGTTGCAGTTAAACAGATACAGGATGGACAGTATAGGGCTGATATCAGAACCAAGGCCAAAACTACAGGTAGGCAGTACAGGCACCTGCTAGGGAAGTGTGATTGGGAAGAATTCCATTAAATATGATTTATTGTCGAATGCAACAGCACACTTTTTGAGCAGCTCCATTTGGACAAGTTCCTTATCTCTCCTTAACCTTCCTTTGTCAGCTGGTCTGTGTCCACCTTTAACTCTTCCAGACTGGGGGAATTTTGAGTTGATACTTTGGGGAGTAGAGGGCATGCAGCCACTCCTGCCTTGGGTGCCAAAGCATCTAGGTCCAGCTCTAATCAAGACAGGCGTGGCTAATGTAAACACATGTCTGGTTTTATGGGTGTCTGTACCTTGTGCACCTTTGCCCCTGTGTTAGAACATGGGGCTCTTCAGTGTACTTGCTTGCCATCTGGCAAGGATAGAACAAAGGGGAAAATGACCCCCTTAGCTTCCTCTGCAGTTGGGAAGTGCTCTGCCTCACAGCTGATCATCTCTCCACCGGTTCCCTCTGGGGGTAAGGGTACTCGCAGGGCACTGGCACGATTCAGGCAGTAGATGTGGCTCCCCTTCACTGTGCATCGAAAGGGCATGTTAGAGTATGATTGCCCAGTACCGGGACGCAGGAGATGGACCCCCTCGCTCCAGTGTCGGGCCATGGAGTTGTAGGTGAAGACACTAAGCCCGTGCTCCCGGCTGATGTCAAAGCGATAGATGCAGCCCCGATGGGAGACCATCCCGGCAGATCGCCTGCGACTGTTGTTGTAGGGACACTCCTGCCATTCGTCCCGCTTGGGCTCGTACTTGAGCAGTCGGTAGAATAGAGTCCCCCCTGACACATAGATCTCCCCATTGCAAGTGGTAGCTTCATGGGCCACAGCAAATGCCCCTTTTGGCAATGGGGCAACCGTGGTCCAGCGATCGAGTCGTGGGTCATACTTCTCCACAGTGAAGAGGCACTCACCCCCAATGGCATACAGGTAGTTATCCAAGGCCAGCAGCTTGAGCTGAGAGCGGGGCTGGGACATGGGTCTGAGCTTCTCCCAAGAGTCAGTTAGAGGGTTATAGCAGAACACTTGGTCAGAGAGTTTAGCCTTGTCGCCGCTGCCCCTGATGCCCCCAGCAATGAACAGGTAGTTGTAGAGCACACACACCCCACAACCCTTGCTGTTGGCTTCCTCAGGCAGCCGAGTCAGGGGTTTCCATTCCCCACAGGACTCGCCGTAGAACTGAACCTGGTAAGTGGCCGCATCCTCTTCCAGTGAGACAACCGATGATGGGCTTTGAGGTCGACTACTCTCCCGGCTCTGGGGTCTGCTGCTGCTACTAAGTCTCTCAAATGCATCATTGAGTTCAGCAACTACTAGGCATTGCTTACCTTCCAACCTGCGCTGCAGGATCAGCTCCCTTTCTGGTCCAGTCAGCCTGCCATATACAGTGGGCTCCCGCAGAACCTGCAAGAAGTTGTCACTCATAAACTTGTAGGCAGCCTCCCTGAGTTCAGTCAGTCGCTGCTTTTTGGCTATGTGCAGGACTTGGTAGCAGTTGCGCAGGCAGATCTGAGAGCGCATACTGTCCATGGCACACTGCACAGCACAGGGCATCTGCAAGAACTTGGCCCCACTGATCACCTCCACTACATTGTCTTGCCTAACTTCTAGCCGCTCACTATAAATATAATCCACCAGCAGTCGCAGAGTTATGTAACTCAGCCCCTTAATCTTTAGGATGTCTCGGGACATGCGAGCCCTGAAGTAGTCACTTTTCTCAGCTAGAACTGACTTGTGGGCTCGCATCCTCTGTCCCCCAGTCACTTCTATGACTAGATCGGGCTCCCTAGGAGGTTCTGAAAGGCTACTTGCTTCCTGCTCCCTCATAGGGTCTGCTACCAAATCTCCACTGTTCTGTCCAAAGCCTGACTGGCTCCTGGAATCAGATAAACTTCTCTCCTCCGACTCTTCTTCAGACTCAGATGTGGCATTATTCATGTCCCATGGGCCACACAGAAGTCCTGAGCTATCACGGAACAGTCCAGCACCAGATCTATCATCAGTATCGCTGTGGGGACTAATCAGGGAGTTGGCGGCCTCACCCCTCTCCTGGTGCCCGCTGTACCCACCATTAGTCTCTGCCAGCTGAGCGATGTCCTGCAGGCTGTGCTGAAATTCCCCGCAACTGGCCCCAGAGGCAGCCACAGTCCCGCAAGCCATAGGAAATGCCCCTGCAATTCCTTCATTCAGATTCAAATCATGTATGAGGCAGGCACTGGGCACAGATTCCTCCATAGTCCTGCCGCTGCCCAGGGCTCATAACGTTACTGTGCCTTCCCTATTTCCTCAGCATGGCACCGGGCAGGGCTGGCTAAAACACAGTGCCTGTTGCTGGCTGCTGCTGCTGAGCCTACAGGGAGTGGAGGGTGTGTCGAGGCTGATTACACAGGAGCCTGAACTCTTGAACCGGTACAGTTTGCTTTCTGGGTTTTGTTTTTTCTTTCAGTGATTCAAGAGGGGGGGTCACAGTAATCACAGCAGTTCTTAGGGAGTCCGCAAATTAACCCTGTGCACAGTGCAGACAGTGAATAGCATTAGGAAGGTTGCTGGTCACGTTTGGGCATGTTCAGGGCTATTATTAGTGACTCATTTTGGAGTTTGATTCCTTAGTTCCCTTTAGCAGTGTGTATGTGGCATCAAAACAGATCATCAGACAGTTTCATGCATTTCCCATAACATCCAGCACAGGCAGATATCGCTGCTTATTCTCATGGGTTTCTGTTGTGTTGCTTGGGGTAAAAGCTCTGAGCAGGTCTGTCACAGCAACGGTGGGTGCTTGGCCATTGTAACAAGTGGCAATTCTGTCACAGGAAGGTTCTGCTCACGCTCGGTGTGCTGAAGCGGCAGCTATTTCCTGGGTCCTGAAACAGAAACACATAATAAAGTTTTATTACAGAACGTTATTCACAGATAGTTCCTACACAACAAGAGATACAGGTTCCATAACATGGTTCAGTGAAGTAACAGCCATTTTGTACTGCTGTAATGGATAATTATAATGAGGAAGGGTGGAGCATTAACTGGGGATGGGGCAAAGTGTCTCAGAGCTTTCACTGCCCCATGTGACCACCTGGTTAAAAATGCCACATTCCTTTCCTCACAGGTCACCCAAATATAACCTTCATGTTACCATGCACAAATAACCTCATGCTGCACTGCCACAGACAAACTAGGCCTCATAGCATGGCACTGGGAGAATGGGGCAGTCAGAGAATGGTGCTCAAGAACCCACTAAATGTGTAATGAATACTAGCAACAAGGGACACAAATACATAATTCATAATTACACCAGGACCTATGGGGGGCAAATGCAACATGGGGTTAAAATTACATTTTGAAGGGTGTAAAGCATATTCCAAAGTCAGCATTGAGTGATATGGTTGGACAGAGGGGGTGGGATTAAGTCACTGAAGGTGACATTAGTATGAACTATAAGCAGCCATCACTAGCTAAAAACCAGAGGTAGTAACACAGATATGTTTGTATGGTTCTGAATTTAATTTGCCTGCTACGACTGCACCTCCGGACAGGCAACCCCACTTGAATACTTTGCCTTAACCATGTTTATATAATAACAGAACTCCATGCGCTGTGCACTGCCAACACTTTGATATCTTATTTCAGGCATGTACTTGTCAAATGTGTGGTTTTTTTTTAAGCCTCTGGCAAAGCCATATTGTTGAAAATAATTGGGAGGCTTCAAATATCCAAAGCAGAGAAGGCTGCACATTTAACTGTACTACAAAGCATTTGGTTTTAATAGAACATTAAGCGGAGCAGTGCTAAACCTATTGTACACTACATGTAGGATGCCAGGCACTGGCTGCCTCTGTAATTAAGAAGAAATACCTGAGATTTGTGCATTTTATATCTACTCTAGAACACTAATTCACAACACATTAATTACAGAAATACAGCATTGCCTTACTATTCTGCAGCACTGGTTTATAAAAGAAAAAATAAACTATATATATATATATATATATATATATATATATACGTATATATACATATATATACATGCTTTACCAGGATAAACCATGGGGCTGATTTATTATGGCTAAATTACACCAGCCTTCTCTTTATTTGTATCTGGTAGCAGGCTGTTCAGAACGGATTGATGATTGGTTGCTATGGGTAACTACTCTTGTGCTTTTAAGATCTTCTGTCTGCAATTTCTGGGAAATGTGGTCTATGAGACTGTCTGTTGACCTGTTTTCAGTTATCTTGATCACATTTGCATTTACTGAAAAGAAAACAAGCCTCTGCTTTATATGTTGATTGTTCTTACTATCTGATGGCATAAATCTTCGATGTGCAGAAACATCAGTGCACCCAGTATGCCATGCAATTTTTGGGAAGTCTTTATACAAACTAATAAAATAACTCAGCTCCTTTATTCTATATTCTCTCTTTTTGATGTAGATATGTGAATAAATAAATAGAAAGGTATTTCTTATACTGTTTGCAAGTGTTATTTTGCCCTCAGATCCATTTCTAATTGTTGTGAACCATAATCCTAATACCTCCATTAAACTTCAATCAGATAGACATGTGCAAACTTATGCTGTCAGTCTGCCCATTTTCTATCAAACTGGCAATATACTGTAAATGTCTGTGTGTGGTCTGAAAGGGATTCTGTCATGATTTTTATGGTGTAGTTTTTATTTCTAAATTACTCTGTTTACTCTGTTTACACTGCAAATAATTCACTGTACCATATAAAATTGTATTCCTGAACAAACAAGTATATGTTTTAGTTGTAATATTGGTGTGTAGGCAGACATCTCCAGTAGTTTTGCCTAATGATGTGCTTTTAAAAAGAGCAAGCACTTCATAATGGAACTGCTTTCAGACAGGCTATTGTTTTTCCTACTTAATCTAACTGAAGGAGTAACAGTGGGACTTGGATTTTTACTATTGAGAGCTGTTATCCAAATAAGTCATTTTTTTAAAAAAGATTTCCTTTTTCTCTATAATAATAAAACAGAGCCTTGTACTTGATCCAAACTAATAATAATAATTAATCCTTATTGGAAGCATTTGGGTTTTTTTAATGTTTTCATAATTTTCTAGTAAACTTAAGGTATGAAGCTCCAAATTACAGAAAGATCCAAGGGATTTGTCTTTAGCCAACTACTGAATCATACATTCTGTAAATGTATAGGTCTGTTTAGCTGTCAACAATAAGGCCAAACTGGCCACAGATCTTATTAAACCTCATAAGATTCTTAAAAATAGATTGAGGTCACTGCTAAGTGGAGGGTATGGTCTGATAACACAGGGTGCATGGTTAAGTGAGGAAGGACAGGTAAAAGGACAGGTGCAGTTCCCCCATACACTGTATATGTCCTTTTGCTTAGTGGTACAGGTACTGGCCCACAGTACTATCCTTTATCTATTATTTAAATAGAGTTCCATCAAATAAAACTATGTATTGATAGAAACTGTTAATAAGTTACTGTTCCATATTACACAATGGTGCTCCTTTCATTTATACAACACACATAAGGGTATATTTAATCAGGACCCAATTAACCTTCCCTGTCTGTGCATTTTTGGAATGTCAAAGGCAAACCATGCAGAAAGATGATCAGCAGCTTATCGATCAGGCAGGTTTAAAAATCTTGTCAAGGCGAGGACCGCATCAGTTTGTTGCAGTCCTTGCTCCAATGGCCTGTATCCCCATCGCTGTGATCCAATCTATTTCATAGAGGGCTTATCTGTGACTTCCCCAAACAAGCAGGTCTTTCAATGTAAGCTCTACCTTATACAGTATGTGTCATCAGAAATTGGCTGTAGAGAAAGGGAATTTTACAACGGGAGGGCCAAGTGGAAAAACCTGTGTTAGATTCAATGAGTTGTCTCTTAAATACCAAGAGATACCAAGTAAACATGGAAAGAACAAACAAAAATGATAAATAACCTACAGGTGTAATCCCCTCAGAAACTAATATAGTGTTATATAATTATAATAATAGTTGGTATAGAATAGTGGTTCCCATAGCAGATTTGTATAAAGTGAAATCCCCACCATAATCCTATTTGTTTTTCTGAAAATTCTTGTTTTGTAACTGCTTTAATTGCAGGTCATTTTTCATCCAACAGAATTACTTATTTCAGAAAATAAAGTAATTGAATCACCTGCAGGCAGGTATAGGTGAGCATTTCTGGCTAAGGCTATCTGTGCTATTTTCATTGATGTCAGTGTTCAGTGACCCATGGGGAAATTCTGAGCACACACAGCAGCGGCAGAATGCTTAGGATATACTTAATGGCCACAATGATTTGCAATGGGGTGCAATATTCTGTGTTCACTCGAGTATGACTATTGGCCCGTACCTGTGGGAAACAAGATTAACGCTGAACACTACATGGACTAAGCAAATAAAATCTGAAACGGAAGAACTGTAAAAAAGCCTTAGAAAATCTATTGTGTTGCAAAGTTGAGCAAGAATTAAAGATGAATAGTGCAAGGCTTCCTTCCTACATTTCATGCAAAAAGAGCCTCTTCCCCCAAAGCCACCCTATTATGGCACAAACCATATCTCTCTTTATACCATTTCCAACCATTCAACAAACTGTATTCTCTGAGTCCCTCACATCACTCCATGGGTGTCCCGCTATCTCATTCCTTAATTAACTGTCCCAGTAACCAGAGTATACATATTGTACATTGTAATTATACAAATCCATACAAGAATATACAGTATAACTCAATCAAATCCAAAGTGTCAATCAAAAACTGAAGACCTGCACGAAGACAGAATGAAGAGAGAGAAACAGGTTGCTCAGAGGGGGAGAGTGAAGAGTAACTTAATTATTTCATAAATGGAACAGAATTTTTAATTGATCATATTTAGGAAGTTTCTTATTTCAGCAAGATGAAACTTAAATTACATTTTAATTTATGCGATAGATCCCCTTTTAGTGCCTATATGGAACACACTAAACGTGGAAGGTGCACAACAGGACAGCGGTACTATCACAGCTAAATTCCATGCTTGGTAGCACAGAGCTGCAACTCGGTCTAAATACCGTAACTACCACATTGAACTGGCAAAGGTGTGTGTGCTCCTGGAACTTAAATAACCTGTGTCAAGTGCTGATAGGCTGTTTCAACAGTGCTTGTTACATCATGCATGCCCGCAGCATATTAACTCCTGCCTTGTCCGCAGCCCCACACCCTACACCGATTTACTAAGTACAAATCACATTGGGTTCAATTGTTTTGAATCCTCAATTTGGCTTCACTGCAATGTCAACATTTATAGTGAAATGACATTGCCTGCAAAAAAAAACCAAAAAAAACAACTATAAACATTTATTAATGTTTCTTTGTATAATTTCCCTGTCACAAATTAAATCTGACAGGTCTTTGGCAACATGTACACAAAGACCTTGTCACCTAGAGTAGCTATCACTGAAACTACCTAGTAATTACCAAAATTAGCAGTGTTTGAATGTTTTAAATAAGGATAAAGAATCCCGGTGATTCTAATAGGGGCTGCCAATCATCATCATCATATATTCCACAGAAGTCACAGTGAGTGAATGACAAAAAGAAAAAAAATTCTCCTTTAGTTCATGTTACAAATCCCACTGTGTATACCTCTGCCCTTTTCCATAGAGCTAAAATATGGTAACCCGACAAGGCCAATGTATACATGGTATTGTATTAAACCAATCACAATGAAGTCCCTGTAATTTGTTTTTCAATTATCTGTGCTAGACATACAAAGGATCCTTTTTGGATGGCCAAATAGTATTTGATTATTGGCCTCATATGCCAATCAGTCAGAAAACCCCTCTAATTATCCTGTTTCAGTCTGCAACACACAATTATTTATTTCAATTATTGTAAGTCTCCTATTATAACATTCTAATGCTCTGACAATTTGCAGGCTGCCTGTAATATGGAGTGCACAGAGCAGGTCTATAACTAATCAGCTTGTTCTGTATTTCATCACAATGGAGCAATGGGAATAATAGATAAAAATATATTAGAAGTGTTTAAAGGACCTAATCTGTCATCAGTGAAATCTCTGCTTGGTGAATGAATGTTATAATTTATGTTCTTTCCTCCCACATTATCTCTGTTCCCCAGGAGCACACAAACGTTGCACCATTTGTATCCCCTGTTAATATTAGAAATACAGCAGCTGTGTTGTTTTTAGCTTCCCCGTGTGCATTTTGTGCACCAGCCAGCATCACCCTGACTGCCTGCATAATTCATTCTACTATATCATACTCAATTTAATCATAAGTGTAAACACTCCATATTGATATGAAGTCGCATTTGTATCTTGCATACAGTATAACTGTTGGCCAAGGCTATAATTAGGACAATATTCGCAGAGCTACTTTTAAATTATTAACGTGATTCTGGCAATTAAGTGCATAGAAAAAATGATGCACATCAGTTTATAATGGTCAATATGTGCACCTTCCTGAGACATCCGAGGAGGGTGTACAAATGCTGAAACATCACAACATCATACTGACAATTGTCAGGCTTGACATGAAATAGTAATAATAATACAGAACATAAATATTCAAAACCACCTTTGGAGTTTCATGACCCGTGTATATTTATTGGGCTTGTGGCATTCTGCTTTGATATCGGTACAGCGATCTGCATTCATTTTGGAAATTCTTTTCTCTGACTTTACATTTGATCAGTTGCTCATTGTCTGAAACATTCAAAAAACTGCTCAAGACTTAAGGTAAGAATGATATTTGTCGTTTTACGCTCACATTTGATCCTGTTTGTTTGGCTTCCTTTCTTTAAAGAAGAACTTAACCCTAAAAATGAATATGGCTAAAAATGCCATATTTTATATACTGAACTTATTGCACCAGCCTAAAGCTTCAGCTTCTCTATAGCGGCAATGATCCAGGACTTTAAACTTGTTACAGGGGGTCAACATCTTGGAAAGTGTCTGCGACACTCATATGCTCATTGGGCTCTGAACAGCTGTTGAGAAGCTGAACTTAGGGGTCATCACAAATGATCAAGCAGAAAATGAGTTTGTCCTATAATATAAGCTGCTGCTACAAGGCTGATTATTAAATTCTAATGCTAGTTGCACTGGTTTCTAAGTTGCCATGCAGTAATTATCTGTATTAATTATTAATCAGCCTTATATTGTGACATTAGCCTACTTTTTTTAGTTAATCTTTAGTTCTCCTTTAAGACATTTGCATTTTGCAATGTTTCCTGGAGTTCTGATACATCTGTAATCCGCACTGCTAAAAATGATTGCACAATAAAACAGAGTGTGTTGACTTTCTAAATGGGACAAAGAGTATAATGAGATCTAATAGGAGTGGGGAAGGAGAGCTGGCACTTAACCAGTAAATCATGACGTGCCTTATTTTCTGTCAAGGTCACACATATCAGGGTAGGGAAACTCCTTAGAAAAAGGAGCTTAACAATGAGAACTTGCTTTTACATTATTTTACATTTTTATTGCTAGTAATATCTATTAGTCCAAGGACCAAAACACATCTTGTAGATTCATGTACACATTCAGTTGATCTTTGATTTGTTATTGTAAAGCCATTGGGGAAAAAAAACATACGAGCACAGTTACAGCCTCAATTACTATCAGGTACACAAGTGCTAGTTACAAAGCATTCCCCCATATGTAATAAAAAGCACTACGTTTGCCCAGTAGCAATAATCCATAGCAACCAATAAGATGTTTTCTTTTAAACAGGTGACCAGTAAATGCTACCATCTGATTGGCTGCTGTGGGTTCCTGCACCTGTGCAAATGTAGTGCCTTTTATTACATAACCCCCTAAGTAAGTGTTGAGTGCTTTATAATATGCTACATGAAGTTTTCCTGTACCTAATGAGAACGAGGGGGTCGTTTATGTAACCCCAACAAATGGGATCATTCTTTCTCACTTAAAGTCAAGTTAATGGCAAGTGGGACTTAATGCATTAGGCAGCAGATCCCAACGATGCCTGTCTTATACAATGACTTCCATCTACTATAAGGCAATCCACCAGAAACGTCACCCCATTATAATATAAATATAAATTGAAAAAAACTGTGTTTATAATTAAGATTTCAGAGCCAACAACTGGGACGAGGAACCCCAAGAGAAGCCATATTTTGGCATATACTGCAAAGCATCAAAGGATGCCATATAAACACAGTTGGCGAGTTAAAAAAGACTGTAGATTTGTTTAAATGATTTCATATGAGGTAACTATGGGCACGATCTGCTAACTGAAATGGTTTACTATGTTGCTATAGCAACCCATTCTGTACATGTCTATTAGCAAAGTAATATCTTCATAAGATTAGGAAAAGCCACGTAATTACTTTATACCCTTATACTCAGACACCGTACTACCTTCAGCAGTATGTCGCCTGCACATTAAACTATTAATAATATTTCTTCCTGATGTTGAATTAGAAAACTCATTCTCTGGCCTTCTTGGCTTTCCTAATGTTAAAAAGTGTAATATTTGTTTATTTGCTTAAGGGTAACTTGACCTCGGGGAAAACTGCAGCAAATGTGCAAGGCTGGCATTTATTTTCATTTTCTAACAGGAGGCCTGGTGATTCTTCATTGGAATCCACTCAGCTTTTCCGACACATTCACTGGAAACAGAGAGTTCTCTGTCTATTGTCCACCTACAGTACATTGTGGCTGAATAGTTGGTTTTTTTTCTGTACCCTTTGCCCTAGATAGAAAAGCTGTGTTATAACACTTGCACCTCGTACATCTAAAACAGCAATAAGCTTTCAAAAAGTCCGATTAGAGTGGCACTGATACAACACAATATTTTTTTACATATTTATTCTGAAATATTAATGCATAAACTCAAGTCAAATAGAAGAAGCAGGATTTAGTCTGCATATTTATATAAGCTGCAAAAACCAGCACAGGAATGCCATTTTCTGCACTATTTACACAGTCCGTTGCCATATAAAATGCAATGTTTCCAACAGTGGAATATCTGCAAGTAAAACTGTATAACAAATACATACTTTTTTCTATTATATCAGTTACCACACAAATTTATTTTACAGTTAACATATAAATAACGCACTCTAAGGGCAAGGGCACATGGAGCATTGGTTTTGTTGCTCTCAGTCTGCATTTTTTTTGCAGATCGGATCACTTCTGCCCCTCCGTATAGCTGTATTGACAATTATAACTTCCGCATATGTGTAGCTACACGTAGAGCATAACAGTATGAAAACATGAAAGTAGCATTTTCTGGCTGATATCTGGCTGATATCTGGCTTACAGTTTGCTCTATGTAGCTACAAGCAGGCAGAAGCAATAATTGTCAATACACCTACAATGAGGGGCAGAAGGGAGCAGAGCAGATGCCCCTAAGCTAAGCTTTAACTTGGAATAAAAAATTTGAATGCCACAGCTTTACAAATATATATATATATATATATATAGACCATTTGTTGTACAAAAAAACGCACTACCAGGTCTTTTAAAGGTGCAAAAGAAAAAAATATTTATTTCGACGTTTCGGCTTCTATACTGAAGCCTTTCACACCTCTTGAGAAAGGCTTCAGTATAGAAGCCGAACGTCGAAATAAATATTTTTTTCTTTTGCACCTTTAAAAGACCTGGTAGTGCGGTTTTTTGTACAACAAATGGTCTGCATAATCTTTTGAAGACTGCACCCAGGCGGTTGCCATTATTTAGATGAGTGCTCCAGTTTTGTGTGTGTATATATATATATATATATATATATATATATATATATATATGAATATATATATATATATTTAAAATCAACTTGCACATGGTTTAAATATATGTCCCAAAAGACCATAGGGACCATTTTTATACATATTCATATTCTCCTTTAAGGCAATGGCTCCCATATTGTGGGGCTGGCCACACATAGTGTGCTAATGGCCCTGTTAGGGAGGGGGATCAGTTTGAAAGCCAATGATGGTAGGAACTGGGAACAATCAGCATTTGCTCTTCTAGAAACACCTGAAGTTACCCTATGGTCATTTAGGGTGAAAATTGGAGTTAAAAAATATTTGCTGTCCTAGACATTATTGAAACTATGACCAAATAATTGATACATCAGTATTTCATATATCCATACTCATTTCATGATCTGAGGGGTCATGACCTTCAAAGGGGACCCTGGTCAGAGCTTGGATCTACAAGTGAGGCTTGAACTGAAAAAGTTTAGAGCTGGTGATGAATGAAGTGGTGCTTATAGTGACAGTGACTCCTTTGGTTTTGCAATTAGATATTTTCTTTTATTAATCACAAATCACTGACAAAAACCCCACCAACTGAGTATTAGGATACTACTTCCTGCAGCGGTGAGTACTTCTTCTTTATTCTTGCTTATGTTTTTCCTTTCAGCATTTCTTATCTGATACTCACTTTGGCTTCTGTAAAAAGTTGTCTGACTTTTTTAATCTATCAGCAGCAGCTGATTTGAGCTATCTATGAACAGACTGGACTCGTCAGATAGGACATCTCTTCTACTGCACTTATGCCTGTCCCTTGCCTGATTGCCTTTCCTGCACTAACAATCTACTTAGCACTGAAGGTTAAAGGTTAATCTTGGAAGCAGTCCTAGCACAGAATATTCTATTGGTGCAGGCATTGATTGACAAGCCCCAATCGACCATAAGATCAAGTTTGGCATGATCTAAAAGCCATGAACCTATGCCCAGTTTAAATAAATAGAGATCAAATTAAGGGAAATGGCAAATTTTGATGAAGAACACAATTCTGGTAAGACCTTAGAGGTGTCACTATCCTTTTAGGAGTCTGTGTCCATCATGCTATGTAACACTATGGGACACATTAAATAAAACTCAAATGAATTTTTTTATGAAAACAAATCTGACCAAACTTTGTTCCGCGATTTGAACTCATATATCAATATATTTTCTTGAAAAAATCAGAGCGACAAAAATCAAGCGTCAATTCATATCGTAATAATTGTCACCGAAACCATCCAATGCCAGGAAACCACTTCAGGGACATCTGCCATTGGCTTCTACATCACCTTGACATGTCTGAGATCTTGTATTTCCAGATTTTGATTTTTAGGGGTATGATAAATCTCTAAAAATGTGAGTTTTTATTTTTGTCACAAAAAATTCTATTTTTCCCCAATAAAAACCTTGACCAGAAAAAAATCGAGGTTTAATAAATAGGCCCCTATATGGTTGCTTGTTTGTAAGACAATGATCTATTCCGTGCTTCCATGTCAGTCAAGTATCCATTTGGATGTGTCTTGTGCTACATGCACAGCTATATGGAGCTTTCAGAAATACCAAAAAACTGGCAAATGTGCCAAAACAAACCCAAATAAATATATCACAAGAATCCCGAATTTTAAACAGACAAGTATGTGTAGGACAAGCTGCATATTTTAAAATACCAGTCAG
This sequence comes from Xenopus petersii, assembly GCA_038501925.1. Taxonomy (NCBI): domain Eukaryota; kingdom Metazoa; phylum Chordata; class Amphibia; order Anura; family Pipidae; genus Xenopus; species Xenopus petersii. The sequence continues at coordinate 69,364,259 of CM076680.1, read as the reverse complement.
GTCATGCTGACACTTTCTGCCATAAACATCTTGATACTGATACGTGATACTTGATACCCTAGGGGGGCAACCCACAATTTGGCTTTTGTACTTGTGATTTTGTAGCCATAACAATTCTCATAGCAATAAGACTGACAGAGCATCTGCATGCAAATCTTAAAGCGAAAAGAAGCAACCGCACATTTTAACTATAGTTAAAATAAAGGCAGCTCATAGAAGAGCAAAAATTCCCTGAACTAGGTGATCAGCTTAAAAATATTTAACTAGTGATAAATGAAAAAGATCAGGTGATCATACCTGTGAATACAGACATTTGTCTACTCCTGGCAATCTGATTCTGTTTGTGCTTTATTATATAATCAATATTTCCTTATAAGATCATTGCAGTCAGCTCATTTAATTCTCTCCTATCAGTACAAACAACATTATTCCTGCGCTGTGTTCTCATAATTATTTAAGTGGTCAATCTGGTGTGGATTTTCATTTAATTGTTGTTGCCATGGTTATGCAACTAGTCTCAAAGAAGGACTTTTCTAAACCTTTTGTTTTTTTTGTTCAGGAAACCGTTGCACAGAAAGACACGAATGGAACTTCACCTATAAATGTATTGAAGCAACAATAGCGTTCTAATTGATCAAAACTGATTTTTTTTCTTATTTAAGGGCATTTCTTTACTTTTTTCTATTTATTATTTGTCATGTAAATATTCTTGAGTGCAAAAGTCAAATAGCAAAGTTTTCCGGCATTGTACATGGTAACGGTAAAGCAACTTGAGAATTCTCCATTATGTGGAGTGATGGGCATCCATCTGAACAACTGCTGATGTGCCCCAATGGATCTCATTAGGTTTCAGCTTATGGTTTTAGTCAGAAATACAACCGGAAGGAAAAAGTAAAAAATATTGAGTCATTTTCATCTGCAGGCAAACTTTTTGCTGAGAACGAAAAAAAACTCTTGATAAACCATTACATTACTTTAAACTGCACCAATACAGGATTGGGTTGGATCAATGCACTTTTGGCTGGATTTCCTATCTCTTTACGGATTCTGCTATATTTATTGTATATTCCTCACTAGTATCACTATAAAGAAATCTATTTTATTTCCTGATATCACAGCACCCAAGTCTTTCATGAGTGCACCCTCCTTTCAGAAACACTCTCACAGGAACTTAATAAACTCACTCACGCAAAGTTCTGAGCAATGCCACCCACACCTCAAACAGGGCCAGCAGGGATCTTGCCTAAAAGCAAAGCATCATCTATGTAACCCAATCATGTATTTAGTTAAACCTTATAGGGAATTCTACAAAAGAATAGGTGCAAGGGAATGTGAGGGTTACACATGTGCATGTGGATACAGAAATATCAGGAGCCCCAGATCAGTTATGAAAGGAGCATTTACCCTAAGTGACGCAAAACACAGAAGATATTGTATGACTGTTCCAAACTAATGCATTTAACTGCTGGCCAGTTGGTTGATCTGATCCCCTTGGGGCCAGTCTGGGAGTCTGTGGTCTCAGCTCCCACATCTGAATCGCATTTGGTGGTTTTAGATTCCTTTTATAGCAAAAGCAAAGCACATATAATTACCATTATGAAATAAAATCAGGGATTTTTGGTGTCAGGAAGGATTTTTATCCTGTGAGAATAACATGGTAATGGTCTGTTGGTAGAATTGTTATCCTTGCTATCAATCACCATTGAAGGGGTTTGGGAAGGTTAAACTCAAACACCAGTTTGATGATTCCAATTCCTCTCTTCTCAGGAGCACATACAGTATAAAAACGTTCCCTTCCCTCTCTCTCTGCTTCACCCCTGGGTCACATAGTCCTCTGACTATGGGTATCAAAAAGAGCCCACCAGGGTTTGGGGGTCTATAAATAACAATGCAACCTCATGCATGCAAGAAACACATTCTTTACAGTTACTGAACACTCAATTATACAACTTGTTGCCAATGTGCTGTGCATATTTACCCTAACTAATGTGTTTATACCCATTGAATTCTAAAAAAAAAACAAAAGGAATTAAATGTTTCTTTGATTGCAATATATCAATGCATGTAAATGTATTATACAGATAAATCCGTACGTTATATTTTTGCATAACTAACTGTTCAATGGGATACAATCCATATTTTGTAGTCTTCAAAAACCAGCAATTGCTTTTGTGATCTTTGAATCGTGGTTATCATGGTTCAGATATTTTATAATGTGGTAGAGAAGGATCTATGGCAGCCACATCTCCTTTTCCACGGTGGGTGATGACATTTTTAGGTGTGACTAGATGTTTGGCCTGGTACTCGCCCTCAGCATCTCATGCAATAATGTGTGCACCTATATAGTAAACACCAGATCTCAGTGAAGTCCCTGGGACCCAAAATGACTGTTTTTTTATTTCAAATTGCTAAATTTTAGGGACAACAGCAAACAGAAATTACTAACTCCAAAAATATTCTCAATTACCATATACAATTTTCTGGCCCTGGCTAATCTCTGGACCATTGGTAATACTGTATATTCATGCTCATACTGACACACAACCATAAACAGCTGTAGCCTGTAGGCCTTCCTCCAAAGAAGATGGGCAACATTATTAACTGCATAAGGGCTGCTGTAACTGAGAAACAGTGCAGCAACACTTTTCTATTCAACATGTATATTAAGGGATGGATTTATTAATGCTCAAAGTGAAATTTCTAATTCAAATTTTTTTTTTGGTCAAAACTCTTAAATTCGAATTTTGAATTATCCAAACTTGATATGAGTTTTAATTCTAATTCTAATTCAAATTTAGAGACCTATCATACTCTGCCCCTTTAAGAACTTAAATTTGACTATTCGGCACCTAAAGCCTGCTGAATTGCTGTATGCTGAGAGAGGTCCAGGCATCAATTTGGTGATGTTTCCACCCGTCCTGACATTCGAATCGAGTTATTGGAATTTGATTCGAGTTTTTGGCTCATTTAAATTCGTCCAAGTTGAAAAAATTTGATTTCATTAATAAATTTTGATTGGTCGAATTTTGAATTTATGAGCGTTTATGGAAGTTTTAACAATTGAAAATTCAATCCTTGATAAATGTGCCTCTAAGTCACAGTTTTGATCAGCTTCTGCAGTTCAGTGATAAGGATCTGGACAGGCCAGATATGGGATGACTTTGACGTAGTTGGCCAGCTTAAATATATTGCAATATATGGACAAACAATCCCTGTTTTGTTTAAAGGGTAAGGCATTTTTCAGTAGCAGTATGCACAAAATGTCTCTGTCTACCACAATTTTCATTGAGGCAGGAGTTCATTTTTTAATTTACAGGACTACAAGTTTGAATTGATGTGAAATTGCCAGACATCAGAGCGGCATTGTACATCGCTGACAACAGTCCCCCTTGTCTGTTTGGGGATAGTTGTACCAGTTTGGCATACATGGCCTCCTTCTGTATTTTTCATTAGTAACCGAGAAGGTAGTGACGAGTTAAAATAAAAAGTATATACAATACAGCAAGGAGGCAAAAGTAGGGGAAGTGCAAGACGGGCTACAAATTCAGGAGCATTAAGTACAGGGGTTGTACAGGGTTTTAATTGGTTTTGATGAGAATTTTAACACTGCCCAAATTTAATACTTACATTAACGTAACATGCTGTTGGGATGCCTTTAATCACCAGGGATTGGGCATCTTGAAGACTAGTGCAAAATACAGAGGGGTAATTGAACTGGAGGATACCCTCCTATTTTCTGAGTCAGATCTTAACAACAGTTAGGAGCAGTTTTATAAGGGTTCGAATGGTAAATTCGAATTCAAATTTCTTTTTTTGGTCAAAACCAAAAAATGTTTAATTTTAATTCACCAACTCAAACTTGAATGTCAGATTCCTCACAACTCAACCCTGGAAACAGTTCCAATTAGAATATTCGCCACCTAAAATCTGCCGAGTTCATGTACAAGTCAATGGCAGAGGTCCCATGATTCAAATTCGATTCGAATTTTCGGGTCATTCGTATTCGAACGAATATTAGATGTCCAAGTTTTTTCATAAATAACCTCCCATTCGAGTTGTGAGTACATTTGAATTTATTAGAGTTAAAAAGTCCCCATCACAACTTTAAAACAGCACTGAAGATGAACTACAACTCCCTTCTTGAAAATCTTAGCATAATCATTGACTATGTGACCATGGTTTTGGTGCATATCGTCAATTACTATGCTAAGATTTCCAAGAAGGGGCTGTAGTTCATCTTCAGTGTTGTTTTAGACTTGCACCCCTATTACTTCTGTTTCTATGCATCCAACTATCCATATTTCTATCTTCCCTCATGGTTTCTTTTTGTTTATTTTAAACTAATATAAATATATGTCACAATAAAAAAACTAATTTTAAATTTTAGTGCTTTGAAATAAAAATATCACAGAGAAAACTTTACACTGTAGGATTTGTAAATTCAAAGAGAATTGGTCGAGAGTCTGAATACCTTCGCAAGGTCCCACTATATAGTTTTATACAATAGCTAGATGAACAATATGTTACAGATATTTATATATACATATACACATGTATCTGTCTTTCTTTCAAACCTGATATGAGTGTTAGTACTAGCAGTGGTTAATGCCGGCTGCTCTTTAGTGCCAATACTTTGCACGTCAGTGGAGTTTTCTGTCCAGTAATGAAATGTAAAGGTTTAAGTGGTGCTTATATCATTCATAAATGACTGGTTTACATTACCAGAGCCCTGCAAGCAGCAAGTATTATCAAATTACAGATCCTCGCGTTGGGAAATTGTACATTCTTTGTAAGTGGCATGCCGCAGAGCGCACTATAATATGTTGCAATTCAAACAAACCGCAGCAAACAATACACTTCTTGCTCTTGTTTTTCAAAAAGACTATGCTTCAAACATGTCTTATACAGGTATGGGACCTGTTCTCCAGAATGCTCGGGACCTGGGGCTTTCCAGATAATGGATCTTTCTGTAATTTGGATCTCCATACCTTAAGTCTATTAGAAAATCATCCAAATGTTAAATAAACTCAATAGACTGGGTTTGCCTCTGATATGGATTAATTATATCTTAGTTTTGATCAAGTACAAGTTACTGTTTTATTAATACAGAGAACAAGGAAATCATTTTTAAAAAAATTTAATTATTTGGATATAATGGAGTCTATGGGAGATGGCTTTTCTATAATTGAGAACTTTCTGGATAATGGGTTTCTGGATAACGGATTCCATACTTGTACCTGCAATGTGCTACAAAACCTTTTAGCAGCTCTTACCAATATAAAGTTAACTGGTTTTCAGGCACAGGTCACTCAGTTAATACTTTAAGCTTGCATATACTGTAGATATAGATGACTTCTGCTCCTCTGGCTTGGGAAAGGACTGCACCTGGGTCTCTCACTATTCTCACAAATGAACTCCTGCAGCTGGACTGTTTGATGTCATTCCTGGCCAAAAGTGCATGGATGTAATATAACACTACCTTTCCCTGTGATTCTTATTCTTCCTATTCTCATTGCTCAGCTTCTCACTAGGAGCATAGGGTGTTTTTGAAGCCAAAATGACAATTCGCAGGGACATCACTAATCTACTAAAAGGCAAACAACACAATTCTCTAGCAAAAAATCTCAGAAATAAAAAAAGTTGTTTCAAGTCGGCAGGCAAATGTTTTGCTCAAGTAAAAGATTGTTAACCTGCAATGTATCAGTATGAAAGTTTCTATTCCTTACCCTTTTCGTCAAAGTCTGTTTCACCAGGTTCTGCCTGGAGACTTGATAAGATGAAGCTGCATCCTCAACATTATTATGTCATTGTCATTATATTACTGTACTACAAAAAAAAGTCATAAAAAAGGCATATTTTAATGTGGGATTATGTTTACAAGTTGTAACTGTTAAATATACAGTAAGTTATTTACACTTTTTTAACCGATTTGAAGCTCATGCTACATTTGTTTTAGGGTGGGCTCATGTCTAGGGCAATAGAAGATCTATTTTGACTTTATTTTGCTTCCTTGGACATTTTTAATAAGAAGTAGCAGCTCCCATTAATTTCCCCAGCATCACTAATAAATACATACATAAGACCTTTATGTACCAACCATATTTAAATTGATGTAAGCATAAGTATGTTAACAAAGTTTCACTAGGAAGAAGGTAACGCTAGAGAAAATTCTCTAAGAAACTTTCGTGCTGATAAATTTTTACTGGCGAAAGTATGCCGGTGTTCATTTGCCGAGGTCAAAGTTTCGCATTTTGATAAATATAAGTATTCACCACTAAATTACGTCTCACGTAGTTGCACGAAGTATGGTGGAGCCTTCCAAAGCATAAATTTGCACGGAAATAAATATGACTTCCTCTGCCACACTACTCGCCTCCCACCTCCATCTGATCCATCTTACTGCAATGTAAGTCTTGTAATTCTTACACATTTAGGAAAGCTGATACCTGATCACAATGTGTTCTACTGCTTTGACCAGCATTCTGGTCTAGTCAGTGGTAGTGACCAGTGCTTCTTAGCAGCAGTGCTGACCCATAATGTGCTCAAATCCTTATTCTATGATACATATCACATACTGGGCAAAAGGTTTCTTTCTTTCTTATGATATTACATTGTCACATCTAAACTTCTCACTTTACTGAGTGGAAACTAAAGTTGATACATGATACACCCAATATCCACCATGATATATACAACACAATGGATAGATGCAGGAATTCAAATTTACAATAATGCAACTGTGCATATACAGTAAGTATGTGGAAAGCAACAGTTATGCTGAAAGCAATAATACAGAGTTCAGAAAAAACTTCTTTTTGCCAATGGGATCTCATACCACATTCAGCTGTGCCAGAATGCAAACAAATATATGGATCTGCTCACAGTTCATGGAAACCGTAAGCCATATTAGAAAGGATTTGTATGCACAGTTGCAGTGGGGGCCCAAATGCTTTATACAAGATCTTAACCCAGGTTCTAACAATGATTTAATTTTACCTTTTAGCAATGTTCCCTCAAATTCCTCCTCAGCTTTGTGCAAAAAAAAATATTTTGTTCGCACATTTTAAACTTGTGTGTGCATTTTTAAAAGCTGTGTGTGCAGGCCAGAATAAATGTTGTGCTTTCGCATAAAATTGTTGGTGTGCACAAAAACCCAGAAATGAAAGAGCAGTGCTTAGTGCTCATTGATGGAATACTTCCATCCGAGACCTGGCTGCATTCATTGTGCTGGATGAAAATTCAGATGTGTGGAGCAGAGGGCAGCATTGGTTGGTTCAGAAAAGCCCTGTCCTATAGCAGGAGGAAGGTGCAGGGTTTCATTGCTGCCTGTATCTGCCACTGCTCCCGAATTAAGGGGGATTGATAGGGATTGTTCCTCCCCCACCCACTTCTCATGAACACAGAAATGCAGAATACAGGCAGCTCTGTATTCATGGGTGGAAGCCACAGGTTGAACTGTAGGATCTGCTCGAGTAAGTGGTGAAATGTATTCAAGAATACTCAGAAAGTTCCATTGCTTTAGCCTCAATTCTACTAGAAACTGTATATCATGATCTGGTTGAATGGTAACCTTCCCAGACATGAGTTTAAAAAGTTGATGTTTCTGTGCACATTTGAAAATATTTTTGTATGACTGTTATCCAGATGAATTGCTTGTGAGTAATACAAAAGTAACACAAAAGTTCAGTCCTTTCAGCTGAGGTAAAAGTCAAACATGTTGATCATTATAATTGAATGTATTTGCTCAACATACAGTGACTTTTGTGAATAAACAGGGTTTTTATCTGTAAAGGCTTGACACTGGCTTTTTATCCACTGTGTGATCATGTGTGCTCATGTCATTTTCTGTTACCCATTGCACTCATATCACTCAGTCTTGCAAAAGAGAACATTCACAACTCGTGAGCCTTTGCTGCCAGTTTGTAAAGAAACCACAGGAACGAAGCTGTTAGATCACGTGCCTGTGAGAAGAGGAAAGTGGCTGAACAACACTATCAATCTGTAAAGCCACTGCCCCACCTCTGAATGCTTTTCCATCGGCAATAATGTAAATCACAAGTGCGAAAACCTACAAGTCACTTTTGGTTTTCCAAATTTGACTGAAGTGGCCTCCCGACTCAGGGGTGTTTTCCCACCTGCGATTTAGATTCCTTCTAAAGGGAAAGCATTTGGATGAGATTAATCAACCTCGCCAAAGGAGATTCATCGCAGGGCGACTAAAAACAGTGGTATGTGTGACTGAATCGTTGAAAATATACAAGTCGCTTCAGCTTTCCAAAGTTGCCTGAAGTTTCCTCGCAAGGCAACTTCGGAAAGATATGTTTACCCACTGGTGATTCACTTTATTGCTGGTGGGAAAACGTTTGAAAGGAGATTAGTCACATGCTGAAGGAGATTAATTGTGGAGCGACTAATCTCGTCATCTGTCAGGGCCCTAAAATGAACCACTATCATTGTTTTTTGCACAATATTTCTGTTAATATAAACATTATAACCAGGTCTGGACTGAGAATCAAAATAAGCCCTGGCATTTCAGGTACATAGAAGCCCAAACAGCCTCCCACAAGCCCTAATTCCAGTAACTAATAGTAGAATAGATTGCCTGATCATAACATTTACCCACAAGCTCCTACAAACTCTTGTGCATTTTGTCAAATAGTTCTCTTCTGAAAATTAAACATACTTTTCTTCTCGCGCTATAGAGAAATTCTTCCATTTGCATTGATCCACAATATGCACTGAGCCATTGTTTTCCAATACACTGTGTGCTTAGTGTGCTCTATGGGCCTCACAATGCACCTAGCATGACCTGCATTCATCCCATCTCCTTATACAAGAACATCTGGAAGATAACTGACTGTATGTTACAGTGTTGATAGACAGCCTTTAGTTAAAAATGTCTTAAACTGTATATTCCAGTGCATATTGTAAAGGGAGAAATATTTTTACACAGAGATGCTGCTTTTCTTTTTTATTCGTTGCAAAGAGTCTGCTAATGAACTGGGCAACCTACTAAAGTGTCAGCAAATGATAGCTACAAAGGATTTCAATGGTGCATTTGCTGGAATAAATGCATACAAGCAATTTGCAGTACATAAATGGCCAAGGAATCATTTGTGTTGAAATCAAAGTTTCTTATATACCGTATATACTCGTGTATAAGCCGACCCGTGTATAAGCCGAGGTACCTAATTTTACCTACAAAAACTGGGAAAACGTATTCACTCGCGTATAAGCCTAGACACAACTACAGCCCTGTCTCCCAGCAGCGCACATTCTGCCAAAGCGACCCCCCCAGCGATCAACCGGACTTCTTTGCAAAGCTGATGATGACAGAGAATTGCCAAACGGATTACTGTGTGCATTGTCCCACTGTCCCACTACCATGTGCAGAGGGTGCTGTTTGATATTGCCATCACTGTTAATCTTTTGTATAACCAACAGAGGGCGCTGTGTGATATTGCAGTCCCTGTTATTCTTTCATACAACCAACAGATGGCGCTGTGTGATATTGCAGTCTCTGTTATTCTTTCATACAACCAACAGATGGCGCTGTGTGATATTGCAGTCCCTGTTATTCTTTCATACAACCAACAGATGGCGCTGTGTGATATTGCAGTCACTGTTAATCTTTCATATAACCAACAGAGGGCGCACTGTTATTCTTTCATATAACCAACAGAGGGCATTGTGGGATATTGCAGTCTCTCCCCAAGTGAACTGTTGGTATAGGAATGATTAAAAGTGACTGCAATCTCGGTGACCCGCGTATAAGCCGAGGTAGACTTTTTCAGCACATTTTGGATGCTGAAAAACTCTGCTTATACGCGGGTATATACGGTAAGTGATAAGAACAGGAATAAAGTTTGTGTTATTGCTTGTGTTATAAGCTAACAAGTTTCATAAAGATAATGGGGTATATTTATCAAAAAGTGAAGTTAGAGGTTCGCCACAGTCCACTAGAGTGAAATTCCGCCACTCTCATTTCTATTGGATTTTGAAAGGTGTATTTATCAGAGAATGAACTTTCACTTTCACCCATTGATAAATACTCTTTTAAAAATCTCATAGAAATGAATGGAGAGTGGCGAAATTTCACTCTAGAGGGCTGTGTCGATCTCTAACTTCACTCTTTGATAAATATACCTCTAAGTTTGCCCAGGAGCAGTAACCCATAGCAATATAACATTTACTGGTCACCTCTTTAAAAGCATACATCTTATTGGTTGCTATGGGTTACTGCTCCTGGGCAAACTTAGTGCATTTTATTAAAAATAGGGCTTACTGCGCACTACCTAATATCATGGAATACATTCAAAAACTCTTTATATGAAATTGGAAGGCTTGCCATTCAATTCTCTTGTTTATGTACTGATTTTCTAAGCCATTTGACTTTGTGCTATATCAGTAAACACAAAGAATACATCATTTTTTTCAGCTGTAAACCCTTCTCTATAAATGATATGGTACAACCCTTTTGTCATTCTCCACTGTTCCTATTCCTACCATCCCACTAGCCATCAAAATACTTAATTTCTCTACAATTGTGTTTCCAATGGATAATGCCTGCGTAACAAACATTTACTGCACTTTTTCAAAGACAGTCGTAGATGGTGGTCTCCACTGTAAGTTAGAAAAAATGTGAAAAACAGGCATTAGCTTTGTATTTCATAACACTTAAAACATCCCAAATTCAATTTTTCCAGGGTTTTGAATAGTACTAGTACTTCTGGGGTGACTCTTGTTTTCAAAGTGAATTCAGAGAAAAATGAAGAAAATCTTTTACTAATGGAAATAATTTTACCAGTGCTTAAAATGTGCAAAATAGAGTCCTGCTGGTATTTTGAGGGTTGTGAGTAGGCTTTGCAGATGTGGATATGGCTGTAGGTTGGCGGGTTGAACTGAAGCAGAGAGTTTGCATCCGTACATTGGCTACAATCTGCACCTTGCTGGCAGCCCCTTCCACCGTTGGACAGGTCACCCTGTCCTGATCCCCGCCGGGAGCTGAGGGTGCTTTTGCTGCTGCAAAGGGTAAAAGGTACACGGGGTTTAGTGGAGGAGCTTGTGGCTGGGGCAGGGAGGACCGGGACTGTGGTGGGAGCCCCTGAGGTGGCAGCCCCGGTAGACTACGGACACACCGATCCGACACTGATTTTCTTAGTGACTGCCAAAGTAAGGTAGTATATACAGAGCCCTCCTGCACGTTGTGACCCCTAGTGCATCCTATCATGCAAATCTGAATGATGACCAGCTAGGGTGTATTTCAAGAGATGCTGTACTGATCTGGAACACAGGCAGTGTTGTATTCAGTACACACAACTGTTAGCAGTCCAGGAGTGCAAAGAACAGAAACAGGGACAATGCAAAGTGCCAAAAAATATAGGGTGCTTTAAACTTTGACTGTGCCCCTAAGCTTTTTACCTTTGTCTTATAGGGGGATATATATATATATATATATATATATATATATATATAATTTTTATTAGCTTACCTTCCAGGTATAAGTAAATGTAACACTGAAGATTCTAAAGGAGATGCGATTGAATTATATCTGGAGGGCCATGTGTTGGATAACTCAGATCTGAATTACAGGCATGCAAGTAAAGCATGTCACCACCTGTTAATACTCCTGGAGTACATACATGTGTGTGTACAGTAAAGTCCGCCAAATGTTATCGAAGTGGAATTTGCACAGTGCACTACAACTCATCACTCCCCTTTTAAACTCTTTGGTCATCAAAATGAGGCCATCTATGTCGACTACTAATTATAAAGCACTGATGGTGTAACTAACCAGCAACACTTATTTGACAACCTAATGTGTCTCTACCTAAAAGGAAAATGATCTCATACTGTATAAACATGTTTTCAGTGCCTATAACACAGGCAGATATTCTCATTGGTGGTGCCCTCCATATATGTATGGTTTATGTATCAGAGCTGCTTTGCTTATGGGGTTTGCCTATCTTTCTTTTGATCATAGAGATATATTTTTCACAAATCTTGCTGCAGGTCAATCAGTCAGGTATGCAAGTAATAGAAATGGATAATGAGGTTATAAGCTTGGTGTCCAAACAGGGGAACTGTATGAATCAATTCTATATACAACAGGGTACATACACCAGTTCTTCCTGGTTTCCACCTGGGAGTAGCAGGTATGCCTTCAGCTGTAGAAATGTATGGGTTCCTCTTTGAAGAGTCATACTTTAGCAATGGCCATTAAACTGGAGAGAGCTAATTACTGTACACATGAATTCCCTAATTTTTTTTAAGAATAACAAACCTACTTTTTTGGTAGACATGCTTTTATAAAAAAGCACTAAATGAAGGTGGAATACAACATAATTATCAGGTTATCAGGTGAAATATAAGGGAATGGTTAATAAATGGTTATTCTGCAAGTTTTTGCCTTAATGGCTCCATTCTATTTACAGCCACATTTAAAGTTGCCCAAGATGTTGAAGGCAACACATTAGCCACCCATTTAAAGGGGACCCGTCACCCAAAAAAATTATTCAAAATCCTATTTTATCACATTGGTCAAGCAAAATGAACTTTAATTACACTATATAAATTATTTGAATCTTGCTTCCTTCAGTCTGGGATTTCAAAATTATAGCAAGCAAGCAGCAGCCATTTTGTGGACACTGTTATTATGATAAGCCTTGCATCATCTCAGAATCTTATTTGTTCACCAGAATGGGGGACCCGATGTCCATCCCCATGCTCTGGCTACACAATTAAATGGTAAAGAGAATGGGGGAATGTGGGGAGAGCAGTGACATCTAGGAAGTGCTGAATGGAAAGTGAAAGTAATTGTCTGCCCCGCCTCTATGCCACTGGCATAGAGGAGTGGCAGACAATATTTGATTGACAGCTGAGATTTTTAAATGAGCTTACAACAGCTATGAATGCTTTAATAAAAAATAGAAATTGGATTTCATGTTTAATTTGAAAAGGACTTTTATTATACAGATTTTTGTGTCTGGGTGTCAGGTCCACTTTAAAATGCTGAATGCTGCATTTTAATAGAGGCAACTCAGATTTTGTTTCAACGAACACTTCTTCTCTAATGACGTGTCCCTTGGCTGCTCTTCCCCTACACTGGGGTCTCCAGAAACCCTCCTCACCTATGACCCCCGTAGTTGTTAAAGGTGGGACCCTGAAAGGGGCTGTTCACCTATAAATTAAGTATGAAGTAGAATGTGATTTTCTGAGATAATTTGCATTTGGTTTTCATTTTTCATTATTTGTGGTTTTTGAGTTATTTAGCTTTTTATTCAGCAACTCTCTTGTTTGCAATGTCAGCAATCTGGGTGCTAGGGTCTAAATTAATTTGAAAGCTATAAAGTGACAGAAAAAGGTTAGTAATTCGAAAACTATTTAAAAAAATAATGGAGGCCAACAGGAACGTTGCTTAGAATTAGCCATTCTATAACATACTTAAAATTAACCTAAAGGTGAACCACCCATTAAAGACTACAATTAATCTATAATACTGCCTATACTATTAAATGTTAGGCTTTACTTAAGGAGAGCAAATACCATGCGCATTTATATGTAGCACACCTCTTTCTCAGTTCCCCAGTGAGTGACCTCAAGTTTATTTATTAGCCAACTACATAGAAGAAGTGTTTTTATTTTTATATCTGTGACTGACATAAATTCAAATAAATCCTAGATTGCAACTGGGGGTTTGAAGGTGAAAGTGCAGCAATCTGTGGTTGGGCAGCACACATTTCACTCAGCCACTGTTGATTCTGATCTGCTAAGACAGAAGCACCTTTTAAGAGTTATAATCAGAATGTAGTTTGTAGGCTGAAGGGAACTGAAATCAGACAACTGTGTATTACACGGATGCACAAACAGGCTCCTCGTGTGAAACACAGACAAGAATCCTTTGCTATAAAAAAGAGAGATATGGAGCAATACATTGGGCAATACATTTTTTCACTAACAAGAAATTAGGGTCGTCTGCAGCCATTAACTGTATAAAGATGCAATGGGGAATGTGATCACTGTGAGCAGAAATAAGCACTGTGTGTGTCTCATGGAATTCTGGAATATACTTGACTGCACTGCCCTCCTGCCCTACCCACTTCCTTCCCTCCCAGTTCTTGTCCATTATTTGCCTGGCTCATATTTTAAATGCAAAACTATATTTAAAACTGACAGCTTCTTAATAGTTTTCCATCCTTTACTTGTTTTTTATTTCATCTGTAATTTTATCTGAAAAATAATGATGGAATACTTATTAAATACCATTAAGACAGGGGCTTATAGACATTACTAATCTCCCCATTCACTGAGGGGTATTACAGGTATGGGACTTGTTATCCAGAATGCTTGGGACCTGGGGTATTCAGGATAAGGGGTCCCTCCATAATTTGGATCTCCATACCTTTACGTTGCTAAAAACATTATTTAAACATTAAATTAAACCAATAGGATTGTTTTGCCTCCAATAAGGATTACTATATCTTAGTTGAAATCAGGTAAAATGTACTGTTTTATTATTACAGAAAAAAACTTAATAATTTCTAAAAATGTAAATTATTTCCTTAAAATGCAAATGGCCTTCCCGTAATTCAGAGATTTCCAGATAACGGGTTTCTGCATAACTTATTCAATAATTATTCAATACTTATTCAATACTTACTAGGTGATTCGATTGCTATGTTGTTTTCCTTTGCCACTGTTCATTTTGTATCCCGTTATGTTTTTAGGATGCCCAATGTTTTTTTGGGCATGTGCCTCCCTGTGGGTCAGCACATTGGTTTGGGTGCCGGCAAGGTAGAAGGCTGAAAAAGCCAAGAATCAGCCTTGTTTGGCATTAATCTGAAAACAGTTAGTTGTTCATCCCAGCTAAAACTCCAATCAGCACATAGGCACAAGAAATGTAAGCAATAAATAAAGCCTAAAACAGAAGACACAAAATTGTCTTAAAGTGGTAAAAAAGGTCAAAAAAGGAAGTTAAAGTTGCTCAAATTGATCTTCGGAGCATTTATGCAATTCACTTTCATTTTCTTTTTTTTCCATTTTAAAGTCATTAGTTGAATAATTCTAAAGAGGCCTTTTGGCACAGCAGCTCACCTTAGGAGCCCAAAATGTTCATCTCGAATGGGATGCCAATCAATGTAACTTAGTGCCTCCCTTGAAATTTAGAGATGAATTGAGAACTAGAGGGAAGGAGCTACATACCTCCAGTCAGGCCTCCACTTACTTGTAACTGGGTCCTGTTAGTGACAGTGAAACGGAATACCTTATGTGACTGCTTGACGGTGAGACATTTACTAGATGGACTGGATTAGAAAAAGATGAGAAAGCTGTAGTGATGGGCGAATTTATTTCGCCAGGCGCAAATTCGTGGCAAATTTCCACATTTCACTGCCGGCGAATCAATTCGCAGATTTGACGCAAAAATTCAGTGGCGTCAGTTTTTTTCGACAGCGGCGACAATTCTGACGCCAGCGACAATTAAACGCACAGTGACTTTAATGTGTGTCAAATTGTCGCTGGTATCGGAATTGTGGTATGCGGCCATTTTGATGCCCTCAAATTGACGTCGGAGAAGAGTCAAGATTCACTTTTGCAAATTTATTTTCATGAATTTCGCTGTACAAATTCGCCCATAACTACTTGCCCGCAATATAATACGTAACACGTCTTTTCAAGAAAACTGGATAAATGTAGCAGCAGAAACTCTCAAAGCCCTGTTTACACACGTATAAAAAAATAAAATAGAAATATATTGAATAAGAGCATTTCAAGTGTTCAGCAGTAGTTTGACCTTTTTAAAGGCATGCTAAGATTAGCTCATTTGATTTCTTTTCAGGAAATAGTTAGGAACACTTTGACTTATATTTAGTCTGTTCTAAAGCAGTGCCTGCTGTTTCAGAGGTTTCTGTAGATATAAAGGTTGTGGTTTCGGAGATAAAAGCCAATAGCGGGGATAGGAAATTGATTGGAGGAGCGTGACCAAGAGCAATGTTGTAAACAGAACATTTAAAAATGAGTCTAATGCTCAGAGCTCAGTACAAAGTCATTTGAATGTTCCAGGTATAGACTTAAGAATCACCCCCTGTCTGTTATGTAAGGTTTGTCTCTGAGTTTCCCTAAAGAATTTTTTTTTATACTTTCAACGAACCACTTGAACATTATGTGGTTGCCACGGCAACCCACCCCCAGCTTGAAAGCATGGCAGCAACAGGAGAAGAGTCCCTGTCACTTTACAAGGAGGCATCCCATTACCATGGAAATAATTGCTTCTCCCGAATAAATGTGCATTACAGTAACTCTCTGTGCTGTCCTGCGCCCAAAAAAAAACCCCCACCAAGTTTATATTATTCAGATGCGTCCTTGGAATATTTATTAGACCTGGAAAACAAAAGGTTCCCTGGGCACTTTATCCTCTTCTGCAATGGGGACTTGTTTATGTTCTACATTCTCACTGTCCAATCAGCATGTCTCACTATGGAGCTGATATATCCAAGTCAGGGTGCCTGCAGTCTATTCATTAGTGTGCCAGCAACATGTATTTTGGCTTCATACGCCATATGCATTGCTATAGAAGATGGAAATATCACAATAGGGATAATATTGTCTGTTAAGGTTTTACAGTTGGATACTGAGAATGCACAGAATGAAAGAGAAATATACCAATAGCCATACTTGATTCTAATAATATATTGGAGACTAGTATCCTGCAACATAGCCCAGGCAATATGTAATGGCTCCAATAATAAGAGCAATATTGAGTATGATGAGGGCAGCAGCACGCCTCCCTGAGCCAGGCTGCACACTGCTACAGCACATTTTGTGCCTATGGCATGTTAAGCATACTAATCCCCTTTGTTTTCAAGCAACAGAATTAACGTCCCTTGTTGTGCCTTATACCACCCATCCTTGCATGTTACATAAAGGCACATATGCTTTGCTTACATTTCCAGCAGCAGCAGGGAGAAAAGGCAAATATGGAAGTTGCACCCAGCAATGTGCTCAGTAATTCAGCTCAGCAAAAATCATTGAGACTCTAAATCCACCTTGAACAAATAAACATGAGTCTAAGCCATTGCCCATAGCAGGCAGTGATATACAGTCATGTCATACAAAACACATGGCTTTACTCACAAGATGAAAGTTCAATACGGTCACATCATAGGCTGATATTATACACAAGGGGGTGACAGCAGCAAGATTCGGTTTCAATAATGAACTGTTATTTGCTCAGCTAAAATGCAGTGTATTAGCAAGTGACAGCATGCATCTATAAAGCATTTGTTGTGAAACTACAATTCTCACAGCAATACGGCTGGCTGCATATGCTTTCCATAAACACAAGGTACAATGATGCTTCTATTACCTGACTTGTATCACTGGCTGCAGAGGGTGCAGTATGGAGGCACTGACAGGCTCCTACAGAGACAGAGCTTCCACAGCAGCAAATCAGGAGAAACGCAGGGAAAGATGTGGGGCTGTCAAGGCATCTCCCCCTGGGTTACAGCAGTTCTATAGTGTCAGGAAGGCAGCAGCATAACAGGCAGCTACTACAATGGCCATTTTAGGACATCCTCACAAAAAATGCCATGCAATATCACACAGGTTGTACCTCCGCTCTGTCTCACTTTTACAGTCCGTTGTCACAGAAATCTTTACTCACACCTCAGCCCTCAAACCCTCCCTCCTCCCTCAGTCATTCTCTCTCTAGTTCTCCTCCCTCAGTTCTCCTCCCTCCATTCCTCCTCCCTCAGCTATCTGCTTCACTCCTTCAGTCATAAGCTGTCCCTCATTCCCTTTTTTTGCTGAAATCCCTGTTAGTTTGCAAATTAAATGATTTAAATGACGGAAATGTTATTTAACCTTTATTTAAACACAGCTTCAAAACTAAGGGAGTTATTTACTAAACTCTGAATGCAGAAAATCCAAACAAATTGTGTTTTTTTTGTATAAAATCGGAATTTTAAAAAAATACAAGTTTTTCGGAATTTATTATCCTGAGGATGGAAAAAGTCTGAATCCAAAAATCCGGGATCTCAGACCTGTCGAGGTTGCATATAAGTCAATGGGAGAAGTCCCAAAGATTTTTTGATCTGCGCTGGGTTTCATGCAATAATCCGAAGTCAGCAGAACTTTGACTTTTAAAGCATTGATTATTTACTTTCTTCTTTATCTGCATACTGACATGTTCATTTGTCTGTTCTTAAAAAAGGGGCTGCATGGTAATTAGTACTTCTGCCTTGTATTGCTGGGGTTCTAAACTGAACACTGACCTCTGCACCATCCATAAAAAATGCATGTGTTCACCCTATGACAGTGTCAGCCATCTCCCACCCTGAAACAAATACAGGCAACTCAGTTGGCTCCATCCTAGACTGTACCGAGCTACTGGGGCAGGAAGAGGCAATGCCAAGCTCTGTAATGTGCTGCATGTCATTGCTGTATACTACACATAAAGGAATAATCCAAATTACAGCTCTCTGACTATAACTAAAATGCCTTTATTTAGCAGTTTTTGAACACAGAACACAATGTTTCAAGCCTTTAGGGCTCTTTGTAAAGCATGCAAAGGCTTGAAACATTGAGTTTCATGCTCAGTAACTACTGAATAAATCATTTTAGTTATAGTTGGGGTTCTGCCATTTGGATTGCTGGGGGATTGCTATGGGAACACTGGTGGGCTGGAACCCATAGGCTGAACAGTTGCTGTTAAAAGGTGCCCAACTGCATGTCATATTTATACTGTAAATAAAGGAATAATTACAATGGTTTAAACTTTGACTTATTGTGTTGACAGAGGCTGGTATCGCTCTGGATCTAGCTAGCACATGGGTTCTTGCAATTCCTTTGGGTCTGATTATGGACTTCATATTTTTTGGAAAACTTGTTATACCCTTCCCAGACTTTAGAGAAGCAACAATTGCTTATCTGAGATCACTGCAGATGTCTTTCATAAACCTGAATGCTCCAGGCTGAAGCAGAATTTCCCGATGATCAAATACACAAGTGAACTGTTATTAGTACCTGTCTTTAGTTTTGCCATGCAGTCCCTGTGGGACAGACTTATGTCTCGGTGGGTCGGGCATCTGCTTTTACCTTGTAAAAAAGCATGTTGCTTTCCTTGGGAAAAAGGTTTATATGAAATATTTAGCTGATTGCGTCACTGCTGGATATTTAATTTGCACTGCTTATTTCAGGTTCTCTAATGTTTTTTTTTTCATACTTACGGTTTTCCATTTCATGTGGATATATTTAAGAAGATCTTTACTATTCTGTGGACGGACATCAAGTTAAAATCTAACAGGTGGCATACAGTTATATTTTAAATTCATCCCATAGAGAGCCAATACATTAGGCAATATCTTATCACCTATTACATTACAGGGGCATTCCTCAAAGGAGTCAAAGGAAAGGCTTATTACATAAATTGTCTCAGTAATGTTGTAATATTATGTAATGTTTCAGCTGCACGACAACTCATGTTCATATGCCTGTTGAAAGACTTGTCATAGCCAAAATATAGGGCAATCTGTAGCAAATGGAATAAGGATTTCGTCACCGCATTAATTCAAACTACACATTTTTACTGAAGGCACACTACCCTATTTATCAACTATATATTCAATATATCACTCTTCAAATGTTCTCCTAAGACACAACTAGTCATGTGGGTAAAGTCCACTTGTATCAACATAGTACATTTAGGGGTGTATTTATCATGCTGTGTAAGTCCCAGGTGTGTAAAACGAATGACGAAATTATCAAGGTGTGTGTTTTATTTTACGCCTCCTGTATGACACCATATTTGAAACCACTTTAGAAACCTTAAGTCCCTGTACTGACACAACAGGGTTCTAACCCTTACTAGTAGCAATGCACCGAATGCACTATTTCAGGATTTGCTGAGCCCTTTGTGAAAGATTTCGGCGAATACCAAACCAAATCTTAAATTGCATATGCAAATCAGGGTGGGGAAGGGAAAAGGAGCTGCACCAGCAGCCCACGGTTAAAAATGATTTTACTTCCTTGTTTTGTGATGAAAAATCACGTGATTTTAAGGATTTGGATTTGGTTTGGCCAGGCATGAGGATTTGGATTCAGCCAAAGAAGGGCGAATACCGAACCGAATCCTAGATTAGGTGCATCCCTACTTACTAGCCTCTTTGTTGGAGCTCCTGACAGCTTTTCTAACTACCCTGATCCTGTTTTTCACTCGTAGATTAAACTATAACAAACTACACCTACTGGAACCTAGTTCT
Source organism: Xenopus petersii (assembly GCA_038501925.1). NCBI lineage: Eukaryota > Metazoa > Chordata > Amphibia > Anura > Pipidae > Xenopus > Xenopus petersii. The sequence goes on along the minus strand of CM076680.1, from coordinate 69,344,004 downwards.
CCAGGCCCTATGGCACACACCACATCTCCCCCAGCAAGTGGGGGTTGGGGTCCAAAAGAGCCTGAGCATCTGTGTGCTTCCCTTTATACAACCTAAGAAAACTTGACATCTTGTCTGGAAAGCCCTGGTGTAGAACCAAGGGACTTGAGGTATCCTGGTCACTGCTACTTCGTGTTGAGCCATAAATGGTTGTAGCCTGCCAGGTTATGCTAATATCATCCCCTGTGTTCCTTGGTAACCATGCCTATCATCCAGTTGCAGGCAATAGCCCAACTAAGGGGTTATTTAAGCCTGTCTCTTTCAACAACTAGGGCTGGTTCATTAGCTCTTCTGCTATGTCGAAGCTTTGTGTTCCCCCAGTCCTTGTCCCTATGGCTTTGACCAGCCTCCCTTAATTGTTTAGAAGCATAGTTTCCCTTTAACTTTGTGTCTCTTATTTAGTTTTCCTTGACCAAGTAATTAAAGTCAGACATTATTTCTAGGAGAAACATTTTTTAATGTAATAGGAGCTTACTGGACTAATTTAATCTTTATTTAGCGTTATTATTGCTTTTACCCAGCCTTGAATGTCAAAATATGTTAGCAAGAGAGCAAATTTAAAAAGAACATATGGTGTTTAATTCAAATGTACAAATACACTCGAAATAAAATATTTGGGAACCATTTGATGGAATATGTAAGTGCCAGCCAATTACTGACAGTATTTGGATAATCATCATGTACATCTAATTTTCTTTCTTTCTCTGGCCTTAATATATGTTTTATACTAAACTGATTACATGATCTTATTTGTTTTTAATGTTGTGTAGGCTGTAGTATTTTAATTTCCTTTATATAAGTCCCTTATGAAGGAAATATGTGACTAGCTGTGTTTGCAGGATGTTATTTGACAATCTATATTTCTTCTTGCATTGCTCATCAAGGTATTGTGGGCAGAGATAGGTAGTACATGGTCTGGAAAATTACATTTTATTTTGTGTAATTTCCTTCTTCAGCATCTAAATGGGGGTTAATTTCTTCTCAGCCCTCTGATAGGACAGACAAGAAACCAACCCTACAAGGGACTTGATATAAAACAAAAGCAAAGATCTTTAACACAGGATGATAAATAGGGATGTAGCGAACTGTTCGCTGGCGAACTAGTTCGCGCGAACTTCGACTGTTCGCGTCCGCCGCAAGTACGCGAACGTCGCGCGACGTTCGCCAATAGGCGTTCGCGTCAAAAATCGTTCGACCATTCGACCATTCGATTCCTTCGACCGCTGAAATCGAAGGATTTTCGTTCGAATCGAACGATCGAAGCCATTGGATTGGATGAAATCATTCGATCGAATGGCTTCGATCGTTCGATTCGAACGAAAATCCTTCGATCGAACGATTAAAATCCTGTTCGAAGTTCGCGAACTGTTCGCGAACTGTTCGCATTTTTTGCCGGTGTTCGCGAACGGCGTTCGCGAACACATACTCGGCGGTTCGCTACATCCCTAATGATAAATAGAATAGTGGAGATTACTCCTCATTCATCCCCACAAAACATCTTCCACACTACTGAATGCACCAGAAGAAAATGGGCGTAGGACTGTCTAGACCAGGGATGATCCTGACACAGTTGGTTTGCTTAAATAAACCCTTGTGTATTGAGGGCATTTTTAGTATGATTCAGGGCAGAGGATCTGTTTTATTGATTTAATTTTTTCCTACCTTAGCGAAAATAATAATTGGAGATATAGGGGACAGCAATTTGCACTGATAATTCTCCTATGTTGTTACCATCATCCTTCCAATTGTGCCAATTCTGCAAGCTAAGGACCTTCTCCTTCCTATCTCTTTCCATGCTTGGGTTTGGCATTGGGATATACTCTATACTATATACTCAGGGCCGGATTTACATAGTGGGTGCCCCTAGGCCCACCGGCGTTTGTCGCCCCTGTCCCCTCCCCTTGTTCGTACAAATTTTCATCATCTGGACCAGAGCAATGAGGATTGGCACATGGGAAATTAAAAAAATGATTGTATCTCCAGCGCATCCCCAGTGTTTTTGAACCAATGTGGGTGTGGTTGGGCAGCATGCCGCCCCCCTAAAATCCTGCCACCCTAGGCCCGGGCCTAGGTGGCCTTTCCACCCTTTCAGGTAACTATACTTCCATATTAAATAATTTAGGAATTGTAGTCATAATTGTAAGACTAGAAAGAGGTGCATTTTATAAAATGCTGTTGAAGAGGAGCTGTCACTCAGACATAAAATACTGAATAATAAAAGTGTTTTTCAAATTAAACATGAAACTCAAGTTTTCTTTTTTTCAAGTGTTTTTTATTAAAAACCTATTTAAATGTCTCAGCTGTTAATTATATATTGTCAACCCCTTCTCTATGCTTTAGGCATTGAGGTGGGGCAGGCAATTACTTTCACTTTCCATTCTGCACTTCCTAGATGTCACTGCCCTCCACACATCTTCCCTCCATCCTCACAATCGAATTGTTTAGCCTGTGCATGAGCATGTGCCCCATTCTGATGGATAAACAAGATTTTTGGCATGATGCAAAGCTTAAATACAAAAATGGGGGGTTGTGGGTGCACACCTGAGGCCAATTTCAAAACGTTTAGAGCCCTGTCTAAATGATTCAAGTAAAAATGCATGTAATTTTGAAACAGGGTTTTTTTGTTACAAAGTTATGATCATGATATTGATAAGCCACCATACCACGTCATGGTAAAACCCCACATGGTGGTCCCTAACTTATTAACCTCTAATCATAGTAAAAAAGGAATTTTACCTCTGTTTAGTAACAATTCTTTATGTAAACATCTCCTGTGCCTTGGTTTCAATCTGTGTGCTAAATCCTCCCCCGCCAACATGATGATGCAAAGCTTGCCTTAAAGGAAAACTATACCCCCCGAACAATATAGGTCTCTATCTCTCTATAAAAAGATATTGAGTAAGCAGCGCATGTGTAAAACCCTGCTTCATGTAAATAAACCATTTTCCTAATAATATACTTTTTTAGTAGTATGTGCCATTGGGTAATCATAAATAGAAAATTGCCATTTTAAAAAATAAGGGCCGCCCCCTGGGATCGTAGGATTCAGGTGCACACAAATAAACCACATGTTAGGTCACATGAGGCAATTAATAGACAGAGTTTGCTTCCACACTTCTTCCTATTACAGTTGGAGTTGTAGTATTTCTGGTCAGGTGATCTCTGAGGCAGCACAGAGACCATCATGAAATTGTGGTTTAAGGAAAGAGATGTAAAAGGGCAATATTTACTTAAACATATATACCAGTTTGGTAAGATTCTATAATATGTCACTTAATTTGATATCTACTATAATTTTGGGGGTATAGTTTTCCTTTAAAATATTGTCCACAAAATGGCTCCTGTCTGCGCGATGTGATTCTGAATTCCAAGACTAAAAGAAACAAGATTTAAATAAGTTATACAGTATTAATGATGTTTATTTACCAGTTTGGTAAGATTCTATAATATGTCACTTAATTTGATATCTACTATAATTTTGGGGGTATAGTTTTCCTTTAAAATATTGTCCACAAAATGGCTCCTGTCTGCTCGATGTGATTCTGAATTCCAAGACTAAAAGAAACAAGATTTAAATAAGTTATACAGTATTAATGATGTTTATTTTTCTTGCATAACATCATAAAATAGGAATTGGAATGGATGAAAGGTCCCCTTTAATAAAGTCAGTCTTGACGCAACATTTCTGTTAACTGATGGAATATCTCCATTGTCTGTATGTTATCACCCATTTATTGTGCAGTCTTTTAAAAAGTATCGAGGAATAAATCCGTTTAGAGGAACTGACCTGGAATAATGGGCTTCCTCTCTAAAATCTACATTTTATTAGGATTGTTACGGTTGTGTAAGGAAATGAATAACTTAATTGTAAGGAGTTTAAATGTAAAATAGATTACACGCTGTTTCATGATCACTTTATCTATTTAAAGGATCACTAAACTTCAAATGAAAGATGTTAACTTGGAAAAATGTTTTAATTCTGACAAAGACAAATGCAATGGTGTTTGTGACTTTAAGAATAGTGTATTTTTAAAGTAATTTAAAATATTAGTGGAAATGAGACATCAGGGCGCATATTTGTGTGTGCTGAAAGACAATAAATAAAGTTCTTGTGCGTATACTTTCTTGCACTTAGCACCAATGATGAGCCATTTCACCATTAAAGGGGAAGTTCACCATAAGTATTTAGTATGATGTAGTGAGTGATATACTGAGACAATTTGTAATTGGTTTTCTTTTTTTCTTTTTGGTGGTTTTTGAGCTTTTCATTCAGCAACTTTCCAGTTTGCAGTTTCGGAAATCGGGTTGTTAGGGCCCACATTACCGTAGTAACCATGCATTGATTTAAATAAGAGACTGGAATATGAATAGGAGAGGCCTGAATAGAAAGATGAGTAATAATAAGTAGCAATAACAATACATGTGTTAATATAAAGGTGAACAACCCCTTTAATATACAGTAACTGAAACTGATGGTACAGAATTCAGAAGAACCATGTACTTTATATCTACCAATTCACCATGCACATTGCACCTAACAACAAAGGGCAGCGCATTGTTTACATGTAGTGGCATGGTGAAGAATTGACCTGGTGGTCTAGTGGGGGTGCAATGGGGACGCCCATCGCATCCGCATCGGGAACGCCCGCATCGTCTGTTCTCCGGCACATCATTGCGCCTTGTTGCAAGCACCTATTGTGCATTACCCAACGTAAAGGACTAACTCATTAGTTCCTGGGTGCGATTCTGAGTCTTGCTGATCTGTTCTTGACCCTGCCTGTCACTGACCTTGTCTAGTTTGCCACCAGTCCTGACCTTTGCTCGTTTATTGACTACCCTCTTGGATCCTGCTTTGTGCTGCAAAACAGGTGTGTTTGATTTGGCCTGTGACCTCGACTACTCTCTCGTCTTGTGAATCTGTATTGCCTCTCCTGATTGGTACTGACCCTGCCTGTTCCCTCGACCAAGCTTCTTGCTCTCTTTTCCAGTTACAACATTTGGTTCCCTTTCCTGCCCAGAACTCTTCTCACACTAAGACCTGATGGCACCCGAGTAGCGAAGGGTTCCTCCTGAAGCCAAAGGTGGTTGTTATAGGCAGAAGAGTGAGCCGCGACCAGGTCCTTGGAGTCAGTTCTGGGTTTGGGATAGGTATGTAGTCACTGACCCTATATCAGGGCAATCTTTAGTATTACCTGTGCCCAGGGGGTCCTGTTACTTAGATGAAGCAGGACTGACAAACCTACTGTTGTATTGGCACACAGGCATCATAAGTTTTGCTTTCTCTTAATCAGATACTGTAGGTGCAAAATACAAGTGTTTTACAACCCCATTTTATATCTCAGGAAAGGAATTTCTATTGTGCAGTAGTGATGGGTGAATTTATTCGCCAGGCATGGATTTGCGTCAAAATTTCCACATTTCACCACCTGCGAATTGTTTCACACAACTGCTGCGATAATTCGCCGGGGGAAAAAAATTGCTGCAATAAAAAAATCACTAGCATAAAAATTGACGCACGTCAAAATAATTTTGATGCCCATTGACTTTAATGCATTTGGCCAAAAAAAATTGCACGTGTAAAAATTGTCAAGCGCGTAAAAATTGTTGTGCGTCAAAATTATTTTGATGCCCATGGACTTCAATGCATTTGGAGTCGCTCATGGAAAAATTGTCGTTTGTGTAAAAATTGTCTCACGTCAAAATAATTTTGATGCCCATTGATTTCAATGCGCTTCGTGATTGGTCGAAGCAAAGCGGGACAGATTCACCCATCACCAATGTGCAGAAAATACACAAAATGCCTTTATGTCATTTATATATATATATATACAGAAGATATCTTGTCTTTAAGCAAAACTGTACATGTAATAGAGAGAACTATAAGCAAGCTGATGCAGACCTTGCACTGGTCCAATTAATACCTGGATATATATCTCAGGTGTGGGATTCCATGCAATGGTAAATCTGCTGCTGTTTTATATGGTACTAACATACACATATCAGTTTCTGCACCAATAGAGCTTACACTCTAATTTCCCTATCGCAGAAACAAATGTAAAATATATAGGCACAGTTTCAATTATCCTCCCCATATGTTATTATGCTGGTCCTACTGTCTGATTAATTATATATCAAAGACAATTTTCTCTTTTTATAACCTAGTACTTTCCATACGCAGTGCTATTTTTCTTTTCAAATTGGCTTTCTTGTGTTTTAAAATAGGCTTCACTATGTGCTTCCCAGTACTTTAATGTGTTGTTCTTAGCTTACTCTCCAACATTATGTCATTGGCCAGAGCAACATGCTGTGCCATAATATGTTTTCCTACAAGAGAACAATAGTGTTTTTTTTCTTTTGATAACCTTTGTTAGAAAGTGCATGAACAAACATTCTCCTGCTTCCCTCTGGAAAATATGTTCTATGTGGTAACACGCACATGATCATTCCTGGTATGCTTTACATTTAAATACAGAAACATAGCTCAAATTTTATATCTACAGTATACTGTATATATACAGTATGTGGGTTATTTACTAGAATCCAAATTTATCTCATATTTTATTAAAAAAAACACAACCAAACTCATGTGCTTGTCTTGACCTTATTTATAAAAAAATAACCCGAATTAACTGGAAAATTGCGGGAAAAACTCTATAAAATCAAGCGAAAATTCAAATCGCTCGAATTTTCCGGCTTTTTTCCCAAATGGCTCGATTTTTTTTAACGTTTTTGCCTGAAAAAGTAGAATTTTCAGGGTAAACCCAGCGCAGACCACGAATACTTCAAATTGAGGTAGGTGCCTCTCGCATTGACTTATACAGGATCTCGATGGGTTTCAGATTCAGGCTTTTTGCATCATTGGGGTATAATAAATCTTTAAAAATTAGAGTTTGTGGCCCAAAAAGCCCGACCAGATACATTTTAGGTTTAGTAAATGACCCCCTATATGTATATACTGTATTTATGGATGAATATACAAATACTTAATATATATATATATATATATATATATATATATATATATATATATATATATATATATATTATATACAATATCTAGATACTGTCTAATATGACATGTTCTTAGTCACTACATACAGAACTGTATCTGGAAGCAATGTCAGCATAACAATTATTTGTAGGGAGTGTGGGGGTTTGTATCAGATGCAAGAAAACCCAATATGTGCAAAACTATGCTCAATGCTTCATTTTGGCTGTAGTGGTGTACTGGTTACCACCACTGGACTCTGGAGACATGAGACCTCTTCCTCTGAAGTAATAAATTGAATACATTTCATCATTCAGGACTTTGATGAAAACGTCTGGGTTTGGCAGTTGCCAGGAGAACACTACCTGCCTGAATGCATTAGGTCTTCAATGACAAAAATAATGGCCCATGCACAAAGAGAATGAATGGGTTTGCTGAGATGAGAATGGAAAAACTTGACTGGCCTACACAGGGCCCTGCCCTCAACCCGGCTGAACATCTTGGGATTTGGAGCACCAGCCAGGCCTGATCTCCAACAGTGGCCAAAACCTTACTATTTCTCTAACTAAATGGTAGAAAATCCCACCAACAGGGGGAAGGGGGTGAAGGGGTAGTTCTCCTTTAAAGGTTTGCCTTTAAGTTAACTTTTAGTATGTTATAGAAATGTCAGTATTTTTATAGCTTGGCTAATTCAGTTGGCCTTCATTTTTCATTTTGTATAGGTTTTTTTTTTTTAAATATTTGCCTGCTTCTGACTCTTTCGAGCTTTCAAATGGTGGTCACTAGCCCCATCTAAAAACCAAATGTTCTGCAAGGCTACTGTACTGTTTTTGCTTTTTATTAGTCATCTTTCGATTTAGGCCCTCTCTTATTCATATTCCAGTTTTTTATTCAAATCAATGTATGGGTGCGAAAGGGGGTTGCAAGGTCGGCCTGCACATCACTAATAGTTACATAACTAAAAACAACAAAAAATTCTAAATTGAAGACCAAATTCAGATTGTCTCAGAATATCAATATTTATATCATACTAAAATTACTCTTAGGGTAAAAGAATGCCTCGTGATCCATTCTAAACATCTTTGGATGTCAGTCCATAGATCTAGAGACCCTGTGGTAAGGAACAAAATACTTCTTTAATTCATCATATTACCAATTCTAGTCATTTTAGATTTTCACTAGGAATATTGTTCCTGTAGTTCTGAGCATAGAGATTTAAGTGCAAGGTTACATGTTTTTATGCTTGTTGTTAAACATTTTGATAAACCATAAAGCATGTTATGAAATAAATATATACCCAGTGTGCTATAAGTGATATAAATATACGTTCTTTTTTTAAGATGTCAATAAAAAACCATATGAATCACTTGCAATCTGTAGCTGGTTCTCAGAAAGTGAGAGGCTAGAAATAAAAGCTTAATATAGCATTCAGCTGCAGTTTTCCTGGCATTTCAGTGAAAACAAATCTTTAGCAGTCACGATTCATAAAATGTATAGGAGGAACTTCATCAATACTTTCTCAAACAAGAACAAATAATAATGATTCTGCCTTCTAGCATTTCCGAAGACTCGAGCTGTATGAGCATCTACATGGCACAGCTGAGTAGGTGGCACACAAGGGATAATAATGAGTATGAGTTGGTATTACTTGTTGGTATCAAATTTACAACACCATTTCGTTACGCTTAAAAAAGACATTTGGTAATGTGTCTTCTTTTTACCACAAGGAAACAAAGGGTTAAAGGAAAACAATACCCCCCAAACAATGTAGGTCTCTATTAAAAGATACTGAGTAAAACAGCTCATGTGTAAAACCCTGCTTCATATAAATGAACCATTATCATAATAATATACTTTTTTAGTAGTATGTGCCATTGAGTAATCATAAATAGAAAATTGCCATTTTAAAAAATAAGGGCCGCCCCCTGAGATCGTAAGATTCACTGTGTACACATACAAACCAGATGTTAGGTCACATGAGCCAATTAACAGACAGAGTTCTGCCTTTTGCTTCCTCACTTCTTCCTGTTACAGTTAGTGTTATAGTATTTCTGGTCAGGTGATCTCTGAGGCAGCACAGATAGAGTCACGAAATGGTGGTTCAAGGCAAGAGATGTAAAAGGGCAATATTTATGTAAATATATATTCCAGTTTGGTAAGATTCTTTAATATGTCATTCAATTTGATATAAACTATCTGTTGCTTAAGTATTCATTTTGGGGGTATAGTTTTCCTTTAAAGGAATAGCTTGGAAGCACAGCATTGGTAGGTACGATGATATATGCATTTTATATGGCCTGAGGGATTGCAACTCACTGGACGCCCAAGAAAGCAATGGCTGAACGATGTGGAGGATGATTTGAGAACCATGGGATACGTAACTATCCTTGGTACACATTGGATCGGGATGAGTGGAGAAGCGTTGTAGAGGAGGCCAGGGCTCTGCAAAGGCCATAGCGCCAACGGATGGGGGGGGGTATAGAATTATACTTTAATACTTAAGAGCTTACAATCTACTTTCTAAAAGAGGTGAGGAGCAATTCACACATACCTGTTGATGCACGATGATCCAGATAGCATCAAATCTGCTTCTTTAAACAGAGCAGAGTTACAGATCCATATCTAGGGCCGGATTTACATAGCAGGCGCCCCTAGGCCCGCTGTCGTTCATCACCCCATCCCCTCCCTTTTATTCAAATTTTCATCATCAGACCAGAGCAATGGGGATTAGCAAACAGGAATTTTTAAAAACTATCATATCTCCTATGCCTTCACCATGTTTCTGAACCAATGTGGGTGTGGTTGGGCAGCATGCCGCCCCCTAAAATCCTGCCGCTCTAGGCCCGGGCCTTCATGGCCTTTCCATAAATCCAGGCCTGACCATATGCAGTTGGACAGCCCTGGTAGGGATTTCCAAAGACAGACAGAAGCTCCAGAGAAGTCTTGCAGTCTGGAATAGATATTAATTTTCTTTCATTTTAGGTGGTACCACAGTGAAATAACTTTACCCATCTGCAGTTCTTATAACAGCCCACAAGAACCAAGAGCAGCCTTTATACAGTCACAACATTTCACACTGTTTTTACATGTTTTTATCAGATATACTTTACATGGAGAGACAAGACAAGACGCAAGTCAAAATATAATAAGTAATAAGTATTTCGCCTGGACAAGCAGGAACATTCTTACTTTCCAACATAGCTTTTCAACAACATCACTTTCCAGTGCTCAGCCAGAAAAACAGCTCTACCCTTTCACTAGCACCTCTGTGGAAATATGCTTCAGTGTTTTCCATCATCTCTCCATTGTTATCTTTTCTGGGCATACCTTGTTTTTACAGCCTATCTTTCATTCAATACAGATCTCACTTGAAGAACAGGCATCACTTTCCCAACTTTTCATCATTTTTCTTACTAATTTATTTACTAGTGAACACAGCGGAGCTCAGATGACTAATGGATTAGGCACCCATTCATTTCACACCTAAGTGCCAACTATTTCTTTCAGCTATTATGGTAACTACAAAAATATTGTTCATATATCTTTTTAGCACTAAGTGCTTGAGGGTGCACAGGGTGAATATGACACAGAATTATAAATATTCCTACGTAAAGGTGAAAATGTGTTTCAGTTAAATCATATGGAGGAAGTTGTACAAATGAACTGTATCTCTTCCCCATACAGACAGTTTTTGCTGAGTAAATACAGACATACCATGCACTGACTAAAAGGCCAGTCTCTGTGTGATATGTGTAAACCTATTGACCATATTAAATATATTAACCATAGAAAAGTCGTAGACAAGTGGAAAAAAATAAGAACAGCATAGAATTAAGAAAAAGATTCATGCAGAGGCTAATGTTCATATGGTATAAAGGGCTGCCCGGGTCCAGGAAAACTGGGCAGGATCTCCCCTGATTGACATGGTGATCAGCTGATCGTTACATCATACCCCCACCCACGTGATGTAGCACACTGACCCACCCTTGTGTCACCATGGCCCTGCCCACCCCTGCCCGGATCAAAGGTGGCAACCCTACTTGTATGGCTATAATTAGCATTTCTAAAAGCCAGGTGATTTATTGGATCAGACAGACAGGCAACGTTTCTGGCTTAGTCTTGCCCTTTTTCAAGCCTACCTGGTGTTACAACATACAGAATACTTCTCCCCACCACAGAGGGGTGTACCACACCAGACCCACCCCCATTAGTGCATCAACCAATCATGTGTGAGACCAATATACAAAGTTCACAAGTCCAAATGTAAATCATTAAATAGTCCCAGTATAAAAAACAAAACAATACAAATAAGGTTACCTTTTCACCAGATAGGAAAGTTTCAGAATGCACTAATGGGAGTGGGTCTGGTGTGGTACACTCCCTCTGTGGTAGGGATAAGTACTTTGTATGTTGTAACAACAGGCTTGAAAAAGGGCAAGACTAAGGGTGACCATACATGGACAGATTAAAACTTCTGATATCAATGCTAAAGACTGATTCCGCAGCTAATCTGCCCGTGTAGGGGGCATTCCAATGGGTCTCCCTGATCAATATCAGGCCAAAAATCAGCCAGATATCAATCTGGCAGGTTTGATTTTATTTGATGATTGAGGACCCCATTGGTTGGTTGATGCAGTCCTCGTCCCGTTGGCGCCCAGTTCCTTCATTGTAATCCGATTGGTTGGCCCTAGCGCCGAACAATCTGATCAACCCAATATTGCCTTGCCTCTGGTGGGCATATTGGGTTAAGATCTACTAGTTTGTCGTGTTTAGCCACCTTAAGCCTGAAACATTGCCTGTCTGTCTGACCCAATAAATTCACCTTTAACTTTTGCAACAAGGAGTTCTACAGTGTTGTTATTTCTACTATATTAAATTAAACCCCTGACAAGGGTTTTTGGACTGCTCTGCACCCAATGCAAAGGTTAATTAGGTGGTTGAGGCACACACAAACCTTGCTAAGGACTCACTATGGATGAGTATCTAACTTTATACATGCTGTTTTCTTCAATATTATTTATGTTAAAGAAAGAAAATGTGTTTTTCTCATTCCTTTTGCAGTTCTCTCTTTGCCTGAAACCTTCTGTAAGTAACGTGGCTCTAGTTTAAAAGAATTATCATGAGTAATGGGCTATGGTGAAACTAAGCACAGATATCCATTGTTACGGCCAATCCATGTACTGGTAGCTGCTGTCTCCATTTTACTGACTGTTCCGCTATGGCTTAGAACAGAGAATATAAAGGTGCATGGGCATTTACGATGTGCTCTACTATAGATTGGCACAGGACAATCAGACAGAAAGCCTACAAAGGACATTTTCTTTGCACAAATGATCGACAGCAACTCTTCACTTCCATTTGCTGATGTACCATGCACTGCTCATCTCGATTGGCAGGTAAAATGATCAAATCTGAAGTATTCCCCCAACCAATTGATATCAGTTAGGAGTAATTGGCCCAACTGACCACCTTGATTCTGCAAATATATATATACTTGTGTAGTAGAATTGGTTCATCGACTTCGGTGTTCCTAGCTTTGCAGTGTGTAGTGGCATTGGCCAGTGTCGGACTGGGACAACAGGGGCGCACCCAAAAATCTTAGACCAGGGGCCCACCCTCAGTACTATTATTTGTCCTCTCCTCACTCAACCTCTATTCTCCAAGTCTCTTTCCTTTACATATTATAATCTATTATTCCATCTATTTCACCTCTTTGTTCTCATAGAAGTAGGGAATAGCCATGAAATAGGCCAAATGTTAAGCAGCATGAGGCCCACTGACACCTGGGCCCACTAGGCGTTTTCCTGGTATCCCGGTGGGCCAGTCCAACACTGGCATTGGGAATGCTGTAATAAAACAGTAAAACAGCTCCCTGTCTTTTTTGCAGCCATTCTGAGTCTGAACACCATTAAAAAAAAATGTATGAAATTGCAGCAGCTACACAAAGTACATAACTATGGGTATAGACTTTCTGTGCAGTTAATTATCTACCAGCAAACAGTATGTCAGAGCAAAAGGGAAATACTTCAAAGCAGCAGAAAATGCTTTATGAAATGACACATTTTCAGCAACACTTCCTACTGTTACCAAATGCTCCAGGCAAAACCATAAAGCACATCACAGGGAGAAGTTGTGGGACAGCAAAGGCATATTCGAAGCATGGCATAGCACAGATGGAACACCACCATTCCATAAAAGCATTCACATGATATTTTTACTAAATGAGTGGTGGGCTCCTATCTACAGAGAATGTTGTGTTTCCAAAATAAAAAGCACCAAGCACAGTTTGTGTAGAAATCCTTGCACAGACCGAGCAGCGGCTAAGTAAATAAGCAGAGCAAGGCACTGACATGGGTTATGCAAATAGTGGAAACAGCTTGATTATTCGGTTGCTCCCGTGATGGAATTTAACTCAGTGTCAGTTTATTTTATTCAAGTGAAAATGTTTTTTTTTGCACATTTTTGAAAAAGTATCAAGTACTTTTTTTGAAAACAAATGCCCTTAAGATGATTAAAAAATGCAAATGATGTTTGTTACTGTCCAAAAACAATATATAAGGTTTAGTAAAGAAGGGTATTTTGAAAACATTTTTGCAGAAGGGATCCAACTGGGAATCCTGCAGGTTGGAAGATTCATAGTCATTCAGTGCTTGAATTTTGATTATATTGATCCAATTGTTAAATCAAATTGATAGGCTAATTCCATCAATTGTATCAGAATTGCTATTTACCACCGCACTTACATTTCATCTTTCCTGATCCTCACATGGCAGTGGTCACGCAAGGGTTAACACCCGTTGACACGTGAGGACAGGAAGTAGCAAGCAAATAAAACTCCCCCCCCAAGACTCCCACCTCATCTTTTTTTATCCTGTTGAAGTGAGGAAGTGAGGAATTATCTACATGTAACGCCAGCAGCCTGCCTCCTTCTGCTGAAGTCCTGGTGAAACGCTGATTTCCAACCGTTCCCAGGAGCCCTTGGTGACCTGGGCATTTGGTGCTTGACACCCACAGGCTGTAAGTCCTTCTGAGGCATGTTTTACTGGGACCGGGAACTTGTAAAGAAAAGTGCTGCGCCTGAACTGAACGGTGAGTTAAAATGGCGATGCGGGTCACGCTGGAACGCATGACGCGCAACCGGAAGTTCGGGTTTTCACATGCGGACACCATTCAAACCCTCAGCGCGAACTTGTTGACGCTGCTTCAGCGTTCCTGCAATGCTCTGCCCGCAATCTTTCTCCGACTAGCCTCACAGTAAGTGCTGGAACTTCTGTTTGCTCAGGAGACAGACTGACCTTGGTGTTCTACCTTCCCTAACTGACTATTTTTCTTTACAGCTATGAGTTCCCATAGAAGGTCACATTCTACTCACAGGGGGTGAGTTGCGCTGTAATATGCATTTTTCAGTATTTTATGCATGTAATTTTGCATATATACTTTTCATTTACCTTGGAGGCTTAATCTGTCCTTATCTTATTAGGGACTCTAGAGACGACTGTGACCAGGAGGAGCACAGAAGAAAAATAACTAAGAGACAATGTGAAGCGTGCAGTAACTATGCCTTGGAACACAAAAGACTCTGCCGTGACTGCTTATCCAATGCAGCTGGTCCCAATACTTCAGACCAAATCTGAATTGGATGCAGACATCTTTTGTAGACACTATGGCATCTGCCATTTCCAAAGGCACGGAGAAAGCTGTCAAAACTATGTCACTTCAAGGCATCCAAATTTACTCTTATCTAGACAACATCCTAGTGAAAAGTCAAAGTCCTACAGCTCCAATAGTACACATTCAGTTTGTACTGAAGACATTACAAGCACACGGTTGGCTAATAAATCTACAAAAATCCAATCTTATCCCTACTCAGACTCTGAACTATCTAGGAGTAATTTTCGATTCAAAGAAGGAAATCATATCTCTTCCCAGACAGAAAATTATATCCATCACGGAAACAATCAAGAAGTTTCGGACAGACAACTGCAAATCCATAAAACAGTGTCAACAGATGATAGGGAAGCTTGTTTCCACAATGGATGCAGTCAAATGGGTCATGGGACATACAAGGGTACTACAACAAGACTTCCTATCCCAATGGAACAAGATCAACAACTCTTTTCAAACTATAACTTTGAGCGTGAAC
This sequence comes from Xenopus petersii, assembly GCA_038501925.1. Taxonomy (NCBI): domain Eukaryota; kingdom Metazoa; phylum Chordata; class Amphibia; order Anura; family Pipidae; genus Xenopus; species Xenopus petersii. Next base: position 69,328,834 of record CM076680.1, on the reverse strand, counting down.
ACTATGGAAGATCTATCTTGGTGGGAGAACCCCTCCAATCTCAGACAAGCTGTAAACTTGAAAGAACCAAATTGGATAATGATTACAACAGATGCAAGTGCCACAGGGTGGGGAGCGCATATAAATGGAGTTCTTGCCCAGGGAAGTTGGACTCATCATGCAAAGAATTGGTCTTCCAACAAAAGAGAATTGATGGCTGTATGGAAAGCTATTCTAGCTTTTCAAAAACAAATTTCGGGGAAACCGGTCAAAATTGTATCAGACAACTCGTCAGTAGTCAGATACATCACCAAACAGGGAGGAACAAGGAGTGCTTCACTGCTCTACATCACTCTAAAAATCCTTTACTGGGCAGAAATACATCTGACCAACCTCACAGCTATACACATTCCAGGGAAACTGAATACAGAAGCAGATTTTCTCAGCAGAAGTCAGATTCATCCAGGAGAATGGGCCCTGAATCAGAAAGTATTCCAGAGGATAACAGAGATATGGGGGATTCCCCAAATAGACCTCATGGCAACCTTCAAGAATGCGAAAGTGAAAAAGTTCTGCTCCAGATCACCACAGAGAGAAGCCCTGTTTGTAGACGCATTTTCAAAGAAATGGGACTTTCCCCTGGCATTCATCTTCCCTCCGTTTCCCATAATTCAAAAAGTCCTCCGGAAGATTCGTCAGGACAATGCGGATGTGATCATTGTCTTACCGTGGTGGCCGAGGAGACCGTAGTTTCCACAACTGCTCCTTATGGCTCTGGATCACCCGATCAAACTACCATTGATTCCCAACCTGCTATCTCAGGGACCTCTCATGCACCCCAACTTGGGAAAATTATCTTTAACAGCATGGAGATTGAAAGGCAGATCATGAAAGGAAAAGGCCTCTCTGAGAAAGCAATTAACACTCTGTTGGCTTCTAGAAAAAACTCCACCTCCAATACATACTACAGAATTTGGAACGTATTCTTTGACTGGTGCAATACTCACGGAGGAAATTTTCTCCAACCTGCTTCGGAATCCATAATAGAATTTCTACAACAGGGACTTGATAAGGGACTCAGTCTTAATACTCTGAAAGGACACATTTCGGCTCTATCTGCTCTAACTTCAGTACAATGGGCTTCTCATCCCTTAGTAATCAGATTCATTCAAGCCATTAAGCATCTCAAACCCAACTGCAGAGACAAAGTACCTCCATGGGATCTTCCTCTCGTCTTAAAGGTGTTGATGTCTGACCCTTTTGAACCTATTGAAGAAATTCCTCTAAGTACTTTAACCTTAAAAATGGTATTTCTACTAGCTATCGTATCAGCCAAAAGAGTATGCGAACTACATGCTCTTTCCATATCTGAAAAAAACCTCTCTTTCTTTGCTGACAAAGCGGTATTTAAGCTGGAGGACAGATTTCTATATATATATATATATATATATATATATATATATATATATATATATATATATATATATATATATATATATATATATATATATACACACACACACACACGATTTGTGTGTGTCATACCTCCCAACTGTCCCATTTCTGCAGGTCAGTCCCGAGTTTGACAGCTCAATCCACAGTCCCGGGTTTCTTACTGCCCTGACTTTCTCTTTGATCTTTGATCTCCTGCACTGACTCGAGAAAAAGATACAATGTTTCTGAAATGTAATTAAAATGAGAGGTTTTTTTTGGCAGAGATCCCAGTCAGCAGCTGCACTTTTGGAACAATTTACGATAAGCAATTGTAACTATTTAAGATGAGCAGGTCTCTTGGGAGAACTGAGACTAGCACCTTAAAGGGCAATTCACCTTCATTAGCAAATCTAACACCTAAAATATTGCACTGAAAGCCCCAGAAATGTGTTCAAACTTTCATAACTTGCCTAATTTTGTAAAATGGGTTAGGGGGTGTGGCCAAAATTGTCATGGTTAATAATTTGCTGCGCTGCAACTCTTGTTTAAAAGAAACTCATAGAAATCTTTACCATATACATTACATGTGGATATAGGAGTCAAATGTGCTCTGAAGTTAAATTGTCTAGGCAGTAATGTATCCCAAAAGGGGGAGGTCCAGCACTCAGAAGTGTGATTCGTTTTTTTTAGTATGTTGAATAAAGTAGTTAGAGAGGATATTATGTGCCACTGCAGACAGAGAGGAAGGAGTTGCGGTGAGAGTGCCCAGAGCAAACCAACTGAATGCCACCCATCTCCCCACTTCCTCTTCACTGCACATAGATGCCATTACTATCCTGCCAGCCATTCATTTCTGTTGTGTGACCGTCGCCTTCCCTCTGCTACCACTATTGTTCTGTGCTGCCATGCATATAATATATCCCTTCCATTCTCTGCTGTGCACATTAATGCTCATATCATTAATGACATGGTCAGAAAAATTAGAATGTTGTGAATGTAAGAAAGAAAATGAACTGGCATACCAGGCATCTGCCCATATAAGTGCCATTTGTCTATAGGTTCAAATATAAACTCAAAGTGACACTTAATTTTGCAGGGCTCCAAGGTCTCTCCAGCATGTTATCTATACAGGAAGCAGAAGGATTTTGCCACACAAACAGGAAAACCTGCAATGCTTTGTTTGCACATTAGTTCTAAGTAATACAATGGTTTATGCCTGATGTTAAACTAAAACACACAAAATGAATGAGAAAAAGAAATGAGTACCATTATACTGATTCCGTTATTCACTTACAGTAGATATGATCTTTCGTGCCATGATGGCTCCAAACATAATGAAAAGAAGCACTTTGATAATCTCAGTTACATAATCATTCAATCTAGAGATAAATATTTCCAATGGGTTCAGACAGGAGGTTTTCAGACTTTGGTTTAGGCCCTTCTTTTTTTTGGTCAAACTTTCAGACCCCCCTCATTTTTAGATTATAAGGGTTTTTCAGCAGGGCCCTTTATACCGTCCCTCTGTATACAATCTGTATGTTCAGTGTATAAACCCATTTATTATCGGCACTTTAGAACTTAATCTCATAAAACAGTTGCAGTTGTGTGAAACTATAGTTCCAGGAATCGGTCATTTTTGTATTTGCCCAACACCACTTTTTAAAGGCCCAATCTCCATTCATTTAAAAATAAAGAATATACATTAGTGGAGCTCACCAGACTCGCTACATCTCTTTGGATCATGTCATTCAGTATTTTATTTGACCTTTTATTTATCATAAAAAAGCTTACACGTTTTGTACCTTATATCTTAGGCACTTTTTTTGTGTTGTGTTTTCCTCCTACTTCAGGCTTTACAGTCTGCATGTCTCATTTATGTATTTTTTAGCATTTTGTAGCTACAATAAGTAGCTGCTACTAGTAACTCTATGGGGCAAATTTACTTACCTTCGAAGTTGCGCCCGCGTTGACTTTGCCGCATTTCGCCAGGGCGGTGCTAATTCACTAAAATCCGAAGTTGTGCCCACTGTATAGTTTAGTTGCCATATGTTAGGAAATGTAGGGGGGAAGGAGGGTACCCCCAAAAAAAATGTACGATCTTTTGCAGCCTATCACCCTTTAAAAAGTAAGACGCCAGTGTTTTTTGGGACTTACAAAAAATTTTGAAGCAAGCCCTATCAACTCTATTGCATTTTGCCTTATCTGAGGTGGTGAAGGCAAGTCTGGTGCAAGAGGTAACGTTCAGTAAAATGCGCACATTAGTGAATTAGCGTAGTTACATCCCTTCGCCATAGCGCAACTTTGCCTGGCGTAAGGGTGTGAAGTAGAGCTAGAGTAGGTCCACTTCGCCAGTGAATTTACGCCAGCACCCGTTAGTAAATCGGCGAAGTAACAAAATGACATCACACTGGCCAATTTAGCTAGCGTTAGCTGCTTTGCGCTTTAGTGAATTTGCCCTTATGTGTCTTCACCCTTAGTTTAACGTGAGTGCAATAAATTGTACTTTGCCTGTTGTTTTAATTTACAAAATTCACAAAGTCGTATTTGTTTTAATTATAAAGCATTTGTATCCTTACTACTTCCCCAGTCCTTCCATTATAACCATAAGTCTTTGTTTAAAAACAGGATAATGAGCTCTGTATAAAATTTATACCTTTCTCCAGCAGCATTCCATGTCTCAGAATTCAAACACTACAGCTTTGTGTGATTTGCCATATTGCAAATTTACCCCTAGATGTTTCCGCTTCACAATCACTTCTATATTTCCAGAGGAGAGTTCCCTGATGATTCTGGATACTCTTGTCTCAGAGGCGGGTTGATGGAATCAGATCATTAAAGGAATTGTTCAGTATAAAAATAAAACTGGGTAAATAGATAGGCTGTGCAAAATAAAAAATGTTTCTAATATAGTTAGTCAGCCAAAAATGTAATGTATAAAGACTGGAGTGATTTGATGTATAACATAATAGCCAGAACACTACTTCCTGCTTTTCAGCTCTCTTTCCAGACAGTAACCAATCTTGCTTTTATATCTGAGCTGAATGCTGAGGATCAATTGCAAACTCACTGAACAGTTATGTCCCATGTGGCCCCCCTTAAAGTCGCTGACTAACTCAGAGTTAGAGAGCTGAAAAGCAGGAAGTAGTGTTCGGCTATTATGTTAGAAATCTGGTCACTGCAGCCTTTATAGATTACATTGTTGTATAAATAAGAGGGACAAAAGGAAAGAGTGGAAACATTTTGACCACACCTATTTTATGGCCACACCCCCTAATTACCATGCCCATTTTACAAAATTTGACAGGTTATGAAAGTTGAAACACATTTCTGGGCGTTTTAGTGCAATGTTTTATGTGCTATAACAGTTTTGCTAATGATAGTGAATTTGCCCTTGCAGCTGCTATTCTCAGTTCTCCCAAGAGACCTGCTTATCTTATGTAGTTACAATTGTATCTTTGCTTATCTTAAATTGTTACAAAAGTATCAAAGTGCAGCTACTGTGCCAAAAAAAAAGCCTCTTATTTTAATAAGTTTCAGAATCTTTGTATCTTTTTCTGGCATCAGTGGAGGAGATAAAAGAGAAACTCTGGACATGTCAGTAACAATCCAGGAATGCAGGCTGAGCTGTTAAAATTGGGAATGTCCCACAGAAAACAGGACAGTTGGGAGGTATGCAGCCTATCTATTTACCCAGTTTTTATTTTTACACTGAACTGTTCCGTACGGGAGATGAATAAACAGTAGTGTCTGTATTGGGAAGCTGTTGATGGAGACTGCCTGCCTTGTGGACTAGTGGCTACACTGTAGAGCGGAACAAGCTGCAGCATCATCTCCTTTTGGACTCCAGAACTAGAGTGGGCATCCCTGGCACTGAATATCCCGGACACTGTAATAATCATGAACACCAAGTTTCTGTTTGGCTGGACTCCTGTGGCTGTTTTTGGTGACAGACGACTATCACTAGAATTTAATGCTGAGAGATAGAAAAACATTTCCTGGGCAACTAGATGTGGTCTCCCAAAGTGGACTGCTGATATTGACTTACAGAGACTGTTATACTGTGTGGGACAACGAGTGTGGACATGGAGCTACATGGCCATAGTTTTATAATCACAGATCTATAAAAAATGTACTATACTTCTACAAATAATCATGCCACTTCCAGTGGCACCATCTGCTTAGTTCGTGCTGCTGCTATAAAAACATTAAATCGGGTTAAAAACAAGACCTATCAAGTTCAGCCTTTGGTCACATTAATCTTGTTTAGTACAGGTATGGAATCTTTTATCCAGAATGCTCTGGACCTGGGGTGTTCCGGATAATGGATCTTTCTGTAATTTGGATCTTCATGCCTTAAATCTACTAGAAAATCATGTAAACATTAAATAAACCCAATAGGCTGGTTTTGCTTCCAGTAAGGATTAATTATATCTTAGTTGGGATCAAGTACAAGGTACTGTTTTATTATTACAGAGAAAAGGGAAATACTTTTTTAAAATTTGGATTGTTTGGATAAAATGTGGTCTATGGCAGATGACCGTAATTCGGAGCTTCTGGATAACAGGTGTCTGAATAAGGGATCCCATGCCTGTATTTGGCAATATTTAAAATTTCAGGGGCCTCACATGTGGCAGCTGACTACTTTAAAGGGACATAGTAGAGATTTTAAGGGCCATTTACAATAAGGAATGCTGTATGTAAAGTGCAAAAAATGGTTGCAAACAGACAATCCTTTACTGGGCTCCTGAACTGCTTCAAGTCTCTACATTCCCATTCTGGGCCATAGGGACCTGCTACAGCGCTGTCCCCGATTTTGTCAGAGGAGTTATCTGATTTTGACCCCCTGCCCCTGTCCCATACCTAATTCCCCTGGTGTTACATGCTCTCTGTTTCTCCCTGCTGACATGGGCAGTAAGCAGCTGGTTTGTGCACATGTGCGGAAAGCATTCAGTGGCTTGTTGTTAGCACTAAGTCAGACATACAGTGAAAACCTTTTTAAAGGGATTCTGTCATGGGAAAACATATTTTTCTTTTACAAAATGTCAACAGTGCTCCTCTAGCAGAATCTTGCATTGAAATATGTTTTTCAAAACATATATATATTTTTTTAATATATTTAATTTTGAAATTTGACATGGAACTAGACATATTGTCAGTTTCCCAGATGCCCCCAGTCATGTGACTTGCTCTGATAAATTTCTGTCATTCTTTACTGCAAGTTGGAGGGATATGACACACCCCCACCAGCCTATTAACAGAACAATGGGAAGGTAACAAGATAACAGCTCCCCAGAACCTGCTACCATGCCTCACCTAGTGGTATATATGAGAACAGCACTCAATAGTAAAAATCCAAGTCCAGCTAACCCAAGTTCCAAAAATGAAACTATGATCCACTTGAATGGGACATGTTATGCAGGATTCTCTGAGGTTTTCCAGATATGGGGTATTTCCAGAATTTGGACCTCCCTACCTTAGGTCTATTAAAAGCTGCTTTAAACATTAAATAAACCCAATAGGATTGGTTTGCCTCGAGTAAGACAGAACTATTCCTCAGCTGGGATAAAGTACAAGGTACTGTATTATTATTACAGAGAAAATCATTTTAAAAAGTGTATTATATGATTAAAAGGAAGTCAATGGGAGATGGCTGTGCCGTAATCATGAGCTTTCTAGATAATGGGTTTCCGTATAACAGATCCTGTACCTGTATCTTTGAAGACTATAAAATCAGTGAGCGTTTCCAAAGGAATATATAAGCAACCATGCTTTTATTCTTGTATCTTTTTGTTTTGCAATAATAGGATATAAAAAATTCTCATTAGGTAATATTTATATTGAGCCACTGTAAAAGTTTACATAAAATTCCATGTCAAAAGACACTGTAGTGAAGTTAAATACATGCCGTTGTGTTTACAGACATGAATATGTATATGTGAAATTGGCATAGGGGAAACGTTATGATGTACAGCATAGAAAGAGAATGGGTTGTGTTTGAGGTTTCTGTTGCACAGGAGACGGATGATACGGTTGATTTGCATGTGGGTGCCTCTCAGAAAGTCAAAGCAAATTACTGTTGTACTGTTTCAAATGGTTTCACTCTTGGCATTCGTTTGCAGATAAATTCCTATTTATGAGCAGAACGTTCTTGACACAGAGTCACTAAACATAAGAAGCCAATTCAGGCCAGAAACCAGCCAGTGCTATGCGTATCAGTTTAGGCAGAAGCCTATGCTACAGATTAGTCCTACTCCGTGATGTTTCACAAAAGGGAAGTGCATGGGTTACAGGACACAGATACGCCACTAAATATTCACGTAGAAAGTTCAGATTTCTCTTTGAGCTCTTCACATCTTTTCAACTGATTATTATTCTTGTAAGGCAAAACCATTCAAACACATATCTATTTATGTTAGGAGTTACCAGAGTTTGTTACATTAATATACTGTGACGGATTACATTTCAACCTAAACAATCTGGGAAAAATATTCAGTAAGGCAGACATTTTTTTTTACTTCATGTTGTTATGTTACATGTTCAGTGGGATCTGCCAAACCATTGCAGAAGAAACCAGCTCTTCTTGTCGCTGTGGTTTGATCTTTTTGTTTAACCTTCGGTGGCCCTGGCCACCAGAGATCACTAGGACCGAGTCTGCTTTGAGCTTTTTGCCTTTTTGTCGTTTGCCATTTGGAGGCGGCATGCTTGGGTCACTCAAAAGATCGCATAAGGTGCAGTCTTCCTTTCCCGCATCACAGGAGTTGGATCCGTGAGACGGAGTCAGAGATCCCGATGAAGAGGATAAGTCACTTTTCTGAGCAATCGAACCCATAGACCCTCCAAGCCACACAGCACTGTCATTGGTATTGCTTGTAGATGATGCAGCTGCTTCGTCGGTTTGCTGAACACCAGTACACTGCGAGTCTTCGTTCTTTAATTCCGGGTGAGAAATCTGGCTACATCTGCTTGCCGTGCGCCTGTATTTTTTATTAATAGCAGTTGCCTTGACCAGGAATTTTACTGGATTGTGATGAGCGTGATAAGAGACCATTCCTCTCCCTGTAACAAGGTAATAAAAAAAGATTTTACACAAATACATCAGTAAGCACGTTACGTTATATACCCCATCATCCTGAAATTTAATCTAATGGTGTAATGTTTATACCACCTTATTTTCCTGATCAAGAATTCAACCTGCCAGTTTCATTTAAAGGTGAGAATTTTATGACAACCAGTGTTCCTATTCCCAAGCAAAGGAAATGGCCCCAGGAAATTTGGGATACCTAAAGGGGACCTGTCATTTTAATGAATAATTCCAAATCCTATTTAAGCCTGTTAGTCAAGCAAAATAAATTCTACTTATAAGGTATAGGATCCCTTATCCAGAAACCCGATATCCAGAAAGCTCCGAATTACAGAATGGCTGTCTCCCATAGACTCTATTTTATCCAAATAATCCAAATTTTTAAAAATTATTTCCTTTTTCTCTGTAATAATAAAACAGTAGCTTGTACTTGATCCAAAGGAAGATATCATTAATGCTTATTGGAAGCAAAACCAACCTATTGGGTTTATTTAATGTTTACATGAATTTCTAGTAGACTTAAGGCACGAAGACCCAAATTACGGAAAGATCCATTATCCAGAAAACCCCAGGTCCCAAGCATTCTGGATAACAGATCCCATACCTGTACTATATAATTTATTTAAACCTTATTTCCCTCAGCAATTCATAAATATAGCAAACCGGCAACTGCTATTTTGTGAACACGGTTATTAATGCAAGCCTTACATTGTCTCAAAATCTTAATTCTGTGCCAGAATGGGGGACATGATGGCAATCCCCATGCACAGGCTACATAAACAGATGATAAAGAGGGAGGGGGAATGTGGGAAGAGCAGTGACATCTAGGAAGTGCTGAATGAAAAGTGAAAGCAATTGCCTGCCCCGCCTCTATGCCTTGTGAAAGATTCGGCGAATACTGGACCAAATCCTAATCTGCATTTGCAAGAAAAAAAAGTCACACACGCTACTCCCCTAATTTACATATGCAAATTGAGGATTCAGTTCGGCTTGCACAAGAATTCAGCCGAATCCGAATCCTGCTGAAAAAAACGGAATCCTGGCTGAATACCAAACTGAATCCTGGATTTAGTGCATCCCTACATGAACAGAGGGGTCCCCATTTACTTTAAGGGGCAAAATGCTATTCAAAGCAGTCTGTCAGCATCAGTGCAGCAGAAGCGGATTAACTAAGCTGCATGAATCAATATCGGTGGCAAAACAATCCTACTGGGTTTATTAAATGTCTAAATGATTTTTAGTAGGTATAGTGATCCAAACTCCAAGCATTCCGGACAACAGATTCCATACATGTACTTTATACACATTGAACATTTGGTCTGTATATTGAAAAGTCATTTAGTGTTTCACTTTCTTTCTATAGGCATGACTGTGTGCTTGGGGTTTGGGTTTACAAACAGCTTTGTCATTTTCACAGTTCAGAAAAATGAATGACGAACAGGGTCTTCTAAGCTTACCGGTCACTTTTGGAATTCCTTGTAAACGAGGAACTGGCAATGAAACTAGAACTCCCAGATTTGTGCCAACCATTAGCAAACCGTGACAAACCAGCAAACTAGTTACGGACACACGGTGCTGCCCTGAAAGAACAATATGAATCATTCATATTTTGTAAAAATGTCACAAAATTAGCGTAATCACAAAATTGTAATAACATAAAACGCACTACTATCTATTACCACAGATTTCCAAAAGTTTCCTCACATTTAGGGAGCTAGCACACGGGCAGATTTGGGGAGATTTAGTCGCCTGGCGACTAATCGCCTCTTCTGCGAGGTGACAATCTCCCCAAACTGCCTTCCCCCTGCTATAATGAGAAAGCGCCAATGCACTCGTGGCACTTCGATTTCTGAAAGTCGCCTGTTCCTCGTGAGGCAACTTAGGGCGACTTCAAAAATCGAAGAGCGTCTAGTGCATTGCCTTGACGTTTTCTCATTTTAGCAGGCGGAAGGCAGTTTGGGGAGGGTGTCGCCTCTCAAAAGAGGCGATTAGTCTCCAGGCGACTAAATCTCCCCAAATCTGCCTGTGTGCCTAGCTCCCTTAAGCCATTGATTGTTCTGAGATATGTATCTAGTAGTTAGAAAGTACATTTACCAGCACATCTAATCAATGTGAAGAAGCCCATTCAATAACTCCATGAAAATTGAGCACAAATCAAAATGAATACTAAGATGATGATACTGGTATTGCCATTCTGCAGGCAGCTATAGTATTGGCGAATGACTGACAATATATGCCTGTGCCTGTATTGATATTTTAATAAAGAGGACCAAGATAAAATATGCTACAGAGAGTTTAATTTACTCCCAACATATGTAATGACATCATAACTTGGTAAACATTCAAGCATTGTTCGCACACCTGGGAAATGTTTTGTGAAATCCAAGCTAAGACCTTCCTCATAAAGGCGCAAGTGGAAATAGCAGTGAGCTCCGAAATCCTGGCCCAGCAGGAAACACCTGTGGTAGGCTTGCTTCTATTTCAAGCTATAAATAAATCTAACATTTTAACACTGATATTAAGTCTATAAAAAGCCTTATCCTCCTGATACACATGACTTATGTACATCAAGAGTGTAGAAAACGTTCCCCGAGAATTCCTTTTCCTCTGCACTTTTGTTACCAGGGAAAAAAACTAGAAAGCTGGGAACCTAAACATTTTGCCGCATGGGAAAACTACTTTTTTAGTCAGACAGGGTGGACATTTCTTAACAGATATGATAAAACAAAACACAGTTTTGCATCTTTGGGGTCCTGGGTTCAATTTCAGATAGATAAATATGTTCAATGAATTTGTATGTTCTCCCTGTGCTTTTGTTGCTTTCCTCCAAGTACTCAGGCTTTCCTCTCACACTCCAAAACACACAGACAGTTTATGTTGCTGCTAATAAAGTGCAACGGGCTTTGTCACAATTGTGCTAAATATGTTGTGCTGAGAATGTCAGGATTGCATCATTTCTAGAACTCTGTGTCCAAGTGATGTCTACACATTACTCTTTAGAGGCAAATCATCTGCAAATCCTAAATTCCCTCCCCCCCCCCCAGATAGGGTTGCCAAATCACCCTTTACAACCGAACACATGTGGAATTCACAGCCTGCCTGGCTAATTAGCAATTCATTTAGATGCATGGCTGCACATTAATCAGTACAGTTCAGTCTGCAGCAAGCATCTCAATGAATTAGCCAGGCAGGCTGTGGATTCCATAGGTGTTCGGTTTTAAAGGGGTGAGATGGCAACCCTACCACCAGGTGACATCCATAATGTGATTGAAGGCCTAACTGGCAAACAGTGAGTGAGGCTTGGGAGTAAAGGGGGCAGAGCCAAGAAGTGAATTGGTAGCTATTAATTGATTGACGACAGGTAGAGATGTGTCAACTAAAATTCGACCCACACACAACCCTAATCTGCCTGCTCCCAATCTCCACCCATCCAGGGCCCGTCAGGCACTTTTATTTATAGGGCCGTGTCCAACTTGCCCATCACTGATGTCACAAAAGGGGAGGAGCAGGCACATGCCTATGGACACAGCTGGAAGAAGCAGCCAGCACAGGAAGGTCGCAGGTGGGGAGAGCGGAAGGAAGAGCCCAACTCAAACCAGCCTGCTACCTGCACTGTGTTCTGGTAGTCGGCCCGAAAATGGCTGACCCGCCCATCACTAATGACAGGGTCTCTACATCTGCTACTTGTCTAGTAACCCATAGTCAACGAACTACTGGTCAGCAGTTTGAAATCAAGCATCTGATTTGATTTGTTATGGAGTTACTAGATGTGGGCAAACAAACGTTTACCCTGAGCGGGGGTAAAAGGGGCAGGGACTGATGTGTATGATGTATAATCTCTGTAAGGCACCAAGGCATATGTCAGTGCTAGTGATATGCGGGTTGACCCAATATGACTTGCAGGTCCGGGTTGAATTTTGGACAACAGTGCAGGTTGGGAATAGGTGCAGATCATACTGGGGTAGTAATATGCTGAAATTGGGGATGTCAAGCCACTTTACAAACACCACAGTAGGTGTCAGGTGATTATAATGGAAGAGACCTACTTTAAATTGGGATCAATATGCAGCTGCAGAAACTAAAAAATAGTGTATATGCATTTGGATGTTTGTCTTTGAATGTTCCTGACTATGTTCTTGCTTTTATTGAGGTTACTAATTGGATTAACATTGTACACCCCGAGTGTGGACTAATTCTGCATAAATGAGATGTGTCTCAGGAAGGTGCTGTGTACAGTATGTGTAACTAGCCATCCATCATAAGGGGAGGGATGCACTTACTAACCCCCTCCCACTATGTACTTAAAATCAGATAAATAATTGTGCACATGTGGCTAGAGAAAGGGCTCAGAGAAGCCAGCAATGTTGTCTGTATGTAAATGGGCTAAATAAACACTTCTTCCCCAATTTAATTTTTTAGTGTGCTACCGTTTTTTTGCATATGGAGGTAGGTACATTGCTCTTATGCTCCCGAAGATTCTCTGTCATGGAAACAGGGAGTAACAATTTGCGGATTAGGGTCAGGTGCATGTTGATTTTTTCTTTACACAGACATCACTAGTCAATGCTACAAAGAATAACTCTTTAAAAGTATGCAGAATATGTCCCCTCCAGAAGCAGCCCATCTGCTTGATCGTGATTGGCACACAAGAACATATAATTATCTATGACAGAGAAAGGTTGTTAGTAGCTGTCAGAATCACTTTAAGAGATATTATGCAGGCTTACATAATGCACAATTAAACACACACACTTGCATAAAGGACCAGTCATGCCCAGCTAATACGATTAGATTTTATGAGGATGTTCTGTAAGTAGCAAATGGGATCAGGTAACAACTCAGTTTATGCAATGCAACATGTTAGATTTCATTCAAATCTCACAAGAGACGTGCGTGCAAACTTAGTGCAACAGAACTAGGAGAAAGGATTATGTTGGGATAAGTAATAGTAAAGTATATATATATGTAAACAAGGCACTTACAATATTTAGGGTTATGTAATAAAAGACACAAAAGTTTGCAGAAGTGCAGTAACCTATAGCAACCAATCAGCAGGTAACATTTACTGTTTACCTGGTTAAAAGCAAGAATATTATTGGTTGCTATGAGTTACTGCACTTGTGCCTTTATTACATATGTGGGGGGGGAGGGGATAAAGGAACAGTAACACCCAAACATGAAAGTTTTAAAGTAATGAAAATATCATGTATTGTTGCCCTGCACTGGTAAAACTGATCTGTTTGCTTCAGAAACACTACTATAGTTCATATAAACAAGCTGTTGTGTAGTTATGACGGAAATTAAAAAAAGTCTATATGGCACAGGTTAAATAGTGGATAACAGATAACACCATTATGTTTTACAGAGCTTATCTGCTATCTACATTTTTTTATTTTACTGTTCCTTAAAGGAATTGTTCAGTGTGAAAATAAAAACTGTGTAAATAGACAGGCTGTGCAAAATAAAAAATGTTTCTAAAATAAGTAAGTTAGCCAAAAATGTAATGTATAAAGGCTAGAGTGACTGGATGTATAACTTGTCAGTCAGAACCCAACTTCCTGCTTTTCAGCTCTCTTGGTTTACACTGACTGGTTACCCTGGCTACCAGCCAGTAACCAATCAGAGACTTGAGGGGGGGCCACATGGGTCATTTCTGTTGCTTTTGAATCTGAGCTGAATGCTGAGGATCAATTACAAACTCACTGAACAGAAATGTACCATGTGGCCCCCCTTCAAGTCACTGACTAACTCAGAGTTATAGAGCTGAAAAGCAGGAAGTTGGATTCTGGCTGTTTTATTAGACATCTGTTCACTCCAGCCTTTATAGATTACATTTTTGGCTAATTAACTATATTAGAAACATTTTTTATTTTGCATAGCCTATCTATTTACACAGTTTTTATTTTCACACTGAACTATTCCTTTAAAGTACAGTGGTGTCACTACAGTGGAAGCAGACCCTGTAGTCACAGGGGGAAGCCCGGAGCATGCTATTTGCTTCTTCTATAACTGTAAGAAATCCCTCCTCGCCAGTTGCAATCTTGACTACCTGGTACGAGCGGGAACTTATTTACCAACATTTTCACAGAACATAAGCACCCAGAGAGTTCATTACTAACTACAGCGAAACCTCAATTTATCATCCCCTTAGTTTAAGTCTTCCCTCATTTTACACTTTTTTTAGGTCCCATCAAGTTATAAAACATAATGCATTTCCCGGATATTACATTTTCCCAGATTTTACACCATTTTTTTTTCAGGTCCCCAAAAAAGTAAAATGGGGGTTCTACTCTATATACATTCAAGTTGCTGAACATTCAAGGTACTAAATCACTGATGGATAAGAAAAGTGAATAGTTCCGGTGGCTATGACTTTGTACTAAAAATTTAAGTAAAGCAGAAGATTTTATTTCTCATTGAACTCTCTTGAACTCAATGTTTAAGGATTCAAGTCAAGCGAGATTAAGACTGGTTAGAACTAGTTCCAAATCATTACACCTTGAGAGAATCAGTGAACCCTGATACACTACTGGGTATCAAAATATAAATTCATTAAATGGTATTTGTGAAGAAAGAGCTTTTATAAGGCCGTAATGAATTTCTTCTCTTGGTTCCTCATGAAGTCAAAAACTGATTGCATAAGACTGAAAGGACTGCACATATCAGGAGATGTACAAAAAAGGTACATGCAGCGAACATACAAATTCAGAAATTGCTGACTGTTTAAAAATAAATAGCATATGTGATCTGTTCAGTGAACGAAATATATGAAAATAATACAATATTGTTCCTTTCTATGAGCCTATGGGCTTAAGGGAGGCATTGATTACAGGACAGCTTTGCTTTTCATATTTCATATTTAGTGTGAATTTTCTCCTTGTCTAATGATGAAGTTCACCTCAATTTGTGTTTTTTCAAAAATTGTAAGTATGCCATTGTGAGAGAAATGTGGAGAATGCTTTCTTGGTTTAAATTCTCTTTGGAAAATTGTATTTTCTCTATACAATTGTACTTGAACTTTTTCATTATTGCCCTTTCTTTAAAGGTTTCCTTTTCTGGTCTCCTTTCTCCCCTCAGTCCGAATGCTTTCTCCTCTGCGCTTTTATTTATATCTTTTGCTCTTGTGTCCTGTGTTTGTCTTCTAGCCTCTTTGCCTGGCTGCTTAACTTCCCAAAATTAATTCTTAGATGAACGACCCTTTACATTTCTGGAAATAGAACCTTAGTAGTTTATGTGTGCATAGATAGATAGATAGATAGATAGATAGATAGATAGATAGATAGATAGATAGATAGATAGATAGATAGATAGATAGATAAACGGATAGATAGAATATATCTATTGTAATTACCTGGTAACATGTTGTGTATTGGAGTCGCTATATTTATATCTTGCAAGTGCTCAAATGTCTCAGTATGAAAGAGTCGGAGAGTTGATCCAGTAGTGAATGCAATCCAAATTCCAACACCAGCTACAGCCATGTGAGAAATCACCATGCCTTCTTCACTGTGGGCCTCAAACTGGTGCTGCAAATTGTAGGCACAGAACAAGATTAGATACAGGTATGGGACTCGTCATCCAGAATGCACGGGACCTGGGGATTTCTGGATAACTGATGCCCTACTAGTCTACTAGAAAATCATTTAAACAATAAACACACCCAATAGGCTGATTTTGCTTCCAATATGGATTAATTATATTGAAGTTAAATCAAGTACAAGATAATGTTTTATCAAAGTAATTAATCACAAGGAGATGGGACGGGAATTAAAGTTAAAGATAAAAATAGCATGCTTACAAATAATTATCAATGTATTAAATGCCAATTATTCTGCAGTTTGACATAATTTTAGCACAGCTTTTACTTTTTCATTATAAATGCAATTTTTTAAAAAAGTAAAAAGATAAATTCTGCCTTTGTTTGGCCTAACTGTAACTGAGGGGTAGATTCATGACTTTTTGTGTTTATGTAAATCACCCAAGAAGTGAACACAACAATAAATAATAAATATCTGTTCATAAAGCACAAAGCGGCTTTTCAAATGATTTTGTTGCCACCTTCACCATACAAAAATCTAGCAATAATTGATTGACTAAAACATTGAGTAAAATGTACTCTAGAGGGTACTCACCTCAATGGCATTAGTATCATGGCCAATAATAAATATCTGCCCTCCAGAAGCAGCCCAGATTGTTCTCTCCATTATCAGTAGACTTCGAACTGGCAGAACTCCTAATTTGATTAGCTTTGGTTGATCTGTATTCCAGTTTCCATCTAGAAGTAACACAATACTTTAAATGGGACTGCTAAATTGTAGCTTGGTAACTATTCTTTACCGTTGTAAATAACATTACAATTAATAACTTACATTGTACTTGACAAACATCACTCTAGTCTATGTACAATAGTGCCTGCTAAGCAGCATGTGCATGGTGTCCTATATAAATAAGGTAATAACCTCAATCACACTAGGTCTTAAACAGTAACACAAACACTTGTAAAATACAAACTATCAGTAAATTTACATAAATCACAGGATAGTCTGTTGTGTGGGGCTACCCATTCCCTGGTGGTTTTCTCAAGGAACCAAGGCTTATTGCACAGTCCTGCCTATGAGCACCCGCAGTTACTCAACAGTCACCAAAAGTTATTGAACAAGGTTCCAAGAGCACCCACAAAGACAAGGAAGGGTTCCATGAGCTTAGAACAGGCTTAACACATATTTCCAACATGGGACAGACATAAGTTTTTGTCTGACTACAGGCCATGGTTAGGAGTGAGCAGAGCAGGATGAGTGTCAAATCTAAAAATGAACCCACAGACAAATAGAAAGTACAAGGGAAGATGACCTGACCCAAACCCAGGGAAAAACTAGGTCCAAAGAACATGAACAGACTGTCCAGGAAGTCTTCCAATAGGTTTCCTATTTTAATAAATCTTAAAATGGATTTATTTCAATAAATCCTGAAACCTGCCTTAGTAGCCTAGAGGTAAGTCCAGGTAGCCACTAAGCACAAGGTCCTGGGTTCAAATAAATTAATAATCAAAATGAAGTCATTGGAAATACAGAGCAGGATTCCTGCTGCAATTGATACAAGCTCACAACATTAGTCGATAATGGAGCTGCACACTGCTCATGTTATTCTGCTATTTCTTTTTTTATGATGTTTGTACAAGCCCAAGAGCAGATTTATCTGTACTACTACTTGAAGAAATAAAATCCAAAATGTTTTCAATATTCGCTGTGGTAAACCCATTATCTCTTATTAACTTGTCTAATATGATCCACTTCAGTAATATCTTTAATTTGCCTTTTATATTATATTTAACTAAACACACATACATCATCATAGCGGATTTCCCTAGTATAATACTTGCATGTTTTATTGTTGCTCCTAATCCACAGGGAATGTTATAGTTTGCACACAAGCTTAATCCTGGAGCATACTGTACATAATCTTACAGCGGAGAGAACAAGGACAGATTTAGGCTGACAGAATTAGGAGTTTGACTGCACATTACACAATCTATTATCCTGCTGTCACGGGCAGCGTCGGACCTGTACCCTCCCTGTACTAAAATCTGGGCTGTGTCTATTCATCAGAAAAAGAGGGTTTCATACGGTCACCTGGATAGAAAAAAGTACAATTATAGTCTTTTAAGCATCCGTTCATACTAGGATTTAATGGGGCCTAATAACTGGATACTATATAAATAAAATGAATGAATCATGGAGATTCTTAAGCACAAGCCTTACAACGTATCTGAACAATGTGATTTAACCTAGACCTTCAAATCCAGACACCACAATTTGGAAGCATAAATAAGGTAGTGTTCCATGCTATAGTAATGAGTGGGTCTGAAAAAATAAAACCTATGTTTATACCACACCAAAAAAATGTCCGGAGTCTCAGCTAATTGTATTCCACTTATTAGTGGTATAGACTTCCTTGTACAAGCAAGCTATTTTCTTACAAATCTTTTCGTTATGAATTAAAGGAGAACTGAACCCGCTAATAAAAAAAGGCCCATCAGAAAGCCCCCCCTCCTGAGGCATTATTCCAGAAAATGCTCCTGTACTGCATGCTCAATTATTAATGCAGAATAGCGCAGCAGAGCTCACTTTCTCACTATCTTGCAGGTCTTTAAACTTCTTCGGATCCTCTTCCTTCCCTTTGCCAATTTTCAGTGCATGCGCAGCTGGTATGAATACCGGACTGCTCCAACTACGCACTCTTACAGAAGAAGACGGCGCTCATGAGCGCCTCTGCATAAATAAGCGAGCATGCTGGACTATCTATGGTAGTAGATGGGGCTTTCCTTATTGGGGGGCTTTAGTTCTCCTGTAAGCTATAATTCTGCACTAGAACTAAACTCACTCTTTTGCTCAAACAAACCAGCAATACAAATGTTGGTACTTGCCATCGTCTCGTAATTTCCTTGACAGTAAACTGAAAACTTTAGTTAATTTATCACATTACCCCCTGAGTATATTATGCTGTGGTAATTCTGCAGCCATTGCAATGCCTAGCCTTTGTTCCTGGTGTTGGTAATTGAGCTCTTGCATGTCATGTACTTTAATTATAGCAGGACTTTTTGCACACACATTCAAGATCATTTAACTTAGCAGTAAATACAAACATATATTGTATCAATGCATCAGCATGTGCACACTCTAAAACAAGCTCCTCACACAAACATACAATAAACTGTAAGATCGCCCTGAAGTGCATATTATATAGAATAATCAATATGGTAGAAAGGGTTTGCTGTCTGCAAGAAGCTGAAAATAAACTCTATGACATATTTATGCATTTGTCTATGGACTAAGATAACACATACTAAAACGGTTAGTGGTCATTGATTTGATTGGGTATATGGGCACTCTTGTATTAAAAGTGCTCCTAGTTCAGAGCCATCATACATTAAAAATGTCATTGTTCCTAGTAATCCTGCTTTTATGCCTTCTGGCCAGACAATCTCATCATGGGAAAATAGGTCATCTCTTCAAGGAGGGGGGGGATACGCTCTAAAGCTGACCACATCAGATCTAACCTAGCATATTATATTACAGTAAATGGAAAGTGCAAATGATCACTTAATGGTAAATGACTAATGTTCATATGCATGTGATTGGAATGCAAAGTATACTGAAATAACGATTTGGTTTGTAGAATTGTGTGAAGCCAAGTGATGTCTTAAGCCAGCACTATATTATGTGTGCCACCACATATGTAATACAGAACCGTCCAGCTTTTTGGAAAAAAGCTATATAATGCCGCACTTAAATGACACAATGCTAACTAGAATATTTCTTTCATAATACTGCCCCCACCCCCTTTTCAAGCCATACATTTTTATAAATACCCACAGCAAGTAGCATCAAGTTAGCCCACACACATGCTGAACTTGGGTGTCCATACTCATCTTTTTGTTGCCTTTGTTTCTCAGCTTGCTTTCATTTCTGTGTTTTGGTAGTTAAAAACCTCCCAATGTACCCCTTTTCTCTTCCTATCACCCAATCCTCTATGGCTTTCTCCCCACCTTTCACCTCTTTTATCATCTCCTGCCTTAATAGTTTTCTCGTGCTTCTCATGCCCTTCTGTCCTGCTCCACCTTATTTTTTTTTGCTTATTCAACTTTCTTTTCTTCCCATATATTTTGTCTTTTAATTCTCCAGAATTTTTCACGGTGTTTCCCCTTCTGAGTTTTTTTTGTGGCTTTCTTTCTTAAATAAAACTTAATAAACTTGTGTTCTGGTATTCTCCTCTTCTCCTCTTTACCAAGTACCAAATTTGTTATGCTCCCCACTCTTATATATATATATATATATATATATTTTGAATCTCCTGTTTTCCCTTCTGCCATGTATCTTTTTCTCTTCCCTTTTTTCTATCATCCCTCGTTATATGTTTTCTCTGCCTATCTCCTTCTGTGCTTACCTTTTTTCTCCACGTCTATAGCATTACTCTACATTCCAAATAAACAATTTTTTTTCTTCCCACATCCCAGCCTCACTCACATTCTTTTTTCCCATACCCAGAGAAGAGTTAACAGGAAGTACAACTTTAAAGCTTCTGATCAATTGGATAGAAATCTCAAAACTTTGTGAGCAGAACAGGATCTGTCATTGAGGTTGCTGACAGAGATAAACGTCAGTACAAGTCTACACCAGCACTAACCTTTAGTAGGCTACAAACAATGTACCTCTGAGTTGCTAGCTGCATAATTTATGCATAGCAACATGTCCCATTTCATGAGTAATTGCTACAGTGAAATGCCTTTATAAGCATTTTTTGATTTGAGCGTTTTATCAGAAGCAATCCACAGTATTTTCTCTAGCAGGGCATTTTCTGGCATTTTGCAGATGCAACAAATAACACAGTGTGTCATCGCCCTTAGACACTACTGCCTCAAAATGAGAAGGCTGCGGTACCTGTGACAATTACATTTACAAATAAAAAAAGTTATATAAAGCATATTTTATATGACCTTTGCTGTCAGACAAAGGAGTATTTAAAAATGTTCCATTTCTTGTTACAAATAGATCATTAATGCAGTGCTGAGCATGAGTGTATGCGAACAAATACACTTGTAAATAATGACGTAACCCTTTTAATTGTGCACTGTAACAAAAAGAAATCAACTAAATCAAAAGGATGCCTAGGATTGAACCAGAGAGCAAGGAAAATCAAAAATGGAATTTACCTTCAGCCTTAGTGTAGATTGAGAGATTTCCATTTACAAGTCCTGCATACAAGCACTGAGAGAAGCTAGCAAGACTCATGACTGTTGATTTTTCTGGTGTGAAAAAGTGCTGTAGCCGTACTTTTTTAGATCCTTGACTACTTTTGTAGACACATATGCTATAAAAACAAAATCATAGCACAAATTAGTGAGAACATACCCATAAGAATCATATTACCCTCAGTTGCACCATACTCTTGACTGAGATCACTTGTACCCATTTGTTTCCTTTCACGAGACACATATTTTGCATACTGAGGGGAAATGTCCCTCGTCTAGAATTATTTAGTCCAGTCAAAATAAATCACCTTCCTTCTTCCATGCCCAGACAAATAGTGGGCACATCTGGTGCTCGAGAAGACCCATTCTCTGAATCTGGCCCATCACTTGGTTGTTTTGCTTCCTCCGGGATATAGACCATGCAGAGTATGCGGGATTCAACATTGAAACACTCCAACACCTTTGGGCTTCGATTATGAAGGGAAAGAATTGAAATCTGCCCCATCTGATTAGTGCAGCTGCCAATCTATCACAACGGAAAGAAGAGAAACAACAAATTTATCCTTGTTAACAGAGATTCGTTTTCATTAAAGTAATTAGGTAAAACTACAAAGAAGCAAATTGTAGAATGCAACATGTTAAATAACACTAAGAATTTCAATATTCTGTTGCTGCCGTAATATGATCTGTCAGTGGGCAAATCAGATATCACAAAGAGCTCAGCTAAAAGCCCCATGGGAAAGAAAAGTACAATATAAGCAGAAAACCACATAACTTAATGAAGAAACTGATCAAAACAGATTGCATTTGGTTTGAAATTTCAATTGGAGAGGGCCTATGCTACATAAATGGACACTTTAGTTGAGGAAATTCTAAAGAATCACAACAATGACTGTTTTTTGAAGTGAACTAAAATGTATGAAAATACATTAAATTTAACTTACCCACAGAAAGCCATGATGCATGGAAAGTGTATCTGGATCATTTTCACTACTGAGATATGGTTCTGGATTATAGACAGCACATTCAATCTGAAAATAAGGCAATGCAAATTTGAATCAGAGAATGCCTCTTTAATGCCTAGGGCTATAAATAAACATTATCACATGAAAACAATATGATATGGGCTATATATAAATCCCAAACGGTTGTCTGGCATTAAAATATGTATGCTGACATCTATAGACTTGGTGACAACTGCTGGTATGTTGCACATTTACTGAGACCAGATAGGTGCATGTGCAGTCTGTTTTCACTGAAAGTCTGATTGGAAAAGATTTATTTTGAAAAAAGCAAATGTATTTTAAATAGTAATGGCATCCTGTTTGGTCTCACGTAACTCTTTGGTTACTTGAGAACAAGATTTTGTGCTAAATGTAGTTCTATATATGCAAAAAGCAAAGCTAGCAAACACAATGTCTATGCATTTTTTTAAAAAATTATTTCCTTTTTCTCTGTAATAATAAAACCGTACCTTGTATTCGATTCAAGCTAAGATATAACCAGCCTATTGAGGTTATTTAATGTTTACATGGTTTTCTAGTTGACCTAAGGTAGCAAGATCCAAATTAAGGAAAAAAACTGCCCCAGGTTCTAAGCATTCTGGATAACAGGTCCCATACCTGTACTTAATTGAATAGACAGTGCAAAGTTTTATAAATCTCTGACTGTTGCAACCTCTTAGAGTGTTGTGCTTATACTGACCAGCAATGATCCCCTTTAAAGCAGTTGAAAGAAATGACTGTTACAAAAGAGAGAAAGGCTCTATAAAGATAGCTTAACAATTCATGCAGTTTCCAACTACTTTAATCCAGATGGCAACAGAAAGAGAGTTGCTCAAAGACTGGTCAGGTTTGTAAACTAAAATCCCAATATCACTGTAAAGAGCCAGCAAGAAGGTGTAGCTTGATAACCCACAAACAAGACCTACAGTACATAAGAATAATAGGAAGAGTTGTAGGAACCTTACCATAATCTCATCACAAAAGTAAACAAAGTATGCAACACATCACTCGAGTTGCAATCACCAGCGATATGTTTGGATAAAATAAGTGTTAGAAGAAAATAATACCTTAGTCAACTGTTTACCATTGGGGTTGGTCTATTATATTTTGGCCAGTGGCACAAGAAATACTGAGCATGTACAAAACAATAATAGATTCTAAAAGGTATGAACAGATCCTGGAAAGTGGAGCAAAAAGACAATGATCCAAGCACAGCTAAAAATCAACAATAAAAAACTCCAAGAAATGAAAGATTAAGATGTTGGCCTCCTTGGTCCCCAGACTGATATATTATTTGCAGTCTATGCAGGATGACCTAATAATATCTCTGAACTAAATTCTTCTGCAAGGAGTGGGGGAAACTCTTCTAAAGCCAACAAGACTGACTATAATGCAGGCTTGCAGGCTGACTGCTGATCTACAGTGTCCAAACATTTGCCACGTATTATGTTTTATTTTTTCCAGTCTGTCACCAAAATCAACCAATCAGATCTCTTCTTCGATTTTAATTAATTGCAGATTGTTAATATTGAGAGCTGCACTGGTGCAATTTTGCACTTTATCTTGGTAAATTGCCCCTTGCATAGATAATAGAAACATGCTTAGATTGTACAATTTCTATACCACGGGATGCATTTGGTTTAGAAACATTACTAATCTAACATGCTTACTTTACCTTAAATTCTTGCTGCTTTGACATGACAACTGGTAAATGTTTAACAAGCAAGGGATGCTTTTCCTTTTTAACTTGATGGCCTTCATCTTCTAAACAGAACCAGCCTATATTGTTCTCCTCTCCTGTAGGTGAATAATCAATGCAAAAGTAAAGAGCCATGTTTCAGTGTCTGCCACTATTTGCCCTTCCCCATTTATATAAAACTATAAAACATATTTCTTCTTGGGATCAGAAACTGTCCTTCTTGTGCTTTAAACCCCAGTGGGTGAAAACAGAAATGTTAGGATCGATACTAGATTTCCTTCCAAGGATTCCTTGATTCAACACCACCTAGTTTAAACGACCAAGCCCTATAATTAACACCTGCCTATGGCAGTGGTTACGCCCTCTCTTGGGGTGCAATTTTGACCCCTTAATACGGAAATACTTGCACTTGTATCAGTCCTAAATGAACCCTAGTATTATAAAAGTCTATAAAAGGGAGAAGGGTGAAAGCACAGTCCCCATCAATTATAGTACACTAAACAGCTGTTCTGTAGCGCCAGAGTTTAAAGCTAGGGATGCACCGACTCCAGGATTCGGTTTGGACGATTACTTGGCCAAACTGAATCCAAATTTGCATAGGTATATTAGGAGCAGGAATGGAAATCCTGCAACTTTTGTCACAAAACAAGGAAGTAAAAAAAACTTTTTTCACTTTTTCCTTTCCCGCCCATAATTTTGAATATGCAAATTAAGATTCAGTTCGGCATTCGGCCAAATCTTTAACAAAGGATTTCGCCGAATCCCAAATAGTGGATTTTGTGCATCCCTACTTAAAGCAAAACTAGAACCCCCATCTCTTGGTTTTTTAATTAGTGGATTGCAAGAAAAGGCATTCACCTGCCCCAAAAGATTAGCCAGTTTCAACTTGCTGAATGCAGATCACTTTTTTTTTTTGGGGCACATTTTGGCACGTCAATTCCATAGCAAGCCTGGACTGAGCTTATAACTGAGCAGGAATATGGCTCAGGATGAGGACCATAGATCAATCTTTAGTGAGCATGCACCTGCTCACCAATCAGTGCAGCGCAAAATCCACTGCACTCCTAGGTGAACCCGATGAGAAGTAAATTTAAGGGAGGAGGAAAGGATGCAGATGGAAAGGGGGACAAAGATCCTCTGCAATATGTTAAAAACCAAGAAGGGGGTTATAGTTCCCGTTTAACCAACTGCATTTTACAAAAGGTGGCTGATGCAACATCCCTGACTGACAAATCTTAGGTAAGCAGACTGCAATGTTCTTGTAAGGAAACATACCTAGTGTTCCTAAACTAATTATTCATCTAAACTTTAGGCCAGCAAATGTATGGATCATGGTAAATTCAAAGCTTGGTTCAGTAATCATCACAACATGAAAAACAAAACTGCCAATGATTTCTATTTATGGATCCTAAAAGCTGCCTTTCAGGTAGATGATAAATAATCATTCCTTCTGAATATGCTTAAATCCCATTAAAATGTGTATTATGGGCCCGATCCCACATTTTTGCCAGATCAAATCTGGATTTTGAAACTGCATGTTTGGAGACTTACCAAGAGCAAGCTTAGCCATCTGTAAATTATTGAGCCATGACTGTTTGGCAGCAGGAGAAAATGTGTTAAATACTGCAGTAAAGTAGGTGGAGCGCCCAGACCTGAAACACAGTCAGGGAAAATGGGAAAAGAAAATGGATGTTCAATGAATAAATATTTACTACAAACAATTAAACTTCATAAGCGTTTCAAGGAAATCACATGGCTGAAATAAAATACCACTAACTTGTCCTGCTTGCCGGGGAGTTGGAGCTGAATTCTGCAGCGGTCTGCGGCTCGGATTTCATTTTCTTTCCTCAAGATCAACTTTTGTAACCCTACAGACCAGTCTTGGGCAACTGAATGGTTGAGGTTCTGCACAGGAAACAGAGGGTTGATATTCAAATCTTAACCATATGCAAACTAAATCAGAAAGTATATGGCACAACTTATAGATTAGTTCCAACATTTGCTACAGTTAGGCTGTAAAAACAGTAGAGGTACTTGCATGTATTTGTATTGGGACTTTTCTTTGAAGGACCAGCAAGCCTAAATGGCTAGCAGCTTTATACAAAAGATACAGGTAACATCCAGCGATACAAAAGGGCTTGGAAAATGATTGCTACCCTTTGCACTACTGGCGTTCATTGAGCTTAAATGTAAACAATTTACCATCTGATTCTTCTGCAGCTTCTGTGTATGGCTCTACAGTTTGCAGCGGGTGCAATGCTGCTATTCTGGAAAAGAATGTGGGTAAAAATGTGCCCATAAATCTTCACACTCTGTACTATTCAGGAAATAAGCCTTTTTTGGTTCATAACACAGCTCCTATTCACGACACACTGAATGATAGATCTGATTATTAGACTGATTGTGCGCTGCCCTCTACAAGTGGAATTACCTGGACTAATATGACTAGCAGAAACTTGATGTTGAAAATTAAATGGCCTGTTTTTGGTTGAATATATAGAGATGATGTGCCCCTATAGCAAAATGTAATGATGTAAGGAGTTCTCACAATGAGGCCCAAGGTCTTGGTGGTAGTGGAACTCAGAGGCATCATATCCTCATATTTTACAACAGGAGTTTCAGTGAGCCATGTAGCACAAATGACATCGCTATACGAAAACTATAACTGATAACATCACTAAAGAACCAATTATAAATGGCTTTGCGTGACTTTCAAATCCCTTTGCTTTGTCTCCAACCATTTCTGGCCAACTCTTTAATTAATTTTAACTGTCTGGTTGCACACCATCCCTGAATTTCTCTGGTGGGAATTCTCCCCAAGTCTCTTCACAATTAAACGCTACCTATTGGAGCATTCAGATATGCTTTTATATGGTCATGGAACTTCTCTCTCAGCTGAAACATGTTGAGAGGATTCTGATTGTGTTGGTTACTCAGTCACCAGAAAAACATGAACACCACATTTATAGTGCATATACTTTTCTCAGGAACAGTTACTAAATCAGAATGATCCAAATGTCAGTTCTAAAGGCGCAGACTGATACTGATGCTTCAGTATAAAGTTTCCATGGCAACTGAAGATAACTACGACGGTAAGCTGCATATGTTTAAGCCACATTCTATTCTTCCTTCTCTCCTTGCAACAGAATACACTAGCAGAATGGGAATTTGCATGGAAATTATAGCTGCTCTCCCTTCAGTCCAGGGTGTTGGCATTTTGCAGCGGGGGAAGGAGAAGTGCCCAATCCAAAGGATAGCATTTTCAGAGAAAGAAGCTGGGGGGGGTAGAGCTGAAAGAAGCCCCTCTATTTAAAGAGACACCAACACCTTATATTTGCCATAATTAAAGTCTTGCTCACATCATCAGGGTTTATCTGATGTATTAGCTCATTTTCAGGTGATTCTTACGTGGAAAAGCAGCAGTGTGCAAGCTCAGAACTGCCTAACTAGTGTATTAACTTTGCCTTAGCAACCTCAGTCTCAAAGCAAGCTGGCCCAAGCTAATGTTTACCTCCAGCAGAGCTAACTGGGAGATCCGTATTTTGGCTCATGCGCAGTTGGAGCAATTAGACGGTTTTCAACAACTGCGAATGCGCCGAAATTGCCTCCCAGTCAGCTTACAGAGGACCCGGAAGATGGACGCGTGGAACTCCACTGGCAGAATCTGCGCCGAGGGGTAAATATAAAGTATGGGGCATTTCCCCGGGGGTGGGGGGCAGAGGAGGGAGAGAAGTCTACCTGGGGTGGGGGGGTACGGGTTTGAATTCTCCTTTAAGTAATACTGGCCAAATTTTTACCTGTGCAAAATCCAAACAGTGATTACCTTTGTTCAGTGATTTGCAATGAAAACAAACATCTGATTTTTGGTTGCCATGGCCCAAAAGCCAATTTGCCCTATAGTGTCAGCCTGGCTAATTTTAGTAAGCTGAAAAGTGTTTGCGATTGCCTCCAGAGGATGACCTTTACTTAAAAGGGAAACAGGCGTGAGCTTTTAAACCTGTTCCAATTAGAATTTTGGGGTCACTCTCTGGATCCACAGGAGATGATCTGGCTGAAACACACTGGGCCGAAGAGTCAAACATAGAGATTTCCATAATGACAAACCTTTCATCTCTTGCAGTGGAATTAACATATAAACCGTAGAGCCGGTCACAGATGGTTACCTGATAGTTCCCCTTCAGCTGTCCCACAAGCTGAGCTATCTGGTTGACTACATCCAAATCGTGAAGTAGGCTCTGCAAGTCATTATACAGCTGCCCTGGCCCCATGTACAGTCTATCTGAAAGTATTTAAAAATAAACATTGGTCCATTAGTGATCTGCGAATAATAAATTGAAAGAGAACTGAACACACCCAGCCAGTCAAAGTCCACATGTTCCTTTACATGCTCTGCAAGCTCTTAAGAGTCCCTGCTGTAACCAAAAATATTTGCACTATTTATATAGAAGGCATAGACACAACCAAAGGCAGCTAAATAAACTGCACTTTTAACCTAAATGGACTCGGTCCCAACCCACTTAGGGAAATTGAAGATCAAAACCAAAGCTGTTTTGTACACACTATCTCATCACAGCACCTTTTCTCACATGGAAGAAAGTTCAGCCTCTATCCTCCGGTAGAGACACCTACTGCTCTACTTGGGACAGTGCTAAAATAATGGAAATAAAATGCATACGATTATATGCAACATGAGGTGTACCGGCTCACGTTACAGCCTAGTTGTGCCAAAGATATCACTCTGTAACAAGGTTAAAATGATTAAATATGAAAGATGTATGCCTCTAACAATCCAAGATTTCCTCAGTCTATTGTGTCTGCCCTGGCAGCTTTATAGCTAAAGAGAAACATGCAAGCTCTCTCATACAATGGCCACGTGAATTATACAAGAATTCCATTGTGCAGTTTTTTATTTTAGTTCTTGCACACTTTTCTGGAATACAGACCACGTGATTTATTTAGTCTTGCATGTTAGTTAGTGCATGGTTCGAAATAGGGGAAAAAAAATAGGTGTATAGGCAATGAACACTTTATACACATTTTCCTGCATTTTTGCATTTGAAGTTAGAGCGGAGCAAAAAGATTTTATATAAAATCTGTAGGGATTGCAGCTACTAGGGAACTAGAAATCACAAAGTCAATTGTTCTACCATTATTTTATTAGCAGAGATTCTTTTTAAAGCCATTTAAGGTATGATTAGACAAAAATACCTCAAATTAGGGTAGCTAAAGAATCTCTGCTAACAAAATAATGGTAGAACAATTTCCTTAGTGATTTCTAGCTCCTCAGTAGCAGCAATACTTGATATCAAAATGAACGTCGGCACAATGTCATCCTTCTATTTACTTACTTGGTTTGCTGCTAACAACAACCTTTTCAGCAACATGCAAAGAAGAATACAGAGTTTGGTCTCCTTGGTCCTCACTTTCTCCGTATTCTATCACTTCAACATGACTTAGTGGTACACTCCATTTTAGTAAGTATTTTTGGTTTGTCGTTACTGCACTACTGCCTTCCACAGAAGACCTAAAAGAAAAGTAGAATTGTAGTAATGCCAAGAGTTTAACAGCAACAAGGCAGTGCTATGAGCTCCTAGAACCTTCTATATTCTTTACTATAGCAAGAAGCTCTTGACGCGTGACAAGCTTTTCCAGAATATCATTTTGTCATAAAATTTAAAACAAATGCTTTCCACTGTGCAAATTCCATTTACTCCAGATGATCTCATCTCCAGCTGTTATTGATAGTCTTTCTTGTTATATCATGCTGCTTTTTGCAATTTTAGGTATAAGAGGATCACTAATAAGGTCACCTAATAATGGGGACCTCATACATGGGACAATTCTGTGTAGCTAAAAATATAAAATGTATAAAATATATTAAACTTGTATCAAAATGACACTGATCTGGTTCCAAAATACATAACATCAGTGCTTCCCTGAGCTGTTTCCAATCAAGACAGAAAAACCTGAATCCCTGCCATCTTGTGGACACTTTTATTATAAAATCATGAATCCCATCCTGAGTCTGAATTCTAAACGCAAAATACTGTGTGTGTTAAAGGGATGTTTCACCTTTACGTTAACTTTTAGTATGTTGTAGAACGGCTAATTCTAAGCAACGTTTCAATTGGTTTTCATTATTTATTTTTTTATAGTTTTATGGTTATTCACATGTTTCTTCTGACTCTTTGCAGCTTTCAAATGGGCATTGCTGACCCCTTTTAAAAAGCAAATGCTCTGTAAGGCTATAAATGTATTGTTATTCCTAATTTTTATTACTCACCTTTAAGGCCTCTCCTATTCAAATTCCAGTTTCTTTTTCAAATTAATGCACAGTTGCTAAGGTAATTTGGACCCTAGCAACAAGATTGCTTAAAAAGCTGCTGAATAAAAAGCTAATTAACTTAAAAACCATAAATAATAAAAAATGGGAACCAATTGCAAATTGTCTCAGAATTTTATTCTCTACATCATACTAAAAGATAATTTAAAGGTGAATAACCTCTTTAAGATTAAACTACCAACATCCCCAGACAGCTAACAGCTATATGTCTGCAAGATTCATATCCATTTCCTTAATATCAACATTAAAGACAGCATACTTACCTAGCATTTGCTGTGGCACACATCAGTACGTCATTTAACATGAAGAGTCGGCGTTGCTTTGTTTTTACAATCTCCCCCCTTTCATTGAAAACTGTTTCTACCATATCATCTGATCGAATGAGGTATCTGCTTCCATTACTCAGGAGCTGCACATTAAAACACACGTTTTTTTAACCTTCCAAACGCAGAAATCCACATTAAGTTACACAGAGTAAATAATAGGGTAGGGGCGTGGCTAGGTGGGCTAGGACACTGGCTGCAATGGCTGGTAATAATTTTGGTTGCAGGTTTGGGTGTACCCTCTTAAAACCACACAGATTCAATTTCAGGCCCTAGACAATTTGGCTCACTTTACTACACTTTACTCTAATTTTTTTTAAACTTAATTTTTAATTAAATTTAGGTTTAATGTAATATTTTTCATGAAAAACTAAAAAAAAAATGCTGCTTGCATAAATATTTAATCTCCATATTTTAACATTTTGAAGAGATGCCATTTGTAGAATCCTGCAGATTTCTAAAAACATTCAGGCAGGATAATTAGCTCTTCCTAAAAATGATCTGTGTGTGTGCTGTGAATTATATACAGTATATCATGTGTTAAATGCTGCAGAATATGTTAGCCTTATATAAATAAAGCATTATAATAATAAAGCCAATCCAAAAAGGGGTAGGATGTCCTTTATGAAGAGCAAACAAAGTTAGGTTACTGAGCTTTATGCAGAATGCGGGGTGGACCATACAGTGATACCGTCATTCTAAGCGTTTTTTTCTCCCATTTCAGGAAAAACAGACACCGCTTTGGAGTGTGTTTTTGCCTTCCTCTGGATTCATGGTTACCTATATTGCAAATACTTTAACGAAGGGTAACAATTGATTGATAGGTGGCTTTCTTCAACCTCAGCTATGTAACTCACATTCACGAGGCAACTTGTTCGAAAAACTTTAAGACCAACCTTATTCAGATATCTTTCATTCATTGCCTTTGCAATCAGCTTAATTTCACAGCGCTGATCTGCATCTCGTTTCCTTTCGTTCAGTTTATCCGCTAAGGTTTCCAGTTCTGTAAGAGCCATCTGCAGAGGAAGCCGGTCTGGATGCCCCTTGTTTGTATTTTTTAGCATGTCCTGCACAGTAAGTGATTTAAGAATTGTGTAACATGAAAAACATAGCCAAATCCATATCTATTTAAAGAGGTGGTTCACCTTCAAGTTAACTTATAGTATGTTATGAAATGGCCAGTTCTAAGCAACTTTTCAATTGGTCTTAATTATTTATTTATTTTACAGTTTTTGAATTATTTGTCTTTTTCTTATGACTCTCTCCAGCTTTCAAATGGGGGTCACTGACCCCATTTACACAACAAATGCTCTATAAGGTTACAAATATATTGTATAAGGTTACAAATATATCGTTACTGCAACGTTTTATTACTCATCTTTCTATTCAGCCCTCTCCTATTCCAGTCTCTTATTCAAATCAATGCATGGTTGCTCGGATTTTTAGATCATAGCAACCAGATAGCAGAAATTACAAACCGGAGAGCTGCTGACTAAAAAGCTAAATAAGTCAAAAACCACAATTAATAATAAATGAAAACTAATTGCAAATTGTCTCAGAATATCACTCTCTACATCAGACTTAAAGTTAATTTAAAGGTGAAAAACCCATTTAATGAATAATTATAAAATGTATTGTCTAAGGGGGCTAGAGGAAATATGGCAGCAGTCCTGGTAATAGAGCGACATAATTGTTGCTGCATTGGTATGTATGTAACGCTGGGTACGCAAGTTCAGCTAGTAACAATTGCCTACAATGGCATTGTTGTGCGATTACACGACTTGAGTGTTTCAACAGACTATGGAAACATATTTTATGGCGTTTTATTTCCATGACAAATTGCAGACGACAAAAAGCAAAGTGTCATTGGCCTTAAGTTACCATAGTATGTCATCGTATGTCCTGTTCTTAGCAAATTTGCAACTGGTCTTTGCTTTTTGTCGTCTGCAATTTGTCATGGAAATAAAACGCCATAAAATATGTTTCCATAGTCTGTTGAAACACTCAAGTCGTGTAATCGCACAACAATGCCATTGTAGGCAATTGTTACTAGCTGAACTTGCGTACCCAGCGTTACATACATACCAATGCAGCAACAATTATGTCGCTCTATTACCAGGACTGCTGCCATATTTCCTCTAGCCCCCTTAGACAATACATTTTATAATTATTCATTAAATGGGTTTTTCCCAATTTAATGAATAATCCCTAATTATAAAATGTATTGTCTAAGGGGGCTAGAGGAAATATGGCAGCAGTCCTGGTAATAGAGCGACATAATTGTTGCTGCATTGGTATGTATGTAACGCTGGGTACGCAAGTTCAGCTAGTAACAATTGCCTACAATGGCATTGTTGTGCGATTACACGACTTGAGTGTTTCAACAGACTATGGAAACATATTTTATGGCGTTTTATTTCCATGACAAATTGCAGACGACAAAAAGCAAAGTGTCATTGGCCTTAAGTTACCATAGTATGTCATCGTATGTCCTGTTCTTAGCAAATTTGCAACTGGTCTTTTTTTTTTTTTTAGTTGGACCCTATCAACCAGATAGCTGTTGAAACTGTAAACTTGAAAGCAATCTAATTATTTGTGGAACCAGTGGTTGCATGATTGATTAAGACCAAGGTATGTCTTTACTTACTGTCAGAATGAGAAACAGTATTGAACACAACTATTTATATAGAAATCAGATTTATTATGGGCTTATATATATATATATATATATATATATATATATATATATATATATATATATGAAACCCTTGCCTCAGGCAGCAGGGAGCGGCCAGTTACAAGGGGCGGCAAAATTTCGGCTCCGCTAGTGCAAAGAGCGCTCTAGCGCTCAATGCACTAGCGATACTGCCCCCTGAAACCCGCTCCGACGCTAATTTTTAAGCGCGGAGCAGGAGAGGAGGGGGGCGGCATCTGGGCTGCTGCCTCAGGCGGCAGCAGCCCCAGAATCGGCGCTGAGCTCCTACACCCCCCATAATGTGTGTATAATCCCATACTTTACTCCTAGGTCACATATTGTTTCATATAGTTTGCTGCATGCACGCAATAATCAGTATTCACTCCTAGGTCAGAAATCGATATAGAGAGTAGCTTATCACCTGAAGCAGAAGTATAAACTGTGGGAAGCGCTGAATAGGTTTCATCATCAGACCATAGAGAGTTATTCTGTCAGGACTAGATTCTTGGCACTGCTGTAGGGAAAAGAAGATCAGGTCAGGTATATACTTATTTTGAGATCAATACTGACCAGGGCAATATTTGCAAGAAGTTTGTGTTTTCTTCCTATGTCTGTGTAGGTTTCCACTGGATATTCCTGTTCTCTTTCACAGTGCACATACAGGCAGGTTAATTGATTAAACTGACTGAATGTGATAGAAAGGCTAGCCTACAATCACCGCTGTAAAGGGCAAGTCATTTCTGTAAAGCAGTGTCCCACTAAATAAGTAAAGTATTATAATTATTATCATTTATTTATATTCTGTCCTCCACTCAAAAATATTAACGTTGGCATCTTTGACGGTTCCCTGCCACCTCTATGTGTGCTTCAGTAATCCATGGGAAATGGTAACAGGTGAAGAGGGGCATCTTGACCCATAATAATCTCTGTGTTATGACAGATATGGTCACAATGGCCACTCGGACATCACCATTAGCGATCTGTCAACCAAACTTAAAGACAATGAATACACTGAATGTCACAATGTAAAAAGAAACTCCTACCAGCAAAGGTTTGTCTATAATAATTTAATATGAATCCAGCCCTTAGACTTATTAATAAACTACTTCAATATATGTTCTCACCATAACAACAGCAGCAGACTAACATAGCCAAAGCAATCTTAACAGTTTCTATTTCAAGGATTTCAGTACAAAAATTAAATAGGATTACTTTTAAAAACTCCAAAAAAGTTGGTTTTGTGGCACAGGCTTTCCTGAGAACTCCGACGGCCGTGCTGAAATTATTCACATACTCACTGTATGCATCCAGGACCATGGATTTTGAAAACTTAAAGAAAAAGAAACAAAAAATGTGAGATTATCTTGTTAAAGCAAAATAAGCGCAATTGTATAAAATACAACTAAACTGTGTTCAGCAGACCACTGGCTGACTAGGACTGCAACTCCCAGCATGCCCTAGCCGGCACAGGCTGAATGATGGGTGCTATGATATGCTTGTAAATCAAGCAAACTGTCTCATTCCTTTATTATAAAGTAGTGGACCATAAGACCATATACTTTAGACACAGTTGAAGCATTAATGCTTGCCTCTGGGGTGTTCTGTGGCAGCTTATAACACTTGTTATAGCAGACAGTATAATCCATTATCCATTATGGTTCAAACAAATTAAGAAATCCTTCTGGACGATTCTGAAACACCTATGCCACCACCCTATCTAAACTACGAAATGAGTGCTTCTTGGTGTAACGGATGCTTTAATAAGGTCTGCGCCATCCCAAAATGTACGTTTAACAGGTTTACTTTAAAAACATAATTTTATTCAGATAATTAAATTAATTATCTGAATAAAAATATGTTTTTAAAGTAAACCTGTCGATAGGTTCCCAGTGTGCACTCATTTACCTTGGACTTATATTGAATATACGCTTTTTGAGTAGCACCTGGTTAGCTTGCTGAACACAGTGGAGTGTGGATAACCAAGGAGAGATATATATATGGTGTGCCTGTGTGCTGGTTAAAGACAACAATAGTAATAATCAAAAAGAAAACCGCACCAAACAGGTCTTTATATGAAATAAACAAACAGGTTTTATTTGATCAACGTTTCGGCTCAACAGCTGGAGCCGTCTTCAGGAACTATATAGTGAACAAGGATTGCGGCACTCACAGGGTTTTAGTGAAAAAACGAAAAAATTGTTATTGTTAAGCCTCAACGTTTCGATCCCCCACAGGGATCTTCGTCAGGAGCAAAAACAAACAAACATATTTAATATAAATAATTAAAGCTGAAAGTCTGCGGTCCAACTGCATCTGAATTGTTTCATTTAAAATTCATTGTGGTAATGTACAGAACCAAAATTAGAAAAAAATGTGTTCTGTGCAAGTATTTATGGGCATAACTGTAAATCTGCAAGGAAAAAAATCAATGTGCATATGGCATTCCACTTGAACCTTCTCTGTAGAAAATAGAGGATACCGTCCTGTGCAGGTCTGAAATACAATGAACTCATAAAAATGGAAAACAGCTTGAGGCTCTGAAATGGTTTGATTATTGGCAGTCATCCGAAAATGCCCACTGGGTCGAAAAACAAAAAGACAACAACTGCAAATTAGTACCATACATAAAACCTCCAGGTCCAGGAAAGTCATTATTCTACTGACTGAGCACTGCCTATTAACAGTGTCCATCAAACTACTGCCATGGTACCCAGGCACACTTGCTGTTAAGAGAGTTAGAATTGGTTTTAAATTTATAAGCCAAACAACTGGTATGTCTGTCATTAAAATACATTAAGGTGACATGAGAAGCACACAGGCAAGAATATCCACTTAACAGAAAGGATCCTGCGCTTCTAATGTGCTAGATTTACCGTATATAAAAGTCAAAATTAATTTTAAATGAACAGTTCAGTATAAAAATAAAAACTGGGTAAATAGATAGGTTGTGCAATATAAAACAAATTCTAATATAGTTAGTTAGCCAAAAATGTAATGTATAAAGGCTGGAGTGACTAGATGTCTATCATAATAGCCAGAACACTACTTCCTGCTTTTCAGCTCTCTAACTCTGAGTTAGTCAGTGACTTTAAGGGGGGACACATAGAACATAACTACTCAGTGAGTTTGAAATTGATCCTCAGCATTCAGCTCAAAAGCAACAGTTATGACCCAAGTAGCCCCCCTCAAATCACTGATTGGTTACTGCCTGGTTACCAATCAGTGGAAGCCAAGTAGTAGTGTTCTGGCTATTATATTAGACATCCCGTCACTCCAGCCTTTATACATTACATTTTTGTCTAACAAACTTTATTGAAAACATTTTTTCCTTTAAGGGCACATGTACAATTACATAAAAGTATATCTATTTCCTAAAATGTTATTGTCTCTGTGTCTAGACCTGTTTCCCGTAATGATGCCACAAACGATTGTGACAGATTTACTACTAATAAATCTGTAGTGTGACCTGTTATTGGCCCTCGGCTGCTATAAAATAGGGAAGAATTCTTGGCCCTCAGCAAGCAATTCTTCACATTATACTGCCTTCTAAACTAAAATGATAAAAGGTGAACATTTGCCTTTAGACTATACAAATAAGAAGATCACAGATAATGAACACTGAAGAAATTTGTTGTTATAAAAGGGTTTGGTACATAATAAGGTTTAATGTCTATTGTAGAAAGCCCATTTATGACAGTAGATGAACGTACAAAGAAAAACATTACAGAATTAAAATGATTAGTAAAAGCAACACAGTATTTTCCTGTTGTACATTTCATGCCATCAACAGGATTAATGTTCTCTTTTATAATGTATGACTTACAGAGGCTACAAACACATCTCCAATCATTTCTGCAGTATCCCACTCTGCCACTCGGCTTGCGAGAGCAATCTGGAACAGTGAGTGACACTGGAGAATTTCCTTTATGCGATAGAAGACTATTTTCAGCTTTCTTTCACTTAATAACCTTGGCTCTGTGTCCCACAATGGCTTCTCATATTGCTGTATTAATGAAGAAAAAAATCCATTAGCGGTTGCAATTTTCTCTTTTCAGGACTGAACAAATTACATGATTATGCAAATTAAGTATCGCTCCCTTCAACGTATTACATATGTTGTTAAGTTAAACTAAATGGTCAGTGATGAAAGGAATGCTAAACAAGCAGGTATGCTGCAGGATTTGCAGCCACACTATTCAGAAATGAAGAATTAGAACTACTGTATGGCACAGGGCAGATTTGTCCACCAGGTTTCATGATCTGCAAAATACCCAAATGCTGCCCCTTCCTTCTCCTATAAGCTCATTCAGTTGGACGTATTAATTAACAGTGCATATACACCGAAGGGTCTGCTAAAAATATTGACCTGTACTGAATTTGATTCCACAGATTGAAAATAAACCACAACAGTCGATTTCGGACTTGTAAGAACCATTTCCCAAAACTCCTTAGGCTCACAGGGTCATTAATTTACCTGACAAGCTAAATTTCAGTGCTTCCTTCCTGCAAAAGGTACAGAATTTTATAGCTTATACTGCAAAATAGGCCCATATGATGCAGTAAACACACAGATTATATTTTCTAGCTTTTAGATTCCCTTAGTCAAAAAGAGGGGTATTTTTTCCTTTTAAATTGCATTTGCCTGAAACCACTATCACTTGATTGTAGAATAAAATAATACACAAGTTGTGGTCAACACTACAGAAGATATGTGTACATGTCAAAGATCAGATTTCTCAGGGAAAAAAAGGCAAAAGTTTTGTCATTGAAGACCTTTGATTTAATCTCTAGCTATAACTCTAGTATCAGTCAAGCAACTAAATAAGTGACATTTAAGTACTGACTTAGCCGCTTACAACTGTTCATGGATGTCTGCCAGCAACTGGAAACTCATGGTACCCGAAGCTATATGTCCCAGAAAGGCAAGGCAACAGAAAGTGGCATAATAAAATCTGTCCACGATGCTACCAATACCAGTCAACTGGCTACTTAACCAGCCAATCTACCCAAGATTGTTTGCTGTCCATACAGCAGTAACGGCTACTGTGTATAAGTGCTGTACCAGTGCAAGCATACAGTAAATAGCTTTAAATTTAGCAGCAAAATTGCTGTCCGTAATTAATTGTAGCACGTTTAAGACTAAGATTTTGGGAAGAGGGTTAAGTCTTTTACTGTGTTCAAACCAGTGATATTCTTCAGCATTTAACAGCTGTGCACACACTATAATCCAGCTATATCCCTAGGGCCAGGCTACCTACCCCCATTGTG
Source organism: Xenopus petersii (assembly GCA_038501925.1). NCBI lineage: Eukaryota > Metazoa > Chordata > Amphibia > Anura > Pipidae > Xenopus > Xenopus petersii. Next base: position 69,290,260 of record CM076680.1, on the reverse strand, counting down.
GCTGAAAAGGCTGAGCCTATGATTCTTGAATGCATGATGGTTTGTGGTCTTTACACTACAAAGAGTGTTGAGAAGAGGAATCAGAAGAATGAGCCACATCTGTATATTCTGGAGGGGTAGTGAATTGCCTCAGTCTAAGCACCCACAAAATCTGCCAAGACTGCTTGAGGAATGCCATTCACTCTCTAATATGCTCAACTAGAATTGCTTGATCTTAACCCAAAACAGCTACTCAGTTTTTTAGAGTGACTTTTTTTTAGGCCATTCTATTTGAATGATGGTCTGTCAAACCCAACATTAAGGCAGTATATTCAAAGCCAGTCACGTCTAATCACAATATCCCAATAAGGTTGCTGGAAAACAACTATTAATTCAACAATAACTAAAGGGTCATAGGCTGGGCAGCAGTGATACAAAACCTTGCTATTATCACTGTTCCTAAATACAACGGAGGGATACATAACAAAAGATCCAGAGAGTGCACAGGTGCAATAACCCACAGCAACAAATTGCGGGGTTGCATTTACTGGTCACCTATGTAAAATCAATTCATATTGTTGCTAAGGGTTACTGCACCAGGACAAACCTTTCATTACATAGTGGGACAAGTTTCTTTAGCATAGAATTACATGATCATTATACATAACATGTAGCTTGTTCATTTTGAAGTCATCATGAAGTGAAGTGATCTTTGACTAAATCCTACCTCAAGAATTCTTTTTAACGAGTCAACATAGTTCTTCTCACTTTCCACGATTGATCCTAGAATGTACCGTCTCACAACCTGTCACCAACACAAAAAGTCTATACTTTAACAAAATACAAAAATGAATGAAAAAAAAGGTTGTCAGTGGTAATTTTTCACTTATTTATCTTACAATACAAGATTCTGGTTCAGCACACAGACCACTGCTAATAGTTGGCCTGTTAGCACAATCTGGTGCTTCTTCACAATCCATATATGAAATGTCAGCCACCCCAAATGACGAGTTAAAGGAATGGTTCACCTTTGACTTAGCTTTTAGTATGCTAAAGAATGGCTAATTCTAAGCAAATTTTCCATTGGTTTTAATTATTTATTTTTGATAGTTTTATAATTATTTCCCTTTTTCTTCTGACTCTTTGCAGCTTCCAAATGTGCGTTGCTGACCCCATCTAAAAACAAATGCTCTATAAAGCTACAAATATATTGTTATTGCTACTTTGTATTACTCATCTTTCTATTCAGGCCCTCTCCTACTCATATTTCAGTCTCGTATTCAAATCAATGCATGGTTGCTAGGGGAATTAGGGCCATAGCAACCAGATTGCTTAAAGTGCAAATTGAAAAGCTGCTGAATAGAAAGCTGATTAACTCGAAAACCGCAAATAATAAAAAATGAAAACGAATTGCAAATTGTCTCCGAATATCCCTCTCTGCATCATACTAAAAGTTATCTCAAAGGTGAACCACCCCTTTAAGGGCATAAGGGAAATGTAACCCCCTTAATGTAAATTATAAGGATATCAAACAAGCCTGACTTCTGAGCAAAGGAATGAAGCTGCAGACAAGTGTCTATATTAACATTCTGTATAAGGACATACTGTAGGTGAGGCAGGTAAAACAAATACAGAGAAAGGAGTCCCTGTCCCAAACAACTTCCTTTCTATTTTTCATTTGATACACACTGTTCATTTCACCATATCATTAAAGGGGTTGTTCACCATTGAGTTAACTTTTAGTATGATGTAGAGAGTGATATTCTGAGACAATTTGATATTGGTTTTTGTTAAACATTAAACATAATGAAGACCAACTGAAAAGTTGCTTAGAAGTGGCCATGCTACATACAAAAAGTTAAATGGGAACCACCCCTGAAACTATTTAACTGGATGAATACATTCATACCCACCATCTTGTACAAACTTAAAACTAAACATAATGAAGACCAACTGAAAAGTTGCTTAGAAGTGGCCATGCTATAACATACAAAAAGTTAAATGTGAACCACCCTGAAACTATTTAACTGGATGAATACATTCATACCCACCATCTTGTACAAACTTATAATATGAGACAATATGGTTGTGGACAGTTTTTCATAATAAACAATGGGATAAGTGTCTAAATCTTGACATTTCTGCAGTATGAAAAATGTTGCCATCACCTCCCACCAACTTGGACTTTAATCAGCATGACCACATTCAGCTCTTCACAAAATGTGTTTTTCTAAAAACAAGAAAGGCAACCCCCAGGCAGCCACAAGAAGTTAAATAAGCAGGAGTACGATGAGAAACTCTTGCTAAAATGTAGAACTCTGAATTAAAATTGTTACTTTTGGCAGTGAGAACTGCATTATCCAGTTAACATTACATTTAATGTGTCTGCCCTGAGTGTACATAATAAATTGATACTGCTGGTGGGTCTCAGAAACAGCTCAGGTCAGACAGGGATATATGGAGGAGTGCTGACTTTCCCCTGAGATTATTAGGACCACTGAATGGTCACTATGCAGGATTTTAAATTCCAAATAACATTACCTCCTTTAACTCTCCTGTTTTGGAGGAAGTAAGGAGATTTTGTCCTGTAAAGCCCATGCCAGAATCATATACCTGTCAGCAATATGAAAAGACTAAGATCTACAGGGCAGGGGTATCCTTTCTCTTATGTATTTTAAAGGGATACCATTATGATTCTGATGGTGTCGATTTTAATACTATGTTACACTGTGCAACTGTAAAACTATTTTTTTTTTTTTGTAAATGTAATATCGTTTGTAGGCAGCCATCTTGGATGCTTTCAAAAACAGCCATCACAGCATCAGGCAGCAATCAGCTCAGAAATTCAATTCTTATCTCCTTGTCGTTGTCCACAGCTTTTCCGCCTATTCTCATGAAATATTTGCACAAATCTTTTGTAGAGGATACAGTATTCATCCATTATGGATTTGATGCATTGCTTCACAATTCACAGGTTACACTATAGCAGTAGCTTTCATACATTACTTTTATGAAGATATAAGGACTTGTTAAAAAAAGGCTATGTACAAATCCAAAACACTTATGGATGATCTTATTCCTTGCTAGTACATTGGTAAAGATATTTGGGATAGATTCTTCACTGCTTCATACTTGTTCATTTGATTAGTATGGTTCTGGCTCATTGTAGCTGTGTAACCCTGCCCAAACTAGCTTTTTTTTCTTTAGAGGGCTAAATAAATTTGTAAACAGATATACCATTTGCAGCCACACGAGGGCAACCTAAACTGATTTCATTGGTTCAGAAACCAGAAAATACCAAATGATGCAATTTGAGTAGGGATAGCCTAATTGGGCTTCATAAGTTACCTAATGCAAACAAAACAAACATGTACATACAGATACTGCACTATGGAGCTAAGCTGTGAACTAGAGAGCAACATAAAAAAATGTTGTTGTGTCTCATTTCCCATTTGAATTTTTCAGATTACACAATATCCTACACTCAAGTGCCAATAAAAGAGATGCCATTAAAACATTCACACATCTGATCGTGTACTAAATATGAATGTAACATAGTATTAGACATTGTAGAAAAGTAAATGCAGGTTTACGTAACAATAAGCCCTAGACACAATCAATACCTGCTGCTGTGATAGTCCTTCCGGCATTGGAGACATGATTGCCTCTATGTGCATGCAGTCCACATCAATAAATAAATTCAACTCGTCATCCTCAAGACTGGTCGATTTGCGATCTAAGCATTCGAGACAAATGGAAACATGAACTACCGTATATAAAACACGGATGAAGTGCAGATTGGAAAACATGTAGGAGGAACTTTATGACTGCAAATGCTGCATACATTGCCAGACAATACAGATTACTGTTTAGAAAGACTATGGTACAAGGGTGCAATTGTGACATAGCCTGTTTTTCGCCAGAAACAGCATGCGTAGGCCTGCTAGTAACACGGACAATCGGCACACATGCCAGTCTTTGTACTAAATGCTAGGGCTACAGATATATACAGCATTACAACATGTATTGGGATTTACTGATACAGCACTGGATGACATATCTATTATAAAGCAAGGCATAAAAGTGATTGCTGTATGTTTCCTGTGCAGACAGAGATTTTACTTATCTCTGATGCATGTTTTCTAGTCATTGATTCCAGTATTTTTATAGGCATAGAGGCTGCTAACCACATATAAAAGAAAATACCAGGAAATAAATTAATTCTGCCCTAGGAGTTGCAACTGCTTTCCTGGGCCTTTATCCACAAAGTCACTGCAGAAGGCACAGAACTTCAAAACCTTTCGGGGTGATTCCATAACAGGCTAAAGAGACCCATCCCATCTCTCAACCTTTCTCTATCTGCAGAGGCCTCAGGACCTTACCCCTATGCTAGAAATGTAAGGGAATTTCCAGTAAGGCCACAATTAAGATTCTGCTGCACTCTTGTGGTGGACAAAGAAACAGCAGTACTGTAACATTTAACCAAAGCACACTGAAATACCAATTTGTTTGGGTGCATGTCAGATTCAGTACCCAAGAACATAGTCTGGGGCAGAGATGACATATATAACCAAGTTTTGTTATGGTAAACACACACCAAAAGTTTACTGATCCCAGATACATAAGCAAAGAAATCTGTGCATGTTACTAGAATTATCTATAACAATGCCTACCACACAAAAGCACATACATATATAATATTATGTTTCTCAACAGATTACCATGCAAGACAAATGATTTGGTTTTTATGTAGGATCGGCCTTTCTTCACAGCAGCCTTGGTTTTTTCTAGTCCATCTTTTGTTCCCTCTTTAGCAGCCTTCACAATCTTTTGCATCTAAAAAAAAAAAAGCATAAGATGAGATTTTATGTACAATATAAAACAACTCATAGGGGAATATAGGTGTTAAAAGCAACAATCTGATAGGTTGATGGCCCGTTTATTTGCTCTTATTGGTTGATTTGGACCTTTCTTAGTAAATAAGCCCTACAGTATGGTGCAGCCAGCAGTATTCTGTATCACAATCTGCAATTACCTTAATTCTTTTTAACATTATTTGTGGATTTTGAAAAATGTAAACTTTGTTATTATCAGTTACACAGTGTTTTTTAAAGAGATTATATATCATTCACATCAGTCACTGCCCTACTGGAGCTTATAATATAAAGGCACTATGACATTTACACATAGTTAGTTTAATCAGGAGCCATTTAACCTGACTATGTATTTGGAAAACTCACCCAACCACAATTAGCATAGTAAACTGTTAGCAGTTTACCAGTGAGGCAGATAAATAATTAGTAAAGTGCCTGAACAAAAACATTAAAAAAAAATCCAAAAGATAAGACCCACCCTTACAATATACCCACCAGTGTACTAAAATGTAATTTAATGGTAAATTCCCCTTTTAGATCTCCCTGAATTGCCTTGATATCTGGGACATTCTTTTAATAGTAATTTATGACAAAACTTCTACTACATCACCTTGAGTTCATGCTTGTGCTTAAAATGTTGGATCTCTACAGCTCCCACTCTATTTGCCACCAGATCTTTCATCTTCTTCTCATAATGCTGCTTTAAACGTGTTAGATCCTGAGAAAGCTAAAGGAAAGATTCTTTATAAGATACAGTAACAGCAGAAAAAGCCTAATGTTTGCACCTAAAAATAAGAAAAACAAAATGGTTCACTCTATTTTTTCATTTAAAGTCATTACCCTACATGACATGTAAAATCATCAAGGTCTTTGTAGTGGCTTTGAAAACCTTTAAAGGGGTGGTTCACCTTTAAAGTAACTTTGAGTATGTTATAGAATGACCAATTCTAAGCAACTTTTCAATTGGTTTTCATTATTTATTTTTTAATAGTTTTATAGTTATTTGTCTTTTTCTTCTGATTCTTTGCAGCTTTCAAATGGACGTCGCTGACCACTTCTAAAAAAACAAATGCTCTGTAAGGCTACAAATATATTGTGATTGCTACTTTTTATTCTTGATCCTTCTAGTCAGAATCTCTCCTTATTCAAATCAATGTATAGTTGCTATGGTAATTTGGGCCCTAGTTACCAGATTGCTTTAAAATGCAAATTGAAGAGCTACTGAATAAAAAGCTAAATAACTCAAAAACCTTCAATAATAAAAAATGAAAACAAAATGCAAATTATTTCAGAATATCACTCTCTATATCATACTAAAAGTTATCTCAAAGGTAAACAACCCCTTTAACTGGGCCTAGTTTATAGCACCAGATCCAGATTAGGCATACAATGCTGAGGTCACTGATTATTAAAAACATACAGGAAATTAATACTTTTTTTACTGGGTAAAATGTAACAAAGCTATGATTTATAGTGTTTTAAATTAAGCCAGTCACATAATTAATTCTGTAACTCTTAACTCCGTTCAGTATGACCTACATGAAAATATGAAGATGAACTCCTACTTGTTTGTAGTTACCGATACAAGTATTTTGGCAATAATCATGCACAGTGTCTGCTGTGGTGACCCAAATAAGATATATTTCTGTGTTTCAGTACATCTGAAAGCCCTGGCTATGCCAGTGGATCATGGTCCCCTTGTGTTACATATAATAGAATGTATTAATGAGAGTTTAGCCTTAAGCAAAATGTTTGCAGAAAAGCATAGTTTGTAATAGCCAGAACTGTCACTTTTGTGTGTAAGAATAACACACTGTATAGTAAATAATTATGTATTTCACAATAAGCAATCTAGCAAAAATAAAATGTGTTTACGTTAAGTACATCAACCTCTCCTGTCACTGGCATTTGGGAGTACCACACGCTTCTCTGTTTTGAAGCCTTAACTTTTCTATTATGAATTACTTTCCCTTGAAACGTAATTTCTTTTTTTTTTTTTTTCCCTCAAAAGTTTTTTATTTTCAGAAACAAAAAAAAATAAAATAAAAGAAATCATACATTGCATTCGATTGTTTTACATAATTACATCAAATTAGTACATTAATACTACAACCATCATGTAATTAAGCAAATTATCATCTGAAAGCTAAAAAGTAAAAAGGAGAATGAAAGGATAGTAAAGAAAAGCAAGAACTAGAGTAAGACACAAAGAATGGAGTACCCCACCACCTTGTTGCCTATAACATCAGCTAACGGCTACAGCTCTACATTTCTCGCCCAGAGATACAATTACTGCAAAACAAGTCTTTCGGTACCTATATAGCTTATCCATGGTGCCCATATTTCAACAACTTTGTCCATATTGCCTTGCACCTGTGCTGATAATTGCTCTATTGTATAAATTACTTGTATCTTATTCAATGTCCTTTGCCAGATTATATCAGATTGTAAATTCTTTTTTAAGCATAACTAAACATTGAACATGCCAAGATGAGAGATCTCATTCTGAAATACCTATGTTACTCTGCAGAGCCCAAGCAAAACAGGAGGTTCAGAAAAAAACATCATGTTCTGTATCGATCCCGGGTGAGAAGTATATGGTGGCACGAAGGTGTGTGATATTGTGCTGAATTGTATTCAACGGTGATAGAGAAAATCTCCAAGTATCATCTTAACTGTCAATTAAAGCGGACCGTTAATTTTTCTTTTCAGTTTCTAAACAAAGGAAAAAAAAATATACTACAGTTGTTTTGCAACTACAGTATATTCTTCAGCAGTAGAATACTGTAGTACCTCACTACTGTCAAGCAAGATGTATATAAACACACAGCAATTGGTCTCTTTTTGGGAAGGTTAAGCCTCCCTAAACCTTTATTATTCTCCTTGTATGCGCAGAGAGCTTTGAGGATGAAACCAAAGCATATTACTTAATCTTAAGCGAAAAGCCACATCCGAGTCAGCAAAAAAATAACAGTTTGATATTCTCTACTTTTTTGATCCAATACATTTTGGATATTACTTGCAAAAGAGGTGACAACAGTCACCATGCTTTATAGTGATTTTAAAAGCTCTACAAAAAGTGAAGTAACTTAGAGGAGTATGACAAAAAACCCTCACAAATAAGGGTGGCAAGTCAAATCTTTCCAAATTCCAAGCGAGAGAAGAAAAAGGAAGAAGAGGAAAAACATAAATTGAATGCCAATGGAGTTTCCTTGTACTTGAAGAAAAAAAAGAAAAGGTATTAATATTAACCTTCTATTATACATTTAGTATAGTATATAAACCTTTTTCCGAACACATTAACAGTGTGATGCTTAAAAAGTCAGGTCTTCATTCTATATTATAATGATTATTTCAGAGATTGAGTAAACCTTTTGGATGAATTACCTACTAATAGTTACGAATAGGTTCATTATCCCACTTTACTAGAAAATTCCATCTGTAAAGTTGTCGCCACCAACTGTATCAACTGGCATAAGGTTGCTGCCTAAAAACCAATTTGCAAGCCCAAAACAACCTGAAAGCTTCTCCCTACACCTGGGTGAGTGGGTGGGTAGGTAAGTAACTTCAAAGGTAGATGGGCAGGCAAGATTACGGCAGCAGAGGCGTAGTATATTCTAGGTGAGTTTCCAGATTTTGCTAAATTCACTTAAGCATAGCAAATGCAAGCCAGTGGACAGGCTGAAACACTAAAAATTAGTAGCAACCTAAAGTGGACTCACACTTGGATAGAGCTGCAAATGAACCTCAGGGCATAGGGGGGAAAGGAAGGAACCCTGAGCTACAGTAGGTATTCATATTATCCCAGCATAGAAATGCCCACCATGCCTTCCTTTGAGCTGTAATTTGTAATGTGAATGTATGGGTTTTAATATCATCTAGCACTGGAAACTATGTAAGATTGGGCAGAAACAATAAACAAAATGTCAATTAAGCCAACGGTTCAAATTTGTAAAACTTTCAGTCTGCCACACTGATGAATAAGCATTCTATAATTAAGTTGGTACTATATAAAGAAAGACTTAAAATAGTGTTGAATTGTGATTTGCCAGACAAATCATGTCCATGTGACTGAATAATATAAATGGAATTTCACAAGGACACTTACATGCCTTTTGTTGTTTCCTCTCAAAAATGAGTTTGGTACTCCGTGTTTTGACTCAGAGTCACTGTGTTCTTCATAGCTTTCAAATTCACTGGAGCTCCAGCCATAGTCCAGTGAGCTGTTTCCACCATCTTCACCATTTTCCACATCATCATAAATCATTTCTTCAGGATCTTGAAATAAGTTAACAGGTTATGGCATATTAAAATGACTTTCAAATTTCAATAATGAAGTTTCTGTTTCTAGATTCATATCTTCCCTGAATTACTTTCAAAGCAGTCCACTGCCATCCCTAACCAGTAGTACCTTTAAGCACCACATGGTGTAAGGGTATAAAGCTCACAAAAGCTAAAAACAGATAATAATATACATTAAAAAACAAGGAAAGGTAAATTTACTGGGGGTGACAATTTATAAGGAGAGTTTGTTAGAGATAAAAAATGCTTATTTCAAACCCAGGGCTGGCTCTTCTGTTCCTTGAAAAATGTATCATCCTTCATAGTTTTACTGGGGCCAAAGAAAAAAATATTGCAGCAGGGCTCCCTAGAATAGTACCTCAGTCCATTGAACTTTTCATTGAGGAACATCAGGGTAGGAGGGAAGCATCTAGATTCGGTCCAGTGATTTAACCTTTCCTTCTCCTTTAATATCTTCCTTGGTTTAATGTGCATCCTACTTTTGCAAATAACAGCTCTGATCTCCAATTGTTAATTCTAAATACGGTAACTGTTATTAAGTATAAGCAAAGCCAAAGGTGACCAGTGGCACATCACGCTGTTACCAAAGAAGTAAAAATTGTGACAATTTTTTGAATCTTTAGACTTTTTATGATACTCAGTTTCCGAGTTTTCAATTAACGCAAATGCAATACCTGTTGCTGAGTCTGAATTCTCCCTTGGTACATCATCATAAATGACTTCGTCAGGATCTGAAAGAATGTAAAGTGTTTCAATGATGACTGCCCATGGTAATTGACACTTACTAAGAATAATAACCCCAGAATAATCTTTTAAAAACAAGCAAAACTATTGTGTTTGCGCTTTTATGGGAAAGAAACAAGATAAAAATTCATAGTTGTTGCCTGCCATTATATATGTGTAAAATAGTAAATCCCAAGAGATGCCAATGTAGGGGCCCTGGGAAATGTACAACACATAACCCAAATCTGACCCGAGATACTACTTATAACCCATACATAGGAATGCATGCACATAGGTATTCAATAATAAACATGCCAAATCAACCTATAATACTATATGGGCGATATTTACCTTATAAAAGTAGATAATACAATATGGAATTATGTTCATTGACACATTTAATTTATAATTTTATATCTTTACATATACATACCCTTATACTGTACACTGTACACAATGACCTGGATAAATGAAAACCTTTTCGCTGCAAACTTTTAAAGTCACTATTCACACTTAGAAATAACAAAAATGAACCACAAGAGCATTTTGCCTCTTGCAATCAAATCTTAATATTTTTTCCCATACATTACAATAATACTGCACGTTAGCCTCTTGTCAAAATATCTTGACCAATGATGCAGTATGGCAGACCCAGCTCGTAAATATGAAGTACCAATACAAAAATTTTTATGAATACAGTATACTATATCTGCATATCTAGCAACTCTGTCTTTATGGGGACATAAACTAAACACATGAGCGTTTAATTTCTAGCCACATCTTATGAAATACTTACGTTCCATCCATTCTGTATTCGCTGGATCTGCAACCCACTTTGCCAACACATCATCCTCTTTGGTCGACTGGAAATCTTCACTATAATAGAACACATTTATAAAAATTTAATCAAGCCCATTAGATAAAAGAATGGGCTTATTGAGAAAGGCAAAGGGCTCTGATGTGGAGTTTAGTTTGTATGCCACTTCTTTGTAAGTTTGGCAATGCTTCTAAGGAGAAAAAACAGGCAACATAGTCTTTTGCTAGCAACTTGGAACACTGTATTTTTTCACTATTTCATTCTTAAGCCAGGCATACAATCAAAATCTGCTTGTTTGGACAGGCCTGGTTTGGGAAAAATCCAGTTGATCCAAACATTTGGCCCCTGGGCCATCAATCAGCTTATAATAGGGGCTAAAGGAACACACTGAGAGAGGTATGTGTCAACTTGGCGATGTGGTCCCCAGCCAATCAGATTTTCTAAGCTGTCTGACATAGATCTCACTAGGCAGGACACCAGGAAGGCTCTACAGATGAACCAATAAGCTGACAACTTGGAACTTCTACAACGTTTTTTCTATAAAAGGTAAAGATGGGGAGATGAGGCATTTATATAGTAGCTTGTCTCAGATGTACCCCACAAGTTTGTAAAAGCAGGCAGATAGCACAGGTGAAACTATTTCAGTCAAACTGTTATACCTGTATCTGGGTCTAAAAAGACCTGTTGTCCAGTAAGAATAAGATTTAAGCTGATTTTGAGTGATAGAGATAAGGGATCTACTTCCTAGAAACCCTTTATCCAGCAAGCTCAGAAATATACCAATGCAATTTCCAATAGTGTTCTATTTACACAAACAATTTTTCCTCTTTGACTGATTTGCCATTTGTTATCATCTAACTGCACTATGCCAGTCAAACACAAAATACCTCAGTAATTTTTAATCTGTAGTTAATTTACTTTTTTTTTTTTCCCAATAATGTTTTTATTTCTGTTGTACTTGATGATTATGTACACAGGTTATACATAAAGCAAAAAAAAAAAAAAATAACAAATAATTGTAATTTACTTTTTGAATCTACCTTGAGAGTTCTCCGTCTCTGGATCTAGACCTGGAAAGGTGATCATCTTCACTAGAGAAATGAAAATGTGGATTTGGAACAACCTCTTGCACTCCTGTAAGTCAAAGCTAGAATCAGTCCCCAAACTTTAGCATTGTCATCCTTATTTATAAGGAACCATCATTTAAAACTTCAATTTTGATTCCTAATTACTACCACCCTTCCTCACTTTTGTATAATATGGCTGCTTCTCTCCATTGTGTACCCTGCTTTTCTGTGGTTTGCGCAAAGTGTTTGTTTGTATGTGTTAGCATATGAAGCAAAAACAAAAGTTGTGAGTTTCTCCAAAAATAAAATAAAAATCAACCAAAAATGGTTAGAAATAAAAAAACATTTATTAGGACATAACAGATGAAAGCCTAATGAGCTTTGTGCCTATTGGGGCACTTAACCATAGGCTCATGTGCTTGGCATACGTTGCTGGTTGTGAAGCAAGTAAGCAGTGTCTGTCTGGATAGCTTGGGTTACAGTTATGAGAATAAAGTCATAAGTGGTCAGTTCTTATTGGAGCAAAATATGTAGAATGCAGAAGTTGATGAGGTATATTTATCAAAGAGTGAAGTTAATAGTGAAGATCCGCCACTCTCCATTCATTTCTATGGGATTTTTATAGGCGTATTTATCAAAGGGTGAACTTTCACCCATTGATATATATACGCCTTTCAAAATCCCATAGAAATGAATTGAGAGCTGCAGAATTTCACTCTAGTGGCGGAAGTTCGCTCTTTGATAAATTTACCCCGATGTGTTTATGTTATTGAGAACACAAGGTATTGTCAATAAAAGTTATGTTTAAAAGATGGCATAAATCAAAGAAGCTGTTTTTTCCCCCACTATTTAAAACGGATACCTAGACTTTAATGAGGGTTTTTGTTCATGACAGGCTGACAGATGTACATTTCTGATAATGACCACCCATTGAAAATAATCTCAATAATAATTATATTTGTTTTAATGCAGGGAAAAAAAGAGGAAGAAGTGGAATGTTCACAATAGAGGATGATGCTTTTAAAGTGCTGGGATAGAGAGCTCAGGGGGGAGTGGAGAATAAATCAGCCGATTAATAAAAATATCCCTGTTTTGTTTAAAGGGGAGGGCATGTTTTTGTAGCTTAATGCACAAAATATCTCTCATTCCCACCCTGCTCTGAGAATGCAGAAAAAACGAACACCAAATTATTATTTTGTATTGAAGAAGAAGAAAAAAAAAAGAAAATCTTTAGTGGCTCGACACTACAAATACTGTCGTTTGATGTACTTCATCATATTAACCTGATATTAAAATACCAATGTCCATTATCAGTAGCCACATAGAAAATAATAATTTAGACAGGAAGCAGACTTCTGCACTCATTTGGAAATCAACTTTACCACACAGATGCAAGCATTTACTTCTGTTAATGTTTCCACCTATCTCTGTTTAGGAAGATTCTTGGTTCTGAAAGATATTTGCTTTGATCCAGGGCAATTACTGTGCATTCATTTTGTGTCTACTCCTGCACAATCATGCACACCTAATACAAATTCTACAAAAAAAGAAAGCTTGTAACAAGATTTTGCTGGAGTTTTCACAACTCTGTTAGGAACAGATTTGAGTAGCTTAGATTAAATTTCATTCTTCAACAGCAACTAAAAAATATGATTTGTGTAATTATACAACTAAAAAAATACACTTGACAAAATGAATGAGCAAAATGTACCTTGTTTTCCAGGCTTGCGTCACTTTTTAGAATGTAATCTTATATATACTGTTGCTTTTGCTATATTTAATGATTGTGTATATGTACAATATTTTCAAGAGAGTATAACAGAGGGAAACAAAGCTTTTGGAAGGAAAATATCTTCCTGACACTTGAGGACTGATTCATGGTGTTTGCAAGACATTAATTTTTTTTTTTTTTTAAAAATGGAAAAATATCACGATTGCAGAAAAAACCCACAAGCAATATTTTTGCCACAATGTCCATGAAGTGCAGTAAAATGCAATTTTAACAGCTTTTTTAGGTTTCCTATCCAACATTTGTTCATCCACTGAGTTATAATAGTCACCCAGTTCATTTTCTAGATGTAACAAAATAAGCATTCACCAAATGAAGCTATAATATTTGCAGAACTATGCTGTACTTTTTGCTTGACTTTCAAGTTCTCTCATTATTGGATAATAATTGTTAGCCTGTCACAATTATTATTTTACAGCCCAGTGTACCAGATCACAGCAAAACAGCCACTAAAACTATGTTCACTTTAAAATCATATTGAACATAATTACATCCCTAGACAATATATTTTATACATTCCAGTAAAAAAAATTCAGGGCTTTAAAAAAAAAAAACCTTTACAATTCTTTAGATCTTGTCTCAACGGGTATTTGTTTAATGTGTAAATCTGGGATTTCCTGTCATTTCCTAAGAGGTTAACAAAGTGATGTATTTCATGTGTCTTCTACAGAGAGATGGAACACAGTTAAAAAAATTGTTACAAAAGGAGAAGGGCAAATAATATTCCCAGTGTTTCTGTCATTATGACTTTTCCTGAAAAGCAAGGAAAATGCTGCAGCTACTGTACATGAGATTGGTAAGGATAGCAGCTGACCTCCTTTTTCCCTCTGTATCAATCAGGTTCCATAATAAGGCAAATGTAATAAAAGTCGTAAAGAGCAAAACAATTAGCACAAATAAGAATAAAAATTCACATTTCGCAATGTAATATTCTTCCTGAAACTGTTATTGCATTGTGAATTTTCACTGCGAATTGCCCACTTTTAAGAAGTGCTTGAAGGTGTCGAAATCTTTTGGAGCAAACATAAGTTTTTCAGTAAGACGTTTTATTACATTCACTGCACACTGGCGCTAACATAAAAAATTTGCAAACCCTCTTCCACTCGGTAGTGGTCACTAAACAGTTTCTGGGTTCGCAACAGCTATATTAAATTCGTGCAAAGGAAAATTTGTTCGCACAGAGGCATAACTTTTCGCATTGCAAATATTTTTTCCGTTACCGACTTTTATTATATTCCCCCAGAAATGTCTTAATGCATTTAATTCTTTTTTGTGTATTAGTAAAACAGTGCATAGTAAGAATATAAATGCTGACTAGAGTCTATCCAGTAAGTAAAATATTTGAAAGCCAGTGTTTACCTTGCTCATCAACAGATATGTTGCGTATTATGACTGGTGTGGAGTATGCTGGCTGCAACAATGGTAAATTAGAGGGGACGGCATATCCACATGGCACAGGAACAGAATATCCACTCGGCACTCGTGGACTGGTACTTTCGTCGGTGGATACAAGATCTTCGGAATCAACCTCTTGAAATGGCGCTATGTCAATAATAGAATAAGGGTTCACTTTCTTTGTTGTCATCTTTGTACCAAATTCTGTTGGCAATTCTGGTTTTGAAATTTCTTGGGTAACTTCATTGGGCAGTACTGAAATGGATGTATGCAACATATAAAAATAACGTAGTAACTTGTATTATATTGTAAACAATATTTTCATATATTGTGTATGTGTTCTCATAAAATCAAAATCTATAAACAGATTTATTTAACACTTATTCGTTGTTGTTATTGATGTAATAGGTCTGTTCAGTGTATTCACACATTTGGGGGGCTATTTATCAAAGGTTGAATTTCAAATTTATGTGAATTTTTTTTACTGTAATAAATTTGAATGTACTCACAACTCGAATGGTTGGTTATTTATGAAAAAAAAACTTGAACATCTAATACTCGATCGAATAGTCCCGACCCGAAAATTCTCCAGAAAAAAAAACAAAAAAAACTTGAATGTCAGGAAGGCAATTGATATATTTAAATGGTTCAACACACCTCTGCCATAGACATGTAAATGAGCTTGGTAGGTTTTAGGTGGCAAATACTCAAATTAGAACAGTTTCCATGGTCGAGATGTGCTAAATCTCACCCTCGAATTTTTTTTTTTTGCAAATTTGAATTTACCATTCAAACCTTAATAAATCTGTCCCTTATTGTTCAGTGATGCAGAATATGTTGCATCTTTATACTGTAATTATGTTTAATAATTTTTAATTCATGTTGATATTCCAAGTGAGTACATGTATGGGATCAGTGATCTGGAAAAAACATCTCCCATAGAATCCATTTAAATCAAAACTCTGTAATAATAAAACAATACAACAGGGTGCTGGACCAAAAAATGAGTAAATATCAATAAAATGTGCTTTAAGAATGGACTGTGGATTCCAAAGTTTAGGTCCCCACTAAAAACCTGGAAGCACTCACAGGCATAGAAAAAAATAGTGGATTAATTGAAGCTTCACATGGTCACCCCCATTCAGTTCTCCTTGAACTGTCGTCAGGATATATCATTATGCAGACAACTGCCCTTACATAGCTGACTAACAAAGTCATTTCTCAAGCCGCAGTCAGGATTAAAAAAAACAAGTAAAAGGGTCAGGGCACACAGGCAGATTCAGGGAGATTAGTCGCCCGGCAAAATTCCTCGTGAGGCAACTTCGGAAAATGACGCACCAAGTGCCATCCCGCCGGCAATTTACATTTTAGCTGGCAGGAAGGCAGTTTTGGGGAGATTAGTCGCCCCGAAGAGGAGATTTGTCGCCGGGCGACTAATCTCCCTGAATCTGCCTGTGTGCCCTGACCCAAAAGTGGTATATAAAAGATAACATAGCCGTGTGACTAATCAGGAACAACAGCACATTTAGAGCTGGGAAAAGTCAAAATGACTATTATCTAGAGTTATCATATTAGCACTCACCTGGAGGGTCTGGGAAATTAAATCCCAGGTCAATGAGAGTATCAGAAGGAGCTTCCAATGGCTGTCGGTCTGCTTCTGGAATTTCATCCCCGCTGTCAAAATCAAATTTTTCTCCTTCTTCTTCATCATCATCAACTTTTTCATAGGCAGTGCCACTAAATGTCAGCTCTTCAGAATAAACTATATAAATATAAAATTATAAACTGAACAGAATCATAAGATAATCACACATAAGCGTTGGCACATATTTTTGTAGAAGAATAGTACCTGTTATCCAGAATGTTCTGGATCTGGCATTTTCTGATGGGACCCCTTTCCAAGGGATTGTCCAGTAATTCAAATCACCATAAGTCTACTAAAAATCAATTAAATATTAAATAAACCCAATATGATTGTTTTGCCTCAAATAAGGATTAAGTATATTCTAGTTGGGATCAAGTACAAGGTACTGTTTTCTTATTACAGAGAAAAATGAAATATTTTTTAAAAAATGTATCTGCTTAAAATGGAGTCTAAGGGAGATGCTCATTAAAGTCCAGATAGGGGAATTGGGTAGAGGCTCTGGCCTAGCCACTCGCCAGTGAAATAGTCAAAAATAAATGGAAAGCCATTGGCTTTCCATTTATTTTTGTCTAAGGGAGATGGCCTTCCTGTAAGTCTGAGCTTTCTGGATAATGGGTTTCCAGATAACAGATCCCATACCTGTATTATTACAAACAGTTCACTTGTAATTAATGTTCACTCGCTTGTATTACCCAATTTTAGGCTGTGTAGAGGTATATAAACCAGAATTGTTGCAATTTCCTGAATCTTTTTGCCAAGCGAAATGGGTAAGATTCCCCCATCACTAGACCACTTACTTTTTCCCCAGGTGATGAATTTAAGCACCTGAACTGGCTTTTTCTTCACATCTGCTGTATTTCAAAGAACATTGTGGGAGAGACATTACCCTCTACGATTTCCCACTTGTATAGATCAAAATCTACAAGCAGTACACTACAAAATTTCCAAAGCACCGCTCCCCAAACGGCATACTTCTGATTTCAAGGCCAAACATTACACTAACAGTAGGTTTACCATAGAAAACTACCCATTATTAGAAACAACAGATTTTGGTGAATCAAAAATGGGTAAATATATCTATGTACTTCAAACTACCAAGTTGCAATTGTTTCCTAAAGTTATAATGTTTTATAGAAATTGGTGAATTTTTTTAAAAATGACCTCAAAGCTTCCACTCTACAGCGTCATATCTCCCACACATCATTAGGTATCAGTGTAAAACACCCCAAATATGAAAGCCTGGGGTACACTGAACAGTTTGATGCCCAATATGTATAGGTGTACCCAAGCATGTGGTATATAGGGGCCCTAAAATGTAGACACCCCATTTGAGCTATCAGTTCTGTAATGCCAGATACTGCAAAATCAACACATTTGCATAGTTTGGGGGGGGGGGGGCAAAGGTAGAGAAGGTATGTTTACCCCAGAAAACCATATATTTTCGGAAAGTACACATTCCCCCGAATCCAAATTGGGTATGCATGTCTTTCTACTCCAAAGCACCAAGCTGCAAAACTTTCCTAAATTTGTAAATTTTAGTGACATTTCCAAAAATCACCTCAAAACTTCCAGCCTGCAGCATCGTATGTCCCACATACTACCGAGTATCAAGATAAATCACCCTAAATATGAAAGCCTGGGATCCTCCGAACAGTTTGATGCCAAATATGTATAAGTATGCCTAAGCACGTGGCATTTAACGTAGAGGTTTTTACAACATTTCTGAAAATCACCTAAAATGTTGCAGTTTGCCGCATTTTTCACACACAATGTTTTACGGTACAAAGAAAAATCACCCTAAATATGGACGTCAGAGGTCTAATGAATAGTTTGATGCCCAATATGCATAGATTTACCAAAGTATGTGGTGTGTACGGACCCCAAATGAAAAACGTGCATATGAATTTCCACGCTAGCCAACTCAGCTGCTGAAAACATTACCTCGACTGTGCGTTATGTGTTATAAGACCCCCAAACTGTAAAAAGACCCCTAGAACACCATATATTTTTGGAAAGTACGTATTCTGACGGATCAAACTAAGTAAAATATATCTTTCTATACCAAAGCACCAAACAGCAAAACTATACTAAAGATACATAAGGAAAAATAATGCAGGGATAAAATTGCAATAAAACCACAAATAACAAAATGACTGATTCAACAGCATAATTAGTGGCCAAAATTGATTACCCAATAGCCATGCTGCCAAAACAAAGTTTTTAGGGGTAAAAAAACACAAATTAGTAAAATGAAAAAGTATACACTTCTAAAAGTGGTGTGACAGTGTGTAAGTGTGTATATAAAAGTGTGAAATTAAGTGCAAATAAGTGTACATAACTTTACAAAAAATGAATATTCACTAAAATTAGTGTGTAAGTGTGTATAGATGTATACAAGTGTGTGTAGTGTGTGTGTAGTGTGTAAATGAAGGCCACTTATAGTTCCTGGAGCAGGAGGAACAATCTGATTGCTGGAGAACTGCTGGAGCAGTGTGTATGCGGAGTCACTGCAGCCAGGAAGTGTGTGGGCGTGGCCAGTGAAGGAGAAAGAAGAAGCAAGCCAGAGGAACTGGTAAGTTTTTTAGCTGCTTCTTCTTGCGATTTTAGGTCAGTCCTACGACAATCCTGTTGCAGGACCGACATGACAGCCCCCCAGCCTTGTTGCCCAGGGGGCTGTCAGCACTGCTAAGTCTCTGCAGAGGCGGCTAAAGCCGCTGATGCAGAGATCAGCACCGATTTCTGCCAGAACGTACTAGGTACATTCTTGGCAGATAAAGCCCTTGCCTGCCAGAACGTACAGCGTACGTGCTTGGCAGGCAAAGGGTTAAATATTGCCCTTTTACATCTCTTGCCTTGAACCACCATTTTGTGATGGTCTCTGTGCTGCCTTAGAGATCACCTGACCAGAAATACTGCAGCTCTAACTGTAACAGGAAGAATAAGACAAAACTCTGTCTGTTAATTGGCTCATGTGACCTAACATATTTAGTTTGTTTGGTATGTTTGTGTGCACTGTGAATCATACCATCCCATTTTCTATTTATGATTACACAATGGCACATACTACTTAAAAAGTATATTATTATGAAAATGGTTTATTTACATGAAGCAGGGTTTTACAAGTGTCATATCTTTTTATAGAGACCTACATTGTTTAAGGTGTATAGTTTTCCACCCCTTTAAAATTTTATAGAACTGACATTTCTTGAAATCTAAAAAGAAAAAAAAAAGATTCAAACCTAAGCAATGTGGAAATGCATGGCAATTAAAATGAAAAATAACAGAAGGAAAAGCAGAATTCAAATGAATTTCCGGATCTAAGCAGCATCCTAACAAATGACCTGCATTTGCCAGTAATGAGTTTTGTGGTCTGCCATTTCCAATAATCTTTCCTTTTCATGAGGGACATCAGAGTGTGTCAAGCACCAGTGACAAGGGACCTTTGATGAATACAATTCCTATTCTGTCCTCAGCCCTTTTGCAGACACTGCCCCCTCATGTCACCCAGCTCCAGCTAATTTCCTTGTGGTACTGTGAAAAGACATCCCTTGTGAAGAACGTAAAAAGGGCAAAAGGCTATGCCTTACTCAGGGTCGCTGAGCCTGGCTGCGCATTCTTAGAGTATTTTACATAGAAATTACAGTCAGTCTTTGCCTAGTGTAAAAACGGAAAGGCACACATAATAAGAAATGCCAAGCGTAAAATAATTTCCAGACATAAACTTTTGGCATCTCAGCCAAGCATGAGAGTGGCAAAATCCCTTTTCACTGCCAGAACTCACTTGTTTTACCTGCTACACAGGGAATAAGAGTCACATATATAGCAACTTCCCATAGTTTCTTATCATTATAGAAAAGCTGCCCATTGTGATAATAAACTTTAGGACTCAATAAAACCTCTGCCATACGTGCATTCCCCTTGATAATTAGAAATAACCCAGTATCCAGTTCATTCCCTCTCATGTGTAGTAATAGGAACTAAAATATAAAAAACCTAATCTATTTTGAAACACTCTCTGGTTGAAACTAGCATGAAACGCAGATAATACTGATAATAAAAAGTATTAATTTGAACAAACTGTTATTACTATACTAGTAACACTGTTTCTAAGGGAATCCCCCATCAGCAAGAGAATGTGAATAGGCAAATCTGAAAGTGTTCAACTCCCTCCCAAGAAGTACAGTCTTAAATATTTAGAGATATCAATTTAGGAGTAAGAATGCATGAGAAAGCAATATACACAGATAGTTGCTTTACCTTCAGGTGGTGGTGGTGGAAAATCCTCATCGACATTGACAGGAACATCCATCCTGAGCAGTTACTTCAACACTTCAGGGTAAAATGCAATCCTGTTAAAAGAAATGTCAAAATCATGATTTTTTTTCTTATGTATGAACTAAGCTTTTGTTTATAGAGTACAAGTTTGGTTAAACTATGTCAAAAAGATATCAAGTTAGCAAAACTGATGACCCTTATGCGGCATGTCGGCACAGTGGATAGTTTTGATGCCTTGCTCCCTGTGTCTGTGTAAGTTTCCTCCGAGTATTCCAGTTTTCTACCACACTCCAAAATCACACAGGTTATTTGGCTCCTGATGAAACTAAACACGGAGTGTGTGAATGATGTATTATCTCTCTAAACGTGTAACATACTATATCAGTAACTAGATGAGTTGACTTTCCAGTTTAAAAAAAAAACAATTCCAACTTTTAAAGGTTAGCAGGATTGGCTTTTTAATGCCCCGGTAACCAATGGGGCACTGCCGCTTAAGTCATGGTAGGAGAGCCATTGCAGATAAACCAAAGGTCCTAGAGCAATCTTATTTTTGTTCACATTTTGTTCTAACAATGCAGCTCCCACACGAGATCATTTTACTTTTTGGAGTTCAGCTGATTGCTCCATAACTTCTCTACCAGTAAAGACTTCAACGCAAGGCAGCAAAGACTACTCTCTACATCCCCGATGGTTGATTATGCCGATGTACTTACAGTTAGTGAATGAGCCAGTAAATAAATAAAGAGAAAGATTTGTGGGGCTATAAAGCACGAAGCTGCAACATCACAGTATACGTATAATATTGTAAAGCAATGGCACATAGAATTAGAGCAAGAGAGATAATGGACTGTGGGCTGCTAATGCATTGCATACTAGCACAAGGAAAGTACTAATTCAAAGCTATTCCAAACAGCACAATAAAAGCTATTCAAGGATGGATTTAACGTCCAAGCTGAACATGGAAATGTTAGAATAAATTTCCATATAATTCCCTTGAATATATGTCTGCAGAAAAAGCCATTTCCACTTCTGAGAGGAGTTGAAGGAATGACTACTCCAGATGTATATATACTCGCTTTCCATAACCTGCCCTACTTTAGCACAATTTATTATCAGAGATATCAGACTGCTGATTTCACTTCATTTGACTTGCTAATTTGTTAGCAATTTATTATCTTACTTTCCATGCAAACAATACAATATCAGATCAGACTAGCAAAACTAGAAACCAACTATAGATCGTAACACAGCTAGCTGTTAGATAGGCAGCATTTCATGGGAAATTTTCACGATAGTTCCCATACAAGTTTGGGTCAACTGCAACTCCCGGCATCTTGTGTCTCTAATGTAAGTTCCCTTCCTGATGAACATCTTACACGGATGCAAAGATGTAATAAAAATGCATAAAACGACACACACCAAATGAATGTATTCCTATTAAATTAGATTTAAATCAGATGAATTAAAGGTGAATGGTGCCTTACATGAGTGTGCAGTGTGACAAGCAGGAGATAAGTCTGTGTGCCTGTGAGGTGTCTGCCAATAGACTTAAATGACACTTATATAGTCTTGATTTATTATGGTCCTATGCCACCCAGACCTAATCCTACTTCTACACACAGCACTTATGCATGTGCACCCCACTTCCTGAAGGGTACAAGTGTGCATCCCTATTAACTAAACAGTACCCTGGGTTAGAATATAAGGCCTGTTTATCATGTTCTGTTAAATTATTTACACAGTGGTGTAAAAAGCAGTGCAAAATAAATGGCAAATGTATAAAGATGTCTACAGGTACATGATCTGTTATCCAGAAAGCTCCAAGTTACAGAAACACCATCTCCCATAGACTCATTTTTTTCCAAAAAATCCAAATTTTTAAAAACGATCTCCTTTTTTAAAACAGTACCTTGCACTTCATCCTAAGATATACAGTCATAAAAAAGTTTGGAACCCCTCACAGCCTGTATAATAATAATAATACTAATTGACTCTACTTTCAACAAAAAAAACAACAATGGTATGTCTTTCATTTCCCAAGAACATCTGAGTACTGGGGTGTTTTCTGAACAAAGAGTTTTAGTGAAGCAGTATTCAGTTGTATTAAATTAAATCAAACGTGAAAAACGGTCAGTGCATAAATTTGGGTACCCTTGTAATTTTGCTATTTTGAATGCATGTAACTGCTCAATACTGATTACTGGCAAAACCAAATTGGCTGGATTAGCTTGTTAAAGGAAAACTATACCCCCCAAACAATGTAGGTCTCTATTAAAAGATACTGAGTAAAACAGCTCATGTGTAAAACCCTGCTTCATGTAAATGAACCATTATCATAATAATATACTTTTTAGTAGTATGTGCCATTGGGTAATCATAAATAGAAAACTGCCATTTTAAAAAATAAGGGCCGCCCCCTGAGATCGTAGGATTCACTGTACTCACATACAAACCACATGTAAGGTCACATGAGCCAATTAACAGACAGAGTTCTGCCTTTTGCTTCCTCACTTCTTCCTGTTACAGTTAGTGTTGTAGTATTTCTGGTCAGGTGATCTCTGAGGCAGCACAGATAGAGTCACGAAATGGTGGTTCAAGGCAAGAGATGTAAAAGGGCAATATTTATTTAAATATATATTCCAGTTTGGAAAGATTCTTTAATATGTCATTCAATTTGATATAAACTATCTGTTGCTTAAGTATTCATTTTGGGGGTATAGTTTTCCTTTAAGCCTTGAATGCCATACGCAGGTGTGTCCAATCATGAGAAAAGGTATTTAAGGTGGCCAATTGCAAGTTGTGCTTCTGTTTGACTCTCCTCTGAAGAGTGACAGCATGGGATCCTCAAAGCAACTCTCAAAAGATCTAAAAACAGAGATTGTTTAGTATCATGGTTTAGGGAAAAGCTACAAAAAGCTATCTGAGGTTTAAACTGTCAGCTTCAACTGTAAGGAATGTAATCAGGAAATGGAAGGCCACAGGCACACTTGCTGTAAAACCCAGGTCTGGCAGGTCAAGAAAAATACAGGAGCAGCATATGTGGAGGATTGTGAGAATGGCTACAGACAACCCAAAGATCACCTCCAAAGATCTGCAAGAACATCTTGCTGCAGATGGTGTTTATGTACATCGTTCTACAATTCAGCGCAATTTGCACAAAGAACATCTGTATGGCAGGGTGATGAGAACGAAACCCTTTCTGCATTCACGCCACAAACAGAGTCACTTTTTGTATGCAAAAGCTCATTTTGGAACTAAGTGCTTTGGACTGATGAGACAAAAATGTAGTTATTCGGTCATAACAAAGCGCTTTGCATGACAGAAGAACACTGCATTTCAAGAAAAACACCTGCTACCTACTGTCAAATTTGGTGGAGGTTCCATCATGCTGTGGGGTGGTGTGGCTAATTCAGGGACTGGGGCCCTAGTTAGAGTCGAGGGTTGGATGAATTCAACCCAATATCAACAAATTCTTCAGGATAATGTTCAAGCATCAGTCACAAAGTTGAAGTTATGCAGGGGTTGAATATTCCAACAAGACAATGACCCTAAACACATTTAGAAATCTACAAAGGCATTTATGCAGAGGGAGAGGGAGAAACTGGAGAGATTTTGTATGGAGGAATGGTCAAATATACCCCCATCCAGAATCCAGACACTCTTCAAAGGCTATAGGAGGCGTCTAGAGGCTGTTACATTTGCAAAAGGAGGCTCAACTAAGTATTGATGTAATATCTCTGTTGCGGTGCCCAAGTTTATGCACCTGTCTAATTTTGTTATGATGCATATTACATATTTTCTGTTAATCCAATAAACTTGTCACTGCTGAAATACTATTTTAGCTTACTAAAGGTTTTTAGTAAAAATTTAGCTGAAATGCTGCATAACAAGAAAACTATTTATTTTTTTTCATTTCTCTGGAAATATCACAAAAATGTATTTTCTTTCATGAACAACTGTAAAAACAGATGTTGCCCTAAATTACATGCAGTACACAACTCCTCCCAGCTAACAGACAAGTGAAGATCTCCCAGAGGAACAATGTGGTAGCTCAACAGATGACCACAATCTTCCGCCCACTCGACAGGCAAATCTGACTATTTATTCTTGTACACTTCTCAGCAAACCATGAACTTGCCAGTAATGGCTTACTGCACTTCTACACACTCATGATCATGATTTTATTTTTTTAATCAGCTGCCTAGCATGAGGTCCAACAGATGTTTTGCACTAACATTCCCAGTATCCCACACCAGGAAAAAGCTGGATAGGTGCTGGAAGTTATAGATCAACAGCATTTGGGAGGCAAAGATTGTACTTAACTGGTTCAAAACACTATTATTCTGAAAAAAATCCTGTTTGTATGTACAGTAAATTTACATTCACCAGCAAGCGATGTACAGTTTCTAACTGACTATCCTTCTAGAAAAAAAAACCCCAAAAAAAAGAAAGATGGCGATTGCAATGCATGCAAATTCTGTCAATAACTAGCAGCTGGGAACTATAAAGGAAGCAAACCCTGCAACAAATGTATTACAGGTATGGGATCCATTATCAAGAAACTCGTTATGCAGACAGCTCAGAATTATGGGAACGCATCTCCCATAGACTCCAATTTAATAGCAATAATTTATTTTTCTTCTGTAATAATAAAACAGTAGCATTCAACATTACCTGCTTGCAGCGCAGTCCAACATATCCACGGGAGTCAACGGAGATAATATCAATAATTATCATTGCGTTAAGTTTGCACACCCACCACTGTTTGTATCACCACTAAGTATGTTGAAATAAAGCCGCATTGATATTATCTCCGTTGCCTCCCGTGTATATGTTTGACTGCGCTGCAAGAGGGTAATGTTGAATGCTACTAATAAGAGTACTTGGTGGAAGTTGCCGAGATCCCTCGACAGCTGCAACGAGGAGAAGCTGACAGAGAGGGCTGGGCTCCTCCATTACCGCGTCTCTGTACTTGCGGGAATAATAAAACAGTACCTTGTTCTTGATTCCAACTAAGATATAATTAATCCTTATTGGAGGCAAATTCATATTAAAATGTTTTTTCATGAAACTTAAGGTATGGAGATCCAAATTACAACAAAAATCCATTATCTGGAAACCCCCCGGTCCTGGTTTCCATACCACTTAGCCCTATTCATTTGAAACAGAAGTCAATGGAAAGTCTGCGGGAAAGAGAAAATTGATGGTAGACCCAAAAATGCCCTGTGAGCCTAAATCTTCGCATGCTTTTCCAAGCTGCAAGGGTAAAGTTAAAGGAAAACTATACCCCTCAAACAATGTAGGTCTCTATAAAATATATTGCATAAAAGAGCTCATATGTAAAACCCTGCTTCAGGTATCAGGAAAAATTTGAGGGTTTTTTTTCCCCAATAAAAATTCAGATTTTATAGTAAAAAAAACAAAAATTTTCAGAGTTTTTGGCATTCGGACTTTAATAAATAACCCCCTTAGTTCTATTAGTACACTCTATTAGGCCCTGCAAATACCAGGCTTTTGGCTCAGCTCCCTGAGGGTTAATACAGGAAGTGCATAAAAATTACACAGACTGTTAGGGTTGCTGACACTCTGGGTCCTCAAAAAAGAGGTGGAGCTGAAATCCTGCCTAGCAGTTTAAAACTCGCCAAAACTATACACTGTACCTAAAAATATAAAATGAATATATCAGTTTCCAGATTAAAGGGAAAATAAGGCCATCATCATTATCATTTATTGATATAACGCCAGCAAGCTAAGCAGCACTTTCATGTATAACAAACAGGGGCGTTACAACTATTTAACAAACAAGGGTTACAGAATAAAATAAGAATTGTATATTCATAAGTAGTTTAAAGATAATACATTGGGATATGAACAATAAACCATCCTTAAAGTTGAAGGAAAGCTACTGAAGCAGTTTATTGCCAATAGATTAGCCACAATAGTGCAAGCAATAACATTTTGGAATGTGGACAAAAGATAGAGTATTCATTTGGGTTCTTTATCGTATGTGTTCTCTCACCATATGCTTACTAGGGATACACCAGGCAAATCTGTTTTTCTCTGTTTCTTGGCATTAAATTCTCATGTAGATGAGATGGCACCTTGTCGATAAAGTCACACTGGGTGCTTACCAAAAGAATAAATGTAAAGCGAAGATCAAACTGGTTTGTACAGTATAAAGAATGCCCAGGTAGGATCTGAATCCTGATGAAGTGTCAAGACATATTAACTTCAGGTTTATGCTCTGTATGTAAAAAAAAAATCAACTCCTGAAAGTCAGTAAAGAGTTTAATATACACTGAACTGGAAACATTAGTTCACTTGGTGTCAGAATAGCTCTGACTCATCTATTCTAGTCTCATAATTTTCTAGACAAAACTTCTACCTGCTATACTGGGCAGAAGTAGTGAGCTATATTAACGAACAAGTCCTGCTACCTGGCATTCTGGCCCCGGAGGTGTGCTTGCTGGGAGTAGTAGAGGACACGGTTCCACTGAAAAAGACCAGAACCCTCCTAAGGACATTGTACCTCTATGCTAAAAAACATGTGGCACTGAAGTGGATGAGCCCCCTTCTCTACAACAATCGGTCCAACTAATAAACAGTATGCTGCCAGTTATCATACTAAGCTATGTGGCCACACAATGCCCCCAAAAGTCTGAGAAGGTTTGGGATCCCTGACTGGAAGTCAATGCAGTGGTAGCTCCCTAGAACAGCGAACCTCCAAATAATATTAATTTGCCTTAAAAGGATACTGTCATGGGAAAACACATCAATTAATAGTGCTACTCCAGCAGACTTCTGCACTGAAATCCAATTCTCAAAAGAGCAAACAGATTTTTTTATATTCAATTCTGAAATCTGACATGGGGCTAGACATATTGTCAGTTTCCCAGCTGCCCCAGTCATGTGATGGAACTACTTTCTGGCAGGCTGTTATTTCTCCTACTTAATGAAACAATCAGTCTCACTGGGACTTGGATTTTACTATTGAGTGTTGTTTTTAGATCTACCAGGGAGTGTTTATCTTGTGTTACGGAGCTGCCATCTGGTTACCTTTCCATTGTTCTGTTGTTAGGCTGCTGGGGGGAGGGGTGATATCACTCCAACTTGCAGTACAGCAGCAATGAGTGACAAAAGTTTATCAGAGCACAAGTCACATGACTGGGGGCAGCAGGGAAACTGAATATGTCTAGCCTCCTGTCAGATTTCAAAATTAAATATAAAAAAAAACGGTTTGCTCTTTTGAAAAATGGATTTCAGTGAAGAATTCTGCTGGAGGAGCACTATTAACTGATGCATTTTGAAAACAAAACATGTTTTCCCATGACAGTATCCCTTTAAGGTTTCTCCCATTGACTACTGAAGTATGTCCCATTCTGTATTCCTACGGAGTATAACTTACCATTCCCCGGCAAACATGCTATCTTGTTCTATATGGTCATAGCAATGCAAGTTTATGTGTGTGTATTGTTGTATTGGGAAAATGTTAAACAAAAACCTTTTTAAAAAAAAAACTTCTACCTGCTGAATTTTGGCTGAACAAGCTATAAATACAGCATAGCCAAGATCAAGAATTACCGTAATGAAAAAGACAAATGTTTTACACCCTTTCTTTAGGGAATCCCACTCATCCAAGGATTTGGGTAAAGACAAATGGAAAATAAGAGTGCCAAAAAAAGCTTAAAACATGATTTCACATTCTGAGATTGCCTATTACTAAGTGCTAATTTCACATCCTGAGATTGCCTATTACTAAGTGCTAGGTAAGCATGAAACGCGTTAGGCACCATAGGGGGAATGTTTAATATGGAATAAACTTGCACTTTTTAACTTGCAAGCATGCTTTGGGAATATTTTTCAAGAGACATGATTTCACATCCTTCAATATCTAGTTATATATTGGTTACATATCTAAAAGTGTTATCTGGCTAAATCTCATTTATTGAACAGTTCCATGAACCTTCCAGAGGCACCACCTATAGTTAATGTTTAAACGGCTACTTGTTACTTATAATACAGAATAAATTATAGCTCTTCCATCCAATAACCTCTCATAGTGCAGAGCATATTTGCAACTACAGCTCCATTAACCAAGGGTCACCTCTGTTTTATTCTATGCTTTTGGTATAGATCTTATAGCTCTTGAATTATTTCCTTATCAGTGTTTACATGGCAATTTTTCTAAGGATTATCCAATGGGATATATATCGAAAAGTATATTTTTATGAAAATTGTTTATTTAGATGATGCAGTGTTTTACAGATTTTAAAGAGACCTGCATTGTTCAGGATATAATTTGCCATTAAGTACTTGGTCCATTTTTTTTTTTGCACAAAGAAATCAAAGAAAAATTAGACTAAAATGATTTGTGCTATGTTTAAAGGCTGTTGTACCACCCATGATGCATGGAATCCCTCTAAACAATAAATATTCAAACCTCAGAATATCTAACTTTGCAAATATAAAATGTTACTGTATGGAGAATACGAAGTGACAACACAGCATAGCAGTTTCACCAGTGCAGAGCAATAATAAAACTATATTTTCATATTTTGGGCTGCACTTGTTCCTGAGGTCCTCAGTGGTGGAACAGATGAAAGACTATCCACAGGGGAACTCAGGAGCAAACACCCATGTGTAAGGGCCCTTAGGAATTCCTTTATTATCAGCAATTCAGCTGATCACACATTTCCATGCAATAAGCTCCACCCTGCAGGTCTAATGAGCAGGTTAAGTGCAGTCTGATCAAAAAAAGATGGCAAAACCTATACTGAGCCACCCATGGGGCACATAAAGACCCTAAAAAATAACGTTGTCTATTATATGTTCTGATTGAAGGGCACATGGGAGTTTCTATTGCAAGCCAGTCCAACTGAGTTCTATATGGCTTTATGCTCTCATCCTACATACTTTAAAGAAAGCAAGAAAAAAAATATGAATTGTGAACCAAAATGCATATTTACTGCAGTGAACTGAAGTACACAAAATAAAAGGTATTAATATGGTATATCACCTTCAAATTAACTTTTATCATGGTGCGAGAGGAATTTTAAGCAGTTAGTACCTGATTGTCATTTATGTTGGATTTTTTGGTTGCTATGGTTTAGTTAACCTAGCAACCAGCTGCGAATGGACAATCACAACAGATGGTAAAGTGAAGAGCAAGCAAGCAATATTTGAGCAGAGGTCCATCGCTGATTGTCCATTAGAAATGGCACTTTTGATTTAATAACTAGTGATGGGTGAATTTGCACCGTTTCACTTCGCCGAAAAATTTGTGAATTTCCCGCAAAATGGTGTTTTTTTTGGACGCCGGCGAATATTCGCCGCAAATTTGCGCCTGCCGAATAAATTCGCCCATCACTATTAATAACATTAGTGGCAGTGAACAACGGGCAAGGGCATTTTGACCACCACTGTTTTCTGCCAGATGGCAGCAGCAGGCAAAACACAAAGTGCCAACTAAATAAAGGCTTATACCCATTATCAAAGGAGAAGGAAAGCGACCAAAGCAGTTTATTGCTAATAGATTAGCCACAAAAGTGCAAGCTATAAGACTATATTTATTCTGTAGAATGCTTTACCATACCTTAGTAAACAGCTCTAGAAGACCCTCTCTGAGTGTTTAGAAAGGCAGCTGCCATATAAGCTTGGTGTGACATTACTTCCTGCCGGAGTCTCTCCCTGCTCACTCATAGCTCTGGGCTCAGATTACAGCAGGGAGGGGAGGAGGTTGGATGAAAGGGAGGGGGAAGAGGAGCAATTGGAGCATGCTCAAGCCCTAGAGGTTTATGCTGAAGACAGGAAATCTGATACAGAAGCCCATGTGTACACAAAAGAAGGAAAGAAATATTGTGTTTCTTTTGACAGAGGACTCAGAGCAGCATTACTTTGAGGGTTTACTGGTGTATTTATATAGACCTTATTGATAAAGTTTACTTAATTTTAGCCTTTCCTTCTACTTTAAAACGACGGAGGCATTTGATTGGCAATAGATTAGCTGCAGTAGTGCAAGCTAGAATGCTATATTTATTCTGTAGAATGTTTTACCATACCTGAGTAAAAAGTTCTAGAAGCTCTCTGTTTGTTTAGGATAGCAGCTGCAGTATTAACTTGGTGTGACA
This sequence comes from Xenopus petersii, assembly GCA_038501925.1. Classification (NCBI taxonomy): domain Eukaryota; kingdom Metazoa; phylum Chordata; class Amphibia; order Anura; family Pipidae; genus Xenopus; species Xenopus petersii. Next base: position 69,259,267 of record CM076680.1, on the reverse strand, counting down.
TCACTTCCTGCCGGAGTCTCTCCCTGCTCACTTATAGCTCTGGGCTCAGATTACAGCAGAGAAAGGGGGGGGGGAAGAGAAGCAAACTGAGCATGCTCACGCCAGGGGCAAGGAGGTTTAAGCTGAAGGCAGGAAGTCTGATACAGAAGCCTATATGTACACAATATTAGGAAATAAATGCAGTGTTTCTTTTGACAGAGTACTCATAGCAGCATTACTTTGAGGGTTTACTGGTATATTTAGGTGGACCTTTCTGATAATGCTAACTTAATATTAACCTTTCTTTCTCCTTTAAGAACCACGCAAAACTCCACATGATGTATTAGATACAGTACTAGATGTTGCATTGCTTTTTTTAAAAACCACACCATAAAATACAAATATTTGTTTTACAGTTACAAGTTTAACTAAAGACTATCACCTACAAATAAACAATTTCTTGCCAGCTAATATCCTATTTTATATGAAGATGTTTGTCATTCAACAGAAGAATTCATGAATGGTATTTGACCCCGGTTTATCACCGTGATTACATTTTAAATGACCATGCTGATCTGTTATTTGCCATGTAAACGTTTGCCCTACTGCCCTATTTAAACTTGAATAGCTGCCCCTGTGGCTACACAACAGCTTATATCTATAATCTACACTCAAGCCTTTAAACTGCTTGTACATTTCATATACATGCATACTTTTTGTCTACTGGGCTGGAAGCATAACTAACATAAATGCAAAAGAATGAAGCTGGTGTAAAAGAGATAAATTTATTCGGATAATATAAGTGATGTTAAGAATCCTGTTGTGATTTATGAATGGTCCACTGGATGAATAGCATTCCAGGCATCTTCATATGCATATTACAATGGGTGTAAATACCACAATTCTTGGTTGCCTCAGCAACCAGAACAAAAACCTGAAGCCTGAGCATCCCCCATGCTTGCATCTGTGCAGCTACAATAAAGAATTCACTATTTGAGAGCTACGCAGCAAGATAACAGAGGCTGAACAAACATCCCTGCATGCGCCTAAAGGAACAATAAGCCCAGAATGTTTTGTCTTAACCCCTTAGTACCCAAAGCCAACAAAATACTAAACAGCCAGTTTTAAATGTAGATACGTCCTCTTCTAAACGACCACAAATCTAGTTGTCTCAATAAACAGTTAAATAAGATCTGAATACACATATCAGTTTAGCCTGGGTGCTTGAAGCCTTGCATGGGCCTACATGTCCCATAGTGATGTGAGGGCCGGGCCCAAAACCCACGGCGACTTAGGGTCGCAGGCAGGTTCGGGTTCAGAACTCCCTTCTACTCTCCCCGCCGCCAACCTCACACTTCTGGACCTTCAATTTATACACTCACACCTTCCCCGCCCCTTCTGTGATGTCACCACTGGGTTTCGGAGTTTGCAGGTCGAGAAAAACTTGAGCCACACACCACCAATGTCCCATGCGCTGGAACAAACTAATCTACCTGGTTCTTCTTCCAAACCTTCTAGACTTCTTCCCTCTGCGTGAAACCAGTGAAGCAGTCTAATGACACCTGACAGGGTATGCACCCAGAGCTTATGTGCATGGAAATATGAGCATGGGTCTAATTTAGGAGGGCGGGTTGAAGTGATGTGTGGGTCAGGAGAAACTCAGCCCGCACCCAACCCTAACCTGCAAAACCTTAACCCACAAAATGTTGCCATGATTGTACCCGAGCACAACCTTAATCCGCAGAGCGTTGCCATGTTTGGACCTGCGCTCTACCTGTACCTGTATCTTCTCGCTCTGTATTCTACTTCTGTGCATGCCTCTGGTTATAAAAGACAGGGAATACATGTGAACAATGGAGGAGTGTACTTCCCCAGTCTGACTCGCATGCACCCAATTCTAACCCATAATAGTTGGCCAAATTCAACCCAAACCCATCCTATCACTAGTGATCATCACCTGCTGAAAGTGATAAAAGTCAAAACTCACATTTTTGGTTAAAAAAAATGGAGTACTAAATCCCTGCCATATTTGGTCCTATTAAAGGAAATTATAATAATGCACACATACTCCCTACTTGATGTTGATGCCGTATATCAGTTAAGAAGGCCACACTAAAATAGCTGATAAATGGGAATCTAATCCCTCCTATGGAAATAATATATATACTTAAACTGGTGTTCGTGTAGATGTGCAAAGCCATGTATACAGAGAATAATCCTTGCTGGAGTTTTGTTCAACACTCGGTAGAGCAAACTAAATCTTCCCATTCCAGTGAACCTGACTTTGGATCATTTCTTTCCAAAGAATGAGTTTCTTAAAATATTTTAGCTTTCTGTAATACTTAGGGATAGTGTTTGTTTTAGTTAGATGCTTGTAAAAGGCATTCAAATGACTACATGCTTTCCAAAACTAAGAATAAATTCTGTAATTTAAGTTCTGAAAAAAATCTACAGTTAGAGCCAGTTTGAAGAATTAGAGAATACAATAAATTAATTTAATGGCAATTTGCAAACTGCTAGGAGCAAAATTTACATGCAATGTGCTTTGTTTTTGCCCACAAAGCAGCATTTGTCAGCAGAATGGTCACTTTGCTCAACAATTTTGTAGGCACAAGGATAGATGAGCATCTATAAATGCACAAATTAATGGATGCAATTGTGTGCTTTGCATTGCACGTTGCTCTAGTAAATAAGTCTTAATTGAGAACCTGTAGTTCTCATAAAAATATGCTGGCTAGGCATGATGGAAGCTGTAGTCATTATTTTTAAAGCATCAGGCAGCAATGCAAACTTTTGACACCGAATAGTACTCTAAAAATGCCAGAGTATTAGAAGGGTCTACAATGTTTGTGATAAATGAAAAATAATAAGTTTGGTTTATGCATTCACACAAACATACACAATTCCTAGAAAGAAAGAAAATCCATTTTGGGCTCCTGGTTGTAGCTAGAAATAGTTATACATTCTGTAGCTGTTGTGCTTCTTGAAAAAGCACTCTTTTTAAATATGCATATGTTGCTAAACTAGACTGCAGTGACTGAACTCGTGGAGCCTTATTGCCATTTCTGAAAAATCAGTATGATTTTTAAATAAGAAATGTTTTTTTATAAATGTTTAGTACAGGTACTACATATTGATACACTGCAGCCATTAAATTATGTATATATATATATATATATATATATATATATATATATATATATATATATATATATATATATATATATATATATATATATATATATATCTCAACTTATGCGATACTGTTTCCATATTAAGTTTCACATGCATAGGATGACCAAGCAATTAATATGACTGTAGTGCAGCCGTGTCCCACCTAACTAGCTTTAAAGTTCAGTAAAGGCTTCAGCACTGAGCAATAAACAATGAAGAGGAATGTATAACAGAAAAGACAAGAATGAACAGAGCACAAGTGACTCACATATTCATCTAAGAATTGCTGGGCACACAGTGTGAGGCAGCCTGATCCTTGCACAAATATGCACTTTGAGGAGAGCAACACTGTTCTTAAGCTGAAGGAGACAGGCCTAAAATACTTTTTGCTCTAAGTAATGGGCAAATTACTTTATGTCAGTGACCTTGGGTAACAAAAATGACTATATGGAGTTAGGATCAGTAATTCGAATTATTGAGAACTGTGTGGGGAGAGTTAGTTGTGTGAGGTTACTGGCCGGGTCCTTACACTTTGTGGAGTTAGTCGGTAGTGGACTACAGTTCAAGGCTATTCAAAGAAAATGTTCAACACTGTTGCCAGACTTATAACATTTTGGACCATGGGTTACCTGATGCTGGGAGAAGTGTCCATTTTTGGAGTCGGAAGATATGTGTATTGTTTTTTTAAAAGAAGCGAGGACTTTCAAGCACCTACGGATGCGTACGATCAAGCCTTAGCAGAGCTGAATTGGTCAGAGTGTCTTGAGAAGATGGAACACTCCGAGTGTTTAAAGATGCTGGAATAATCAGAGTGTTTAAAGGATCCATATTGGTCAGAATGTTTAAAGGAGGACTGGTCAAAGTGTCTTGAGGATCAGTAAAAGTTTCAGTGTATTCAGGAGCTGGAATGGTCAGTGTGTTTAAAGGAGATGGAAAGGTCAGAGTGTTTAAAGCTTGCAAGAGAAAAAACAATGGCCATAATTATCAGATTTCTGGAAAATCTAGTTTTGGTTATCCAGATATTACTTGCAATGATTCTAGTTGAGGTGATACTTGTGCTGTTTCCACGTTAATAAAAAGTGAGGCAGTGTGTCTAAGAAGACATTTTCATTCTTACACAAGGGCATCCTGTGCAGTGGCTTTTTTTGGATTGAACACAACATGTTGTTGTCTTTTAACATGTAGCAAAGTTATATTGAAAGTTATATTGAATTGTTATAGTGTGGGACACCCTCACTGGAAGCAGTTTAACTTAATGATGATGTAACAGCTGCAAAAGCTCATGGCAAATCATTTCACTGCAAAAACCCCATTTGAAACACCCATCAACATTGTTCAGGGGGAGCAAACTCTTTGGTTGTTATACACCAAGATTGCTTGATTATGCTTTGCCAAAAAAGACTGTTCTCAGTGAACCTGGCCAGAGCAGTACACTAGTGATGTGGGGATTGACAAAAAGTTAACCCATACATACCCGACCTTACCCAACCCATTTTCCCAAACCTAACCTGCCCGTTTATTAACCGCCCCGACCCTAACCCTGCATCTGCCGTGCCCCACAGGGAAAGCCTGGAGGCGGAAGTGGGGCACAGTAAAGTTACTGTTCTGCCCACATCTACTAATATGGGCATTCTGTAAGCTAAAATGTGAGGTTATGCTGACACCTAGTGGTAGTAGTGAGCAATAATGTTTAGTCAGATCAGGGTTACAGGATGGTGTAATTTCATGGGAGGATCTCAACCTTTGAACTGGGAACTTCCTGTCTTCCATTTTGTTAGAAGCCTTTAGCTGAAGAACAGCACATGACAAGAGCTCTTACTATTTCATGACTAAATGGTGGAATTGTCCGTTAGTACTTTAACCTATGTATATATAGTGCTTAAGGTGCTGCTGTGTGATGTTATGTGTACTGATTTGTGCATTCTGTATTTGTTTATGTTGCAGTTTTACAGTAAAGTGTAATTCAACAAAGATCCTAATGGACTCAAGGTCTCATGTGTCTTAATACTGGATTACTTATTGTTAGACTGTCTGACTAGCGTTATACAACTGCTCAATAACGCGAAGCAGAACAGTTACAGATGGGATTGGGGCATTAAAAAAGTGTAACCAGCCTGTAGCTCACATAAGATCTTACATTTCTGTAACACCACGAAATTGCCGGTTTAAAAAATCATACTAAGATGTATATTATAGAGGCTATTAGAAAAGTCTACAGTTCCACCACCTCTAACTTTTCACCATGTATAGAGGAAATCTGAATTCTTTAGGGGCAGTGTTCTAACACAAGGTGCCATGTCACTGTCTGCAGATGTAGTTAAGTCAGTTGTCTCTTCAGCAGTCTGCCCTTTCTGCATCTGGAGATTTGGAGAATGAACTTCGAAATCAATGTCAGCTTCTCTGGTGGTCCTACCAATAACGAACAGATTTTCCCTTTTTTCTAACCAAAAACTCTGAACAGGCTCTATGATAAAACAGAGCTTCGCCTTAGAAAATAACTACAACAACTTAAAAATAACCAGGACATTTGCTGACCTAGTTAAGTTGTACCTAGAGCCCTATCTTCTACTGGATATTGCTTGGGCATGGGAGGATTGGATAATTAATCAGCTATGGATAAACTTGTCTCAATAGTTTTTTTGTGTCCTAATTTTACTTTTAAGCATATTAAAATAATTGCAGTCATTCATTTTGCATAGTACAATATTATATAGCCATCAATGTGTCATCCAGTTATCTAAAGGGTCAGAATACCACCCCCTTCAACATTAGATGAATGAATTTTGCTTGTGCAGGATATACTTTATGCCTATTGTTTGAATTAAGAAATATGGTTTCTGTTATTTCTGGCACTAAACAAGAATATAGCCAGTTTCAATTTGGCACTTACTGTCACTTACAGTCTCTAAGAACTTCAAAAGAGTTAAAAAAGAAACAAATTACCAGTCCGCTGATAAGCCCCTCATAATAAGCTGCTTGTGGGCAAAGGCACAACCTGAGTTTGGTCTTTCTAAATTTATCAATGAAAAAACAAAAAGAGACCACGCCAGCTCATCGCTGTTCCCCCAACTAGTTGCTCAGTCCTCAGTGTCACTTTAACATATGACAATTTAAGCGAATGGGCGGCACTTCTGGACAGGGCTTTATTGGCAGGTGGCTGTACAATGCATGTGCAGCTTCCTGCCGGTAGGGCCTTGTCCAGAGGTCTCCTGGTGTGCCATTGCCCTTAAAATGGCTAGTTCATGGCCAACATTTGACATATTATAACTCTTGAGCTTTTCATTCGTATTACCAAATATGGGCATTTGTTGTAATAAATGAGAGCAGAATGTTATTCAATAAAACATTTTCTTAATTGTTTGCATCAAAAAAAAAAAAAAAGGACTATATGAATACCACAAGGCAATGCTATTGCTTGTACCAATGTATTAAAGCAATAGACGCGTTCCTATGAAAATGATAGGAACATGTCAGTATCAAGTAATTGCTGCACCCAGAATATTTTTCCCTGTACAGTACTACTATATTTCTGTTCTACATCCTTCCCATCCATTTCTGCTCTCATGTGCTTTGTCTGATTTTTCTCTTTATTTTTTTCCTTTTCCATCGACTTGTCACATTATCGTATCTTATTACTCTTACCACTTTTGCTCCTGCTCATGTTTTTTCTCCCCTTTTCTGTCTGTTCTCCCATTCTCTCCTCCTTTTCTGCAATATCTTCTGTTCTTGAAGGCAGTCTCCTCCCTGTTTCTTGGGAACAATAAACTCTCCCCATTACTCTGTCTTATACCTGTTGTTCACAAACCCCATTAAAATGGTATCCGCCATTCTGTCCATATTTCTTTTTTGTTTTTCCAGTAATAGCCCAATTTAGACCCATCTCTCATTTGCTTTGCCTTTAATGCCTTTCTCCCCACTTTACGACTCTTTCCTGCACTTTCCCTGCCAGTTCCTGTCTCCCCATCTTAATTTCCTTTCCTTTTGTAGGTTATTGTAACATTTCCTCAAAGACAGTGCATCAACATAGGACTGTTACAAGATTGTCAAACAAATAAACAAGCAGTTAGTTTGACTGTTATAGGAACACTAGTCTTTCACATCAGAACAACCTGCAGGGAATGGTGGAAACACAGCTTTTTGTTCAGCAGCTCTCCAATCAGCAGCAATTTGAATGAAAGACTGAAAGAAAAATAGGAGAGTAGAATGATGATGCGTATTTTCTGCATTTAAGGTGCATTTAAATGCAGGTTTAATAAATGCGTTCACTAATTTATTCCATTATATTCTACCTGGTTGTACTCATGAGTGTTCTGAGTTGCATTTTACCCAATTTGTGTTTTATTGCATTTGTTTAGATGCAGCATGTTGCATTTTCTTGTGCTTGACACACATTCAGCTATCAATTGAAAAGAGGGTTGTGTTTGAAATGGAAAAAAATCATTTAAATGCAATATATGCGTTTTTTCACACTCAGCATGCATTTAAAAAATAAACGCCTGTGTGTAAGAGCCCTAATAATGTTCTGGCTGCTGGGGTCAGTGACTCCGAACAACCAAAGAGATTTTTTTTCTCCTAGAGGCAGAAAAAATTGGCAAACAATTCAGAGACTAAAAAAATACAACAATTAAAAAGACATTTTAAAAGTTTAAGCTTCCATGAATTCCAGAGACTAAGAATTGAAAGACTTGTATACAGTCTAACAGGGACCTTCCAGCTTTTTTTTTTTTCTTTTCCAGTCCCCATCCACTAGGCCAGGATGGCAATGGAGAGGAACAAACAGCTAGAACTTAGCAATACAAATTCAGTTGCACAATATGTATATTTAATGCCTAAGGATACCTCAAAATCTATCGAATAGTCACTTAAGAGCAGCAAATGCAAATTCCTGCAGGCTATAAAAGCATGGGGTAAACACCCTAACACCAGTGACCATCAGGTGTGATATAGTGAATAAGCATAACAACTGTCCTATCTCAATGCTAAGAGTACCTGTAATGCAATTCAGACTTTTTTTTTTAAATAAGAAAATTGCAGCTATGTACATCAAAAGAACTGAAGAAACTGGATTTTTATGATGGAATTTCAGTACATTTAGCTTTGAAGATACTTTCCCTTTAATCTATTTTTACTACTGTGTTTCGACACACCTACAGTAACAGATTTAGTAAGTTCTTTACAATAAGAGAGGGAAAAAAAGGGGGAAGATGCTAACGATGCTTGTACCCCCAGGGCATCATCATCAACAAATTACAGGGCAGCCTTTTAGTGATTAGCGGTTGCAATACAGACCACAATAACCCAATCACGCACGATAATAGAAGGAATAGCTATTACTCGAAAATTGTACTGTGTAAAAGTTCCATACAGTTGAAACGTACCAGAATGCCAACTTTTGCATGAAAAACAACATTGGGCTTATTTACGACCACATTTTGCTTGATATTTACAAAGCAGTGCTAATCCTTGTGCCTTCAATATCTGGCACAAAATTACCACCTGCTTACAAAGTGAATGATTACTTTGGAAATCTGGAAAGGAATGTTGCATTCTGTGCAAAAAAACAAAAAAAAAAAAACTGTGAACTGAATTTTTTTTTTTTTTGCAGGGGTTCAAGTTAACAATGATTATGCAAATTGCAGAGACTGCTACATGAAAAAAAAGTACAATCTACAATAGGTTTCTGATTGGTATTAAAGAGTAATATGAGAATAACTTTATAAAAACCTCACTATCTACAGATTTACAGTTTTAGTAAGTCTTTTCTGATTTAGTTTGTTTTTAATTTATAGTTGAAATGTTGATTGCAATGTGAAAGATTTAGCTAGGATTGATTCAATTCTCTTAAAAGGAATGTCAATCCATAAAAAAATTTTTGCCTAACAAAAGAAAACAATTCTAAGCAACTTTGCAAAATACATTCATTACACATTTTCTATGGTTTTTAAGTTATGCGTATATGTATAGCTAATGAAAGCAGTGTTTTTCCCTTTCTCTGCCCGGATGACTCAGACTGTTGATACAATTTAAGACAAGGCAGTTGATAACAGATCTGTTATTGCTGGGGAACTAAAACTTTTGCAACATTGTTTAAAAAGTAACAACCAGGAGTTAAGTAAATACTGCTTTCAATACCAATTGTTTTTATAAATGACTGAAAATGTTTAATAAATGTATTTTGGAAAGTTGCTTAGAATTAGGTTTTCTTTTATTGGGCATATTTTTATTTTGGGGTTGTTTCACATTTGCATAGAAAGGTTACACAGTAATCACGCAGGAGCACCAAGCTTTCAAACTTTAATTCCAAGTCAAACACATGGTGCATGCGCCTACATTAGCTCAGCGTAATGTACTGTGCAGCTGAAATTGTGTTGTATGAAATCATAGTAAAGGAACTAACTGCAGCTAGATCTCCCTTAATGATAATGTGTTGCTTTTTGTATCACTAACAAGAAGGATGTAAAAAGAATTTGTAAATATTTGTACTGTACAGCAGCAATCAATATAAACTAGAAGACACCTAGCTGACATATTTGTTTAACTGAAAGAGAGTGGTAAATAGATTTGTACACATTTCTTAGCAATACACAAGGGGGTATCAAAATAAGTAGTACAGCTATGTATATAGTAGCTAGTGGAGGTTACACCTAAAATACACTTCTCCCAAAACATGAATGGCAGAGCAAGTGGCTGTAGCACTAAGAATGTATAATTATAAAGTATAGTACTGGACCAGGCTTTCTTTTACTTCCAAAGCGATCTCTGTCCTATGGTGGGTCTACAAGATCCTCTTAAAAGGGTTGGTTCACCTTTAAAGGAGAACCAACCCCTTTTTATTAAAATCCCCTACCCCCCTTCATAGACTCCCCTCCCTGCTCCCCCCCAGCATAGGTGTTACCCTGGGTAAATGCCCCTAACGCTTTACTTACCTCCCGTTGCAGATTTAGAGCATCGGAGTTCACGGGCGCCATCCTCTTCGGTAATCTTTGGGTCTTCTTGCGGCGCTTTGGCAATTTCTGTGGCTTTTGGCGCATGCACAGTTGTTCGGGACAGACAGATTCCGTCAACTGCGCATACGCTGATATGCCGATCTCTTCCCGAAGATTTCCAAATAGAAGAAGATGGCGCCTGTGAACTCTGATGCCCTGAATCTGCAGCAAGGGGTAAGTAAAGAGTTAGGGGCATTTACCCAGGGTAACACCTAAGCTGGGGGGGCAGGGAATTTTAATAAAAAGGGTTTGGTTCTCCTTTAAGTATATTATAGAATGGCTCATTCTGAGCAACATTTCGATTGGCCTTTATTGCTTATTTTTTATAGTTTCATAATTATTTTTTTTAATAGTAACTTTTTATTAAGTTTTCATGAATAACAAGAAAGAAGGAAACAAGAAGGAAGGAAAAAGAAGGGTAGACATGGAGAGAATATGACGAAATATCACAGTATACTTATTTGGTCGTTGCGGGTGAATCCAGCCAAGGAGAACATATACGTTCGAATTTCTATGGACAGCCTCTGGCAATATATGTTAACTTATAAAGTTCCAGCTGGGAATTAATGAGATTTATCCATTTTTTAAGCGTGGGAGGTGTTGGCCCCATCCAGTGTAGGGCTACTGTTTTCTTGGCATAGAACAAAAGTGCTCTCATCAATAATCTTGAGTGGATTCTGGGTACCAGAGCATCTGTTACTCCCAGTAGGCAGGTAACTGGGTTCAATACTTGTGGTAGAGCAAATTCGTCAGCTAAGAACTTCATTACTTTTTTCCAAAATGTCTGTATCTCTGGATAGTACCATATAAGGTGCATAAAATCGGCATCTGGTGAGTTGCAGCGAGGACATCTAGAATGCTCTAGGCGGCCCATAAGTTGTAGTTTTCTGGGTGTTAAATATGTTTGATGTACAATTTTGAATTGAATGAGCCTTTCTCTTGTACTGATTAGAGGGAGATCGAGGTTGTCCTCTAACTCCTCCCAGTCATGGGGTTCTAAGTGAACTCCACTACTTTCCCACTTAAGTTTGACCCTGGGTCTGGGGTCGTATTTTTGAGATGCAATGTACATCTATGTTTTGGATACTAGTTTCTGTTTCCCTGGTGAGCTTATTATAGTCTCAGCATTAGTCTGTTGTATTGTGGGTGGGGTGGAATGAAATTGAGCATGGTATAAATGTTGCAGTTGCAAGTAGCTATACACCGACAGATCCGACAGTTCCGGAGTTTGCTGGAATTGTTCTAAAGTTTTGAAAATGCCCGCTTGTGTTATGTGTTGAAGTTGCTTGACTCCCGCTCCCGCCCAGAAGCCCCCTTTATAAATTTATCAAAATTGCTTAGTGAAGCATTATGCCACAGGGGCATATCTAGTGAGAGGGAATTGTCTTTATTGGTAGATTTGTACAATATGTCCCATGATTTCTTAGTGGCATCTAACAAAGGAATTAATGGTGGTAAGGAATTTTTAGGCATGTAAAGAGCATGATGTAGTGATTCAATTGAACCAAAGTATAGAGCTTCCAACAGCGAGGCAGGGTTTTCAGTGTCAAATGTTTTCCAATTAGAGGCATGTATTGCTTGTGTTGCTAGGTAGTATGATTCATAGTTAGGCATTGCCAAGCCTAGTTGTGCTGCAGGGGCATGAAGTACAGTTCTAGCTACTGTGGGAGTTTTTTGGGCCCACACAAAATCCGCTTGTGTGCGGTCTATTGTTTGTAGAGTTGATTTTGGTATGTAACAAGGTGAATTAGTGAAGATATATAAAAATTTGGGAAGAAATACCATCTTACATATATTTATCCTGCCGATTTGAGTTAATGGTAAAGTAGACCATTTTGCAAGAGTAGTTTTCATTTGTTGTATATTAAGAGAAATAAATGAGGTTGGATCTTTATGTATTAAAATGTATCCACTGTTCTAAGGTTAAGTGTCGGGTTTATTGACTGTAGCACACGAGTGGTAAGTGGAAATATTTGAGATTTATCCCAGTTGATTTGCAGGCCAGAAAATTTCCCGAAAGTAGAGATAGTGTCTAAAGTAATTTCCAATGAGTCCACTGGGTTGGCTAAGTATAAAAGAGTGTCATCTGCGTATAAAGAGATTTTTTCTTCTGATCCTTTGTATAATAGGCCCTGAATCTGGGGGTTTTGTCTAATTACAATGGCCATGGGTTCTATTGCCAACGCAAAAAGTAAGGGAGAAAGAGGGCAACCCTGTCTGGTTCCTCTAGATAGGTTGAAGGGAGTGGATAGGACATCATTTACTTTAAGTCTAGCTGTGGGTTTACTGTACATTAGGCGAACCCATTTAATAAAGCCTGGGCCAATACCGAATCTTGTTAGTACTTCCCATAGATATGGCAATTCAACAGAATCGAACGCTTTGGCTGTGTCTAGGGATACTACTACCCCGGTTTCCCCGTTATCATGTGACGCTTGCAGGTTAAAATATAGTCTGCGTATGTTAATTGCTGTTGATTTGGATGGTATGAAGCTAGATTGGTCTACATGTATCAGAGAAGTTATAGTTTTAATTAGTCGCCTTGCTAGGATTTTTGCTAATATTTTAACTTTGGAATTTAACAGTGATATTGGTCTATAGGAGGCGCATTTAGTGCTATCCTTACCTGGTTTGGGTAACACTATAATAGTTGCTTCTGAGAATGAAGGGGGAAGTGCAAAATTTTCATATGCGTGCATGAATGTTTCTAGGAGTTTGGGGACTAGTTGTTTAATATGAAGTCTATACCGTTCAATTCCAAATCCATCCGGACCCGGAGATTTCTCTGTAGACATAGCCATTATCGCCTCTGCTATCTCCAATTATGAAATTTGGTTGTCTAGATATTTAGTTTGGTGTTGGGATAGATGAGGAAGGGTGATCTCATTTGGATAGGTGTGTAGGTCTTCGTTGGTGTAGAGCGCTTTGGATGTATATAAGTCCGCATAGTATGATTTAAATTCTTCTGCAATTTCGGAAAGAATCGAAATGGCCAAACCCTGTGTATTAATTATTTTGGGAAAAGATGTGGATTGGTCCATTGTTTTGGTTAAAAAAGCCAGAGGTTTGCCATTTTTGTCTCCGAAGGCAAAAGCTCTACTAGTAGAGTATAAAAGCTGTTTTTTTGTAAAGTTTAGCCTGTGTAATTCAACTTGTCTAAGGGCCATAATAAAGTTAGCATGATTTTCAGGAGAAGGGTCAACTGTAAAATCCTGTTCGGCTTGTGACAAACTGAGTTCAAGAGTAGTTAAATGATCTTTAGTAATATTATGAGCTTTATTAATTGTTGTTATTAAGGCCCCCCGCAACACTGCTTTGCTAGCCTCCCAGGTGGTACTTGGGTTTGCAGATCCTGAATTTACATCCCAGTAATTCTGCAAAGCCACAGTAGAATCTTCAATGATTGTTTGGTTTTTGAGCCATATTGGAGAGAGTCTCCATTATTTGCTCTGGATTGATGGATGGATTTGTATTGATAAATAAACAGGTGTGTGATCTGATATTGCACGAGGGAGGAATTTGACTTCTCTTACTTTAGTAAGAAGATCAGCCGAGGTTAAGATTAGATCTATGCGGGAAAATGTGCGGTGTGTGGCCGAGTAACAAGAGAATTCTCTACCATTGGGATGTTTCCAATGCCAGACATCTGTTAGATTGAAGGCCTGAAGCCAATCAATCAGTTTTGAGGGGGAGGTATGCGAGGGAGTAAGCTTATCCATAGATGGGTCTAAGTACGTGTTAAAGTCACCGGCTATACATATGGTGGATGGGGCAACTGTGCAAGAGCAGAAGACACATCATGCAAAATGGTTTCAGAAAATGGAGGTGGGATATACAAATTTACTATTGTAAGGGGAAAACCTGATATCAAGCCATGAATTATTTGAAATCTGTCAGTGCGCAGCCTTCCCAACTGAAAAGAAAGGCCTTTCCTGATAAGAATTGAGGTACCTCTGCTGTAGGTGGAGTAGCTAGAATGGTATGCGTGTGCGACCCAGGGTTTTTTTTAGAGCAAGGACTTTGATAGTTTCGTAATTATTTGCCTTCCTCTTCTGACTCTCCAGTTTTCAAATGGGGGCCGCTGACCCCTTCATAAAAACAAATGCTCTGTAAAGCTACAAATATATCACTGCTTCTTTTTATTACTCATCTTCCTATTAAGGCCTCTCCTATTCATATTCCAGTCTCTTCAATGCATGGTTGACAGAGTAATTTGGACCCTAGCAACCAGATTGCTGAAATTGCAAACTGGAGAACTGCTGAATAAAAAGCTAAATAATTGAAAAAAAAAAAAAAAAAACACAAGTAATAAAAAATTAAAAACAATTGCAAATGGTCTCAGAATAGCCCTCTCTACATCTTACTGAAAGTTTACTTAAAGGTGAACAACTACTTTCAAACCAGCCAAATTCCCTCCTTCAACAGACAACTGAAATATATAAAAGAGGCACATAATCAATTACAGATTCTTGGGAATTGCCAAAAGAGTGCTTCCCTTCTTTATTCACACTGACAGGAATTTTTCAGTATCACAGCACACAAGAGAGCCTTCTCTGCAAAGAATTTACAAATTGCATTTAATATCCAGTCAATAAAATAGCAATTATAATTAAATGGATTGTAGTTTAATCTGCGAGGGCCTGTATCTACTATTCAGCCTTTACTGGACAAATGCAGAGTAATAGGTATGCACAAGGCATATTTGAAACCAGTATCTCATACAAGTGTAATTATAATTAACACAAGACCCCTGAAGGTTACCAGGTAGAAAACAAGTTGCTGAGCTACACAGGTAAAAATTCTGTCAAATATTTATACCTGTTATGGTTTCCCATTGCACACCAAAGTATGTGATTAACAAAGGAAAGCACTCAATCTGGGGCTGTTAGGATGATTGCAGCTGATATGATCAGGACATGTTACATGTGTTTAGAAACTTGCCATTCCTTCCAAATACCCCTTCTGTGCTACCTGCCTTGACTTGCAACCTGACCTCGAATTGTTCCTGGATCTGACTAATTCACAGTGCTCTGATCTTGGATACATTTGTCTACTCTTCTTCTTTAGCTCCATACTGGCACTCACTCTGTCCAGTAGCAATTTTTATAACCCTATGGGTATATTCTTTCTAATTTTGATATTACAGAACTATAACTTTAAGAATAACCTGACCCTTGATTATATGCTGCAGAATGTTGGGAGTTGTAGCCCTGTAACACCTGAAGGCCAAGGTTAAGAAATAATGCCCTAAGGGTTCTAAACTAGTGTACAAATCCAGATGGCAACCGAGTGTATTTAATGTCTCACTGAAATGAAACTGAAAAGTTACTAAGTAGAGAAGGCAATCGATATCCTTGGCTATAACAGGCATTGCCCAGGATGCCCATATAGCTACATACCTCTTTAAAACGACTATCCAAGAGTGTAGCGCATCAAGTCATAGTTATTATATCATATTTTCTAATCTCTATGAAGTTTTTCTGGTTAAATTGGTTTGGTTGTGTTGACATCACAATAGATGCAAGATCAAAAAGAAATTATTTTCAGATGAGCACAGCTTTATTACATGCAAAGTCACACAACGCACATGAGAAATATGTTTTTGGATAGATTTAGTCACCTGTGATAAATCTTCATTACTGCAGGTGACTAATCTCCCCGAAATGCCTTTCAACAGGCAAGAATGTGAATCGCTGGCAGGATGGCATAAGTGTTGCTTCGGTTTTCCAAAGTGGTCCGAAGTTGCCTCACAAGGAAACTTTGGAAAACTGTCGCAATCTTATGCCATCCCGCCAGCGATTGCCATTCTTGCTGGTGGGAAGGCATTTTGGGGAGATTTATCATGGGCAACTATTCAGGTTCCCCATACATTGCTTTACTGATACAGGAGTGGGTTATATAGCTGATCTGCAGAAATGTAAGTGTGCAACTCAATAGGGAGTTTTTCATGTACCTCAATTTGGTTTAAAACAAAGCACTCATATAAAACACTTCACAGTACAAAGCATACAATTCTACCACATTTTGAAAATGGGAATTCCAACAGCATGCTATACATGCTTTTTTAACCCTTGAGCCCCATTCAAATATAAAAAAAATTCAGAGAGCAACATAAGAATGCAAAAAGTTCCTTGGTGTGCTAAATATGGCCTGTAATTGGTTATTGGCAGCCCCTATGTGGACTGTCAGTATACAGGAGGTTCTGTTTGGCAGTACGCATGGTTTTAAGCAACTAAAGCTCGACTTCAAGCCATGAATTCAAAAAGAAGCACCTGCTTTGAGGCCACTGAAAGCAACATCCAATAGGTTGATGAGCAACATGTTGCATGTGAGCCATTGGTTGGGGATCACTGCTATAAAGTATATGAGAGTTAATATGGAGTTACCTTAATACATCTGGAAGACAATCATGTCCTCCACAAACAAAAAAAGGAATCACACTAAAGCATTCTGCATGAGTAATAAGAACATAAATCAGACTTTGGATCAAACTTGCAAAAAGTGCCAAACACCGAGAGATTTTGCTTTAGTAATCCTGGCTATTAATGTTTCTCACCTGTATAATGTCGTTTCAGAATGAACTGGTTAACTCCTAATAGAAGCTGTAGTTCTGCAACATCTTGGAGCATCAATCTATCCATTATCTACGGTATGTTAGTTGCTTACCCCATTTTTAGTCTGGTTGAGTTAATTTGCATGTTATTCCAGCATATGCTGCAAATACATCAATACAATATAAAAATACATGAATTAGGGTTGCCACCTGGCAGGTAAAAATGAAGGTTGATCCCAATGTTATTAATAGGAAAAAAAGATAAATATATAGGAAGGCCAGTATTTTTTTCCAGAAAAGGTGGCAACCCTAGTCACCCTATACCCTATATAGAGTATGGGCTATAATAATGACAGGGTGCAGGTGCTGCAAGGCAGGGAAGTATATTGGATAATACTATGTACAAAAATAAATGTATAGAAGGTGAAGTATCAAAATATAGATAATACAGTGCAATGCAAGCTGATTTAACAAACAAAACATGGCCAAAGCCTCTGTAGTGTGGATGAATCATGTGTTAAACTGGCCAGTTCACAGACACACCAACAACTTGATGATAAACTATTAGTAGTTGCAGAAAACAGCAAGTAGCAGGGCACAAGTCATCCAAGCATTGGTAAAAGAAAGAATAGCATGATGCCAAGTCCAGGGGAAGGAAAGTGTCCAGGGACAGGCTCTTCCAGTCGCACCCATGAGCCATGCCAGAGAAGAGCAGCAGAAAGGAGTGCGACTGTCAGAAGTCGCTGCTGGGAGCGTTCTTCTAGGGCAAGTTCAGTGGGCTGCAGACACGTCACTAAAATCAGTGGTGGAAGCCAAAATCCCAGTCCCTCGTGCAGTTACTGTGGGCAGCAGCGGGCGCTAATACTTACCATGCCTCTCGCTTTGAGCGCAGCACCGTCCTCAATCCGCCTTTCACTTCAGCTCTCCTGGCACAAATATCCGAGCTGCTTCTTTCTCATTCTCAAGCAATTTTTTTTAAAACAGGGATGAACACAACCTCCCGGGATAGCAGAATTCCGCCTATTGGACGTTATGGGGAAAAGCTCTTCTGCCATTGGCCGAGACGTCAGTCACTCGGAGCTTTGATGCTGAGCGTCAGTGGGATTTGCAGCAACAGGGCAAGGGGGTTTGGAAATTCTGCCTCTTTTTCTCTCTCCCCCACCACCACTCACTTGTACTGCACATCATCAGCTGCATTCCTTCTGGGTCACATGATCAGCCCGGCCGCTCCACAGCTGTAAGAGGGGACGCTACCTGTCAACTGGGCTCTGCTTTTCCAAATCCTGCCTGGTGCCTTCCCCGATTATGCCTGCCATGTACACTGTATTGCAGACTACAGAGAAAAGGATTCCAACCCCTAATATAAGAGCAGGGTTCTCATATCCCTGCAAACATCCACCCTAGTGCAGTTTGCTCTCCATGTGCTCATTTTCCCGCTAACAACTTTCCTTACAAATTACAACTTTATTGCTGCTTGGGTGTGGCTGTAGTGTATTGAATTGTTTTGCCCTATCCAGACACCCAGGGTTTGCATATATGTATAGTATGCACCTTTAAACATCATAATATAAGGAATATATGCACAAAAAAGCAGAGCACACTCTCTGTAAAAATAAAACTTAAAATGGGTAAATAGACTGTTCCTTAAAAAAAACAAAAAATAAGTGGTGTACATTCAGACTCCATTAGGGCTCTTACTCACTGGCGTTCTGACCTGCGCTCCCCTGCGTTCCGTTTTTTGGTGTTCAGCCGCAGGGGAGCGCAGGAATAGACGCATGTCATTATTTCAAATGGGGCTGTACTCACTCAGGCGCGTGTAGACGCCGAACGCAGGTTGAGACGCAACATGCTGCATTTTTCCTGCGTTCGGCGCCTACACGCGCCTGAGTGAGTACAGCCCCATTTGAAATAATGACATGCGTCTATTCCTGCGCTCCCTTGCGGCTGAACGCCAAAAAACGGAACGCAGGGGAGCGCAGGTCAGAACGCCAGTGAGTAAGAGCCCTTAGAGTTGCCACCCAGCCGGTATTTTACTGATCTAGCCTGTAAAACAGCTGCCGTGACCAGAATTACAAATCAACCAGCAATGTAGTTGCCACTGCCAGTAATTTGTAAAAACCCTTAAAAAAAAGCCCTTGGCTCGCCTCCAATTCACTCAGAACTTGCCTTTTTTTTCAGTCTTCTGGCCACCGTGTGACATTGCTCCGACCCTTTTGCATCACGATACGTGGCTCCGAAGTATTTCGCATCACAGATGGCCCCCTTTTGTTTCCACCCCCACCGGCTGGTAAACTTTTTCAGAAAAGATGGCAACCCTAGACGCCATCACCCTTAAGGGTAGGGCACACAGGGGGCGATTCGGGGAGATTTAGTCGCCTGCCTCACAAGGAAACTTCGGGTGACTTCGGAATACGAATCGCCGCATCTGCCATACCACAGGCGACTTTTCATTATAGCCGGCGCAACACAGAGGGAAGGCGTTCGGGGAGATTGATCGTCCCAAAGACGCGGCAATTAGTCGCCAGGCGACTAAATCTCCCCGAATCGCCCAGTGTGCCCCTACCCTAAAGGGGTTGTTCATCTTGTGTCAACGCTTATGATGTAGAGAGTGATATTCTAAGAATTTACAATTGGTTTGATTTTTCTATTTCTTGGTTTTTGGGTTATTTGACTTTTAATTAAAGGAGTTGTTCACCATCCAAACACTTTTGTCAGTTCAATTGTTTTCAGATTGCTGATTGTCCCCCAGAAATTAATACTTTTCTCAATTACTTTCCATTTTTTATCATTTTTTTTAAAATCTAAACTTGTATTTGAGTCTGGCAGCTCAGTAATTGAGGTGCAGACTCTAAACTGTTACAATTTAGCACCATTTAGTTGATACATTTTTCAGCAGCATCTCTGGAGTATCAGCAACTAGTGATGAGCAAAATTTGGCCACAAAAATTACACCCATAAACTCCAATGGGTGGAAAAAAAATAGTTGCGCGTCAAAACTTTATGAAACAGGTCAAATTCGTCCATCGCTATTAACAACTGTTGTATCAGTTCCAACAGCTGTCTGTAATGAAATTCAGGGATTCTGCTCAACAGGGACAAAGATAAATGTATCAACTAAATGTATCCCAGACTGCTTTAAAAGGTGAGAAATGAAACTTTACACTTCAATATCAGGAAACGGTCACACATAGAAAATAAAAAGTAATTGGAAAAAGTCTTTATTTCTGGTGATCTTTCTGAAATCAACTGAAATTAAAAAAGTGATGGTACAACCCCTTTAACGTCCTGAATATATTGCTAATGGGTTGAGTGCAGAGGACCTCTATGTCTGTGCCTCTGTGAGTTCTCAAGGAAAGGAAGATCACGGTAAATATGATACAATCTTCCTTTTTCAAGGCCTTTATATTTTTTTACAGAAATGTTAGTCTGTAGCTTTTATATCGAAATACAGCATTTTACCATTTAGTTTTTGCTTAACTCTTACCATTTAGTTTTTGCTTAACTAGTCTCTCCTCAAGATGTGCCAAGCACAAGGCAGTGCAATGTGTGATATGTAGATGAAGGCCAGGGGAAATGCAGCACTTTGCTCTTAAGCTGGCCATAGATGTTGAGATTTTTAAAAGATCAGATCCTGATCGTGAGACCACGATCTTCTCAGAACGATCGTACAATCGTACAAATTTACCATCAACTAAAAAGACCAATTTACCAGGAAAACAAAGGGGAGCTGCCTGCTTGTCCCTGCAAACATAGATAGATTGCACTGGGACCGACAAAGATTTTTTGACCTGGCCAATCAATTTCCTGACAGATGTCGGCCGAAAAATCGTAAGATGTATGATCGTTTGAATACCACTAACCGCACGATAATTTCGAAGGATTGGTCGGGCTTCCCTAAAATCGGTCGTTCGGCAAGAAGAATCGTCGCGTCTATGGGGAGCTTTATTCTGCTCTCACACTGGGATGATGTATGGGCTGTATGGAGCAGCCCATTACTTGCACTGAGCTGAATAACCAATCATTTCCCACTATCACACTCTTAGGAGTATCTGTGCAGTGCGGGACCAAAGCCACCCGTGCTCCTGAGTCTCCCTGTGCCAACAACTCCACCCACTTCCTCTCAGGGAGATGTCACTTCCACATTGTCTTTCCCCAGCCTCTCACTGGGATTGGCCAGTTTTACAAGGATGACAGTTCCTGACAGGCAATGTTTTGTTCAGTTCAGTGATCAGGTGATGTGACTGTCCATATAAACATCACACCTTTTACCATCTTAGTTGCCCTTCTCTTGACCCTCTCTAATTCATGAATGTCCCGTTTGAGTGCTGGAGACCAAAACTGCATGGCCTATTCTAGATGGGGCCTTACCAGCGTTCTTTACAGTGAAAGAATGACCCCCTCCTCCCGTGAATCAATGCCCCTTTTAATACAGCCCAATACATTATTTGCCCTTGAAGCAGCTGACTGGCATTGCTTGCTACATCCAAGTTTATTATCTACAAGGACTCCACTAGGGCAAAATTTAGAATGTGATTCCTTAACAAGCCCTCAAATAATTTGCCAAGGATGAATTTACTGGCCTAGAATTGCCAGGCTCAGATCGTAACCCCTTTTTAAATATAGGAATTATATCAGCTTTCCTCCAATCCATAGATACCATAGCAGATGAGAGAGTCTGAAAATAATCAGAAAGAACTAAGCTCTCTTGGAACCCAAGGGTGTAAAACATCTGGCCTTGGCACCTTGTTCACATAAATTTTTAGTAAAGCTTTATGAATCACATACCGAGTCAGCCACTGACTAGATAGAGCTGAACCAACAGTGCAGCTATGAGGTAGTTACATAAATTATTTTGTAATTTACCAACCAGCAACTGGTTGACAGGAATACGGTCCTTGGCAACCAACCAAAAAAAAAAAAAAAAACAACACAGGTTACAGCTTTTATTATTTATTTGCTATTTCAATTACTGTATAGAACTGCTCAAAAACAACAAAGAAAAAATTAAGACTAACAAGTTGTGTTCTCTTGTCTAGATCATACTAAAAGTTGCTTAAAGGTGATAATATATTATATTTTCAGAGTTTGCTGTTCATTTAAATAATGAGCATTTACATATAGTATTCTTTTTAGAATTCTTTTGGTATTCTATCTGTACTTTGGAAGAATCTGCGTAATTTATTATATCCTTTTTTAAATATAAATGCAGATAATTTTAACCCACATTTTTTTTTTTTTAACTAAAAATCAGTTAAAATGAAACTAAAGAAAACAAAAAACAGCTCTGAGGTTAAATCTGCAGAAATAATTTTTGCATGGTATAACTGTTATATTAAATTTAACAAATAACTTAATGTATGAACAAATTAAAGGTTAATTGCTCTAAAGAAATTGTATATATTTTGTTTTAATAGGCAAAATATAAAAACAAAAAAAATATGTTTTTGAGGGAAAGCATGCTTTTTTTTTTCTTCTTCTTTGGAAAGGGTAAATATTTACATTTCACAGTATTGACTTTTAATATTTAATCTTACTATGGTAAATAGGTTAAAATAAGGCCAAGGTATCCATACAAGCTACTAGCACTTGTGAATAATTGCAGGGAAGTGCCAAATCACCTGCCCATTGTCCTCTAAAGAAATAGTCCACAATTGACTGCATTGGTGCAAAGAAACCTTGGAATTATCGCTAGCCTGAACATAGTTTCAGGGTTCACTAGTGGATCGGGTTAATAAGCAATTCTCACTTGCACATAGTGAATCAGACACGAATGTTATTATTGACGGCACATAAGAGAATTGAGGCCAAATAGGGGAAACCTAAAAGTAATTTGCAAAACGGGAGCTACTATTATATCTGTGTTGGTACGCTGTAAGCAAGCTGCAATGGACAAAACTTGATGTGTTTCTGCTAAGTTTGCCCAGAAGCAGTAACCTATAGCAACCAATAAGATGTTGGCTTTTAAACAGATGACCAGTAAATTCTGTCTGCCGATTGGTTACTATGAGTTACTGCTCCTGGGCAAATTTAGTGCCTTTTATTAAATAACCCACTAATTGTCTTGCCTTGATCGCTTCCTCCAAAAAAATCCTACACACTGGTGATCACAGAGTGCTTGCCTGAATTTCTAAGCATACGGAGATAGCAACAATATCGGCAATTCTTAATTGTGTCAAACCGATGTTATTATAAGAGCTAAGGTGATTGGGTGGGGGCAGTAGAAATTAGGGATGCACCAAATCCAGGATTCGGTTCGGGATTCAGCCTTTTTCAGCAGGATTCGGCTGATCCTTCTGCCAGGCCGAACCGAATCCTAATTTGCATATGCAAATTAGGGGCGGGAGGGAAATTGCGTGACTTTTTGTCACAAAAGAAGGAAGAACAAATGTTTTCCCCTTCCCACCCCTAATTTGCATATGTATTCGGCCGAATCTTTCACGAAGGATTCGGGGGTTCGGCCGAATCCAAAAAAGTGGATTCGGTACATCCCTAGTAGAAAAAGTGATGTAAGATTGGGAAGCTCATACAAATGCATAAGACACATAAGCTGCAGATTAGGTGATCCAGGAAAGCTGCTATTAACAACATTTATGGGAGTTTGCAACAGCAATGCCAACCCATCTATTGGGAGGCATTGGGAAGGGGCAGACAATTTTGGCGCAAAAAAGTGTAAGTATGCATTTTTCGAGAATCAGCCCCATGTGGCAGTAACCTTACAAACATAAAGCTGATGTACTGCAAAAATTATTCTTTGGGTGCAGAAATAAAATATTTTGAAGAAAGCTAAAAAAATACATATTTAAATGTCATATTTAAAATTAAAAAAAAATTGTAAATCCAAAATTTAAACAAATTCAAAATATGAATTTTATTTGAGAAAGCAGGCAAAAGAAATGGTCAGTTACTGTAACATTTACAATGTTGATTATTTTTCAAACAAGGGATGCACCAAATCCACTATTTTGGGATTCAGCCAAATCTGAACTGAATCCTAATTTGCATATGGAAAATTAGAGTAAGGTAGGGCAGTAGAAAGTATGATGTGGAAAAAGTTAGACATTACACATTCTGTACGAATGAGACAAAAGTTATTGAAGTTTTACCCTGTATATGTTATTAGCACTTGTTTTTGGTGATGCTTTCCTGCACTTACTAGACCAGAAAAGAGTGATGTGAGCAACAATGCATTATTTTCTAAAGAGAAAGGGTCAAAGACATATAAAAGGATGAGTTGTGGGGAACAGGAATAAAGGAGACATGTTGAATACCAGATGGAAAGTTTCATCACAGGCAAATAACATTTGTCCCAGTATATTGTGGTGATGTTGCCTGCTGGGAAAGATGGCACATTAGTATCCTGCTCTGTTGGGCCCTCTTTCTCTTTTCTACTATGTATACATGAATATTCCATCCTGTATTGCCCAAAACATACTAAAGTAACTTAATTACTGTTACCTGCCCTGTTAGGAATCATACATTACCCTGACAGTCTTTTTTAATCTGTGGAACACTGTGTGTAAAGGCAATATGTGGTGTGCCAAAATCAAAGCAGGCTTGCAAAGAAAGGGTTAAAAAAATGTAGTTTCTAGGACTGATGCAATAGGCAAGGGTCTAGAGATTATCAGTGCCTACCCAGCCCAATTCATTGTACCTCTGCTCCCATATGTTTCTGAATTATTCAAAATGACAGATTATTAAATCTGTGGCTCCCAGCCTATTTGGTCAGCCAGAGACAGACTGAATGAGTATGTTTGGCATAGACAATCAAAACTGCAAGACAACAATGGTTAGAGCGAACGCAATTTTCACCCTATGATGAACACAGAGAGAAGTAAGTACAAACACTTTAAGCTTTCCGACTGTAGACCTACTTGTACATATACAGTATGTAGTGTCCAAATCAACATGATATTCACACACCACTGTTTCAAAGCAATATTGAATAGTAAAGCCACCAGCTCAGATTTTAAAATAATTGGTACTTTGAAAGGTTATGACAGTAACACTCTAGATAAGGTTGTTTACAATAGGGAGATTTCATATTTCAATACTGTTGGCCTGAGAAAAAGAAGAAAAAAACAATATAATAGCCATTTTAAAAAAAATGTTTTTGTTTACAGTTTCTTCTTGTGATGTTTAATCCCCCCATTTCCTTTTTCTGAACGGGATTTCACAGATGTCTCCTTAAAGTTCCAGTCAACTGGAGTCAAGAGCTGTTGTGTCTTCTTATGAGTCCAATAAGGGTTTAATATTATTGTTACAATTGCCAGTCCAGTAAAGAAGAATGCTATATATACAAAGGGCAAAGAGTTTTTGTAACG
This sequence comes from Xenopus petersii, assembly GCA_038501925.1. Lineage (NCBI taxonomy): Eukaryota > Metazoa > Chordata > Amphibia > Anura > Pipidae > Xenopus > Xenopus petersii. The sequence goes on along the minus strand of CM076680.1, from coordinate 69,234,254 downwards.
ATCCCAGTTGTACAAACATACCCACCACAGGTGGTAAGTGAGGACAATGCGGCAGTGGAACATATGAATCATTATCCATTGATTAACTTTCCAAAATAAGGTGTTTGAAGAACCAGCCTAGAAACAATAAAGAACAAAAATTAAGAGACACTGGAAGCATTACAGTGGAGGTTCCTAAGTTAAACTTATTTAACATACCTTACTTAGTGTCAACATTGAATTTTTTGGAGAGAAGTAACAGCTACAAATAGCTTGCAAACTGTGTGATAAACCTAAGGCAAAAACTTGACCCCAATATTGAAATTGCAATTATACAGTATGTATAATTGTACACACAGTGGACCCAGTGGGCTCCTGAGTGTGATGCTAGCCAGGGCCCTACAAGTATGAAAACTGTTATCAGAATGCTCGAGACCCGGGGTTTTCCAGATAATGGATCTTTCTGTAATTTGGATCTTCATATTTTTAGTCTACTTGGATCAAGTAACAGGGTACTGTTTTGAATAACAGCAAATTATCTAAGATAAGGCTTAATATGATTATGTTGGGCTACATGTATTGGGGTGTCCACAAATTTATCAATATGAAAACGAGAACCACAAGCGACTTTTAACTCCACAATACATGTGTCCGAAACGATCTAAAGATAATGTAAGTAATTACACCTCGAAGTAAAATAAAAAGCAATTTTTATTCACCACCATGCCATGTTGGTCAAATAGAGTTAAAAACATTGTACAGGGTACTGTTTTATTATTACAGAGGAAAAGGAAATTATTCTTAAAGATTTGGATAAATGTGAGTTTTTGGAGAAAGCCCTTCTGTAATGCAGAGCTTTCTGGATAACGGATCCCATACATCAGCAAGAGTATGTATCTCCTTGTGTGGGTTTTATCTAGGTACTCTGTTCCTCCCATACACCAAAAACATGAAGTTTAATTGGCTCCTGATAAAACTGAGCTTATGTTTGTTGCATGAATGTGATTGGATACTAGGATTGTAAACTTCAGTGAGGCAGTGATTTAGGTATAATCTCTGTAAAGTTCTGTATAAAATATATCAGTGCTAAATAAATATAAGTTTAGGTCTAAAATGAGGAACACCATTTAAAGGTGGTGGTTCACCGTTAAGTTGTAGTATGTTATAAAATTGTCAGTTCTAAGCAATATTTCAAATGGTCTTCATTATTTATTTTTATAGCTTTTAAATGATTTGCCTTTTTCTTCTGACTCTTTTCAGATTTCAAATGGAGGTCACTGACCCCACCTAAAAACAAATGCTCTGTAAGCCTACAAATATATTGTTATTGCTACTTTTTATTACTTATCTTTCTATTCAGGCCTCTCCTATAATATCCCAGCCTCTTATTTAAATTGCAAGAGCTCCTGAATAAAAAGCTAAAGAACTCCAAAAAACACAAATAATAAACAATGAAAACCAATTGCAAATTGTCTCAGAACATCACTCTCTACTATCTTCTACTATCTGCTTTACATGAGCGGTTTTTTAAACACCAATTTAGACAATCATGAACTGTCTGCCAAATATAAGGATAAACAAATATAAGTGCAAGTAAAACCTCAAAATAAAATTGGCAAAATACAGGCGAATTCACCTCCTGACTTGGATAATACTGACCAAGCATGTTATAGGGCATTTTCATTTATTTGTATCATTGGCCCTTTAAATAATAAAGCACTGCACCATAACATCAATAAAAATATTTTTTCGGGTTTTTGTTGCCCTTTAATTGTAATGCTAGGTCGGGCTGAATTAGCCGATCCACTGGCCTATACTGGTTCCTGTGTTTGTACGAAAGGCACTGTGTCAGCCTTGCTGCAGACATACAGAGTGGATTCCAGCACAGAAACACACGTATGAATTTTTGCCCAAAAATCTGCTCTGTGCCTCCACCAAGACCGACGCAGTGCCTTATCATCTGATTCTCGGCCTGCATTTATTTGTTGGCTAAGAGTCAGTGTGGTGTGGATGTAGCCTAAAAATGTTAAATTAATTCGCAACCAATGCCACTAATATTAATACCACCATACAAAATCTCCCATTTAAATAAAAGAAAGGAAGCATCTGAAAAATGTAAGGGTGGCATCAAAATAATATTCCAGATCTAGATAGCTATAGAAATTTAAGGTGAATGACTTTTTAAGTGGCCAGTAATAAAGAAAACCTAGTGAATGAAAGGATTACCTTAAGAAGCATCCAGGATATGCAGGTAAATGGTGTGCTCATTTCCAGTAACAATGTTAGCATATACAAATAATGTCCGCCAGTGCTACAAATTACAGCAGCCAAATAGCCAAGAAAAGCGAAAAAGTGATGAACTGCTAGGAAAATATCACATGTCCAAAATATTAAATTAGAAGTGTGAAGAGCAAGATTTTCAAACAGAAAAAAACCAACTGCTATTAGCATAGTAAAGTGGGACCAGCTTTGCTGACCAGTGATGGTGTCAGCAGTGAGCACAGGGTCGATCAGTAAAGCTCTCAGCCCAGCATAAATGCACTGAACCCCAAATACTGCACGTGTGACTGCAAGATCCCAAAATACTTTCTCTTTGGCAGATAGAGAGCGATATGTAGCTGACACAAGAATGGACACTAGATGGCATAACACAAAAAGAAACAGGTATCCCAGAAAACCGGCACCACTAACTATTAAGCAGGTATTCCACGATGAATAATCCATTTCCAAACTAAGAGTTGCCTCAAAATTCAGGAGACTGTTGATAACACTCATTTTGGCCTAGGCCAGCAGAGCATCGCTTGTGAGTAAAAGAAGGATTTCCTAGAGCACCATGGCAGCACAGAAATACAAGGCACACATTTATCTGAAAGAAAGAGGAAAAAAACATGAAATATCTGAATTCTGTAATATTGACCTGTTGCTAGAAGGACATGGAAATTTCATACAGTTTACACATATATAGAGCATTCAAAGCAATATGTAAATGTTCATTTTGCAGCACAGAAAACAACTCAGCTTTTTAATAAAATGATCTGTCCTGTGACTGTCTAAACAAGGCACATGATAGCTTTCTGTGCTACAGTACATGTGAAATACTGAAAATTAAAAGAGGAACAACAGCATAAAAAACAAGATTTATTCATGTGACCCAACAGTTTGTTGAGAGACGAACTACACTATGTTATTGGTTAAATGGCTACAAAAATCTAAAAAAAACTTTTTTCAATCCAGGTATCATTCAAAATCATATGTGTAGATGTCATATTGGTAAAAATTAATTTTAATCCACTGGACATACACACAGCCCAGGGCAGCTGCATTAATCTCTGGAACACTCAATAGATTAGTACCCCAGGCTGATGTGATTTTTAAGCAAAGAAGAGCACCTGGCTAGTAGATGTCATATTGGTAAAAATTAATTTTAATCCACTGGACATACACACAGCCCAGGGCAGCTGCATGAATCTCTGGAACACTCAATAGATTAGTACCCCAGGCTGATGTGATTTTTAAGCAAAGAAGAGCACCTGGCTAGTAGATGTCATATTGGTAAAAATTAATTTTAATCCACTGGACATACACACAGCCCAGGGCAGCTGCATGAATCTCTGGAACACTCAATAGATTAGTACCCCAGGCTGATGTGATTTTTAAGCAAAGAAGAGCACCTGGCTAGTAGATGTCATATTGGTAAAAATTAATTTTAATCCACTGGACATACACACAGCCCAGGGCAGCTGCATGAATCTCTGGAACACTCAATAGATTAGTACCCCAGGCTGATGTGATTTTTAAGCAAAGAAGAGCACCTGGCTAGGGTCTTTACATACCAGATTGTTGACTGGGGGTAAAAACATCAAAGAACAAATTGGTAACCCCAGATGAATAACCTTGTCCTTTAAAGGGGACCAGTCATGCTAAGAAATAATTCCAAATCCTATATTAGTCAAGCTAAATAAACTTCACTTACACTATATATGGAAATTCTTGTTAGGGGGTCCCCAAGGTGTTTAATCAAGTGCTGGGGGTTGCTGCACTATTCACAGGTGTGTATGAGGCATACGGATTTGAGGGTATGTCTTAAAGTGAGACAGACACATTCCTATAAAAATAGGAAATGCTTGTTAGGGGGTCCGTATCACTTTATTATGATTTAATAAACTTGTTTGACATGAGTGATAAGCGATATCCCTGCATTGAGCACCAACCATTAGGTTTTTTCATGTGCTACCACCATTAATGTGGACATGGTCTTAAAAGTTCTTTTGGTAATGTGGGTGTGGTTTAAAACAGGGAGTGGTCAGCACTGGCCCTCCATCACATATGCCAGAGATATAACGGCCCTTTTTACCACAGAAGTTGGACAGCACTGCTCTGTAAGGCTAAACATTTACAATTGTTGCTCATTTTTAATACTCATCTTTCTATTCAAGGCCCCTTCTATTCATATTCCATTCTCTCATTCAAGTCATTGCACGGTTGCTAGGGTAATTTGGTCCCTAGCTACTAGATTTCTAAAATGGCAAACTGGAAAGTTACAGAATAAAAAGCTAAAACAACTCAAAAACCACAAATAATAAAACATGAAAACCAATTGCAAGTTGTCTCAGAATATCACTCTCTACATCACAGTAAAAGCTCATGTAAAGGTGAACAACTCCTTTAACAAATTAGTAACGAACGGTTAATGAAAGACAATGTTAATGTGTTTCCGAGCTGCAAATGATAATATTGGAACTGGTACAATAACTGCACAAATAACTTGTAGAGAGCAGAGAGGAATGGATATTTAGCAAACCTGCTGCTCTATAATCCGGGTATACAACTGCTGCAGCCATTCATCTCCTCACTACACTTCTCTGCATCCCTCGTGACATACCGTGACTTGTGTTGTCAGCAGCAGCTGGTCAGACTACATACTACCCGGCATCTTTTTCACAAGCAGCTTCCGAGTACGAAACAGCCCATTAGGGTGGATCCATGTGCAGAACACAGAGAGAACCGGCACAACCTGCTCCACTGGTAAATATCTGATAAACTGTGCAGTCCCCTTGCTCACGTGAATCAGACTGGAGCCAATAGTGCAACTCTGCTCTCGGAGCATATGATCTCACAGGCAGCTACGAGCACTTCCTGTTCTCTCAGCAGTTTTGGGTTGTACCAAGTGGCGGGGGGGGGACTATGAGCTATAGTGTCTCCAGGGTTTAGAGCAATATTGTAATTAATTCAGATGTTAAAAAAGTATGTCGCAAACTGATCTATAGTCTGCTGTGTAGTTACTTATACACGAGAGAAATACAACAGAGGACTGTCAGACAAATACAACAGAGGAATATCTCCTATAGGATAGAGAAATACAACAGAGGACTGTCTCCTATAGGATAGAGTCTCTTATACATACCTCCTAACATTTTGGAAGTAAAAAGAGACAACATTCTTTTTCGCACGTAGAACAGCGTAGAACATAATTTTTGGCCCCACCCATTTCTGTGGACACCCCCCTAATTACCATGTTCACTTTACAAAATTTGGCAGGTTATGAAAGTTTGAAAATACTTCGCCTTATCTAAACTTTTTTTTTGTGTCTCGAAATTGTTACAAAGTATCTTATTTGCACCTGTTAGCTGTTCTGGGCTCTCTGCTAAAAGCCAATTAAGTGAGAAACTTTGTTTCTTTTTATGCAGAGAAAATAGGGATTTTCCAGTACAAATGAGGGACTGCGGGTTGAGCTGTCAAAACAGGGACTGTCCCTCCGAAAAAGGGACAGTTGGGAGGTATGCTTATAGGATACAGAAATACAACAGAGGGCTGTCTCCTATAGGATATAGTCTCCTAAAGGATAGAGAAATACAACAGAGGACTGTCTCCAATAGGATAGAGAAATTCAACAGAGGACTGTCTCCTAAAGGCAGGGTTGCCAGGTGTAATTTTCAAAACCAGTCAAAAAGTCAGCTACACAACCAGCCTAAAACTAGCATAATATGTGCAGTGAAAAAAATCTAAAAAATACACGAATATATATGAAGATATGCCTTTTTCAAAATTTTCCATGATGCAAAAATGGGACAGATGGGGCCGGGGCCCAGGAGGTATAGGGGGTCCCATAAGGCCCTAATACATATATAATTTCAATAAATATTGGTAAAACAGTTCAGCCTATTTTGGATGCCAGCAGATTTTTGCCACAAAATTGTCTGAAATTGAGGAAAGTCACCAGATAATGCGAGAATGCTTAAGATTGACGGGAGACTGGGATACAGGGCCCAAAATCTGGTAACTCACATTGCATGCTGGGTATTGTAGTCTTACATTGAAGTTGGTAAATTGGTAAACAAAAACTACATTACCCAACATGCTTTGGGAGATGCAGGCTTTTCACACTAGGGCAAGAAAAAAACTTTGCCCGGTTTCCAAAGTACAAACCAGTCAAAGGCCCAAAAAGTAGCCCAAAGCCTTACCTTGGCTAGTTTGTACTTTCAAAATCCGCCTGGGCTTTAAATTAGTAGCCCAGTTTGGCTAGAAAACTGGCAGCCCTGCCTATAGGATAGAGAAATACAACAGAGGACTGTCTCCTATAGAAGAGAGAAATACAACAAAGGACTGTCCTATAGGATAGAAAAATACAGCAGAGGTCTGTCTCCTATAGGATAGAGAAATACAACAGAGGACTGTCTCCTATAGGATAGAGAAATACAACAGAGAGCTAGTGACAATGTAGCAGAGACATTTTTTATTTGAAAAATTTGCTCGGATAGAAATCATCTATAAATGCCAGACAGAAAATTTTCAGTGCATTTGTATCTAGTTTGTGTTGAAGTGCCAGCACAGTTTTGACAATTGTAACACCTATTGCTTCAGGTGCAACTCCCACTGGCAACCAAGATGATGGAATTTTGGATAACAATACTTCATTGTGGGTAAAAAAAAACACTGCTATTCATTTACAAACAGTGGCTAATTTGCACCTGTGCAGAAAGCCTTGGCAACCTATCAAAGGTTTGCTTTCATTGTTCAACCTGTGGGCGGCTGAAAATAGCCAGTCACTGATTGGTTGCTATGGGTTACAACCTGCAAAGTATTAATGCATGTATTACTGGATCAATAAACTATATATGAAATCAACTAATAATACAGTCCAGCCTTTGCAGTGTGCAGAAGTCAAATATTAAGGGAAAATAGGCCCTAGTGTTATTTCTCTCTTTTACGCAGGTCATGGAACTCCAAGGTGTCCTCATATTTTACAACAGGGGTGCATTATTTATGATTATGCATACATTTCAGTGAGTAATTTGCAGGATATTCTTGGTTCTTGAGATATATAAATACACGTACATATGTATACATTGCATTAGTTATGTATAGTTAAGTTAAACCTTACACAATTTATATAACTTCCACAAAAACTGCCCTCATTTTTGTAGGAACTTATAACTTACATAAAAGCTTCTGTAAGTTACGTATCAAGCACTGGCAATGCAGAGAAGTGTAACAGGAGCAGCAGGGGCAAACTTCACTACCCCCAAATGACCTGACCTGACCTGTGACTCATTAGCACATTAATTAATTATTTAATTGACTATTTATATAAGCTTCTTTTTATAGAGTGATATCTGTTTATATTGGCATCTATTTACTAAATGATATAAGCCTCTCCTAAATGAACTTTTCAGCAGTGGAAGGACTAGTTATTGGGCCCCACAGCAAGATAATTGGGCCCACTAGATGTACGCAATTGACATAATATTTAACATATGCAAATAGTACTTTATTAAACTTAATGGGTTAAAGTGTTATGGGTTAAGTCTAATTTAAAATGTACTTTGACACCTGTTTCCATGTGATACATTCCATGTTGCATTAAAGGGTTGGTTCACCTTTAAGTTAACTTTTAGTATGTTATAGAATGGTAAATTCTAAGCAACTTTTCAATTAGTCATTATTATTTTTTTTCTTTTTAATTATTTGCCTTCTCCTTCTGATTCTTTCCATCTTTCAAACAGGGGTCACTGACCCCATCTGAAAACAAATGCTCATAAGGCAACACATTTATTATCATTGCTACTTTTTATTTACTTATCTTTTTATTCAGGTTCTCTCCTATTCATATTCCAGTCTCTTATTCAGATCAATGCATGGTTGCTAGGGTAATTTGAACCCTAGCAACAAGAATACAGCAAATGGAAACTGGAAAACTGATGAATAAAAAGTGAAATAACTCAAAAACCTCAAATAATAAAAAATGAAACCAATTGCAAATTGTCTCACAATATTCCTCTCCACATCACACTAAAAGTTAGCTCAAAGGTCATCAACCCCTTTAAAACTGTATATGGCAACAAACTTATGGTGCTTTTTTCACATTGGTGTGTTTGCCCATACAGCCATTGGGTTTCCATTGACTGATTAGTTGCAAGTTTTATTGTAGTGCATAATTTCCAGTGTGAAAAGAATCATTCACAGAGAAAGTGTGAAGATGTCATTCTTGTTCCAACAGGTCAAGAAAAACCAAGATTGTGACAGCTGGACCAAATGCTCCACAGTCAGGCCTACAAATTTATAAATTAAGAAATATTTAATTTATTGCAAAATCCAAGCTCTTAAGACACAGTGGGCTACCTTTATGCCACTACTGCAAAAAATCTTTAGATGGGGGCCTAGCACTCACCTTCAGGCCCCCAACCTTTTACTGCTTGCAGCACAGGAGCCAACAAGTTTGAAGTGACTGGGGACAGCAGACCCCATGATATAGGTTCTACAATGTAAAACACATTAAGGTGCAGCACTTCTGGTCTTTTACTCTGAACCTAGGCAACAAGTAAAAATGGGAGACATCAAATGTAAGAAGTTTTGCTTTGGTTGCCCCTGTCCGGTGACACGGACAGCCTGGTTTTTTGAAGGGCTATCTGTCAGGAGGTAGTCAGGATCTAGGAGGAAGCCCTCTTGAGGGAGCAAGGTCGCGGTATCCAAAGGGTTAAGCAAACGGATGTTCAGAGTCCAGGCAAGAGTTCAATGGCAGGCAGATCAGGATACACAGCCAGGGAGCAGGAATCGAGGCAGGAGCAGGGATCAAGGCTGGAGCAGGGATCAAGGCTGGGAGCAGGGATCAAGGCTGGAATCAGGAATCAGGAAACACAACAGGAACCCAGAATCTATGGCAGCAAATCCTATTCTTGGGCGCCATACTGACGTCCTGGGCACCCTTTTATATTTGAATTTGGCGCCAAAACCAGCGTGGCACGCAGGTGACTTTGCGCTAGCGTGTTTATGCTGGCATCATTACGCTGGGGTGTTTGCGCCGGCGCCGCTACCCACGTGGCGGCCATGGGCACCGCCATTTTGGGAGCGCCACCCAGAGCTCCTGGGACTGCTCCAGGCGTCGATCGCGACACTATCCAGGTCAAAACTGCCTGCCCGGTTTTCCAAATTAGGAAAACCGGACAGATTCCCTGTTATTGACGAGGTGATTGGCCAATCGCTGATCACCACGTCATAACCCTGCCCCAGATGTCACATCCCGCCCTGGTACATCAGGTCCTGCCCCGTTATGTCACGGCCCCGCCTTCCGCTACATTACAGCCTGCCTCCCTGCCCGGAGTTAGTTGGGAGAAAAGGTGGCAAACTTTCAGGCTTTCTCCGTGTCTCAGAGTCTAGATGTGAGGAGATGCGGCGAGTCTGAGGGGAGACAAACCATATGAGTGTAGCCGAAGACAAGCTGGGGTAAATGCAGGCAGAGTTCTAGCGGAGTTGGTAAACAGGCCAGGGCCATACAGAGCAGGCAGAGAGGTCTCACTGGGAAATCGTCACAAACACAGCACTTGGAGTCAGAATAGAGTTGATAAGTGCAAGGTTATGCACTGTGGTAGAAATAATAAATTATACACTAAATTCCAGTTTGTTTACAATTTGTCTAATTCCAGGCAGTGTCTGTACCGATAGCTGGTGGTCTAGTGGGGTGGCAGGGATGCCCGACGCGCTTGTCATAGGGTGTAATAGCCACAGAATAACACTGTCATATTCAGTATCCCAAACCCAGAACAAACACTAAGATTCCAGTCATGGCTCACACTTCTGCCTATAACAGGAGCCCTCTTCTAGTCAGATGCCCTAGGTCCGAAGTGAGAGAAGGGTTCTGGACAGGCAAGTGAACCAGAACGTGTGTTAGGAATGACGGGGAAAGCGTTAGAGAGTCACCCGTGTTCTTCTGTTTAGTCATGCTCGCATTTCGCCACACATGTCCTTTTATTTGGTGCACCAGGTCTGATGTCATCATGCTTAGAGTGAAATTCAAATATTTAAAGGCGCCTTTTCTGTTTTTTCATTGCCAAAAGTAGGTCTATTATGTGATAGCTCCTGGGTGCACTTATTGTCTGGTTTCCAGACCCATGCCTGTCCCTGACATCTGCTGATTCACTACTTGTGCTTATCTTAACCTGTTACTGACTACTCTTCAGGATCCTGACTTTGTTCTGCGTTTACTGATTGGTTTGACCCCAATTTGTGTCCTTGACTACTGTTTTGGTTACTAATTCCGTACTGCAATGTCTGATTGTTATTGAACCCGGCCTGTTCCATAACTATGCTAACCCTTTCCCTGTCCTTCCTGACACACGTTCTTGAACCCTTGCCTTTGTTCTCTCACTACAAGACCTGGCGGCATTCAAGTACAGTAGCAGAGGGCTCCTCCTGACGTGAAAGGCAGCTGTTATGCAGGCAGAAGCCTGAGCCATGACCAGATCCTTGGTGTTTATTCTGGGTTTGGGATACTGGACATGACAGTGTTATTCTGTTTCTATTACAGCAAATAAGGTACTGTCTTGTATAAAAAGGCAAAAACTCAAGTTATGAAACCATAACTTTACCTATTTATGCTGTAGGTCTCTTTTAAGGCCTCACCTGTATGTGCAGTTTGGGCTCCAGTGTATAAATAAAAATAAATAATATAAAAATATAAATAAGCTTGAGTGCAGAGACCTAGTAAAGGAAGTGGATGATGTAAACTATAAGGTTAGTGTGTCAAGATCGGGGTTAGAGCTAATAGAGGGACACGCTTACTCTTTACAAGTACCTTAGAGGGCATTATCAACAGATACACAAAAAGAAATTATCAGCGCTTGGTCTAAATCACACTCTGGTGTTGACCAGCTGCCATAGAAACCATGTCCTAGCGCTCGGTCTAACCCACACTCAGGAGCTAACCAGCTGCCGTTAAAGATAAAAAAACAATATTTGTACACAAAGAGAAAATGAAAACTTGTCAGCACACAGTTTGCATTTAAAAATAATTATTATGAGGTGTTAGTTCCACACTTTGTCCAAAATATGTAAGCTCACGTGCCAGGTCAAGGCCCCTCATTGTATGTGAGTCCTACACTGTTTGTGAGCATTTTAAGTTTATATTGCATTTAAAATCAAGTCCCCCAGCAACCAATGTGACTGAGTAGTAAAACCATAATGAACTTACCCTAAACTCAGGAGCTCTAGTGGGAAAGCAGAGAGCTTTTAGGGTAGGACTACACAAGTGTTTTCTGTGCGATCCGACAATGTATTCACTTAACTTATTTTTGTTGCATGCGTTTTTGCGCAGAGCGTCAGATCGCACAGAAAAAGCTTGTGCTACCCTTCACAGCCAACAAACATACACCTGTGAATAATTACCTTCCTACACTACCTAAAAGCATTTTAAGTTTGTAGTGCATTTAAAATCAAGTCCCCCAGTAAACTATGTGATTGAGTAATAAGACCATGGTGCACTTCCCCTTAAGGGCTATAGTGAAAAACCAAGGAGCCTTTTAGCCCCAGCCAATTAACATCCATCCATAAGTAATTCCCTGTTTCTAAACCCTAAATGCCAGCCATAGGCAATATTTGACTACAATTTGTACACAAAATCTTCAGTCCTCGGTCTTACGCTGTGGCGTTGGCCAGCTGCCATAGACAGATAAACCAATCAGGGGAAGATGTTCAATACAGGTATGGGATCTGTTATCTGGAAACCCGATATCCAAATAGCTCAGAATTACAGAACAGTCATCTCCCATAGATTTTAATGAAATCATTTTCTGTAATAATAGAACAGTACTCTGTACTTGATCCAAATTAAGATATAATTAATCCTTATTAGAGGCAAAACTATTTTATTGTGTATATTTAATGTTTGCATAATTTTTTATTAGACATACAGAATTAAAAATTACAGAAAGACACCATATCCAAAAAAACCCAGGCAATGAGTATTCTAGAAGACAGGTCCCATACCTGTATATCATGTGAAATTAAATATAGTCAGGCGTGCAGTGAAGAAATTGTCTGCTGAATTAGACATGATAGCAGGTGTGCTGCCCTGGACCAACACCACTGAGACTAGATAAATGTCAAAAAGATGATGCCACTAGAAAAATGGCAAGGCCATTAACATAACCATGCTGTAGAGCAGTGATCCCCAACCAGTAGCTCGTGAGCAACATGTTGCTCTCCAAACCCTTGAATGTTGCTTCCAGTGGACTCAAAGCAGCCACTTATTTTCAAATTCTAGGCTTGGAGGCAAGTTTTGCTTGTATGAAAACCAGGTGCACTGCCAAACAGAACCTCAATGTAGGTTGACAATCCACATAGGGGCTACTACATGGCCAATCACAGCACTTATTTGGCACCCAAGAATATTATTTATGCTAGTGTTGCTCCCCAACTCCTTTTACTTCTGAATGTCGCTCAAGGGTTCAAAAGGTTGGGGATCCCTGCTGTAGAGGTATTGCAGTTGATTAAAATGAGAGTCTCTCTGCAGGCTGTTTCTGCCAAAAGTTATCCCAGGTGGAAAGTGTGCTGGTGGGCCCCAGACAAATGTCCATTTTGCCTTAACAGTTTTAATAGTTTACAATAGCATATCCTTATAACATAGCATATCCTTTGGCCACCTGGTTTACAGACTGTAAACGAAGGAAGCTCATAAAGGAGCACTATTCAATTAATATGCCCTTCATACCAAGTAAAAGCCTAAATTAAAGCAAACCAAAAAAAATGTAAGCTAAAAAGCTATTTATTATTTGTGGTACTTTAAAAATAGTTGTTTTTATAGGTCAACTTACCCTTTAACTAATAACTGTATTTGCTTTTAACTATATCAGCGGTATCTCTTATAAACCAGGCTTTAAACCTAGGAAAAAGGCTAGAAAGGGGCTAAAAATGTACTCAGGGTTACCTATAGTATGCTCAGTATGCCACCTGCTGGTGTGTTACAAGTGCTGCACCAATTCAGCCTGAATTGATGCTTTCATTTTCTCAGTGTTAGGGCACATTGCTATATACTTTACTCCTAGAAACATAGCATACCCCGGCGGTTTCAGAACACTTCACACATCCATTCATGCAACTCTCACAAGTAACACCTGTTTCTAGGAGTTGCATGACACATAATCCTATCACAGTAACTACACAGAATCTACACCTCTGTGAATTTCTTTAGATGTCACCTCTTTGAAGAGTTACAATGTGCCATTGTGATTGGATTAGTGGAAGAGTTTATATGCCGAGAATTTCCCACACCAGTCAGTTGAACTGAAGAAGCTGCTCGGATGAGTAGTGAAACGTCTTCATTGATTACTCAGCAAGTCCAGTTGTTTATAGATTTACATATACTAGATATACCATGACCTGGATGAATGAAAATCTTCATAGTCATGTATACTAGACAGGTCTTAAGCTATGATGTAGACTCTTCAGTTTGTCTGTGTGTGTGTTTCTTTTGGATGGCAATGCAATAAAGCTGGTAAACACATTTTGAAGATATATTGTTTGAATTGGTGGTTCAGCCAAATCTGCAAACTTAGATTTTACTTCATTACTTCACAATGCTATTACCCAGATCAAGCACTGACCCACATATCCACCGGAGTCACTAATCTTAATAACAATGCGGCTTTATTAAAACACACAATGTGTGCAAAAAACCCACACCCACTGCCATATTGTTATCACATTGTGTGTTTTAATAAAGCCACATTGTTATTAAGATTAGCGACTCTGGTGGATATGTGGGTCAGCACTTGATGGGGGTAATGGTATTGTGAAGCATTGAAGTTTTCGGATAGGAGTTGCCGAACTCTCGCGAGAGCAGTAACTGGGAGACTCTAACGTGCTGGGATGAGCTCTGCCACCTCTACATCCTTACAGTGATTGTTAGATTTTATAATACATTTTATAATTAGGCCCCTTAAGTGTTCACCTTTAGAATAACTTTTAGTATGATATAGAGTGATATTCTGAGACAATAATTGGTTTTCATTTTTAATTATTTATAGCTTTTGAGTTATTTAGCTTTTTATTCAGCAGCTCTCCAGTTTGCAATTTCAACAATGTGGCCACTTTACCCTAGCAACCATGCATTGATTAAAATAAGGGACTGGAATATGAATGGGAGAGGGACTGACTAGAAAGATGAGTAATAAAAAGTAGAAATAACTATACATTTGTAGCCTTACAGAGCATTTGTTTTTTTAAATGGGGTCATTTCAAAGCTGGAAAGAGTCAGAAGAAAAAGATAAATAATTCAAAAACTATAAAAAAAAATAAACATTAAGGGGCAGATTTATCAAAGCTCGAAGTGAATTTTCGGTAATTTTTGGGTACTTCGACAATCGACTAGGCCAAATTCAACTTCACCTCGAATTGAATTGAAAATACTAATATTCGACCATTCAAAAATCGAAGTACTGTCTCTTTAAAAAACTTCGACACTTAAACATGCTGAATTGCTATGTTAGCCTATGGGGACCTCCTAGAACCTATAGCCAACATTTGGAAATCAAAGTTTTTTTTTTTAAATCGTTTGTTCGTTCGATTGAATCGTTAAACTGTTCTGTTTGATTCCGAAACTCTACTATAGTTCATATCAACAAGCTGCTTGGGAGCAATGGCGGGAATTGAAAAACGGCACAGGTTAACTAATGGATAAAAGATAACACTATTAGATCTGATTTGTAGCCTGAGCCTTTTCTCCTTTGAATGGCTGCCCCCATTGCTACACGGCAGCTTATTTATATAAACAATAGTAGTGTTTCTTAAGCAAACACAGCAGTTTTACAAGTGCAGGGCAACACTGCATTATAGTTTCATTACTTTAAAACACTTTTATTTTTTGACGTTACTGTTCCTTTTAAACGAAAAAAAAACTTAGACTATCAAATTTTTCAATTCGATGGTTCAATTTCGAAGTTTTAGCACTTTGAAATTCGACCCTTGATAAATCTGCCCCTAATAGTAACAACTGGAGTGCACCCTTAAAATGAATCATTATTAAGACACAGAAACATTAATAACATCATCTTCACCAAAGGCTGGACAAGTAATTGTTTAGAGCAGTATTATGTTTATAGGAATTTTCATGTTGTTTCCTCAGTAAATGATCAAAGGAGGCCTAATCCATCTGGTGTTTAGGAATTTTAAATGTTACTACCAACCTCACTTTTTTAACTTCCTCAATCCCCTCTACAGATGATGATAATATCCTGTCTACTGTTGATGTCATAACTCAGGATGTATAAAAGTCAGAACAGTGGCAAACCTTATTCATTTAGAAATGAGGAAAGTGACCATGTATTGAATTAGGAGTATAAATTGGTACTCCTCTTTAGTCTTTATTCTTTTTTACCTTGCTCTGCCTGGTGTGGAGGTATTTAACTAGTTTAATTAGTAAGGAGTTTCCTTATGGTCTATAATTGTTCGCAGTGGTAGTAAGTCTTTACTTATTCCTTAAGTCTTTAAAGTTGCTATAAGTTACTAAACATGTAGAAAATAATATACCATTTATTTCATTACCTCCTTAATGATTATATGCTTCACAACAATAACAAAACAAGTTAATTTAATTATCTAAACCAGGGTTGTCCAACTGGTGGCCCACTAGTATGATGGTGATTGGATACACCCTTGATTGGATAAATGTATTTCCAGGGTGTTGAAACTTTAATCACAAACCAATTTTAATCAAAGGCAACAAATGCTGGAATGCCCCGGTAAAGCTGCATGACGATTGGATAAATTTGTAATAGCACTCCCTACCCGCCCCTTCAACTAAAGTGGTCCCATACCTTTAAAAATGGGTGTTGGTTTGGGCAATCTCCAGCTAGAAGGAGGATCTATCGCTCTCATTAAAACCAAACTCAAGGTCAGGAGACACTGATCCCAAGGACTACTGTTTTTATACTTTTGTTACTACTACTACTACTTCTACTGTATACTAACAGTTAGGGACCACCTTATGGGGTTTACCTTGACGTGGTATGGTGGCTTATCAATTTTATGATCATAACTTTATAACTAGAAACCCTTGTCTTTATGCACACATGCACTTGCATATATGTTAAATTATTTGTGAGACAGGGGACTAGGGAATGTGTATTGATTAATAGGATAAATCAGTTGCACTTCCATTGTATTTAAACATATTATATTTTTTTCTTGGTAGCCTGGAGTGCTTCCACTTTCCCTCCTTGTAAATTTGAGGAGAGTTTCACACTTCACCCATTCAATCTCCACAAGGCTGAGCCTGCACTCAGTGTCTATTTATATAGGTTTGAAATGGCAATAAATGTTACACATAACACTGTACAATTCGATAAGCCGCGGCTTATTCATAATTCTGGTTCAACAAAATCTACAGCTCAAGTCTAGCCCTGCAATTATCTGCTACATTTTTTTAAAAATCATGAAGCCTTCACCATCCCCCTGCATAAGTGGCTATATAGACAATAAAGAATATAGTTAACATTACTAAAAAAAAAAAAAGTGGCCTGTGGAGTGCAGTAAATGGATGAGCAATAAAGCAAAAAGTCCTCAGATACTATAAAATGAGTAGTTGAAATCAAACACCAATTACAGAGAAAGGCTAAAGAACGAATAGTTTTCATCATTAAAACAACAGAAGCAACTGCAAAGTCTGTGTCTGAGATATTGAATCTAAGAAATTGTAAAAGGAAGTGTTCATTTCTGGCCCTATGAAAACTGTCAACGAACACAGCAAGGGACTCAATAAATAACCAACAGTGGCATAGAAATAGGAAGCCTCTTCTTCACTGTACATGTGAAAGTTTTGCTTTTCCCTGCTGTTCCATGGTCCTTCTATTCCCTGCCTCCATGGCAGGCTCAGGCTTGAGAGTTCAATATGTTGTAACAGCTAGAGCTTCTCACACTTAAAATAGTTACACTTGGAGCAGGCAGCTGCTGGTAATTGGCCAAAAATAAACTGCTGAACATCCGTGATTATACTGTGTAAAAGCTCCACCATAGACAGACACTATTTATTGGGCTGTTTGGGCATATAAGGGTTCTGGGGCATTAAACGTGAGATTGATACTGCAAATATATACAGGCTATGTGTTCTATGTCTATGAGTGTGGCTTCTGTGAACCCAAATGCAGGAATGTAGAAGTCACTACAACATGCAGGAGTGTAACTTCTGGCCAACCTGCCCCACCGTAAGATACAAAAAAATTGCCCACATTTTTTTTATTTTCTACTGTTGTTGGTGATAATCCTGACACAATGTTTTACTCTCTTCCTTTACTGTGTTTTTTTTTTTTGGACTGAGAATATAATGTAGCACATGAAGTGGCTGTAGCTTTTATGCTGCAGGATTACTGTTTGTCCTTATTGCCATTGACATCTCCTGATGCGCTGTAGTAGACTATCCCTGTCCTGCTAGTTTCCAACACAATGTTGTGGGAAAACAACATGGTTCAATAGTACTTGAGTTTAAATAGGCGTTCACCCTTTAGACATGCTTAACTTCATAACTTATACTTTCCATACCGCTTATAAGCTTAGCCAATCTTAATAAAACAGTCTGTTTTATTGTTGTCCCATTTGAGGTTTGGAGTCCAAAACTGCACTGTATTCTATCTAGATCAGTGCTGTCCAACTTCTGTGGTACAGTGGGCCGGAAATTTGTCTGGCCTATATGGTGGAGAGCCAACAATGCAAGCCCTAAATCCATATGCCTCCTCCCCTGTGGATACAACAGCATCTCCCAGCACATGATTACACACTTTAGGGGCCACTAACAACAACTTGCAACAAAATGTTAACAACCCCCCAGAACAAACCCCTAGCAGGTGTATTTTCCACAGGCAGAGCAGGGCACACACAGACAGAGTATGGCACACACAAGGAGCATAAGGCAGGCAGTTTATCGCACACACAGGAAGCATAGGGCAGGCAGAGTATGAAACACTTAAAGTGTTTATTATGGAGTTTCAGCAGACCTATGTGCCATTGGGTTTTTTCTATTGGACCACTTTGGGAGGTGGCCGAGCCTCCACCTGTGTGCACCACGCATCCTTGTTCCACCCAGTAGGTAGGGTGTCCGAGGTCCAACGGCATTTGTATCCAGGCAGAGTATGACACACAGGGAGTATAGGACAGGCAGAGTATGGCACACACAGGGAGCATAGGGCAGGCAGAGCATGGCACACACAGGGAGTATAGGGCAGGCAGAATATGGCACACACAGGGAGCATAGGGAAAGCGGAATACAGCAGGAGACACAGAAAACCTGTTGTTTTCTGAATGCCTGGCTTCCATTGCGGATGGTGGGTGAAGTAGACTGCCGTGGAAGCATCTCTGCAAACACTCTTGGCATAAGATGTTGCAAAAAGTTCTTATTTGCAGACACCAGGAGTAACATCTTTTCCAAGCATTCCTGCATGAGGTTGGCATGACAGCCGCTGGCGTCCTCTCCAACTGTGTTGTTGTAGCCGAGTATTTGGTCAGCAGCTTTTAGGCAGCACTGAGCCAGAAGTGATGGCGCATAAGGATGGATGTCATTCTTTGTCATTGACAGTGCTGCAATGCCTCTGGCAGCTCTAAGGACATTGGCTGCTCTGATGATGTTGCCTTCTGAACACGTCTCACCCAAAGCTCTCAAGGAAGAAATCGATGGTGGGTCCTTCCAGCCAAAATTTCAGTTGGTGAATAAGGTGCTTCTCCACATTAGCCATGTACTCTGGTGTGTAATTCGCTTCTCCAAATAGCTCCAGGAACTGCTTTGGTGAAGGATGCTTTCTATTCATGATCTTTGTGGCCAAATACATACAATTAGCCCCCAGTGGCTTCAGGATGGTAGTTTTCAGTTGCCTGCAGGAGATGTACCTTGCCATGTAGTTAATAGCAATGCACAGAATGGAAAAGTCCAATGCAAAGTGTCTGTGCACTTTAATTAAAATGTTGGTTAACGCCTGCCAGATGGCTGCATCTATCTGTTGCAGGTTTGCCAGGAATCATGGGGGAATCATCCTATGTCAGAGTGTCATAACTAAGCATTTATAATATGCCACCATGTTTCTGGTAATTATTTTAAATAAACACAGATGATGGCAAGAAAGATATGGTGGAATTAATGTATAGGAAATAAAAAGAAAAGGTGAAAATAAGCATAATAGAAAGGGGGAAGCTAAAAGATATAATGTAGCTAGTGCTTATTAGAAAAAAAAATAAGCAGCAGTAACCATAAAGAACAGGTTTCTAGATGCTCTGATATAAATAAATACTACAATATATGTGAAACATTTGTCTTTGAGATATTAAACAGTATGAGCAGTTCAATGAGAACTCTGGAAATATTTTGCATCAATATTGCAGGCATAGTTAAATTCAGCAATATGTCAACATTATAATCCTAATTGGCATTAGAGAGATAAAAGTGTTCATTTTACAACAGTCACTAGGTGGCGGTAGCACATTACATTAATGCAAGAATGAATGCTCGGTCCATGGTACAACATGTAAACGTTAACTGTGTTGTTAATATTTGCTTAAAGTAAACCATCCAAGCAACAAGCATGAGCAGCAATGATTCAAGGTAACTGTTTCACGTTGCTTTCTTATCAACAATATGACTTAGCTCTGAGCACTTCTCTAGACTGATAATGTTCTTTTTTTAAAATAACCAGAGCGAGAGAGCCATGTGTTTAAATCATTTATGTAATTGAATGTGCTGAATGGAAGGTATTAAAGTGATCCTTCCATAGGATAATTACAAATCAAAACAGCACTTCAGCCTATGGAAGGATCGCTCCGCCGCCAGCGTCACGGAAGCAACACAAAAGATCCGTTAGTAGTGTGAGCGGGGGGCTTTGAGGGAAAATATTCCGGGTCCAGCACATACTTGATACTGACACGTTCCATTATCTCTTTAAGGTCTCATTTCATCTTGTGTGAAGTATGAGTTGCACCTAAATGCATTTAATCACACATTCCCCAGTTAAACAGTAGTCATTGGGTACATTTTAGCAGTAACACACATCACTTACTGTATGTTTGGGGGTAGGCAGATCACCACTGTCTAATTCCAGCTAATATTCATTATTCAAGCACCACGGGTGGAAGTTGGTAAGGTTTTTGTTGCCTTTCTGTGTGAGGAAACTCCCATTTATTAGGAATATTTCTTTATTTGGTAACTTCTCATTTTAGTTGCCTTTGCTGAACAGCAAAGGTTGGTAAAATACTTGCTCTTTATTTTGCTAATTTCTCTTTCTCAAGCCTCCCAAAATATTTGTTTTTGTGGCTATGTAGACAGCAAAAGATGTCTCTAGGTTTGTCTTTTCTGCAGGTTAGTGCAGGACACTGATTAAAGAAGTCAGGGAGGATCTTGATGGCCTCCTTGCTTTTAGCGTCTTCCTGGAACCCCCTGATGCGAAGACTGGATGTTAAGCTTCTACTTTGTGTCTTTTCTAACAGCCTCTGCAAGTGCTGTGCCTGCTGGTCGGTCCTTTGTTCTGATACTGTCTGAGTCTTTATTAAGATGTCCATTTTTGCTGTGATAGCTGCAAACTTCTGTTTGACTTTGGCTGTCTCATACTTTTGTGATGTTTTAATATTGACAAGTAGGTTTACTAGCTTCTTCTGCACTAACAAGGCTAAAATTTCTAATATATTTTTAGTATTGCAAGTTGCAAGCAATTTAGCAGGTCCAACATGTATTTTTCTGGCTGTCAACAATGAATGAAAAGCCGATACCTTTTTATGCAACAAACGGGGTGATCCCAAGCTTTATTCCATGGTGCTCTTGACACAGTTCAACAGATCAAACGCAGTGGCATAACTCAGGGGGTAACTGAAGGGGCCCGTATCCTGGGAAGAAAATAAACAGCCAAAAGAAGTTGTTTTTTTTTTTTTTTAAATCGTCTGAACTGCCTTTGCATGAAACTATGGCAGCATAGGTATTCCCCTGTACTAAGCACAATTCAGCAGTAACAGCCCCTAAGTTTGCTCATAGTCTGTACAGAGAGATCCCATGAAACTATGGTAGCATAGGTATTCCCCTGTACTAAGCACAATTCAGGAGGAACAGTCCCCTAAGTTTGCCCCCCCACCATACTATCAGTGTAGAAAGAATGTGAGACCTCAATCTCATTTATTGCAGTGCCTTGTGGTGTTTAACCCTTTCCTTGCCATTAATGTGTAACAGTGCAATTGTGCCATCCTGCTATGCATTTGTATGTCTGTATACATAGTTGTGGCCCTGTGCCCTGGTCTGTTTTGCGCCTATTGTTTTTGGTATTATACATGAAATGAATATATGTAATAATATTTGCTCTGTATACAAGAACACCATATACAGTGAAGCCTCAATTTTACATACCCTTATTCCCCCACCCCCAGCTTATTTCGTATTGTAAATACTGGGCGAGTTGTAAAAACGTTTAGATCTATTTTATCATAAAAGTAACTCAGAAGTAATATCTGGCCCACCACTAAAGATGTTCAAAAAATGTCTCTTGTTTTCATGATTTGTTATCACTGTGGTCTGCGCCAGGTTATTTTCACATACTATTACAGAGTTATAAAAATTAAATTTTAGTTGTGTTGTACTTTGCCATAAAAAAGTATACCAGTTTCAGTAATTAAAAATAACTTGTTAAATTCAGTCGTATGACATTAGATCAGTCAGTAATTGTTGTTACCTGCCCCCTTATAGAATAACATGGGGGTAAGAAAGGTAATTTAAAAGCATCAGGCAAATACTTTTATGGCAAAATAATAACTAGCATTCAAAGATAATGTTATGATGGATATAAAAAAAGGTTCTTTTCAGGTGTCAGTATCTCTTTAAATATACTATTTTTACAAGCAAGTTTCCTTAACTAATATATGTCATATATATGACTTCAGACTAGTGTTAAAATTGCCAGGGAAATAAGCAGAGTGGTGCCATAGGAAAGTCTTCCTGAAAATATAGCATTTTTCAGGGTACCAGAAAAGGTTTATGAGAAATAGTGGAGATAAACAATCAAAACTCTGGGTGTACACCTTTATCTGATGAGGGCTGCACTTATCTGGATACTCCATTGCTCAGGAGACCAATATACCAAACAAAACTAAAAAAAGGATCTTATGGCTTTGACAAAAAAAGTAGTGACGAGCTAGGTTATTGGATGATAAGGGGGTGGATGATTTGAGAAATTTGTGGGGTATCTATGGACTTTCTGAAAGGTTGGGGGGAGTAAGGGAAAACAATGCAGTGCAATGTATGAGGTTTTTGAAAGGGAAATAGCAGGTTGTTAGTATAGTGGTTGGCAAGCCACGACAGAAATGGGTCCTGCAAGGCTAGGATATGATACCAATAACAAAACATGTAGTTGCTTTGTACGGGTATTGTGCTGATTTTGAACAATACATGGAATCTTAACCTACAGAGCAAAGTTACTTTGTAGGGGCCATTTACAATGCAGGATGCAAATTGCAAAAAAATCAGCTATTTCTCTGTACTTTTCATACTATATCCTGCATTGTGTCCACCTGTCCCTTAACTTCTGCATCTAAAAATGTTTTGCTATCCTGCCTCTCCTAGAGGCAATTTAGTATGGCAGTTTGCTAACGCTCCAAAAACGACATGTGTTTGAAATGCCCCACTACAGGACTCTATGTGGGAGAAACACGACAAACACTACACCAACGAATGAACTCCCACAGGTTTAACATCAAGCATGGCAACACAGATGCCCTAGTGGCAGCAGACTTCTGCAGCAATACCTACAGCATCAAAGATCTTCGGGTCACAGTTTTAAAGGATAACTTCAATACACAACAGGAGCAGAAGGAGTGGGAATTCAAACTGATGAAAAAGTTTAAAACCATAAAATGTGGCCTGAACATAAACTGGAGTTTTAAGTTCAGATATGACTTTAACTAAGGGACTAACCTAGAAAAAAACACAGCTAAGGACAATCTACATCTTAAAAGACACTTTCCTTAAGTTGACTTCACCTCACAACAAGGTGCTGACTGTACTAGTGTTTGCTTCCTTGACTAAAGCTAAAGTGCTCACCCTTGGGGGCTTATCAATATCTGGACTGAAGTATTGTCTTATCCTTACCAGTCACAATTCCTATTTGTAGTTTATTTGTTGCATTCTGGTATGGATGTGTGAAGTGGATAAGTTCTGGTTCCATATGTTATCCCACTCAGTGGATCCCTTACCTGTATCTTTACTTTTTTCCTTGTCCAATTCCTAATTTGCACTGTTGTGTTAACCTTACTCTATTCTGTCTTGTCATGTGACCTGATTGAATCCAGACCCCTGGGCTATTTACAACCCACCCTGATTACTTTTACTATCTCTACAAGTTATCTCTGTCTATCTGTAACTTTCTAATTTATTGCCCATAAAACCTTTTTCAACTATTAAAGGGCTCTTACTGACGAGCAGTTGAAGCTGCACAGGTTGAGACGCAACATGCTGCATTTTTCCTGCGTTCGGGGCCTACACTCGCCTGTGTGAGTATAGCCTCATTGAAAAAAGCTTAATGCGTCTATTCCTGCGCTCCCCTGTGGCTGAATGCAGAAAAACGGAATACTGGGGAGCGCAGCTTCAACCGCCCGTCAGTAAGAGCCCTTACAGTATACAGTATATATGATGTGCCTTTCCAGCCTTTCATTTGTATTTTGCCTGAGGAAGGTGCCTGTGTGCTCCAAAAGCTTGCAATTGTTACTTATTCAGTTAGCCAATAAAAGGTATCACCAAACTTTAAATTTTCTGCATTTTTTCAATCGCTAACATGGTACAACATCTTAAAATTAAGCAGTGGAAGACATTGATTTTCATTGGACATCAGCACATTACTGATGTCCCACTACTCACATCTTCAATTCTTCTCTAGCTTCTGGAACCTTCCCTTCTCCTTTCAAACAGGCCTGTGTAAAGCCTATTCTTAAAAAGGCCACGCTTGACCCAGCCTGTCTATCAAATTACCGTCCTGTCTCCCTTTTACCACTTGCCTCTAAACTCCTAGAGCGTATTGTGTTCTCCCGTATTACTAACTTTCTACACACCCCATGATCTGTTGGACCCTCTGCAATCTGGTTTCAGGCCTGGTCACTCTACTGAGACCGCTTTGTGCAGAGTTACAAATGATCTTCAGGTTGCCAAAGCCAAAGGTCACTTCTCCATCCTTCTCCTCCTTGACCTATCCTCTGCATTTGATACAGCTGATCACTCTCTCCTGATGCAGATTCTCTATTTGCTTGGCATCCGTAACCAGGCTGCATCTTGGCTCTCTTCTTACCTTTCTAACTGATCATTCACTATCTCCTATGATAACAAAACCTCATCTCCAGTTCCACTTAATGTAGGGGTGCCGCAAGGCTCCGTACTTGGTCTGCTGTTGTTCTCCCTGTACACTCTGTCTTTGGGAGATCTCATCCATTCATTTGGCTTTAATTATCATCTGTATGCTGATGATACCCAAATATATTTATCCACCCTTCATTAACAGCTGAAACAGAGGCTCAGATCTCTAACTGCCTCCTGGCTATCTCAAATTGGATGAACCAGCGCCACCTCAAACTGAACTTATCATCTTTCCACCTAAGCCTGGTCCTACTCACCTATTTACTATCTCTATTGATGGCATGCTCATTAATCCTGTCAACTCAGCTCGCTGTCTGGGGGTAATCTTTGACTCCTCTCTCTCCTTCTCTGATCATATTAACACCACTGTCAAAACCTGTCACTTTTTCTTATTACGCAATATTGCCAAAATCCGTCCCTTCCTTTCACCTGATACATCCAAGACGCTCATGCATGCTCTCATCCTATCCAGACTAGATTACTGTAACCTTCTACTAACTGGCCTCCCTAACTCCCATCTCTCCCCTCTACAGTCTGTATTAAACACTGCTGCGAGAATTATCCTCTTCTCATCCAAAAGGGTACAGGCCCCTCCGCTGCTGAAGTCCTTATCATGGCTTCCTATAAAACAAAGAATAACTTATAAACTCCTCCTCATAACCTTCAAAGCCCTTCATTCCTCTGCTCCTCTCAGAGCAACCGCTTGGTTGTACCCCCCACTACTACTGCTGTTTCCCGTATCAAACCCTTCTCTCTTGTGACTCCTTATATTTGGAATGCCATTCCTGAATCTCTCAGGAGAGAATCCTCCATCAATGTTTTTAAAACAAAACTCAAAGACTACCTATGGGAGCACCTGGATAACAGCTGAACTGTCACTTATATAATAGTGTAACTAACTGTAACTCACAGCACCTTAATACCCCTCTGAATTGTGTCTGTATGTTACCCTCCCATTTAGACTGTAAGCCCTACGGGGTAGGGTCTTCTAGCCTTTTGTTTCCTTGACACTGAGCACTTAATCTGCATTATAAGTATATTATATATTTATGTGAATTGTATTCTAATAATGCACTTATTGTTACTTTTTATTCCAATGACCCCTTGTTTGTTAATACTAATTAATTGTTTTGCTGTACAGTGCTTTGCCCTCAAAATACGCTTTAAAAATAAAAAAATACATACATACATACATATGCCTACTAACACCTCTCTGAATTTTTAATCCCTGGTGTAAATTACATGCCAGAATCTGAACAATTTCTGGACAATCTAAACAATTAAGTTCTATGCAAAAAAGAATTGTTCCACTTTGTTAAATAAGTTGTAAAATCTAAAGCTTTTTTTTTTTACAAACCGTATAGATTGGTTAATAAATCAGGTCCTTTATTTGCACGTTAAATTGCCTGTATCATAAGAAAATACTTTTTCCCCCCACATAAACCAAAAGGATTGTGAAAAAAAAACTTTACATTTATCTTTTCATCTGAACTACTGTGATTTACTGACTCACAATGAACAAGTCCATATTGTACTAAGCTCTTTCATCAAACTGCCATCAGACAGCATTCAGATGCTCTCACCTAAGTTCAGCAATCAAAGAAACTACTAAAAATACTTGTGCACAAAAGGTATTGAGCCAATTCATAGAATTCAACGGCACAACAAAAGAATGTCTTCTTTATAGAGTATACCCTCTCTTAGAAAAAGAAAGTCCCAAATGCAGACTTGGCTACACGTTCAGATCAATAGTTAAAATGAATTCTATTTTCCAGCTCAAGTCAAGTTTTCATTTTTTTTTAAACTTGACTGGAGCTTAGTCTGCATTATAAAAAACAAGTGTTACAAAAGGTGTGTAAATAGCAGGCATTCATATTTAATGCTGTAGAAATAATTTTAGCCAGGGTCCCCATAGCCTATTACATCATATTACATCTTCCATGGAAGACGCTGTGTTAGACTGGGCAACTAAATGGCACATGAAATTCAATGTGGATAAATGGAAGCTTATACTGTAAATGTGCAAGATATTTATACCCTAAATGGAATTAAGTTAGATGCATCCTTGATGAAACTGCCCATAGTGTTGAAGGTGGGCCCAGTTAGGGTGAAATTGTACTGTATGTATGTTTGATAATTTACTTTCTTTGTTTCCTTAGAACTATATGCTTGTGACCTTGTTATGGGCTAAGCATTTAACTATAAAGAGGGGCCTGAAGACTTCTGCCCTAAGACAACTAAAATCAATGAGGCTTTAATGAGGCATTTTTATAGCTTAGTTTACTTAAATGATAACTAAACCCCCAGAGATATATCAGCCCTCTCAACTTCCCTCGATCTGCTCCTTTTGTTTCTCCAACTCACTGTAACTGATGGAATCACAGTGGGATTTTACTACTGAGTGCTGGGAGCTGTTATCTGGTAGCCTTCCCATTGTTCTGCTGAAGGGCTGCTGTGGGAAAGGGAGGGGGTGATATTACTCAAACTTGTAGTGCAGTAGTAAAGAGTGACTCAAGTTTATCAGAGCTCAGGTCACATGACTGAGGGGACCAGGGAAACTAACAACACATCTAGCCCCTTGTCTGATTTCACAATTAAATATAAAAAAAATCTGTCTGCTATTTTTAAAAACAGTGCAGAATTCTGCCGGAGCAGCACTATTAACTGATGCATTTTGAAAAAAAAACATGTTTTCCTATGCAATAAAAAAAGTCAGCCAGTCTCTGCGGAAAATAGAATTCCTGTATTCTTTTTGGGACAACATGTTACAGTAACAGAACTCATACCTGTATATAATGTTGTAATATTCATGTAATATTCAAGCTTGCCTATAATCTGCCTGGGACACTTTATGACCTGATATCACTGTGACATTTACAACACAATAATACACAATAATACAGACATACTGTAGGTACCATTTTAAACAAAAGTAAAATAAAAGTTGGCAATACTTCTAGCACTCAGTGGACCTCAAATTGCGTCTGATGCCTTGTCCTGTACAATGAAGTAGAGATAAAAACAGGCTGATTTATTTAACTATGAAGAGTTCCTTAGTTGTTTATTAGAAGCAGGAGGAGCATACCATCAATCCACATGAGGTCGAGCTGTCACTTAAAACAATTCCATTTTCTTTTTTGTGTGATTCATTATCTTAGGTAAGCAGCCCTAAGGTCATAAGAACAGAAATGCCACACACAAAGAATACATTTAAATTGTAGTTTTATTTGTTACAAATAGGCACCTTTGCTTTTTATATTAGAATCTTATAATAAATACGTGACATTTGTACTTTTAGAGAAAATGAATACTCATGATTTCAAAAACCACTAAAATCACTAAACTCCCTTTAGGGTTGGGGCAGACGAGCAGATTCGGGGAGATTTAGTCGCCTGGCGACTAATCTCCTCTTCTGCGTGACGACAATCTCCCTGAACTGCCTTCTGTATGCTTGAATGAAGAATCGCCTGCGCTAATACACTCGCTGCGCTTCGATTTCTAAAGTTGCCCTCAGTTTCCTCGTGAGGCAACCTTAAGGCAACCCATAAGTCAATAGAAAATCAATGCAAAATGTATACATCACTTACACACACATTGGGGAAAATGAATACTAGGAAACAGTGGTGTAACTAACGCCCCCCCCAGACCCGCAATGATTTATCTGTTCCTCCGATGGTGACAGAAGTGCAGGCTAAGGGTCAAACAGCAGTTCAGCTCCAGCACTGTGTCTGTCTCCTTTTGCTTTCCCCCTTTGCTCTGGCTGCATCTTTACTCCACCGCTTCTCTTACTCTCCCCACAACTTGTCACTCAGTCCCTGGCACCGAAAGTTCCTCGCAGGGCTGGGGGGGGCTAAAACATCCTCTGCAGGGGGGCCCCCCACAAGCTCTATTTATGCCACTGCTAGAAAAATATGTGTTGTAAACGACCACATTAAACAAACGGTTACATGCCATACAAAGGAGTCTAGAAAGCTACAGTATATATTATAAGAAAGATGCTAAAAAAAGAGCTTCAACAATATAATGGAATTGTCTATTATAATGAAATACATAAAACCCTCCAACAAAATGGAATTAAAAAAGAACTTTTTTTTTTGATTGCTTGCAACATTATACACCACAGCACAGCTCTACTGAGCAAGCATTGCCCTACTCGTCTGTAACTCGGGTTCCAATTTCACCCTTTGATAGAATCTATGCAGGAAACTATACCAGTGGATATAATAAAAAGACAATTTCAGAGAAGGAGTTAATAACATGTAATTAAAAACTAGTTTTTTTTCTACAAAGCTCCCATAGTCCTGCAGGTCTGATTATCTAATCAACACATTCAGAGCCTTAATAGAATTTCAAATGGGGAACCCCCAGGAGACTGTGATACTGATTAATTGAAACACTGCTACTTTCTGTAAGGCTCCTAGAATGGACAGTAACGTGATTCCTGCTTGAAAGCTTGCATATTTTATAGATATTATATTATATCACACTGAAACATTTGTAGTTAATTATTTTAATTTCATTTTGTGGACTGATGTAGGCCAAATGACTAACTGTGACTGCATTATACTGTAGTCATAAACAGGAAGATTAAAGAAAAGAAATGCTTTGTTGTGAATTCAATTAATTTGCATTTTTTCAGCAAAATGATCCTGTCCTTTTATTTATTCTCTCTCTATGGGGCATATTTACTAAAGAGGGAACTGTGTTTTTCTGACAAATTTTCGCTTAAAAGACAATTCACAGAGACATCACCTATTTACTAAAAGACAAGCACTTTGCTGGTGAATTACCTTGTCGCTGGAGAACTATCGCTGCATTTCACCAGGCAAATTAATAGAATGAAGCTGCATCCTCAACATTATTATGTCAGTGATATCATATACTCTATTCCAAAAAAGTCATAAGCAAAAGTCAAAACACTGACTTTTTTCATATTTATAGTGGGATTGTGTTTACAAGTTGTAACTGTTAAAAGTATCTTATTTACACTTTTATTTGCTTCCTTAGACATATTTAATAAGAAGTGCCCACTTCCAGCTATTTCACCAACATCACTAATAAACACATACACTTGACCTTTATATACTCACTGAATTTAAATTGATGTCAGCGTAAGATAATGAAGCTTCACTAGAAAGAAAGTAACACTAGAGAAAATTTATGGAATTTTCACGCCATGGAATCATCACTGTCGAACTGCATGTGCTGTAAGTAAATGTGCCTCTATCTGTGGACATTATTGTTACATAATGTCATTGAATATGGGGGATGTGACTAGATTTATTTTGGCTATACATTATTTATGGATGCACCAAATCTTTATGTTTGGGGTGCGCATTGGGAAGGAGGTGATTTATGCCGGTATTGGACTATCTGTAGCTGGGGAGGTTGGCCCTCAAAATGTCATCCCCAGTGAGCCCGGATATCCCAGTCCGGCACCATTAAGAGCATGCTCCATAGTTGCAACTGTATTTTGGGGGTTAAACTATTAATGAGTATTCCAGGTTCACTAAGATGCTTGTGTTTGTTCAAGCACATGGAAAGCTGCTTCTGTCAGTTCTTTCTGATATACTTAAAATAACCATGTGCATGCATTTTAAACTAGAACCCCTCTACTCATCTTTGCATTTCAGCACTTGGTTCTTCCAATGCTTCCTTAAAGGAATTTTTCAGTGTAAAAATAAAAACTGGGTAAATAGATATGCTGTGCAAAATAAAAAATGTTTCTAATATAGTTAGTTAGGCAAAAATGTAATGTATAAAGGCTGGAGTGATTTGATGTATAACATGTCAGTCTGAACTCTACTTCCTGCTTTTCAGCTCTCTTGGTTTACACTGACTGGTTACCCTGGCTACCAGGCAGTAACCAATTAGAGACTTGAAGGGGGGCCACATGGGTCATATCTGTTGCTTTTGAATCTGAGCTGAATGCTGAGGATCAATTGCAAACTCACTGAACAGAAATGTACCATGTGGCCCCCCTTCAAGTCGCTGACTAACTCAGAGTTATAGAGCTGAAAAGCAGGAAGTTGGATTCTGGCTGTTTTATTAGACATCTGTTCACTCCAGCCTTTATATATTACATTTTTGGCTAACTAACTATTTTAGAAACGTTTTTTATTTTACACAGCCTATCTATTTACCCAGTTTTTATTTTCACACTGAACTATTCCTTTAATCAACTCTTGCCTGACAGTTTCACAGGTTTTCATAGGTGGCCAATAATAATAAATAAGACATGCAAACATAGACCTTTTCTGTTAATTTTCTTTTCTATTACACTGATCAGTCATGGATTATAAAAACCAGGGTTGTGATTTTTTTTTCTTGATGATTAAAACAAAAGCAACCCCAAAATATACTATTGTTCTTTTGAAGCAATTTCACAGACCTGTTTGGCCCTTGGAGGTGTCTGGTTGTAATTTTTGGGGAGATGAACCAGCAGTAGAGCCTGCACACAATAAATACAAATATTCATATGTAGATAAACAAGTTGTGGTTTCAAATAAAATGATATAGGGCTCATTTACTAAAGGAAAATCACATATCAGTGCAATCCATAAGAGGTCATTTAAAAACAGCCAGTACAGTTGTCGTCACGCAACTTTAGGATCTATCATGTAAAATAATGGAATTCATTAAAAATACTTGCATCTAAAGTCTAGTTACACTTGGTCCCTCCATCCTGCTTTCTGTTCTGAATTGAGCAGGGGAACCCTGAAGCTACCAGGGACGCTCCATCCATGAGGGAAAGTGAAAACTTTGGCTAAGGTGGCAGCAAGCACTATCATGCCAATGCCATAGATGTCATATATGTTTTCTGGTTGCACTTTGAGCAGCATGACATGAGACGATCAGAGTGCTCCAGGACTAACCCCTCTAATATATCTGCTGAAATTGTTGCAGATTTAACAGGCATCCTGGGAAATCCCTTCTGAACATGTACCCTTTTATAAAATAAACTGTACATCAAGCACTGAAATCTCTGAAGCCCAGGATCAGTTACATTTATTTAATCTCTTTCTCTTTTAATGGGAATGTTGCAAGGAATACAGCTGATGTGAAGCAGCAGAGAATTCAGCAATCAATGAAAAAGGTGTAGCAGTATAAAAACAGAATTCGAGGGTAGTGGTACATAATATGCCATAAGCAAAAAGTAAGAACTAATAACACAGTGCTATGGGCGGGATTGTCTACTTTCTGAGGTGCTCGCAAATGCATTGGTGTTCAGAAGGTAGGGCAGAATTTGCTAAAGTTCTCAACCAATTCTCTACATGTATGTCTACTTACACTAGCTGGCAACAACAGAAGTCTCATGCTGGTAAATTGATATGATGGGAAACCTAACGTGAAGCCAGTGGCTATTAATAAACTGTTTTTTCTTTCATTTTCTTAATTTAGTCTAGTCACTATTGAATGCAGGCACTTTTGAATGATTAGTGAATATGAATTATGAAATATGAAATGCTGCAATTTAATCATTTAATAAATAATATTAAGTTGTGTTTAGTTGCTTGAAGTTTTAGCTTCTTACTGATACAAAAAAGAAATGCAATATTGGATCCAGCTTTAACATAATGAACAACATAATGAAAATTATAATTAGTAAATTTAATAAAAATCATTAACAGAATGAAAGCTGACATTTCCAATAGAGGGCCAGATTCAATTCAGTGAGAAAAAGGTTTATCACGTGAAAACAAGATTCAATTTGTGATGCAATTTATTTCAGAAAAATGTATCTTACAGTTCACGTGAAAACTCTATTGGTCTATGGGGAGAAAACTGGAACTGAATTAAGAGAATATTTTTTTTCTTGAATCCCGTCCATGACTTTTCACGGGATAAACCATGAGATAACTTTTTCTCCATGAACTGACTCTTGCCCATAATGTTTAGACAAATAGCACTGCAAATTGTAATTACGCAAACACTTTTTGGAAAAACCCTCTTAAAGTTTCTTCCTGATTTTTTAATTTTTTTTTTGCAAAAGTAAAACATTTCTTATAGAAATGTTATTACATACAATGAATATAGACATACAGTGAAACCACAATTTAGCATACCTTGATTTTATGTTTTCCTGTTTACACGTTTTTTTGTGGTCCCATTAATTTATAATGCATTTCAGTGGGTGCTTTTTGCTGATTTTATATCATGTTTTCCTGGATTTGACACCAAAATGTTTTCATGATGTTCCAAAAAATGGCTGTTTGTCCTCTGTGAATGTTATTATCAGTGAAATTAAGAGGTGTAAAATATTAGCCAGATGCATATTTTACCATGGTTATGTCTGTAAATAGTCAGGTCCAATTAGTTTGCACTACATACAGTCAAGCTAATACTTATAAAGTGAGAATTGTTCACATTGCAAATATTATTTCCACGTATTATTTACTTGGGTATAAGACTTGTGGAGAGTACTAAAGATAATACGTGGAAATAATATTTGCAATGTGAACAATTCTCACTTTATAAGAGTAAGCACATACAGAATATATACTCATATTTAGGATAGATCTATGTCTCAAAGAGAACCAGCAACAGACTGGGGGGGTCTGTTCCCACCTACCCCTGTGGGCCCCTCTTCTGCATACCCATGGACCCCCTGTTAGGGATGTAGCGAACTGTTCGCCGGCGAACTAGTTCGCGCGAACTTCGACTGTTCGCGTCCGCCGCAAGTTCGCGAACGTCGCGCGACGTTCGCCAATAGGCGTTCGCGTCAAAATCGTTCGATCGTTCGACCATTCGACCGCTAAAATCGAAGGATTTTCGTTCGAATCGAACGATCGAAGCATTCGATCGAATGAAATCATTCGATCGAATGGCTTCGATCGTTCGATTCGAACGAAAATCCTTCGATCGAACGATTTCAATCCTTCGATCGTTCGAATCGAACGATTTTCGGATGTTCGAAGTTCGCGAACAGTTCGCGAACTGTTCGCAAATTTTGCCGGTGTTCGCGAACGGCGTTCGCGAACACATCGGCGGCGGTTCGCTACATCCCTACCCCCTGTCCCAGCTGCACCCACTCCACCCCCTGCCAGTCCTTACTTTCTTATGGTGGAGCACAATCTCAGTCTGGCCCGGTGGGCACACGAGGGCCGGGGCTTTTTTTCTTTTTTTCTGGTTGTCCCAATGGCCCACTCCGTCCCTGGAGAGAACATGCTTAACTGAGTAAAGCATTCTTTGTAAGAATACTTTCTGTAAATGGGTTGTAAAAAGCTATTTTATATATAACTTCCAAGCATAACATTAATAACATATTTTTAATGATTATATAGCTATTTGTAAATTAAATTGCTATGAAAATCAGTTCTTTTGGTATTCTCTGGGCTGCTAGCTGGCTGATATGTACCAAACATTGTTGCAGTATCCAGCTCCTATCTATCATAACTTTTTTCCCCGGAATGTTCAGCAATTAAGATCAAATGAGTGTGCAAGGCATTGTGGTAAACTGCACTGCACTGGCAGGAGAAGAGCTCAATGCAATCTTTTTCAGTGGTGCGTGTAATCAGAACCGCCAGTGCAGAAAATAGACATACCATATTCCCAATTACAAATTAACATATATTGGGAAGCTGCTTTGATTTCAGTTTATTTTAAATTGATATTTGATTTAACACAACCACATAAATATTATAAATATAATTAAACATAGTTCAACCAGCTTTATGCTCCTGTACATGATTTTGTCCAAGGCAGAGGTAGACCTTTCTTAAAAAGAGACAAAATGGGAACAAAATACAATTTTGGAATTGATGGCATACTGTATATCACATATAATCATGCTTTATGTTGCTGAAAATGCATGTTATTTGGAAAATGTCATGATAAGCTAATAATAATATATATTTAAGCATGCTACTGCCTTGACAAATGCAAATGACATGACAAATACAATGTTAATCATTGTAATCTTTTTTTTTACAGTGAAGTTGGCTTTTGCCATCTAAATCTTATATCCAACTGATTAGTTCCATTTAATCATATGGCATATGCTGTAGCTGGAAATCCAGATCCCACTCATTCCTAGTAAAATGGCTGAACGGTCCATTATTTTGCTGTTTTCACTGATGGGTAACTTGCCAGAAGCTTGGATCTGCGAGAAACAAACATATCATACATTGAAATTGTGTACCAATTTCTACATAGTAAGTGAAAAAAAATGTAAAGTTACATTTTTATTTATTTGATAATTTTACCATTTCTTAAAAGGAGTATGGCACATTTGTATCTGTCTATGTATCCAGTGTTGATCCATATTCAGTTGTTTTCAGATAGTTCATCAGAAATAAATACTTTTTTCAATGAATTTCTATTTTTCATTTATAACTGTTTTTGTAATACTGAAGGTTAAAATTTAATTATTCACATTCTCAAGTCTTTCTGAAGCAGCTCTGGGAAGGGGGATCACCGACTGTTCTTAATTGATAAATTAGTTGATACGTTTCTTATCTTTGTTCCTGCTGAGCAGAATCTCTGGGTTTCATTAAAGGCATGTTAAAGAATATTACAATAGTCTAATATTCTACAAATACTGCTGAGAAATGTATCAACTTTAAATGTATACATTATCTGCCTTGCGCGATGACATCATGGAGCCACAATATTGTTGCATTGCACCAGACCACGTTAAAGTCCGTGCACTAGTGTTGCACTAGTTAGTCTTCAGATCACGGGCGGGATTGGGTTGAGTGGTTCCTTCTGCTCTCCCTGCCCATGACCTAAGACTTCTGCCTTCCAGCTCCTACATTTATAGATTTGCACCTTACCCGCTCTGCCCCTTTCGTGATGTCAATGCGGGATGGGCTGAGTGAGGGTTGGTTAAGGGCGTGTTAGGGTTGAGTGCAGGTCCAGAAAATCTGTTCACTACCATGTGCGTCTGGCACACACACCAGAAACTTGCGGCACTCGCTGTGAACATAGTATGTTCCCAACACCCCACAAGACCACTAGGTATCGTAACAAATGGAAGGCGAACAACCCCTTAAATGAGCATTTGCATTTAAAATGAAAAGTACTTTCTATGCATGGTGCTTGAAAACAATGCATTTCATGATAAAACATGAAAAATGTGTTTTATTTGGCTGAAAATAGTAACCTGACATTGCTTAAACGCACACATACGTGTATCTAAATCAAGATTTAGAGAAACCACGATTTAGAGAATGTAAATTAACTGTGCACCGCATATAAAATCTACCCGCAAAGGCCTCTGCATCATGCAGCAGTCTGAGAACATGCCTGGAATCCACTAAGCTGACTGTCTAGACCGATTGGTACATGTATAGTTTTTATCAGATATATTCTAATAGTGGCATAGAACTATTCATATTGTATAAAGCGCCCTGACTAGCAATTTGTAACATTGACTCGTTCCAAGTCATCCTTTTAAATTTCCCAACAGCCTCTGACATTGCCAATAACCTTGTCTTCCTAGATAGTCTGCATTCTATTGGCCTCCGTGCCACTGCTCTTTCTAGGTTTAACTCT
This sequence comes from Xenopus petersii, assembly GCA_038501925.1. Lineage (NCBI taxonomy): Eukaryota > Metazoa > Chordata > Amphibia > Anura > Pipidae > Xenopus > Xenopus petersii. The sequence continues at coordinate 69,198,157 of CM076680.1, read as the reverse complement.
TAGCTGTCTGATCATTGTTATACATGTCTTTTATCTCATCTTTGTTTTTGTCAGAATGCCTTGAGGTTTTGTCTGAGATCACCAGTCTGAGACTGCACTGGCTCATAATCATTGAGACAAGTGTGAGACGTGATTGCAAATCTTGTGTTGCTCTACTTGGAACACAGGTAATTATTATTGTACAGTATAATTGATATAACACCCTCTATGGGTCAGATGTATCAAAGGCTGGGAAAAAAGCCTTTATTTGTAACATTTTATTACCAGTGAAAAAAAAATCAAATAGTCAGGATAGTTTTTCTATATGTATAACGCTGAGTAAAAAGTTGTGAAAAAGACATAAAAGGAACAGGAAAGAGATTCCGAACTTTGCTATAGCAAAACATTTGTGAATCTGCAGAAAAGTCTTGAAAGGTTTTTAGAACTTCAGGAAATATGTTTTAAATGTGAAAAAAAATACAAAAAGTGCAACCCCCCCCCCTCAAATGTTACATGGAAAACAATTTGACTTTGGAAAAGTTTGCCTCTCTGGAAATGTCCTCCAATCCAATAAAATATTTTTCATATCTTTTCACCCAGGAAAAAAATAATAGGAAAGAATGATAAAAGCAGGGAAATTACCAGACAATTCCTTTTTTTTTTCAGTGCTCATAAAATGCAAAATATGGATTTGTTTTTTCTAACCTTCATCAAGATTGATTGTATCAAATGTATTTTGTATTTGATTTCTTTTCTGTGTTTTACAGGGAGAGGCAATCTAATACATTTTGTTTGTGGTTATTTCATATAACTGGGATGTTGTTTGGAAGTTAGAATGGGGGAGCTTATATATTGGTTACCCTTATTGTCAAATCTGTCTTTAACACATGTCTCTCTATTCTTTTTAGCTAAGACACTTAAATATATTTAAACTCTTCTCTTCAATTTTGATTTGTTTCAAACCATACGATTTTAAGCTCCGAGGACAATTCGATTTTCCCCTCTAATTCTTTAGCCCCAGCAAATCGATTTGCTGCCTCCTGTTCAATTGTTTTAAATCCTGTGTAACTTTCTAATTCTATGTACAGTAAGTATATCAAGATGATATTATGACAAATGTGTAATGTAACAAATTAGTACAGTTAGTAACATATTAGTTAGCAACTAATTCATAGTACAAATAATATAAGATTCTTATTTTAAGTATAATAATTTCTTCTGACACCAAATTATTAATTGCCTAGATGAATAATCTGATATACACCCTGCACACACACACATACAGACAGACTACTATTGGGAAATGTAAAAACCCTAGAAATGTAACAGCAAAAGCGAGCAATAGTCAACTATGGGATGAGCCAGATATATTATTGCCAGGTGAGACTCCCTAAATCCAGCAGCAAGTGGTTCCTTAGCAACATCAGCCTGACAAGAGAAAATTTTGTTAGCAATGTATTTCAGTGAATAAATGGCTACTGTAAATTGATGTAAGGCACTTGACTTTAACCAGTCTTATTTAGAGAAAAGCAAGCTGTCCCTACTTGACGAACCGGCAGGATTTTGAGGTTTTACAGAGTCAAACCTATTATTTCTGCTGCTAAAATGAGTCATTGCCTTTGGATGCCTGAATTGTCCCCATCTGACAGAATTCATTTTGTGTTTTATCATGCCGCAATAAATTGTCTTCATTACAACAATCTGTAAAATTGAGAATGGCTTCCCTCCTGCCAAGAAAATGCTCAAATGGAATGATTAAATAGGAAAGGAAAGGTACATTGCAAGTGTCCTAAACTGCTCCCTGAAATGATTAAAAGTTTTCTCCAATTAAAAGGGCGGTACGTACCTGCAATAGTCTGATATATCCTGGAGTTATCCTTCTGAAAAACAGAACCATGATCACTGAAACTTCTTAGCCAAGCTGTGAGGGTTTCATAAAAGTAGAAAGAAAATATTGTTTTTATCAGCTATACCTTAGAATGGTAAAATCTAACAAGACAATGCAGAACACAGTGTTGACTAGCAAGTATTTCTAGTACTGCTGACCTTCACCTAGCCTGCGCCTAAGCCCTTTGTGTCTCAGTGCCTCACTAATATATAAAGCATATGCTGAACCAAATTGCATAAGCTGTCACATGTTATCAATAAGAGTGGATTACATGCTGGCAGGACACTTCAAATATTATGCCTAGGGCAAAACTGCCCATGATATTTTAGAACTGCTTTACATAGCAAAGAAGCAAAGGAAATAAAAAGTTGGAATATTTTATTCACTCAGTTGCAGAAAGTATTTCTTTATCATTATACCCTACTCTTCCTCGGTTCCCAGCATTTGTCAGTCACAAATGGGAATGCTTATAGTGTACTCCAAAGTTTCTGCTCTTTGCATTTTTATCTCCAATATTTTTTACTTTCCTTAAAAATGTGATTGCTTATGTTCTGCTTCATAAGGAATACTTGATGAGATTGGTTTTACTGTCTGCACATATGATCACAATAAAAAAAACTTTATTTTACTGGCCTGCCATGATTCTCATTCAGTACTTGCTCTGTCATATTACAGAGTATGTGCTTCCTATGCTGTCGGCTCTGTACAATTAACCTGAGCTCTCTCTTATATACTGGTGATATTCCAGTACCCAACAACCATCTGGAAGTTTACAGAATAAACTTTTTGCTCATTTAGATACCTGTAAACTAGTCACTTCATTACCACTGATGACTGTCTGTTTCTAAAAGGTATGTTCTATTCCAATATGGTCTTCTTTACATGAATTTGTGCAGCATATATACAGGATATATATATATATATATATATATATATATATATATATATATATATATATATATATATATATATATATATATATATATATATATGTCTATATATACGCACCAGAATTATTATGCACATGTCATCAAATAATATATATAAAAACTGAGCAGGGAAACCAGATTATATTATAGGGAATGGGTCATCCACTTTAGAAAAAACAGGTTGAGGTTGTTTTCCCTAGCAAAAGAGGTACAGTACATTGAATATGATCAACATATAGAAATGTATATGTCATTAATGTTAATTTAAATTACAGAGGGAACAGTCTGAGGAATACAGTATGCTCAACTCCATGATGCTGAACTGACAGCTGGACAACTGAAAAGTTTACAGGCTGAACATCATTTTTCAACATATACAGTATATATATATATATATATATATATATATATATATATATATATATATTATAAACAATAAAAACTGGAGCTCTCAATTATAATTAAGTGAAGTTATTTAGTGGTGGTTATCAATGTTCCGGTCCCAGCAAGAGGACATTTCTCAAGACATCCCAAAATTCTCTTGCTTGGATCTACAGTTTGGTCATTTCCCTATGGGACCAGACTGTAAATTATATCCTTATAAATGGCGTGTTCTGACGTCAGAGCGCGCCGTTTATACAGGGGTCCTTGGCTATCGAATTTGACGCATCACGTCCAAATTTGATGCCGCACGTCCGAACTTGACGCTGCCACATTCAAATTGAATGCTGGCGCGCCTGATTTGGATGCCTGCGACCAGAATTGGACGCCAACACAGTCACCCCTCAACCCCCCAACATTTCACACAAAATGTAGATTATAATGCATAATATACCTCTGACTGAAATTTATAAAGAGTTTTTTTTAACACAATCACTTCATTTCAGGTGCTCAAAAGTAATTGGACAATTGAGTCAAAGGCTATTTCATGGGCAGGTGTGGGCAATTCCTTTGTTATGTCATTATCAATGAAGCAGATAAAACCGTGGAGTTGATTTGTGGGGGGGGGGTGCTTGTATGTGGAAGATTTTGCTGTGAACAGACAACATGTGGTCAAAGGAGCTCTCCATGCATGTGAAACAAGCCATCCTTAAGCTGCAAAAACAGAAAAAAACATGCGAGAAATTGCTACAATATCAGGAGTGGCAAAATCTACAGTTTGGTACATCCTGAGAAAGAAAGAAAGCACTGGTGAAGTCAGCAACTTAAAAAGACCTGGACATTCACAGAAGACAACAGTGGTGGATGATTGCAGAATCATTTCAACAGCCAAACAATTCAACACCCTCCAGGAGGTAGGTGTATCGATATCCAAGTCTACCATAAAGAGAAGACTGCATGAAAGTAAATAAAGAGGTTGCATTGCAAGGTGCAAGCCACCCATAACATCAAGAATAAAAAGGCTAGATTGGACTTTGCTAAAAAAAAAAAAAAAAAACATCTAAAAAAGCCAGCACAGTTCTGGAAACAAAACAGCAACAAAACCTGAAGGAAAGTGGGCTCCAACATCCGCACTAGAAGAATCTCCTTAATATAAGGGCGCTCACTAGTTGTGTAAATAAGTCCCTTGACAGTGAGATCCAGCTTAATAAAACATATGCCAAGATGTATTCAGTTCCATCATTTTTGTTTTCATCTGGGAAGTGTATATTGGGTGTAATAATGATTGATTTTTAAACTGCAGTACAAATTACTGAACAAAACAGAAACATGTCCATCAGAAGTCAAATACTTAACAATACAGTTATCTCTAGCTGCAGAACTGTATTATGCTTTAGGGCTATTCCACACGGGGAGATAGCGACGCGTTTGCGGTCGCGGCGACAAAGCGCCGCGACAGTCGCCGCGACCGGCGCAGGCGACAGTTTTGTATGGGCGCCTATGTAAAAACGCCTGTGCTAACCACACGAGGCGATGCGCTTTTCAACAGTCGCCTGAAAAAGCCTGGCGAGGCATTTTCAGGCGACTGTTGAAAAGCGCATCGCCTCGTGTGGTTAGCACAGGCGTTTTTACATAGGCGCCCATACAAAACTGTCACCTGCGCCGGTCGCGGCGACTGTCGCGGCGCTTTGTCGCCGCGACCGCAAACGCGTCGCTATCTCCCCGTGTGGACTAGCCCTTAAACTATAATACAAATAGCTTCAAAATGGAAGACACCAAAGCCTTTCCCATATGAGTGATTTAATTTTTTATTACACATTAATGGCCAAAAGGTCTATACAACCTGAACAACAGGCAGAATCAGAGACTAAAAGGCTCATTATTTTCATACTCCAGCTCTCTGTTAAGCCCATCAGTGAGCTCTTCCAATGTCTTCATTTTACATCAGTCTGTGTGATAAAGATCAAAGTGAAGGCAAGAGCCTGTGGAGCAGCTGAACTACAGCCAAAAGGTTATCAGCATGTTATCATTGGTTGATACTGGGTTGGACAGAGCAGCTCTGTTTCCAAGCTAGTACCTTATGCTTAATAATAGAAAGCAGATATTTTCTCTAAAACTACCATCACCTAGTGACCCCACTACTATACACCATAAACAAATTAGAGTGTTTTGCATATTAATGACTTTGCAACCTTTGTTTTCATTTATTAGTGTGTTGAGTAACATCCTTCTGTACAAATAATTCTAACAGAGGTTTTAGTCTGGGAGACAGAAATTGCCAACAAATGTTCAAGCATTTTCTTGTTTTTCACTTTATTTATTAAAAAACATGTTACACTTTAGGAAATGGAACATTTCTGTCACTTTTCCAGAAGTCATTTTAGATCAATTTTAATATTTTATGTGCAATAACAAAGGAAAATTTTTACCTTTCACAGTTTACATTGGTAAGTATTTGAATAACTTTCTACAACAGTAGAAAGTATAATATGCAGACCATTTCCAATGAAAGCATAAGGACATTGCATTATGGAATTGGGGTTAAATAGTGAGTCTTTGCAGAATTCACAATTTGCTGTATTGGTAGCACTTGTTAGCTGTGCCTTTAATAAAAAAATAGATCTTACTGCTTGTTGGCAAGAATATCTTCATTGGTCTGTATCATGTGCGATGAGTATAATCAAAATAAAAAAGAGTAAAGTCATAGATGTTCAGAAGGTAAAGCACAGAAATTCAGTATTTTAAATGTTTCTGATCTGTAACTTTCTGAATATATTTACATTGGTAGGACTAGCAAAATCCTTAAAAATCTAGTTGCACTTTAAAGTTAATAAGTGTTTTCAGTTGCAGGTTTTGGGAAACTACAAGTGCAACAGAGAAATGGGTGGTTGGAGTTAATGCTAAGAATTTTAATATTTAACTTTTTATACCATGTCTTATTAGTTTATTTGAAGGAGAGCAATCCGAAAACAGAGCCGTGAGCGCACATAGGCAATCTGCCTGCCAGGTGTGACCGCTAAATCCGCTCTGGCCGCGGCAAGCAACAATCCAAGGAATAGGGGTTGCGGACACCACCAATTAACATCACCACGTGCGAACCAAGGTCATATAAAACAAATCCAGCTTTATTAAACAAATTAAAAATAGCGGGCAGGGGAAACAGGCTTGACGCGTTTCGTGACGACAAGGTCACTTCATCAGAAGCATGAATGCCCCCTGCTGGATCCTCACTGAAATAACATTCACAATTAAGAACATTGAAAACATATGTTAAAAGTCACGTAACGAGTGTACACTGTATTTAAATAATAGTAGAAAAGTATCAAAAATCTGGAAAATATAATATATATGAATATTAAGTGAGGGTGTACTAGCAGCACCTATCATATAGAGTCAAAAAACTGGAATATTAAATATGTTCAGACATTATATCAGCAGGAAAATTATTCAAAAAATCTCTAACCAATAGACAGGAACACACAACAGGCACGCAATCCGCTGTGAATGTGTAAGGGCCCGAAGGCGCAGTAATAGTGTAGACCAAAGAGGAGACCAAACCAAGTTCGAGGTACAAGAGGGTTTATCAAACGAATCGTCAAGGTACAGGCAAAAGATCAGACCAGGCAGCAGACAACAGGAATCGTAATAACAGGCAAGAGTCGGTACACAATAGTCAAAAGCAGTATATCACACCCAGGAACTGACGAACAGGAACCTATAGTTGGGCAGGGACTGGAAGGGGAGAGAGGTTTAAATAGTCTCTGAGTTTGGCGCCAAAATTGACGCACTGGCGTCAGACGCCGACGTGCTTGCGTCAGACGCAGACGCCTGCGTCCCCACGCTGACGTCCTGACGCCGACGCCCATTCTGACGCCGACGTCCACTCCGTCGCCGGCGGCCAATCCGGGAGCAGGAAGACGATGACACCATGGAGCTGCGCCCATCAGGAACCATGCGGTGAGACAGGAGGTCGCCATCTTGGACGCCATCTTGGGAAGGTGAGTTGGAATCCATTACAGTACCCCCCTCCTTAGGGGGGGCCTCAGGACCACCGAGACTAGGAGAAGAAGGAAAAAGTCTATGGAACTTACGGACCAAGGCATGTGCATGGACGTCCGAGTTCCTCACCCAGGAACACTCCTCTGGACCGAACCCTTTCCACTCGATGAGGTACTGAAGAGTACCCCTGGAAAAACGAGAGTCCAAAATCCTCTTGACTTCGAATTCCTGGTGACCATCAACCAGGACAGGAGCTGGGGAAGAAGAAGAAGGACAAGACACAGCAGGCTTAAGCAATGAGACATGAAAGACATTTGGAATCCACATCTCCGGAGGAAGTTGAAGGCGGACCGCCACAGGGTTGATGACTTCGACGACAGGATAAGGACCGATGAACTTAGGACCAAGTTTGGGAGTGGGAATTTTCAGACGAATATTACGAGTAGAAAGAAAAACTTTGTCACCAGGAGTATATGGAGGGGCAGGAACTCTTCTCTTATCGGCAAACCTCTTCTGAGCCAGGGAACTCTTCTCCAAATTAGTGGCAGTGGCCTCCCAGATAGCCGACATGTGAGCAGCTTGGTCGTTGGCCGCAGGAACGTTGGTAAGAAGAAGATCTTGAGGAAAGGCCAACGGGTTCCGACCATAAACACAGAAGAAGGGAGACTTTAGGGAAGAGGAATGCAGCGCATTATTGTGAGCGAACTCAGCCCAAGGAAGAAGATCCGACCAATCGTCCTGGCACAGAGACACATGGCAGCGCAGAAACTGCTCCAAAGCCTGGTTGACCCGTTCAGCAGCACCATTGGATTGTGGGTGGTAAGCAGAAGAAAATTGGAGAGAAATATTAAGGGCCTTGCAAAGCGACCTCCAGAACTTGGATATAAATTGATAACCCCGATCAGAAACAATCTCAGCAGGAAAACCATGAAGACGAAAAATATGTTTAATAAAAAGTTCAGAAAGTTCAGGGGCAGAAGGCAATTTCCGAAGTGGAGTAAAATGGGCCATCTTACTAAATCTGTCGATCACCACCCAGATCACAGTGTGGCCGGAGGATAAGGGCAGATCGACAATGAAATCCATTGCCACATGAGTCCAAGGGCAAGAAGGGATGGGCAACGGCAGGAGAAGACCTTTGGGAGAAGAATGACTAGCTTTGGAGACAGCACAGATAGCACAGGAAGAAATAAAGTCTTTCACGTCCTTTCTCATCGATGGCCACCACACCAAACGTGACAGGAGTTCAGTGGTCTTCTCAATCCCCGGGTGACCAGCTTGTTTGGAATTGTGGGCTTGAGATAGGATGGCCTGGCGACACTCAGGTGGAACAAAAGCAACCCCCAAGGGAATGTTATCAGGAGCAGAGGCCTGGGCAGAAAGAAGTTCAGAAGCCAAGGAGGGAAACAAGGCAGCAACAATCTTGGAAGGAGGCACTATAGGTTCGGGATCTTCAGAACAGGGAATCTCAGGAACAAAGCTCCTGGACAGTGCATCAGCCTTTCTATTCCTTGAGCCAGGACGAAAGGTGATGATAAAATTAAAACGGGAGAAGAATAAAGACCATCTGGCTTGACGAGGATTTAAACGTTTCAGGGACTGGATAAATTCAAGGTTCTTGTGGTCAGTAAAGATGGTCACAGGAATAGAAGATCCCTCAAGTAGATGCCTCCACTCCTCCAGAGCCAATTTGACCGCAAGCAGTTCACGATTCCCAACGTCGTAATTCTGTTCGGGAGAAGAGAATTTTTTGGAGAAGAATGCACACGGATGTAACTTCCCATCTGAGGAAGACCTTTGAGATAAAACGGCTCCAGCTCCCACATCAGAGGCGTCCACTTCAAGGAAAAAGGGCAGAAGAGGTTCGGGGTGTCTCAGAATTGGTGCAGAAGAAAAGGCCTCTTTCAAAGTTTCAAAAGCTTCCACAGCTAGAGGGGGCCAGTGCTGAGGTTTGCCCCCTTTGCGGATGAGAGCAAGAATAGGAGAAATCTTGGAAGAAAAGCCTCTAATGAACTGCCTATAATAATTGGCAAAGCCAATAAACCTCTGAATAGCCTTGACGCTGGTGGGTAGAGGCCAATCCAGAATTGCAGAAACCTTGGCTGGATCCATCTTGAACCCCTGCTGTGAGATTATGTACCCAAGGAAAGGAATGGAAGGCACCTCGAAAGAACACTTCTCCAACTTGGCGAAGAGATTATTCTTTCTAAGACGAAGAAGAACTTCCTTCACCTGACAACGGTGTTCCTGAAGATCTTTGGAGAAAATGAGGATATCATCCAGGTAAACGACTACACATTGCCCCAACAAATCTCTGAAAACGTCATTTACAAACTCCTGGAAGACCGCAGGGGCATTACATAGACCAAATGGCATTACAAGGTACTCATAATGCCCGTCACGAGTATTGAAAGCGGTCTTCCATTCATCGCCCTCTCGGATCCAAATGAGGTTGTAGGCGCCCCGAAGATCAAGTTTGGTGAAGAGATTAGCTCCTTTCAATTGATCGAAAAGTTCAGAGATTAAGGGGAGAGGGTAACGGTTTTTGATAGTGATTTTATTCAGTCCTCTGTAGTCGATGCAGGGCCGCAGACTGCCATCCTTCTTTTCGACAAAGAAAAAACCTGCTCCAGCAGGAGACGATGAGGGACGAATGAACCCTCTCTGGAGATTCTCCTGAATGTAGGTCTTCATGGCAGCTGTTTCAGAAGGAGACAGAGGATAGGTGCGGCCACGAGGAGGCATGGAACCAGGCAAGAGTTCAACGGGGCAGTCGTAGGGTCGATGGGGAGGAAGAGTCTCAGCGGAGCCCTTATCGAAGACATCCGAAAAGGATTGATATACGACTGGAAGAGAGGGCTTAGAAGACACAGAGGAAACTTTGACGATGGGCACAGCAGGTAAACAGTTCTGTTGGCAATGCGGACCCCAACGGGCAATTTGTGAAGAAGACCAATCAATAACTGGGTTATGGGTGCATAACCATGGAAGACCCAGAACAATAGGAGTAGAAGGGCAATCAATAAGAAGAAAGGACAGTCTCTCCAAATGCAGGGTGCCCACTTTGAGTGAAAGTTCCGAGGTGGTCTGTGAAATGATGGCAGAAGACTGAGGACGATCATCAATAGCCAAAGCTCGCAGAGGAATAGCCAGAGGAAGAAGAGGAACAGCATGTCGGCTGGCAAAAGTCTTGTCCATGAAATTCCCGGCAGCACCAGAATCTACGAAGGCTTGGACCGAGATCCTCCGGGAGCCAAACTGGATCTGTGCCGGAAGTAGAAAACGATGACCAGACGGTCGGGGAGAAGGACAAACTCCACCCAGGTAAGTCTCCCCAAACTTACCGAGGTATTGGCGTTTTCCTGGCTTCACAGGACACTCGAGGACGGAGTGAGCTTTGCCCCCACAGTAGAGACATAATCCCGCCGCCTTTCTCCAGTTCTTCTCCTGTTCGGAAGGACGAGCCCGTCCAAACTGCATCGATTCCTCAGCAGATGTGGGAGAGGAAGAAGCAGAAGCCGTAGGAGGTGGAGAGGGCGAGGAGTAAGCAGGATTGTTGAGCAGGGGTCTCTGGAAGCGGGGGGCCAGGATAGGCTGGAAACGAGGGTTCTTCTTAGAATACTCACGGTCAAGCTCGACCTGGAACTCCCTCTGGCGAGTATCAATCTTCACGGCCAAGGTGACCAACTCTTCCCAGCGGGGAGGAATTTCCCGGGACACGAGGTCGTTCTTAATTCTTATAGCTAGGCCGTTATAGAAGGCAGCATGGTAACCGTCATTGTTCCACGACGTCTCCGCTACCAGGGTGCGAAACTCAATGGCATACTCCGGAACCGAGCGGGAGCCTTGCTGGAGCTGGAACAACCGAGCCGAAGAAGCTATGGCTCGTCCAGGAGCATCAAACACCGTCCGGAACTCATGGAGAAAGGCACAGGCATTATCGATCAGAGGATCCTTCTTTTCCCAAAAGGGTGATGCCCATTCTAGGGCCTTTCCCTGCAGACGGGAGATAACATAACCCACTTTGGCTCGCTCCGAGACAAACTGACCTGGCAGCAGGGCAAACTGGATCTCACATTGGATAATGAACCCTCTGCAAGCGTCAGGATCACCATTGTAGAGAGGAGGTGCGGGGATGCGAGTCTCGGAGACTTGGAGCGGGGTTGCAGGTACAGCGACTGGTGCCACGGGAGACAAGGTAGACACTTTCTCCAGGACTGCGTCAATGGCCTGACCAAGGTGAGACTGGAGTACTTCATAAGAGTCAACTCGGGAAGCCAAAGCTCGAATGGTTTCACCAACATCAGGCGAAGCATGAGTCTCCTCCAAAGGGTCCATGGCCCAACTATACTGTAAGGGCCCGAAGGCGCAGTAATAGTGTAGACCAAAGAGGAGACCAAACCAAGTTCGAGGTACAAGAGGGTTTATCAAACGAATCGTCAAGGTACAGGCAAAAGATCAGACCAGGCAGCAGACAACAGGAATCGTAATAACAGGCAAGAGTCGGTACACAATAGTCAAAAGCAGTATATCACACCCAGGAACTGACGAACAGGAACCTATAGTTGGGCAGGGACTGGAAGGGGAGAGAGGTTTAAATAGTCTCTGAGTTTGGCGCCAAAATTGACGCACTGGCGTCAGACGCCGACGTGCTTGCGTCAGACGCAGACGCCAGCGTCCCCACGCTGACGTCCTGACGCCGACGCCCATTCTGACGCCGACGTCCACTCCGTCGCCGGCGGCCAATCCGGGAGCAGGAAGACGATGACACCATGGAGTTGCGCCCATCAGGAACCATGCGGTGAGACAGGAGGTCGCCATCTTGGACGCCATCTTAGGAAGGTGAGTTGGAATCCATTACAGAATGATACATGCGGAAAAAATGTAAAATGCATACAAGAAATATATAATACATGGCGAAAATGATGAGAAAAGGAAAAATATAAAAAAATATATGAAAAAAATATATATATATCTGAAAAAATAATACAGAAAAATTAAGAAAAATACGAAAAAAAAATATATATTAAATAAGGAAAAGGAAAAATATAATAAATCAAAATAATAAACGAAATTAACGATCAATGAAACATGTCAATTCCCATTCTCTGTTCAACCCGTGTGGCGTCACCGTATTTAACTTATAAATCCAGTAGGCTTCTTTCCTTAGGAGAGAAATGTCAATATCAACCTTGCATATATCTGCTACAACTCTGTCAATCACCTGAACTGTAATACATACTTTACTATCATGTCTTTCAATCAAGTGTTTAGAGACCGCAGATTGTAATCACCGCGTGTAACACTACCCAGATGTTCGTATACACGCTTCCTGAGGGGACGAATGGTCTTACCTACGTACTGTAGTCCACAATTACAAGTAATAAGATATACAATATTACAAGAGCCACAATTAGCATAAAAATTGATATAAGTTCTCCGATCTAATCTCCCCCTAAAAGTTTTCGAAGGTTTCATATACCGGCATGTGCCACAACGACTAACTCCACACCTATAACATCCTTTAACGGTTAGCCAGTGTGTGGGTCTAGATGTATCCGACTCAGAGAAAAGGCTGGGTGACAGGATCGATCCCAAACAGGGGCCCCTTTTGAAGGCGAAATTGGGTTGTGAAGGCAGAACATCTCTCAATCTAGGATCCTGACCCAAAACATTCCAATATTTTTGTACAATGCCCCATAATCGTGCACTATTACAGGAATATGAAGTAATGATTCTAGGACACTCATTATGGGTAGATTCATGACGCTTAAAATTCCTGTTGGAACCAGCCTGCAAACTCTTTTTACTTTGGGAAGCCAATAGGTCACTTCGACTGGTACCAACCGCCCTGTCATAGGCCAGTTTAACACCCCAGAAATTATAGCCCCGTTGTATGAACCTATCCCATAAAAGCATGGCTTGTTCATTAAATGAGTCCCAGGTAGTACAAATCCTGCGTAAACGCAGGAACTGACCTACTGGGACACCACGCAACACACTTGTAGGGTGACAGCTGGCAGCATGTAATAAAGTATTGTGGGTTATCGGTTTGCGATACAAATCAGTAAGTATTACATCGCCTTCAACATAAAACTTGATATCTAGAAAAGACATGGTAACAGAATTACACTCACTAGTGAATGAAATGCCCCAATTAGAATTGTTACAATACCTAACAAAGTCACTCACGGATGTCTCATCTCCCCTCCATATCAGGATCAGGTCATCGATACATCTGAAAAAAGAAATGATGTGGGAACCGAATGGATTCTGTTCTCCATAGATGAAACATCGCTCCCAAAATCCCATAAACAAATTCGCATATGAGGGAGCGAATCGCGCCCCCATAGCCGCTCCTCTCCTTTGAAGAAAATAAGAACCATTAAACATAAAGTAATTTGAGGTAAGAAGATATTGTAATGCTCGTAACAAAAAATCATTCTGTACCTCTGGGTACAATTTCAAATGCAACAACCAAAACCGAATGGCCGATAACCCACGTGTGTGTTCAATTAAGGAGTAGAGGGAGGTGACATCCATGGTGACCCACAAATACAAGGGGTCCCATTGTATCTGCTGAATTTTATTGATACAATCTGCACTATCCCGGAGAAAGCTCGGTAAAACAAGGACCATAGGTAAAAGAAGGCAATCAACATATTCAGATAAATGTTCATTCAGAGCCTATACCGGAAACAATGGGTCTACCCTGTACATTCGTGAGTGACTTATGAACCTTTGGTAACCAGTGAAAAATAGGTATACGGGGAGAGGTACAATTAAGATAATCAAATTCCTTATCAGTTAATATACAATCATACTTGGCTCCCTCCAGTAAATGATGTAGAATAGTCATAAACTCACTTGTCGGATCTCTATCCAAAGGCTCATAAGTATCCCTATCTCCAAGTTGCCTGTAGGCCTCACTTTTGTAGTATTCCGCATCTAGAACCACTACTGAGCCTCCCTTGTCCGCATTCTTAACTACAATTGTTTTGTTTTGCCTGATTAGTTTACCCTTGTATTTGGGAGAAGAAGGTGTTTTATGAGTAAAATCTTGGAATACTGATAGTTTTGGAACATTGCTGCTCTAGGGTCATGCATCTGAGAGAGCTGGAGTTAAGTGTTTCATTTAAATACTAAGGGTATGTCAAATAGAAGGTAGTTTAAAAGTTCTACAGACCAAAATCCAAGAGATATTTGGAATAGAATGTCACAGTTACATAACAGAAATATGTCAGTGTCTATTATTTTGCAGAACTGTCTGTATTATTTATGCTAACTTGAATGAAGATAAAAATAGTAGAGATTGGGAAGGGGAAATTGACAATAGCAAACCAAGCAGCTAGGAGAAAGGTGAGTGAGGGCATAGAAATTCTCTGCAGATATGCTGATGTTTCAGTAAGAAAGGAAAGAAAGTAATATAAAAGCACAGCTGGACCTATAGGCTAGCTATCTGGCAATGCTTGAATGGTTGCTACAGAAATGAAGCAAGTGCAGATACAATTTGTAATATTTATTTTCTGCAGGTTTACTGGGCACAACAACCCAATGAAGAAATATTTTTAATATTTATTTGCTACAGGTTTACTGGGTAGAACAACACAATGAAAGAGCATAAATGTTATAAGGCAGAGAAATAAGCAAAGTCCTTGCTCCACAGTTAAGGACCCCAGATGGATTCTAGAGTAGGTGGATAAATTGGTGCAAGATACCCATATTTGGGGTAGATCTTTATATGTATGGACAGCTTTAGTAAGGAGACATGTTTAAAAGAATGTGATTAACTATACCATCCCAGGCTGGCTGGGGAAAGCAGTGCTAATGAGACATAATGCTATACCCAAAGGACTACATGTAAGGGAAAGGACTGTAAACTTTGCCACTTTTACTAGACTATAAGAGTCTCAGCTTCTGGTTATTATTATTGTTATTTTGAAGTTGCACTATTTATTTTATTGTTCTGCCAGTACTGTTGTTTGTTGCTCACAGTTTTTGTTGCACGATTCTAATTAAAAATAAGGAAGAAGCTTTGACCACACTTGCTATATCAGGGACAGCGGTTCTTTTAGAAAAACGTTAAAGTGGACCTGTCACCCAGACACAAAAAGCTGTATAATAAAAGTCCTTTTCAAATTAAACATGAAATCCAATTTCTATTTTTTATTAAAAAATTCATAGCTGTTGTAAGCTCATTTAAAATCTCAGCTGTCAATCAAATATTATCTGCCACTCCTCTATGCCCTGGGCATAGATGCGGGGCAGACAATTACTTTCACTTTCCATTCAGCACTTCCTAGAAATCGCTGCTCTCCCCACATTCCACTGTTCTCTTAACCATTTAATTGTGTAGCCAGGGCATGGGGATGGACATCAGGCCCCCCATTCTGGTGCACAAACAAGATTCTGAGCTGATGCAAGGCTTGTCTTAATAATAGTGCCCACAAAATGGCTCCTGCCTGCTTGCTATAATTATGAATTCCCAGACTGAAGGAAACAAGATTCAAATAATTTATATAGTGTAATTAAAGTTCATTTTGCTTGACTGATGTGATAAAATAGGATTATGAATAATTTGTTTGGGTGACGGGTCCCCTTTAAGTCCAGGAGCCCATGGTCCAAGGGAAAGAGTGAGACCCCAGGTGCGAGGACCTATTCAATAAGAGGAAAAGTGTGCCAGTTCATTGTGAATTGTTTCAAGACATGTTTTTATAGCAAGATAGAGAGAGTTGTTACTTGAATTTACAGCGTTTGGGACAAATGAAGTCTAACCAAGGACAACATGTTTATGTTTTTAGAATCTGAAGTCCTATGCATATTTGTTTTCACCCCTTGGCAAACAATCCCAAAGAAACACTTTGGACCCCCTTCAGATGGAGCACACCAAAATGCAGTGTCCTAGACATTCTTCAAGTTGTTATAGTGTTTATTTACTTTGTCTAATGAGAGCAGATCAGTGATACTGTTATTGTCTATGCTTGATCCTAATGTAACAGTCTAGCAATCTAGTTAATAGTTTTTATCAAGAGAATATATACACTTATGCTCAGTACAATTTAACCCCCATATCAGTTATACAGTTTATTATGATAATACTGCACATATCACAGAGCAAATTACAAGGCATGGGTCACAAAACGATGAGTGTAGAGGGCAGCTTGTTTCTGGACATTTGAAACACAACCTTGTTGAAAACAAGTGTTTATTAATATTCGTTGGTTTCTGAGAAAAGGACACTGGGCTTTCTGACTGCTCTTTTCCACAAATCTGGTCCTATGGAGCAGTGACTTATATAATATAATATACCCTGTAAAACAAAAACAACACAATTATGAGTTGTGGGGGGTGTAAAAGGCAACCCTTCCCTTTTCTGTTGAACAGTTAGTGACCCACTAATTTCCAGGGTGAGTATCTCTAATGCAGTTATACAGCATATATTTATACTGCTCGTATTTCATGGTCAACAACGGGGTGTGGAGAATCCAGTTGGCTGAACAATCAATGGACTAGTGTGCCATTTTATTTAACCCATATATATTAGGGTGAATTCCCTTATAGAGATTACTATGGCAGCAATAACTTATATTAACATAAATAGTGAGGTTTTCAAGTAGATGTAATTACATTTTTTGTATCATGTATTATAAACTCAAATATAAGATGATATACATAACCAAATATGGTTCTACTGTATTTAATACATTAAAGTCAACCTTAACATGCAAAGCCAATTACATTTAGTTGTAAATAACAATTCATAATAGGTTGTCTTGGTTAGCTAGCATTCTGCCTCTGAAATAGTGTGACCTAGTTTAATGTGGCAGTGAGTAATATATCTCAAAGCATCTAGGGTAAGAAGAAAAAAAAACAATTTGGAAGCTCTCTGGGTCACTTGCTAAATCATCATCATCTTCATCATTTATTTATATAGCGCAGTGCTTTACCTTAGTTAACATACAGGGAATAAATGGTGGATAACAAACCAGGGTTTACATAATAAATCAAAACAAATTCAGTTTTCACTACCTGAACTATGAAAGGGTTAGCAACATTTTGATAATTCATTTTTCTGAGCTACCATTGGTATTATCTTCATTTTGATGGACTGCCACTATAAAGCACTACTACAGCATTGTAGTAATGAAACCAGTTATAGTAACTGTGATAGTGTGCAGAAAATCATGAACAGAAAGAGATACTGTACTGTTGCTATTTCCTTCGATTTGGCGTTATTCTCTTACTTCCATTCTTTTATTTCTCTGGAGACGTTCTAAAGTGAAAACAATAAAAAGCATCAAGGTCAAGTATCATTTACTGTTTGTTCTTGTGAGCAAAAGAAAAAAAGTTGCAACATGGTTAATAGGAAGCCTTGTTAATAAAGGGTTGCAGTGTCTCTCATAGAAGATTGTTATGGACAGAGAGGTGACAGGTAAACATCATAGGGCTCATTTAGTAACATGGGTACTAAATAGGACAAGTGCAGTTGCCAAAAGCAACCAACCTTTTATCAACTCGCTATAGGAGGCTAGAAACTGAAAGCAAACATTTGATTAGTTGCTGTGGGTAACTGCAATGTTTCAATGTAGAACCTCAGCCCTGTGTGTAAACATATGAGTGCCCATCTATGAATCCGCATAAGTAAAAGGCTACCACAATAGAGAATGCAAAGATGCAACTCATTAAGTTACTTGTGTCCCCCACTTCCACATGGTTGCACAATGCATCCATCCTTCCTCTCCATCTAATGAATGGTGTGCAACTGCACCTCTTGATGCCAGGGAACTCTGTACCTAGTGATAGTGCCATGCTTCCAGCAGCTACTCGCATCAATAGGTGCCCCAGACTTGTAGAGTAGATTACATGCTAATTCTGTTTTAAACAGCCACAGAACTGGTGCCAGTGCTGTAAATTATTCCTGACAACCCCACTATAGGTTGTCCTTGTGTCCTGGGCACAGCCATCTTTAATTTTTTCTTACTAAAGTTTCAGGCAGAGGAGCCAGAGAGAAACAAGCAGCAGTGGGAAAGAAGAAAAATGTGTGGTGTTCTGCTTGGTTTGGTAATGCTTTCAATCGAACCATTTATACAGTGCCCTTACAGACAGGTCTGGTGTTAGTGCTTATTGGCCATTTCTGCAGTGATCTTACTGGCAAGTATGGGGTTAATTTAGTGTTTAGTATTTCTTCAAGGATCTTACTGGCATATTTGGGGTTAATGGAGCACTCATTGGTAATTTCTGCAGTGATCTTAATGTCATGAAATGCAGGTGCCACAATATATCATGAAATGATGGAGGGCAATGCCTTCTGGTGTACTTTGTGCTTCTGATGCTGCCATTCCAAAATGGAAAAGGGTGTGTTTTTGTATAATACTCATGGTATTTGGGTATGTGACCACAAAATGGTTGTGGCAAAATGTTTTTCAGCTTGTGTTTCATTAGTCCTGAGAGAAAGAGTTCCTCCCAAATTCTCATTATGCCACTGACTGGCACAACGCTCACTTTGAAAATGCTGGATGCAACTTGCTCCTCGTTTATATCAAAATGCAAGCACAATTGCTTGGAGCAAGGAATTATGGGGAAAGATTTTACATTATGGTAAAAAAAAAAAAACATGGCAATTTGCGTCCAAAAATGCACTTGCTTTTGTCAGTGACCCCTATTATATTATAAACAATGCAAATATACTGCAGTCAATTATTTGGGCTCAGTTGTCAACACTGGGCAGTAACCTTTAGCAGACAAGCTTTTTTTTTTATCCATCTGCAGGTAGAATAATACGGGTAAAATGTGATTTGTTGCTATGGGTTAATGCCAAGGTGCATATTAATAAGAGAGATAAGATAAACTGTGCTTTATACAGTGATTCCCCAGGACTTCACCAGGATAATTCATGATAATCAGGATTCTTTAGTAGAACCAGGGACGCATCAATCCATCATTTTTTAATTCAGCAAAACAACAGAAATGTATGAATTATAATTTGACCTCAAATGTTTTAAACAATTACAATATATCTTATATAAACTAACAGTAGCTGTCTTCAGCTGTTGAGTGTTTGGGGTAGATTGATCAAAGAGTGAAGTTAGAGATCTTCACAGTCCGCAGAGTGAAATACCGCTTCTCTCCATTCATTTCTATGGGATTTTTAAAGGCGTAAGTTCATTCATCATAAATAAGTCTTTAAAAAAACCCATAGAAATGAATGGAGAGAAGCGGTATTTCACTCTGCGGAGATTTCTAACTTCACTCTTTGATAAATCTACCCCAATGAGTGGATCCTGGTGTGGGTACATCTCACCAGCACCCAATATGAAGGTGCAATATGTTGGCTCTCTAAAAACACATGTTAATAATAATTAGTGATGGGTGAATTCATTCGCCAGGCATGGATTCACGGCAAATTTCTGTTGTTTGCGAAACTGCTGCAGAAACTCGCCGTGGAAACGTGACAGATTCTCCATCACTAATAATAATAATACAATTCCAAAATCTTGGATTGCAGGTGCAGTTACCAAATGAGCCCCCCCCCCCGCTATCAATACTACCATTTTAATCAACGTTATGGTCAATGAGAACATAATTTATACTCTGTCTTGCAGAAGGATGGACTATTGCACATAGATCTCTGATAACAAGTGTTCAGTAACTAATTGCAAGAACACGTTAATGAAGCAATTATATTGCTCATTACATCTGACTTAAGCAGTTACACAGCAGTGGCTATATTAGCTCCTAGACATTCAAAAGCAATAAAATTAATCTAAGGAAACCGTGGTCTTTAAAACCAACTGTTAGGTGAGAGCCGAATAGCTTCATTTATCCTGCATTTAACTGCAGATCAATCCGTAGGCCTGCATGCCAGAAGCTGATAACATTGTGTCTTGCACACAGATGATGCCTAACTCCCTGTGTTTTGTTGGCTGAAGTGAGCAATGCAGTGTTTCAGAGAAGATCCATTAACAGGACATGTCCCTAAATTTTCGTCTTTATGTGCTGTTTTGGGGAGAAGCCAAAATGTCCGATGCACATCCAGCACTGAACATCCTGTACTTTCTGACTGGTTCTTTTCCCACATCTCTTGGCAGCAGGCTTTCTTGCTTTAATCTTCTCTAAAGAGTAATGGGTTTAAATCAACAGAGACTGACACAGCATACCACTACCGGCCCTTCAATGCATCCCCCCTCCAGCCGCTAAACCCATCTTTGTGATTGTTTCATTAACTCATTATCTTTATCCTACTACATGCAGATTTTACACACTTTTTGCATACACTGCATTTCATTATTTCGCAAGCCCTTACAGTTCTACACGTTACACTGAAATGGGGTCATGTAATAAAAGTAAGAACATTTGCACCAGGTATTGTAACATAGCTAGTTATTATAGAATACTAGACTATGCAGTAACGCATAGCAGCCAATAAGGTGTTTGCTTTAAAACAGTGAGTAAATATTAAAAAAAATAGTAAAGTTCATCCAGAACATTCACCAAGAGGCATTTCTGACTCGTTTCTATACTGTAGTTTGCTGGTTTGGGCATTATCCTTCTAAAATCAATCACAGCAATGAAGTTACATGAGCTTAAAAGAGAATCTTTCATCATTTATTCTTTGTCATAGTATTACACATCTAACATCTGAATGCTAAAGCATATTTTATTCCATGCATAAACATGATAAATCCTAAAAATCCCAGGCCCAGCTGTTTATCATACACTATTAAAACATCCATTCCCAATATTATTTGGCAGCTTGCATCCCCAAGCTTTACATGCAGCCTTTCCCCTGGCAATAACTGATAACAACAGTTCTACACCTGCCTTGAATTATAAGATGAATGTAACATGCATTCCAGCAGACAGAGCGGAATGTTCTTTGAAGTTGTCCAAAGCATCTTTTAATCTTTCAATATCCTGTAGAAGCAGGAGAGACTTAATATGATGTAAGAGCGGTACATCTGAAGAAGAAAACTCGCCCAGGCAGAATTTCAAGGGTAACTTTAATGGACACAGCGGAATCTGTGTACTCGATCTGGCCTGACTATATGAAAAACAAACACACACATAGAATCAAAACAAGACTATTTCAATAAAAGCTTGGCTAAAAGCTTCTAGATAATAGACATAGAGCTTAAAGGACCACTAACATTAAAAAATGCATTTAAATATAGTATACTGGCAGCCTGCACTATTAAATATAATGTGTTTGCATCAGAAAATCTATTGCAGGATAGAACACAATTAGATTATGGGGGCAAGCTACCAGCTACCAGCTTTGTTTTTAATATGAACAATATAGCATGAATTTTAACTGATCCAGCATCTTCTCCTGTGCTCCAGAACTTAGGATAGGCAAAAGAGGCATGTGCCTAGGGCACAGCAGTGGGGAGGGAACTGGGACCCTAGGCAAGTACCTCTGCTGCCTCTAATTCCGGCCTTGTGCTTTATTCCCTATGTATCATGAATTAAATATGATGCAGTTTCTTATCCTCTATCTTATTCTAAGCAATTTCAAACAAGCACTGAAGAGGATTCTACCATATCTCCCCAGAAATCTCCTCGGAAGCAAGGTCATCAACTACTTGGTGCTCAACTACTATATTGCGCTGCATGCACAAAGAGTGCTTTATAAATAAAATATATACATACATGTATCAAGCCAAATCAAAATCACCATGCTGGTTTTACCATAAACTATGTATCGAAAGGAATGTAATCTAAATATTTTGGAATAAGGTGCACAACTGTAAATAAGAACATCAGAAGCAGGTAAAAGTCTACATTAGTTAAATAAACTGGCTGCTTTAGGGAATCTAAATACCTGCAGTGCACAGAAATGGACTTTGTTAAGCCTACAGTCACTGTTTCCCCATCTGCTTTTTTTCTGATACGTCAATATCAATATTAATAGGCATCTACTGTATTTTGAATAATATTAATATTCAGTCCCCTCTATCACATTATTATTAAGAGGTTCTATCATAACACCTCTTTTCTAAATATGTGCTGCAATGTCAAGTAGAAAAAAATAAATGTTAAAATTGCAAAGTTGCACCTCTATAAAAGAACAATAGAACTGAAAAAAAGGTCAGTTTTGACAGGCCCCATTCAACAGGCCTCAATTGCACATCCAATGTTGTAGAAAGTAGCTTTCAAACAAATAACAGAAAAGTACTACTGTCCTATCTAAATAGAAGCCTAGAGATTGTACAAGAAATTAATGAATGGATATCAAATGCAGCTGGAATGATGTAAAAAGCAAAGGTTTGTTAAATAGATCCCATGTACCCTGCAGCCAACACCTTTAGACTGCAGACATTTTGATACTGTTTTTAAGTGCACTGGATTTTTCCATTTCAGAGGAACCCGCGTGTGTTTGGAAGGGGGTTTCTCCTAACACTGGAGCACCAAATGCCCAATATAGCAGTAAATACTATGGGGAGATAGAGATTGCTTATGATGGCTGTTATTATAATATCATTGTATTTACCCTTCCCACTTTCTGGTGGCATCATATGGTGACCATGTCAAGGTGCTGCTTGACCAGTTAAAAAGAGCTGGCAAAAGAAGAGAGGAGAGGCTCACCATATCATCATGCAGAAATTGTATGGGTGGAGTTGAGAGGCTTTTACTTAATGGAATAGGGCTGCCGACCACATAAAGTGGTGCAACGGCCATATAGTTCTTAAAAAGAGCCTATGAAATGTCAGGGCTGTCCTTTAGTGTGTGCTCCAATGTGTGCTTAAAGGACAAGGAAAGTTAAACTAAAGAAGTAGCCTAGAAATGGTGTACATTATGTTTTGGACTTCTGTACCAGCCTAAGGCAACCACAGCCCTTTAGCAGAGATCTGTGTCTCCAAAGATGCCCCAGTAGCTCCCCATCTTCTTTTCTGCAGATTCACTGCACATGCTCTGTGCTACTGTCACTTACTGAGCTTAGGGACCCACTCACAATATACAGTACACATAGAATATAACTGTCACAATATAAGGCTGATTAGTGATTAATACAGATGATTACTACATGGCAGCACAGAAATCAGTGCAATTAGCATCAGAATTTAATAATCAGCCCTGTCGTATCAGCTTACAGTATATTACAGAGAAACCTAATTTTCTGCTTGATAATTTGCAACGACGCCTAAGCTTAGCTTCTCAACAGCTGCTCAGAGCCCACTGAGCATGTGAGTGTCCAAGATGGTGACCTTCTGTGACAAGTTTGAAATCCTGGATCATTGCTGATATTTAGAAGCTAAAAATTTAGGCTGGTGCACTAAGTTCAGTATTAAAAACATGGCATTTAGCCCTATTCATTTTAGGGTTTTAGTTTTCCTTTAAGCAGCACCAATTCTGATTCCTTCTGGTAGAACATGACATTTCCTTCCTTGGATTCAAAATCTGCCTTTATTTATTTGTGTTGCAAAATGCATGTTGAGGAAGAAGGAAAAATATAGCTGCTAATCTTCAATCAAAACTCGATACTGCCATGTCTCACATCGGTATTGTTTCATAAAATGTTTACAGCAATGCAGCATAGAGAAGAAAGAGAAGTAGCAAAGGAATTGTCAAAATCTGCAGCATTTATATAACGTGAAGATTCAGGGACAGCCCTGCACTATGCATTTGTAAGACATGTCCCTGAATTTTTAAGTGAATTAGTAACCCTAATGTATGTTAAACTAATTTAGACTGCAGGTAAAATAGCTGGAAGCATCTTAGAAAGTTCTTGCAGATATCATTGCAAAAAAGAAAATCTAAGTCACACTTCAGCAATTCCATATTATTTCTTCTCAGCTCCCCTTCATTTCCTTGCTTCGCCACACACAAATAATTACAAGCAAAAATAGAATATCCCAGTGTAGTTTTGTTCTGTTAAATAAGCTCACACATCTACTGTTTCCCATTAGAAGAGGAGTGCCTTAGAGATACAGTATATAATGTTTTACCAATAGATTTAGACATGGTGACCAACAGAGCATTGTGCACACATAGCAAGATCAGATCTTTCTGGATACTTCTTGTTATTCAGATATGTTTACACTAAGGACTTTAAATGCAAGACTTTCTGTTTTGTAATGCAAAAAAGTTCAATCTTTTTAACAGAAATTTTAATCAAATTTTTTCTTTAGTTTTTTTAGGAGTTAATTCTCCTGTTATCCTTTATCTGGTCCACAGCTTGTTTCCAGCTCTTCTTCTATAAATGGATCAGCCCCACCCCAGTTTCCTAGCTTGGTTATCGAGTCTCAGCTTCTGTGTTCTTTCTACACCTTGTTCGTGGCACTTGGATACCGTTACTTGTCTGCCACATCTGTGCTGCATTTCGGAAATGTCTGTTTATTGTGTATGCCTTGGCCTACTCCTGATATTCTGGTCAGTGATCCAGGCAGTTTTATAGGTGACTTTGTGCCTACAAACAGCATTCCGTTTGCTGTAAATCTTCACGTTTGCTCCTTGTCGAAGTCAAAGTTTTTTTTTAGGTCGAATAGGTCCGTTTTCAATCGAATAGGTCCATATTCGCCCGAATTCGAATTGAACAAATCGATGGAATAGCGCATTTGATCAAATTCGATTAGACGTTTTTCCCAAAGAAACTTTGTCCACCAACCAATTGATTCCAAATAGGTTCTAGGAAGTCCACCATAGGCTAAAACAGCAATTCGGCAGGTTTTAGATGGAAAATGGTCGAAATCGAATTTTTAAAGAGATAGTACATGATAAATGTTGAATTTTCTCATTTTTTTCAAAAATCGGATCGAATTTGGACTATTTCCTAGTCGAAGTACACAAAAAAATAGCTTGAAATTCTAATTTTTTTCATTCGAAAATTCACCTCGACCTTTGATAGATCTGCCACTTAATTACTACGCACCTACCACTTTCCATTGAAATGGTGAATTGCATTTGCAGACTGATGCATTTTCATAGGTTTATGCATTTTTGTCAATATTAACACTTGAGGGTCTATTTATCATGCTGCGTAAAAAGTGGAGAGAAACATTACCATCACTGGTAATGTTTCTCTCAACTCTTTACAAGTTTTAATAGAAATCATTGGGAATTGTCTCACCTACTTTAGTTTTTTTCCCCCAGTTTATTAAAATCTTCAAGATCTTCAGCTTCATTTAGGACGAATAAAACAATATGGTTTCATGTGTGATTTTACTTCCAGAACGTGAGTATTCTATGAGTTTTTGCTTAAATAGGCTAGTGCTTGAGAACAACAAATATGGCAGCAGAAAAAAAGTAGCGCAATTCTGTCACATGTGATCTAAGAGCTATATTGACAGTTTAGAAGAGAATATGATAGATGTATAAGGTACAGAATTTTCCTATTGTATACAGCAGGCATAACTTAATGCACATTGTCTGTCAAACACAATTCATAGTCTTTGCAAAGAGCCATACTGAATCACTGCAATGCTCTCAGTAATTTAACTAAAATTCAAAAATTAAATCAATGCAATCTATATTGTTTATGTATTTCAGAGACATACAACCTTTGAAATGTCAAGGGCTTCAGCTATTTGTTTTTTGTAAGTCAAGGAAATCTCTCTCTTCTTCCCTTTAGTTTTACTTGACTCAGGTCTCATTTAGAAATGCAGTGAAACGTGCAAAGTGCAAAATTAAGATGCAAATCGCCATATTATTTTACCCACAATGCAGTTTCCCCCCCCCAAAATTTCAGCATGCCCATTGTTTTGACAAATCATACCCAAGTTGTGATGCAAATTCTTTACAGTGTGGATAGCATCATTTCCGGCACAAAAATGTATGTATCAATACATCATCATCATTTATTTATATAGCGCTGTCAAGATACGCAGCATACAAGGAGGCTCCATTTTTTCAGTGGATTGGATTGTATGTCCAGCTTCCAACTCGTGCCTCAGAGGAAATACACTGACAACTTCAAAACTTGGTTAAGTAAGGGTTTTCTTTGTGTTTTTACTCCCTTTTATTTTATTTACTGTATTTGCAACTATGTGTCATCTTTGTAATATCATTTTTCTATATATATACATATGCACTGTTTCTTTTAAACATTAACAGGGGAATGTAATAAAAGTCGCAAAGAGCAAAACAATTCGCACCAATAAGACTAAAAATCCACATCTCGCAATGTAATATTGTTCCTTAAACTGTTACTGTATTGCAAATTTTAATTGCGCATTGCAAATTTTAATTGAGCATTGCGAATTTTAATTGCGCACTCATAAGAAGTGCTTGAAGGTGTCGTAATCTTTTGGAGCAAACATAACGACTTTTTCAGTAAGAAGTTTTATTACATTGACTGCGCATTGGCGCAAACTATAAAATTCGCAAACAGTCTTTCACTGTCGGAAGTGGTCGCTAAACAGTTTCCGGGCTCGCAAAAGCTATATTAAATTCGCACAAAGCAAAATTTGTTCGCGCAAAGGCATAACTTTTCGCAATACGAATAGTTTTTCCATTAGCGATTTTTATTACATTCCCCCGTTAATATCATTTAATACGTTAGTCCTTGTGCTCTAAACAAACTCATTGCCCCTATGAATGCTTGTGCCTACGTTTATGAACTCTTCGTATGTGTGGAAAGGGAAAGTTGCCTATTTGTATGTTGGATAACTAGTACGGCTAGCAGGAAAGTGTGTTTGAATGTAGATTAACCCTTTGGCTGCTGGAGTGCTTGTTAGTTAGTTAGCTAGTAGGATAGTCACATTAGGTTTCTATCGCCTGTTAATGATAGATGGTGGCAGCAAATGAACTTTGTGGGTGTTGATGTGTTTTTGGGGAGTCTAAATAGTGTGTAAGGTGATTGAGAGACTGATTGTAACCCCTTGTAGCCAAACCCAATAGTTAAGTGTAGTTGAGTGAGGTGGTTTTGCATAAGCATCCATATGTTAGTTGCATATAACAAATCAAGCCCCTAAGATGGGGGTCCCTTTTATACCTTTATGCATATCAAATTTGATATACATACTGTATCAAATGTAAAAAGAGTTGGGGAACAACACAAGCATCAAAAGGGTTCCTAGGTGTGCCACATAAGTGCTGTGATTGGTCAGGTCTCCCAAACTCTACATGCTCCGCTCCTGAACACCCTGGGCCATGCTGAACGGGCCTATGGAGTGTCAGCCAGACCAGGCAGCCACGACCACGAGACGCTGTACCTGGTGATCACAGTAAATAAGTACCATCTATGGCACGGGCGATGTCGTTATACTTTTGGAGGGGATTTACTCTGTAGCCTTCGGGCCATGGCAGTTTTCTTTCTATAGGGAGTTTCTTTTAGTATTTCTGTTTGTCATATTTTTATTTCAAGAACATGATTCTGCCTTTTTGTTTGTTTTTAGGCATTTTTGATGGATTTCAAGCCTCTGCATTTATTATTATGGCGGAGACCTTGTTTTTGGGGTCTTCTTTATCTTTTGGGAGGGGATGGGGTTAGAGAGGTGGTTGGGTTTTGGATATTTTGATTTGGTGGAAGGGAATGGAATCCAAATTGGACAAGACTTTGAAATTACTTGTACTTTCCAGTCTGCATTTCCTAGATGTCACTGTCCACTTCAAATTCCACCCCAACCTCCTCACCATCTAATTGTGTTGACCTTTGATGGGCATGGGCATCAGGTCCCCCATTCTGGTGCATAAAAAAAGATTTTGGATGATGCAAAGCATTTGAAGTACACATGTATAGAGAGCCTTTATATTACTGTAGGAGCATGATCTTCTTAGCATTTCTTTTTCAAAGTTGCTGAATAAGTCTTGTACAGCAAAATAACTTCACAACTGGCAGTATTTAAGAACAGGAGTAAAACATCTCTTAAAAGGGGAACTATCACGAAATTTAATATAAGCTTCATCATACTGAAAGTAGAAATTCTCTAAATATAATCAATTAAAATTCTGCATCCTATTCCTTACAGCAGCAAATCTAACTAATCTACTACAACAACTCAATCAGCTCAATACTAACATTTCAACAGAAGAAGTTAAAGTCGCTATAAAAAAAACACCCCCATAGGGAAAGCACCTAGACCGGATGGATTCACAACTGTGTACTATAAAATCTTCCAAGATATACTAACACCACATCTCACAAAGCTATTGTGAATAACATGGCGAGAGTGAATAACATGGCATTCCTTTCTAAACCATTCCAGATAACTAATGGAACAAGGCTGCCCACTCTCACCCCTCATTTTCAACCTCACACTGGAACCCTTAGCCAAGACAATAAGAGACTCAGGATCTGTAAAGGGGATACAAGTGACAAAGATGCAGCACAAACTCGCCATGTTTGCAGATGACATTATACTGACATTAACAATGCCAGTAACATCATTAGAAGCAGTAACACAGATCCTCAAGAATTTCAGTAAAGTCTCCTACTACAAACTTAACTAATCAAAATCACAGATTTTACTGCTGGGAATGGCACAAGAAGAAATACGGAAACTTCAAGCAAAATATACATACAAATGGCAACCCCACTCCATAAATTATTTAGGGGTGGAATTAACCAATACCATCACTAACACTTATGAGGCAAACTACCCCAAGCTATTAACGGAAGTTCAGGAACTCTTGCAAAAATGGACTCCTCTTTACACCTCCTGGTTGGGCAGAAT
This sequence comes from Xenopus petersii, assembly GCA_038501925.1. NCBI lineage: Eukaryota > Metazoa > Chordata > Amphibia > Anura > Pipidae > Xenopus > Xenopus petersii. The sequence goes on along the minus strand of CM076680.1, from coordinate 69,169,370 downwards.
TGCCACGATTAAGATGATGATATTGGCCAAATTTCTCTATCTATACAGAACTCTACCAATAGCCATCCCACAATCCTATTTCTGCAAAGCCCTAAAGCTCATTCAAGACTTCATTTGGGCCAAATGAAAACCTAGAATTAAGCAGAAATACATTCAACATGGAACACAAGAAGGGTCTTCGGAGTACCTTGCCTAGAAAAATGCTATCAAGCCACATTGGACCACATTAAAGCATGGCATCTTGCAACTAAGGAGCTACATTGGCTCCAAATAGAACAAAACTCCTCTCAAGCTTAAAGGCCTGATATGGGCCAACCATACAACTCAAGTAGCCACTAATCCTGAAGATCAACAAAAAGAAACTACTATTAAACTACCCAGCTCACCAGGCAGGGGTGGAAATGCTAGAAACAAGCATCCCAAACCTCAACCTAACACTGGAGAAACGTTAATCTAATAAAGCTCACACCATTGCGTGCTTTGCTAAACTACGAACGCAACGACTATCCAAAACAAACACAACATCTGATCTTCCAAGTAATGACAGCAACTAGGCTCCTAATCCCAAGATATTGGAAAACAACTGAAGTACCCAGTAAAAGGGAGCTTATAACACTCTAACCTCACTCACAAACAAATGTCACTTGGTTCCAACCAACAAATGAATTTAAGTTCAACATCAATGCAATGGTGGAAGCAGTGGAAAAATGAATACCACTTACCCAGACAGACCTGAGAAACACTCCTCTAGCCACATAGCGAAAACAGATGAAAGACACAGAACCAAAACCCGGTCAGTAAGGAGAACAGAACTTTAAAATCTGACATAACCCCTATAATCTCCTAACCCTCATTAACTTTCAAGAAGGCCCCAACCTTTCCCCCTCTAACTTTCTCTTCATACTCTATCTTTCTATTCTATATGTTATTGGACACCGGATAAATAGCTCAAGAACTGTGAGGCTATATTTTTTCTTTATGCAAGAACTTAATTGATGTCCAATCTGATGTTGTTTATGAAAATGTTAAAACAATAAAAAAAAAAAACTTTGAATAAAAAAAAACATTCTGCATCATTTCTGAAATAATCAAGTTCATCTTCACTATTCCTCTCTCAGCATCTGTTTCTCTACATTCTGTCTTCATGCAGGAGTTTGGTGTCAGATATTCATTGACAGTTAGATCCAATATATCTTTGGGGGGGGGGGGTTCCTTTTGCCTAGAAGATGTATTAGAGCTCACGCTATTAAAATCACCAGACATCATGTCTTTCTACATGCAGGATTTGTGCAAAAAGATTTGTTAGATTTTGTTTGTACTGCAATCAGTTATTTGAGTGAATTCATCTGCTAGGAAAGGAAGCCCCCCCCCATAAGATACATTGGATCTACAGTGTAACTGTCAATGAATATGTGACACCCAACTGCTGCAAGAAGACAGAATGATGAGAAACAGATGCTGAGACAGGGATAGTGGAAATAAACTTGATTTTTTTTCAGAAACACTACAGAATATTTAATTGATTGTATTTAGAACATTTCTTATTTCAGTATGATGAAGCTTATATTCAATTTTCATTTTCGCGATAATTTCCCTTTAATAAAGCTAACAAGAATTAGGTTTAAGCATGCCAATATGTATTTATTCTCCTGACATTAAACAGATTTCTATTAGCTGTTCAGCTGGGAGTTGCCAGCAAAAATGACTAACATACAGGTAAACTACATTCTCTCTCTATAACCAGGATTATTTATTTCTAAAATATTTGTTTTCTCCAAAATATAAAATGTGATATTGCTGCTCTTTTTTTTATGGCAAAGATCTAGCTCAAAGTGCTCTTCTTCTGTGAAAGGAAAAATTAGAACACATCCATGCCATAATGGCTATTAATGAATCAAAGAATAGACACAGCAGGATATTCCAGGTCTGATGAGTGGCACTATTCCAGTCTTAGATAATGGTACTTCACCATGAAAAATGAGAACTGGGCATGATTCCCCTCAAGTTTGCTCTAGCAATTAGCTGATGAGTCGCTGTACGATGGAGGAACGCTATACAGTTGATCAGATCTATAAATGGGAATACTTTCTAGTCTGAAATAAAGCTTGATGGTGCATTGTGTTTATGGATGGAATATTAAAATGCATACAATGTTATATTTTGTCCATTCCAAATTTGATGAATGGTATACTTTTTGTGAATAGCAAAACCAAGCCACTCTTTCAGTCCAGCTGGCTTTTACATATATGTTGCACCCATTTAGACTTTCCTACAGAAAAGAACATTGAGGGTAAAGCTATTTTTTCCTTGAACATACATTTCCCTCTGCCTAATTAATTATTCCGTCAGGTTAGGGGGCCGTAATGGAAAATAGTGTTGTCTGTAGATAAGGGTTTAAAATAGTAGGGTGCCAGTGGAAAGTTAGGGGGTGATTAAAATAATGGATGGTTGAAATACTAGGGTGATGGAAGGTTAGGGTATTGATGGAAAATAGTGTGGTCCGAGTCTAAGGTTAGGGGATAATGAGGGAAAATAGCCAGATGATAAAAAAATATTGTGGTGGAAATCTGAGAGAATTTAGTGACACACTAATTGAAGGTTAGGAGATGATGATGGAAAATAGTGGGGTCCTTCTCCCAATAATTAATCTTACGCTAGTGGAAAGTAAATGGATGATAGTGTCACATTACATATATTAATTACTCACAAGCGACCGGTCTGCATCTACCCTCGTGGTGGCCCTCAGTCAGCCGGACTCCGCTCCTGGCAAATTGGCAGCATCCAAAACAGCAATAGATAGACTGGAGCCAATGACCACGGGATGTTTAAGATAAAAAAAATTCTTTATTTCCAAGCATCTTTAAAAACACAGACAGGCATTCTCCTGAGACTGTTCGGCTAAACCATGACGTGTCTAGTCACCTGACGCGTTTCGTGCCTCTCTTTGGCACTTCATCAGAGGTGGAGTCTATTCCTAGCTCTCTCCCTTATATAGTGAATACAATTAAAACAACACACCCATTAAAATTAACATATTACACTCATGGTTTGTTTTCAGGCTATACTTTCAATATGTATTTGTGGGAATATTTGGTCAAAATTTATACAATAATCAGAATCCAAATGAGCAGGTATTATCCTGATATTTTTAAATCACTTCAATTTAAAGGAAGCATGAAACCTCCCAATCACTATTCAACCCTTGTGGGAGGCGTGTTTTTAATGTAAAAATCCAATATACCTCCCTTTGATCTATCTTTTTCTGCAGATCTCCTCCTCTCACTCCTAGTTTAACTATTTCTATACCTTGGAATTTTACTAGGTTAAAATTACCATTGTGTTTTAACATAATATGTTTGCTGATAGCTGATATTCTCCTATGGCTATAACTAGTGTGGTCCAGGTTATTCAAATTAATAGGTGTGAGGTGTTCTCGTACCCGTTCTTTTAAAGGTCGGCAAGTGCGACCCACATATTGTATGCCACACTCACACGTGGCTAAGTAAATGACACATTTAGAGTCACAGTTAATGTAACTGCGTATGGGGTAATCCTTTCCAGTTACACTGCTCTTAAAGCTTTCCTTTATCATTATATGTTTACAAACCTTACATTTCTTTTTACCACATTTATAACACCCATTTTTGTTTAGCCATACATCACTTTCTTTTCTAGTTTTTTTATGTGAATATAAACTGGGAGAAACATCACTTGCAATAGTTCTATTACGTTTGAATACATATCTGATATTATTCAGGACCGATTGGTCCAACAATGGATCCATTCTAAGAACGTCCAGTCTTCTTTTGATTATTTTCTTGATCTGATTCGCCTGGCTGCTATAGGGAGTAATAAACAGTCTCAGGAGAATGCCTGTCTGTGTTTTTAAAGATGCTTGGAAATAAAGACATTTTTTATCTTAAACATCCCGTGGTCATTGGCTCCAGTCTATCTATTGCTGTTTTGGATAGTGTCACATTCCCTTTAGGACTCTAGATTCTACTTTTACAAGCCATTAGTGGAGTAACTAAAAGTTTCTGGATCTCACAACAGATCATTTTAAGCCTTCACTAAATGTTGGGAATATCAGCGACCCACTAGTCCCCTTATACTGCCTGGCAACCCAGCAGTTACATTGTTTATTTACAGGTGATAGGAGCTGCACTGTAAATAAGCCTGGTCATTAGCCAGTTGTTACAAAATTTAATTTAAGTATTTGGCAAGTATAATGGGGGTTTAAGGGGTGTGGTTAGGCTTGCAAGACCTGAGAAGTAAACACAGAGTGTACATAGTTCAGATTAATGCTTTAGAGTGGGAGCTCAAACAGAGTGGGAATTACAGGAGTGATGTAGAAAAAGAGGAAAGCACTAGCACTAATGCTGTGGGGGCTAGGAAGTCTTAATGGGCTTGGGTGGAAGAATTTGCAGAAGAAGGGGCATTGGTGTTCACTTACCACCATTCCCGCTTCTAAATGAGCAGCTCTAACTTGAGTAGAAATACCACCATCAACCTTCCAACCATTTGTAACATGGCAATTGACTAAGCTAACAGAGTAGAGGAAAGCTCTGATATTTTGACAGGGAATTACACCCCTTCCATTAAAACCTTTTGCTGGAAGTAATAAAGTGCAAACAGTTTGTTTCAAGAGCCGGGGGGCCACCTGAAATGCTGTGCATGCCACACAACGTTTGCATTTTATAGCTTCCATAATTTTAATGGAAGGTGCACAAGCTGATAAAGAGCATTGCTCAAAACATGCTGCCTGAACCCAAATATTGATTTTGAAATTGGAATCACTGCAGGAGCTCATCTTCCATACACAACCAGCTCGTGGCAATGTGTGAATTGACTGGAAGAGCCAGATAATGCTGTCTCTTAAAACCCAGCTACAGAGAATGGAGGCTAAGTCTCTGAGGAATCTGGAGCTGGTACACTTACTGGGAATTGTACCTGTGGATTGTATTTTACTATGGATTATTATTACTGCTGGCATTTGCTATTACTGTGGATTTTGAACATTGCTAACCTAGATTATGGAATAAACTCTAATGGACTAAACTGGCACCCTATGGGTGAAAGCCCCCTAAGTTAATAAATATAATAGAGTAGAGCTGCTGAAAAATAACATCCAGACAGTATTTTCAGCTGCAGGGTTAGAAACCATACAAAAGAAACAATGAATATAAATGTAAACACAGTTTTCACGGTAATGATTTGATCATCATACAGCAAATGGGCCAGTGTGGATTTCTAGAGTGTGAAGTTCTGATCAAGTCTGCATCATATGGATGTATGGATGTATTTATCAACATTCTATTTTTTTCAGCCTAGAGTTGAGATTTGTTGTGGAAAAAAACAATCGTGGCAACTATTTAACCTAGTGATTTCGTGGACAGGTAACAGAATAGCAGCCAGTGTGATGTTGGGTGGCCAACTTTTTACTGGGTTTTTTCAAAAGTTTTTGGATGTGTGTAATCCCCTATCCTTGTATAAAAACACCACAATCACATGGGCTGGATAGGTTGCCTAAACCCGATACAATAAAGACACAATACACACAGAACGTTTTGCTGGAGCAAAGTTCAGAGCTTGTTTATTGAAAATTCATTACAAATTGCAAATGTATCACTGAACCTGACACATAAATTCATGTCAATCAGCCAGCCTCTAGGACGGTTGCTACGGTTCCTCTAAGGCTGCCATAACTTTAACTAAACTATCCAGAGCTCTGACTTCAGTATCTTTTTAGCCATTTTCCTTGGGAAAACCAAGTAAAGTAACTGAGTGGCAGCCCAAATCCTAAACAAGTAGGAGGTATAATCCTGTTTTAAACCCAATATATTTTTACTTTTGGCCAACACTTTGTTAAATTGAAACTTAGTAACCACCCTCTTATCCCTGTGCATAAATAATAGGCCAGTGACATCAGGTCTCATCAGGCAGATCTATTTATAAGAGATAGAACCCAATCTAATTACTTTGCTCTTGCTCCCTGGTCTGCTTTAGATCTTTCCAACAAGATTGTTATTTCCCCTCCAATTAGCATTAATCCTAAATGCCCCAAAGAAAGTCAAGGCAAATCAGTATCGTAACACGCAGACTTCATATTTTCTAAAACAACCATGGGCAATACCTGAATTAACTTTTGCAGTAAATGGTTTTCTCATAAACAAGTTTTTCTGCCCCTGGACAAGTCTTTTACTAACTGCTTAACTAACTGACATTTTGTTTAATAACCTCTGAGAAAATGCAATACCTGCTAATTTTCTTTTTATATAGGCCACCGTTATTTGTTAATAGGAAAGCTCTAGTAAATATATCACTAACTTCACACTTTTCTTTATATTTCACTTTTCTAGAAATTCTAGAATTTTCCAAGGATTCGCAATTGTTGGAATTGTTCAGAATTTCACGTACCTCTGCCAAACAATGTCTAAAATGTGCTGTGGGAAAAAGGATATCTGCACATGAGGCATTAGCATTGCAGGGAGCACCCTGCTCGTTTATTGTGCGGAGATGCAACGTTTCTATTTTCCCAGACCAATTGCTGATCCTCTAATATCAAAACTATTCCCACAGCGATTACTCTTGTGGCAAAACTAAGATGCCAATTAAAGCATCTATTAAAGGATAGTTCTATTGTTCCTAATAGCCAATGTGACCAGCTATTTCAGTTTTGCTAATTTGTCCTAGGGGAACCTGACCTCAAACTGTCGATTTCAGTGCCTTGTATTGTGCTATTTGTGCTTACTGTGTTTGCCCTAGCCAAAGAGACTCCAAACTTAACAGCAATCCAGATGATTGAGTCAATCAAAGCTAAGCACGCCTTGTAGTTGGGAGGGACAACAAATAAGAAACTATCCAAATATTGAATTATCAAGTGGGGACTTGTTTCAAATTTGACTAATCATTCAATGAAAGTTGCAAAACAAAAATAAAAATGGCCCTGAAAATGAAAACCTAATAACTTAAAACAACTGGGAGAAATGGGCAGACGCGTAAAAGCTGATTTTACATCGCCCTTAGCTAAGACAGCACCCGTAACTAAAAACCTAACTGCTTTCTGATAAAATAATGTTCCCCTACTCAATGTACTGAATGAGCCACAGTGAGACTTGGATTTTTGCTATTGAGTACTGTTCCCATTTCTACCAGGGAGCCGTTATCTTATTACATTCCATTGTTCCATACATTGCATTGTTCTGCTGATGGGCTGCTGGAGGGGGGGGGGTGATATCACTCTAACTTGCAATGCAGCAGTAAAGAGTGACTGAAGTTTATCAGTCACATGACTGGGGGAACCTGGAGAGTTTATTTGAGGTAGCAAAAAACCTTGCAAACCTAACCTTAGTTAAATACCCCCCTTAGTGTATTGTATATATTGATAATGGGTGAGTGCAGAGGACCTCTTTGTAGGAATTTTGTGGTCACAGCCTTATTGCACCCTGCTTAATGGTTTAAAATTGAACAGTAAGAGCAACCTTCTCTTTTTTGTCATTTGCAGTAAGCCTCATTAAATGCACAGCATGGGTTTCGTCCAGGGAGGCCTCTGTCCCTTTATTGCTGTTGTATTAGTATGTAGTTCTTGGGGTCATCATCCCCAACTACAAATATATGATTTCTGACTCTCAACACACCTCCCTATGCACTGCCATTTAAAAAAAAAAAATAAAAAATCATATATACGCCGGCAAAGGCCGCCATAGCTCTTATAAGCCTCAGTTACAATATCTATGTGCTTATGAAGTTGAGGTACCAACTGTAGAGATTTTGTTGATAGGATATTACTCAGAATGCAAAACATTTGGAATCAATTGATGAATGTCCAACAATTGGCCACCTTCTATCCTCCTCAGAGTCCCCCTCCCATATGTTTCCACTTCCAAATATCTTGCAGCAGGTGACAAAATACCTACATATTTACCCCTGCCTATTTTCTCCTTAATAGAACTAGACAAGTGTAATCTTAGAGGTGTAGCTTGGCATACAGTGGCATCTTTTAAGAATTTTCCAGGTACATCTGTGCTGGTACCACACCATTGAGCAAAGAATTAAATACATTCTTGAGGAAATCAAGACATACTGTACATTACCTAACTCCTGAGTGATGTGCTGGTCCAACCCACTTGTACTTAGCCAGGCCTTTCTGTGAGTGTCTGTTGAGAAAGCACAGATGGGAGGGGAAGAGGAGGAATGCTACAGGCTCTGTTCTCATGAGACCCACTTACAGCAGCAGTCTCACAAGTTGCTGGCTGTCTTGTCAGGATCTCGTTGCTGCTGAAAGTTTGGGGTGATGAGGAAGTCCAGGGTTATTGATAGGCAGGCATCTTTTCTTAAGGCTCTTGGCAGGCATGGCTTTCTTCACTGTTGCTGCCGCTTTAAGAGCCTTTGCTGACTTCTTAGCAGGGGCAGTGCTAACAAGGGGTGCACGCCTCTTGCCACGCTGCCTAGCAACCGGTCTCGCTGCTTTTTCCGAGGGAGGGGAGCTGCCCTCCTCACTAGCTGCTCTCGTCAGCTGCCTTCTCCAGCCACTGCAGGATGCTCTGAAGGGAAAGAAGTTCTTGCGCTGGCATCTCTGCTCCTTCCACGCCACCTTGCAGGATCTCTTGCTCGGTCTGCTTTCTCTAGTCTTCATTACTGAAACCACTGAAAAACTGCTCCGGGGTGACAGGCTGAGGTACTGGTGTGAGCCTCTTAAATAGTCTCTAATTTTTACCCCTAACTTTCCTGCCACAGAACAGATACGACAATCACCTATGAGAACCTCTAACTCTGCCTAAAAACTTGGATATCCTGACGTCTAACCATGGACTGAACCATTAGCTCCCACCATCCCATGCACTCAAAGGGTGCAATCTGACACCCCTTTTTGGCTTCATTCAGGTGCTAAGAAGAGTCTGCAGCCATGCTGCGCAATCTGAAATCCCAAGACATTGGTGAGCATCTCTGACAAGCGCTGTCCATGGTGCTGAACACAGATTGTGCCTACAGTACATACAATACACATGCACAGCAGGGTGACTCAACGACAGGGACTAGCAATGGATACAGAACAGTGTCAGTGAGTCACATTCACTTGGAGCTGCTGAGTTCCCTTAACTGTCATTCTTCCTAAAATAAACCCACCCCCTCTTTGCAGGTGCCTCAGCCTGAGGGATAATTTAAACGTCCCAGAGGTAGACAATACAAGTCTGAGGGGAAGCAGCGCTGACAGATGTTCATTTTGTAGGAGGTGGGCAGAGGTAACTCAGTAGTAACTTTTTCTTCCTCATTGCAGATCCAATGCACAGTATATTATGCATGCTGATCTCATATAGCCTGCCCAATAACTGATTGATTTGCTGAATGTCTGTAGCTGAAACGTCCCTTACAAGTACATTTGATACATTAGGACATACCATTTGGTGTTTATGTAGTCAAGCATATTACTGAGTGTTACCATTAAAAAATGATACTAAAGGAGCAAAAGACCATAGCTAAAATCTCCATAGTACAGACCAGTCTCAATATTTTATGGTCTACAATTTGTGGCGAAAGGATGAGTCATGGTTTATTTGGGGGGTAAATTTACCAAAAAGTGGGAATAGCTGCATAGATGTGTGTGTGTTTTACTGTATTTGTGTTTGGTAAATATTCATTTTGAATGGAGATTGTGTTAGTTTGCAGAAAATTAAGCAGGGAAGCAAGAGAAAATGTAATCCACTCATGTTCATTGCTCAAAATATCTTTTAAAAAATAATTTTTAACTATGTCTATCTAAATATTTATTAAACACGGCTAATGGTTTCAATAGATTATGTGAATAAAATACATTTTTAACCATTTTCATTGTAAATATCAAAATATTATTTTAACGGCTATTTAAATTTGGTATATCCCAGATTATTTCTTCATTTTTCTCTGTATAATTCAGTTGGAAGCAGTTTGCTGCCATTGGCTGCCGTCCAACATTCTGTAGTGTGGCGAGAGGGTGCCGAGTACGCCTATGCAGTGGATACATTAAATTGTTTCACATATAATGCTTAATGCTTCCAAAGCAATTATTATATGGCCTTGTAAGTACCATAGAGATACAGTATGTCAGTATATGATTCAGTGGGAAATATGCTGCACTGAAATGTATCTAAATGCAATTATTTTAAACTAAAGACTTACACATAACATAATTGTCCCCCTTTTAGTACAACACCTGGTAATTTACATAAGCTTTAAGGTTGCCTCTGGTTTCAAACCAATAGTCTGGTAAACTCAAGCTTTAGTAAGAAGCCCAAAATTAAAGGACAATTAAGGTAAAAATGTAGATTTTATGCTTTCCTACTGTGGTGATTGTACTGAAAACTGTCATAATCATGATGTTATATATCAAGTACTTTCTTATATGTTTAGGGTAATGGTTTGATGAAATGTTGGACTGTGAAGGTGTCAAGGTCTGTACAATAGAGGATTAGATTACATTTATATCATACAGGTTCACTGCTTCAAATGACTTACATAAGGTTTATGTTGACATTTTCACAGCAGTTAATGGATCACTTCAAAAGGTGAAAATATTTATCTACAAAAAAGCTATTTGTTGGCAATAAATACCCTGTTTTCTATGAAAGAAGTTTTTGTTCTTTAGTCCTATAGAGAGCTATGAACAGCTTTGGACTCTATTTATCTTCTGTGTAAGAACTAAAAACCTTTGTATTGTGCAGAACTTACTGTTATCTGCTCTGTAAACATGAGCTGTTTTCCCTATTCAGCTTTAATGGCTGCCTCCATGGCTATGTAGTAGCTTATTTATATAGTATTACATTGCATAATTGAAGTTTACTTAGCCTTTTAAGGCGGTGCATGAGATTAGAATATATTCTAATTTATATAGTGTTTCTGAAGCAAACATGCTACTATAAGAAATGCAGGTCTACAGTACATTATATTTAAATGCATATAGAAAACCTTACCTGCAGTTACTGTCCCTTTAAAGCCGCCATAGTACTGTAATTTCAGGAAGCAGTATAGTAAATATGAACAAGCCTTTCTGAGACATTGTTTCTACTTTGTTTGCAGTTGTTAATGATGGGTGAAAAAATTCGGCAGGTGCGAATCGCAGCGGATTTCCGCATTTTGCCACCAGCGAGTAAAATCACAAATCCTGCTGTGAAACTTTATAGATTTTGGACACCTGTTGGAAACTTAGTGGGCGTCAAAATTTATGCGGGCTTCAAAATTCGCGTTTTCACGGATTTTCCGCTGTTTCACGAATTTCACAGGAAATTCACAAATTTTTCGGTGAAGTGAAACGGGACAAATTCGCCCATTACTAGTAGTTGTGATCATTATAAAATCGGCCTAATTTACAAAGTACAACAGGGGGCAAAAAAGAGGTACAAACTACATTTTTGGCAGAATAAAGCCCAAAGACCTGTGCTTTTCCCACTGCTCCCTGTTTTGACGATGCTTTATTCATGAGGGGCCAGCAAGAGGAGAGATGCAGGTGTTCCACCCTCCACTATCATCAATTTACATTTATTTTGATTAGTTAATATATTGTAGGTAGATGTTAAGACATCAAAAGCTTATACACAGTCATATTACATCTAGACTGAAAGCTTATAGTTAAATAATGGACGCTCACTCATTCAATACAAACATTTATGTGCACTTCAGATCATGTAGTCCTATAGGAAATGTTGGAAACAAAATGCTGTCAGTCACATCAAAGACTCTCACAGGCAGTGTTCCTGTTCTCATTCACATATAATATACGGTCATTCCAGTGATGGCAGAACTCTGTAGTAGTATGTTGGTTATGGCACAGCAGTATACACGCAAACAGCACTTTCAGTGTATTGGATTTCTGTCAGAATAACCAATGGAGCTTTTATTTCCAATAAACACTTTGAATCTAATGGATTGTTCTGTAATGCAGCTATATACTACTTGAATGATAGTTTAAAATGCATGCATGCGATTAGGTGTGAGATTCGTTTTACATATGTATTCCATATTTTTCGAATAATAAGTGGAATTGAGTTTGAAGATAATAACTTCCAGAGCTGTGCTAAGGCCTTCCAATTGCTCTTTGGGGTACTTGTTTAGGGGTAGTGATGGTCAAATTTATTCGTCAGGTGCGAATTTGCGCAAATTCCCGTGATTCGACGCCAGCGAATGAATTTGCAAAACCGCTGCGAAAATTTGCCAGGATCAAAAAAATTGGACTCCAACGCATTTTTGTCAGCGAATTTGTCGGCGCCAAAAACGAGAGGCTGGCACCATTTTGTGAATTTTTCGCCGTTTCGCGAATTTCACGGGAAATTTGCAAATTTTCCGGTGAAGCATAAACCCCCAGATTCGCCCATCATTATTTAGGGGCTGTCGTGTTCAAAACCTCCTGTCTGGTTTTAAAAGGGCAACATTCTGGGGCCGATTCACTAACTTCGAGTGAAGGATTCGAAGTAAAAAAACTTTGAATTTCGAAGTGTTTTTTGGGCTACTTCGATCTTCGACTACGACTACGAATCGAAGGATTCGAAGTAAAAATCATTAGACTATTCGACCAAAGCGATAGCGAAGTACTGTCTCTTTAAAAAAAACTTCGACCACCCTAGTTCGCCACCTAAAACCTACCGAACTCAATGTTAGCCTACGGGGAAGCTCCCCATAGGCTTTCCTAAGTTTTTTTGATCGAAGGATATTCCTTCAATCGTTGGATTAAAATCTTTCGAATCGCTCGTTTCGAAGGATTTTATTATTCGATCAAAGGAATAATCCTTCGATCGTACTATCTGCGCTAAATCCTTCGACTTCGGTATTCGAAGGATTTTAATTCCCAGGATATTCGACCCTTAGTGAATCGGCCACTCTGTGTTTTCCCATGTATAAACACTTGAGGGCACTAGTCCCCCCCCCCCCCGTTTAGAATTTGTGTTAAGTCCATCAGAGACCTTGCTATTTTTCTGCTCTTTAAAGAATATTTGAATGAGTAAGGAATATGGCTTTCAGCTGCACAACTATTATGAATGGTACTCAGACTTGATTGACAGAAAGCATTTTGTCAAAACTAATGCTGTCTTCTATGGCTTAACAACAACATGGCACAAACCGGATCACAGTGAACAAGTGATAGCCTATGATTAAGACAAGCGTCTCATTGTGTTGTTTACAACACAATAAGATGTCATTTTCACTAATAAAATTGTTTTAAGTGGCTTTTTTTGACTGTGATCAGGTTTATAACATTTTTGAACATGGATACATGATTACGCTCCTCAGCTGAAGGTTTGGGGCATATGCACCTGGATCCACCTTTATTCATCCACCTTTATTCATACTGTAGGTCATAGTCTCTGTTAAGCCCGTTTGGGGCCAACGTATATAATTGGTGTATCCACCATACCTCTCTTTTCCTTAACAGTAACTCTCTATCACCCCCCCCCCCGTTTGGGGGAGGGTACACATTCCAAAACCATATATTTCAAATCTGTATCCGTGTGACCTTTCTCCACATAATGCTTAGAGACTGGCAACTTCACATTGCCCTTTCTAATTGTAGATCTATGTTGGGATATCCGTGTTTTTATTTGTAATATATATTACACAAAAGCCATGAATATCCTGTAAATTATATACTTAGAAACAGTGAGTTCTGATGTCATCAGTTATAAACGGTGAGTTCTGTCATTTGTCACATGACTCACTGAAATTTGTGTATTATAATAAATAAAGTACCCCCAGTTGCAAAATATGAGGATATTAGAAGTTACCTCAGCGTTCCATGACCTGTATAAAAACACTCGCCCTTCTGCCTCGTGTTTTTATATGGTCATGAAACTCCTCGGTAACTTATAATATCCTTATATTTTACAAGAGGGGGTACTTTATTCACTATATAATAAAACTGACAAATGATATTTACAAAGAAGCACAAGTCCTTTCTTCTTTGTCTCAGTATATATATATATATATATATATATATATATATATATACACACACACACACACACATGTCTGATCACCTCTGGGCAAAGTAGAGGGAGCTACAAGGTAAAATGATTGTGCTACAGAAGGCTAGCAGAACAAAAGAAATGAACTGCTTCATAAAATTGTAAATGTGGATCCAATGGTGATATGAGTTGTAACTTTAATCAATAGATTTTTTGTTACTGTAACGTAGTAACATAGGTTGAAAAAAACCACACATCCATTAAGTGCAACCTTTTATGCCTATATATAACCTGTCTAACCGCTAGTTGATCCAGAGGAAGGCAAAAATACTGTATGCAAGCGTTTATTTATTTGTAGGTATTTAATTATTTTTTATTTAGACAAAAATGCAGGAAACTATCTGGGAAGAAAATAGCCATAACTATAAAAGATTGGACCTAAAAGTTGGTGTCCTATCTGATGGATTAAGTTTTATCCATCAGGGATGTCCAGCCTTAAGCCTTCCAGCATTTATTGAACTGCAGCGCCCTCATACCCCTGAAAGTCTCCTAGTAATAAAGACGTTACTGTTAGAAAAATGTCACTATGAGAAGGACTGTTTTTGAGATGAGAATGGACCATATTTTGCCAGATATGGTGGTAACTGTACCTTCTGCTCTAGGGGGATGCTGGGAAGTGTATTTGACAACAGCTGGAGACCTGTAGAGTGGACTTCCCTGATGTATTTTCCTAGGATAGGTCCTGTGTAACATTGTGTGCATTTAGTTTGGTCATAAAGGTCATTGGTGCTACAGGACCCATTGCAAATGTCCTCTCTGAGCAACAGTTTGGACCCTTTTATTCCTCTTAATGTATTAGCAAATCTTTAGGCCATTGGATCTTCTGGAGCTTCTGTGCCCCATGGTTAATGCTGTGCTGCAGTTCTTGACATGCTGTAATAATTTGAGAATGAAGTGAATGCAGTACACAGAATAAAACCTCTTATCTAATAGGCACCACAAAGACTCACTGCGTAGGCTTCCTTTGGGTGGCAAAAAAATACTCTTCATGTCTGATTGTGTTACTCCTTCAAGGCAACATCATCTATACTAGGCCAGTGAAGTAAAAAAATATATGTTAATTTAGAGTAACACTTTCCATTTGAAACCTAATCTTTATCACTTCCTCCATCACTTATTTTGTCCTTTGGTGCTTTTCCATGTACAGCATGTCTTTTTGGGACAGGTGCAATCAGCAATGGCAATGTGATTTGTCATTCTTACTGATTAGCTATTGAATGGCAGTCAGGGATTTTTTTTCTCTTTGTGCTGGAGAAAAGTTATGCTGCAGTAATTCACGAGCTATAGAAATTCACAGTGAGTATCTTATATTTGCCAGGATGCTACTCAGTTTGCATGATTTTCAATGAAAAGGGGTATATAGTCTGCATCTCTCCAAAGGTTATATGGGGATGCTAAAAGTTCTCTTTAAAAACAAAGCGAGGAAATGTCCTGGTTATACCTGATTTAAAATATATGTTATATATGCCTCTTTACAACTAAACATGAATGTATCAAATAAAATACAGAATATAAGAAACATCCTACTTCATAGCATCAAAGTGGGTGGCACAGAACTGAGTATTGGTTGCCCATGCAAAGTCAATATATATATATATATATATATATATATATATATATATATATATATATATATATATTTATATATATACATATATATATATATATATATATATATATATATATATATATATATATATATATATATATCTCTTTAAAGGGCTGCATTTCCTTCATTGTCAGTTATAGATTTGTCAAAAGGAGACAGTAAAAGCTGAAAGTATATTTTGCATTTGATTTATTTCTCCACGTTTCTGTGAAGGTATTAGAAGATCAGCTGGCCAGTTTAGTCTTGCCTAAGCAGATGCACCAGTGGAAAATATTAATAAGTAATGAGTAATAAAATATACTCTTATTTGGTAGCACGCTGATATTACTCCAGACTTTACAAACATTATACATATTATACATTATGATATAAATATTATGATAAATCAGTAAACATTTAATTAACAATTGAAACTAAGAAATGTGTTGAGAATCAATGTAGAATAATTGTTCAGTTAAATGTGATTATTGTTCATTACTGCAATTCATAAAAAGTAATAAAAGAAAAACAGTATGAGGTATAAATTATGTGCAAAAGAAAAATCTTTGTTATTACCCCAATGGCAAAATCCTTATTTTAACTCCACTGGCCTCCTATGTTCATATGGAATCCTGGCTCCCACTAAATTTAATACAAACATTTTAGGAGGGTTATTTATCAAAGTTCGAATGTTAGAGTTTTTTTATACCTCAAATGAACTCATAACTTGAATGGTATCTTATTTAAGAAAAAACTCAAATGGAAAAAACTTGATGCAGCGAGTTCTAGTTGCGAAAACTGAAAAACTCAAATTTTTGTGGAAAACACAACTAATAAATAACCCCCTAGGAGTCACAGAGGTGTTCCTTGTCTATATAAAGGGTCCAGGCTCCATAGGTTTATTAATATATATAATTAGTTAATAATAATTAACCTCAATGTAGAACATACATAATTAAAAACAATATATATACAGTGGCCACCAGTATATTCCTAGACTGATGTCTGTGTTAGCACAGTCCCTTGCCTCTCAAAGCCCCTTTTAGATATAGAATGTGCATTTAATAATATATTGTGCTTTTTTCAAAAGTGGTGAGGCAATAAATTTAAATATACAGCTAGCCAAATAAATATATTTGGGCTAATTCACAAACACAAACTACTTGTATCTATACATGCTTCTATTGTCAATGCTCCCTATCTGCCTTACTTTGCTTAGGATGTAAATGGTGATGCCTTTTCCATAGCAGAAATGTTGTTTCAATTTTATTGGGGTTTTTTTTTTTTTTTGGGGGAGCAGTGATCTTTCTGATTTTGTAGTTAAATAATTCATTGTAGGGAAACAGTTTTATCGAGCTGTAACTTCCATCATTATTATATTGTCCTTCATCCCTCATTTCCATTTAGCTCTTGGGTGTTTTTTAAACATATACAGTATTTTTTCACTTGGGTATGTGGCTCTATGTTTCTCAGTAAATATTATTTTCACTTTGGACTGACCACATAGTGAACACACACACTTTTATTTTGCTGCTTGTATTTTCTGGCAGAGCCGCACACTGAAATTGTTCATTATCTCAATATAAAGGTCAGAGAATAGCATTTGAGAAATATGTTGAATTGCACGGCTCAAATGTTTGTGTTTCTTACCAGCTGAGGCCAGAAAAGAAAACGGAAGAACTAAACATAAACACTGACCTTCAAAGCAAATGATTAGCTGCATTTATTTGGTAAACTCGGATAAAAAAATTGTTGAAGAAAACACCAATGTATTTATATTATAACAGATGTATTTTTAAAATAATTAATCTGTTACCAGCAATTTGCATGTACAGCAGGCATTAATTCAAATCTTGGGATTAAATTTGTGGTGAATGTCTCCCCCTGCCTTTGTACTTCCATTTGGCATCTTCCCCATATTTGATGTCTGATCCAAGCTAATTTCAAAATTGCCTATTCTTTAGCACACTCATATTTCCAACATTGTTACTAACAAAGCTGTCTTGTTGCTTTGCCTTAATTACTGGCTCTGTTTCTCAAATAAGAAATTTGATGAATTTTATTATACTGTTATTCATGATTTGGGTCTGGCTATTTTAGGATTGTAACGTAATTGTTTTGCACACAAAATGCTTTTGCTTTGTCTTCCTCTTCTTATATTAGAAGCTGATTTGTGTTTATTGCTATCAACAGGGTATGGTACAAATAGTACTGATTGGTGAACTTCTTAGAAACAATGGAAAGGCCCATATGTTGCCCTCAACCTACAGTTATCATGGAAAAAATGCACTGTATAAGTTTTCTGGTATTATTTGTTACTGCAGAAAAACTTGTGATGTGTTACATTGATTTAAGTGACAATCTGTGATGGGTATCGGATAAAATCTCTCTTGGTGCTCTAAATGGTTCTAAACAATGAAATGTGGTTTGATTAAACATTTAAAAACAAAAGTGGTAACAGGTGGACTCAGTATACAATTACCCATCTGATTGTAGGAGAGTAAAGTCCCCATAAGTATTAGGACCGCTAAATGCTGGTCCTGCTTTACAGCTGGGAGTAAAACGTGCTTACTGATCCAGGCCAAAGTATTTACCCAGTAGTTCTATAGTTTACAGGGTTGTCGGTTTTCCCTGGAAAGTCACCATTGATCAGCCTCTTTCTGTGGATCCCAAGAAAGATTGGTGCCAGAAGAGCCTGAGGTAGAGGTAGGCCTCAGTAGGAGAAGGCAGATTTGTGATAACTTGTTGAGAAAGACAACATTAGGGTACCTAGTTGAGAAGCCTGAGGATCCATTGAGGAGGCCAGAAGGGTTAGTACCCTTGTTTGTACCTCTAAGTATAGGGACTCAAGCAGTTAGGCTCAGACATAGATTACATACATTTCTGGAGTAAGGCAACGCTGTGAGCATTTGCTAGAACTGGGGATTAATTCACTTATATGTGAGCGCTGCCCCTGGGTGTCTGCTATACCTGTGTAATGTCTTTAAGTAAATGCCATTGTCTGGAGTACCATCTGAGAAGTACCACCAAAGAGATTGTGTAACACCAAAGAGTTTTCATTTTGGTTTAGGAACTACTGGCACCCAGTTATTGTGAGACCAAGTTATGTGTGTGTGTGATTCACAAGTATAGTGAGGGCTCAACTGAGTCCCATGTAACAGGTGTTCTACTGGGAGTTGCCCTGCCAAGTCCAAGGAAATCCATCAGAAGGAAATACAGAGTGGAGGTACCCTGTCTTTCTAAATAGTGTTAAGTGATTACCAACAGATATGATGTCACCTCAGCACATGAGATATAGTATCCTAAGTGGTGTCTTGCACAGAGGCGAAAACCAGCCTGTATCCCTTTATACTTTATCACTGCAAAAGACATATGTCAACTGGGGATTACTAACCTCATATATTTCTCCTTGATGGAGAGCAGAACTATCTTTGCTTACTAGCCCTAACTATCTGCTATTCCTAAAGTGTGTTATATAACAGATGTAGTCACTATCTAATCCTGCTCCTCAAATTCAAATCCATAAGGTGAGTTATCACTTTATGTCTTTGAACTTCTGTACACTTATAGGTGGATTTATCAACTTCCGAGATACTGTAGTGTTCAGGTTAAAAAAAATGTGATGACGAAAAAAAAATTGGGACAAAACAACGTTTATTTTCACTCATTAGCGTAATTAATAACAGGGGAGGAAAGTCACACACAAACAAAATCCATATTGTTGCATTCATTTATAGTAAGACTAAACATCTTGAGTGAATAAATACAATAAAGTGACTTGAGAAAATTCCCATTGCATTCTATGGAAGATAGGCAGCTTTTACTAATATATATATATATATATATATATATATATATATATATATATATATATATATATGTATATATATATATATATATATATATATATATATTATATAATAAATAATATTATACACAGTACCTTCTGATCTGTGCCTACCAATCTATTATGCTCATTTGAGTATTCAGAATGAATGTTTTTTACTTTTTCTTTTGTAATTCATAGGACTTACTGGGCTATTTTCAATATACAACAGAATTTTCCATTTTCACTAAACATATTTAGCTAAAGATAGTTTGTTACATACTGGGGAGTTATTTACTGGGGGGAAGGATTATAGTACAACAGAAAAGATACCTACCTGTCTATAGAATGCAAGCAGTGCTAACGCACAAATTCCTTCATATGACTTTGTAAAAGAGCAATACTTTGTGTTTGCAAACAGCAAGTCTGCTAGAATTTTATTTTAGTTCCTTCATAATCAGATATTATTGTTCATTTTTGTTGGCATATAAAGAGCTGCCGTGCCTTAGCAATTATGTTGCAGGAAGAACATTTGTTTGGGTAGGATCTGACTGTGTATTGTTAGTATGACTTCATGCAAAATTACATGCATTTTGCCGAGATGCAGAAACATCTTGGCAAAATGAATGCTGCTTTAAAGTGGTTGAAGCC
Organism: Xenopus petersii; assembly: GCA_038501925.1. Classification (NCBI taxonomy): domain Eukaryota; kingdom Metazoa; phylum Chordata; class Amphibia; order Anura; family Pipidae; genus Xenopus; species Xenopus petersii. The sequence continues at coordinate 69,149,317 of CM076680.1, read as the reverse complement.
ATTTAGAATTTTGTCGCAACAGCTGATTCATTGATTTAGGAAAGAAAAACTTGGGGCTAGTAATACAGGTATGTGATCTTTTATCTGGAATGCTTGGGTTTCTGATGATTTTTGTATAAGTATTTATTTGTAATTTGATACCTTACTTAATACCTTAAGTCTGCTAAAACATTTAAACATTAGGGGACAGATTTATTAAGGTTCGAGTTATTTCTCCATAAAAATTTGAGTTTTTGAGTTGAATTTTTTGGTAATTTTTGGGTTTAAAAATAAACTTGAATATTCGAGATTTATTATACCCCGACCCTGGAAATAGCGCAAATCCGAAAATGCACCATCTAAAACCTGTCAAAGTCATGTAGGAGTCAAAAGCAGAGGTACCTTGAATCATTTGAGAAAGTTAATAGCCCATTTGATGCTAGAGCTTTTTTCAGAGGGGTTTGCCTGAAAACTAGAATGATTCCAGCGATTCAAGTTCTTTTTTTATTTGGTTGTGGGACTCAAACTCGCAGACTCAGGCTTTTGCCAGGTCCAAATTACCCTAGCAACCATGCATTCATATGAATAAGAGACTGGAATATGAATAGGAGAGGGCCTGAATAGAAAGATGACTAATAAAAAGTAACAAGTGGTGAACCACCCCTTTAGATACACAAGTTAGTTTTCAGATGTTGTTTGGAATTCAATATATTATTATATATAGGAGTCTTCATTTGAGTTTAATCCATTTTTATGTAGAAGTCTGCATTCAGATTTAATCCATTTTTATGTAGGAGTCTGCATTCGGGTTTACTCCATTTTCATGTAGAAGTCTGCATTCGGGTTTAATCCATTTTATGTAGGAGTCTGCATTCAAGTTTAATCCATTTTTATGTAGGAGTCTGCATTCAAGTTTAATCCATTTTATGTAGGATTCTGCTTTCAGTTTGAATCCATTTTATGTAGGAGTCTGCATTCAAGTTTAATCCATTTTTATGTAGAATTCTGCATTCAGGTTGAATCCAAAATGTATGGTACATCCCTAGCCAAGTCAAAGGGCAGTGTTTGACAGTGAGCAGTAGAACAAGAGGAATTCAAGAAATTCAGAAAATTTGAAATCGACTTATTGGTTCTCCCACCATTTGACTAATAAAAAGTAACAAGTGGTGAACCAACCCTTTAGATATACAAGTTCGTTTTCAGATGTTGTTTGGAATTCAATATATTATTATATATAGGAGTCTTCATTCGAGTTTAATCCATTTTTATGTAGGAGTCTGCATTCAAGTTTAATCCATTCTTATGCAGGAGTCTGCATTCGGGTTTAATCCATTTTAATGTAGGAGTCTGCATTCAAGTCTAATCCATTTTAATGTAGGAGTCTGCATTCGGGTTTAATCCATTTTAATGTAGGAGTCTGCATTCGGGTTTAATCCATTTTTATGTAGGAGTCTGCATTCAAGTTTAATGCACTTTTATGTAGAATTCTGCTTTCAGGTTGAATCCAAAATTTATGGTACATCCCTAGGCCAAGCCATGTCAAAGGGCAGTGTTTTACAGTGAGCAGTAGAACAAGAGGAATTCAAGAAATTCAGAAAATTTGAAATCGAGTTGTTGGTTCTCCCACCATTTAACTGCTGCACTTTTTCAAATCCCACAAATGCATGCCCTACAAGCAGCACACAATATTTATGTTTATTATGGTTTTCATTTTATGCTGCCTAATAACATGAATCTCATTACCGTTAAAAGTATTATACATCAAATTAACGTCACTTATTCACTGCTCGAAAAAGAGGAAAACAAGATTTTTAATTACCTATGGAATTACTAGCTATTTAGTAGCTGAACAGTATTAATCACCCTCTGAACAACAGCAACTCATTTCAAGGACACTTTTGTTTCATTTTCATTGACTTTAATTAAATGAAATAAAAACAGCTACTAAAGGTTAAACTGAGCTACTTTATTTCAGAGGAAGAAGCACCATATAATTGAACAGACACAAATAATAGGCACATTAAATTTGTTCTCCTGCAGTTCTGGAACTACAAGTTAACATCACCACAGAAAACACTTGGGTTTGATTAGTCCTATACCATTAGCATTTGATTACTGCAGGCACTGTTAGCCATGGATCTAGGAAAAATGAATCCCTTACTAACTTGAACCCCACTTTCCCCATTATGTGCCTATTAGTTGGTAAAATAGTTTTTAATTCCTAAGTGCACCATAAGTTTGCAGGTCAGGTGTGGATCAAAGAAATGTAGTTTCTAAAAGACAATTCAGCAGTTCACTCATTCTGAGACCCATTCTTTATATGTTTAATATCTAAATTATTGGTCTTTTTTAATGAATGGAAGAGGGATTTACGCTTGAGCAGTGGCGTAACTATAGATGAAGCAGACCTCATAGTTACAGGGGGGCTTGGGGGACAGAGGGTCTGAGAACTTGGTGGGACATTCACTAAGATTCGTAGTTGCGCCAGGTGTAACGTTGCCGCACTTTGGCAGGCGTAGTTTCGCCAGCGCTTCGCAAATTCACTAAAATCCGAAGTTGCGCTCAGGGGGAAGCGTAAGGTTGTGAAGTTGCGCTAGCGGTATTTCGCTAAGCAAAACGAAGTTACGCTAGCGATGGTTAATTTGCATACAGCGCCAAATTCAAATTTCAATGGAGGAATATGTAGCAGCACTACAAATGCCTGGGAAACCTTCAAAACATCAAATAAAATTTTTATTTTGCCCTACATGTGTGCCCACTGTATAGTTAAGTTGCCATGAGTTAGGAAATGTAGGGGGGAAGGAGGGGAGCCCCAAAAACGTTTTTGATCTTCTTCAGCCTATCACGCCAGCGTTTTTTGAGACTTAGAAAAATTTTTAATTTTTTTGAAGAAAACCCTATCTACTCTATTGCGCTTCGCCTGATCTGAGGTGGCGAAGGAGGTCTAGCGTAAAAGGTAGCGTTCAGAACAATGCGCGTTAGTGAATTTGAGTAGTTACGTCCATTTCGCTAATTCGCCAGGCGTAAGGGTGCGAAGTTACACTAGCGAAGTTACACCAGCGTCTGTTAGTGAATTTGCGAAGTAACGAAAATGGCCAGCAGTAGAACAAGAGGAATTCAAGAAATTCAGAAAATTTGAAATCGACTTATTGGTTCTCCCACCATTTGACTAATAAAAAGTAACAAGTGGTGAACCAACCCTTTAGATATACAAGTTCGTTTTCAGATGTTGTTTGGAATTCAATATATTATTATATATAGGAGTCTTCATTCGAGTTTAATCCATTTTTATGTAGGAGTCTGCATTCAAGTTTAATCCATTCTTATGCAGGAGTTAGCGTTAGGCGCTTCGGCACATAGTGAATTTGCCCCTTGGGGTCTTGTAAATGTGCGCCAGACCCCTCCAAGGATTTTTGGAGGGTGGGGAGCAGTGTGGTGTCATGCCACTGCCCTTGAGATTCAACTTTGATTTCTTGTAAGCTTTATTTTATACAATATAGGTTTTATTCTTTGGTGGTTTTTATCTTGTTTGGTGATGGAGATGATGCTCACAGCACCATACAACTGAGTCAAACAATTTGGAGGGAATGTAATAGAAGTCGTTAATGGAAGCACAATGTGCAATGCAAAAAAACATTTATTTGTGCCACAGCTGTTTTCTGTGCTCTAATTAATATGTCTTTTGGGAACCTGAAAAGTACTGAGTGACCCTCTCTGCCAGTGGAAGAAATATTGTGAATTTTATGTGCTCAGTGTACATAATAAAACTTCTTACTGAAGTAGTTGGGCTTTATTTTGCATTAAAAATATAGGCCACCTGTGCAATGCAGTTGAAATGGAATAACTGTTTAATGAAGGATATTACAGTGAGAAATACAATTTTTGATTTATTTTTGTTACCTTTTTCACCCATTTATGACTTGTATTATAATGAAGTGATAATGAGGAATTATAGCATTTTTGACAATATAAAAAAATGTGGTGCCTGATTTTAATTTGGGCTAAAAATGATTATTAATTTGAACTAAAATTACACCTTCATTGGAGCTTCCCGTAGATCCTATTTCTCTATCACAAATGAGTGGTTGGCATGTCCTAACTGTCCTCTGCCAGAAGCAAAGTAAAATGTGGGTAGCCAATTAGAGGTCTGTCTTCACACAGGGAAAGGTAACTGCAGTTCCCTGCCAGGTCCGCCTAGCTACTGATTATTAGCTGCCATGCTACAGCACAAAGTGCTGACAATTTCCTACTCGCCTACACAGTCTAGGAAAGCAGCCAGCATGAAGCGGAACAGCTGGCAAAGTAAAAAAAGTAGCTTTTAAAGGCAGATTCCTTCTATTGTTAGAGGTCTTCGTGATCCAATATATCCCCTTTAAATGGATGAGAAAAACGTTACCTTTCTGTGCTGACTCTTCAGCTGAATAGAATTGATTTTTAAGATGTGGCTAGTTTTGTGCTTTTCCCACCTAATCTGATTGGGGTAATATATATTTTTTTTGAATGTTTATCACAATGAAGTTACCGTGGGTGTAATGGAGTTTGATATTACCAATGTTAGTGCTAGTGGTGTGAGTACCAGACAGGCTCTAAGATCAGCTGTATACAGAATAAGGAGTCACAGGGTAGATATTAACACTTGATAAGGCTAGCTGTTAAAGGAGAAACAAACCCTTTACCAAAAAAAACCCCTACCCTCCACCCCACATAGACCCCTCCCTGCTCCCCCCAGCCTAGCTGCTCCCCTGGGGAAATTCCCCTAACTTTTGACTTACCACTTGGAGCAAAGTCACAGCATCGGAGTTCACCGCAGCCAATGTCCGGGTCTTTGGTAAGCTGAAATGGAGACCAGTGAAACGGCGCATGCGTAGTTGGAGCAATTAACCGGCTTGCGACAACTGCGCATGTGCCGAAATGGACAGAAATTGCAGAGGCACCGGAAGAAGACACAAAGACCTGGAAGATGGCTGTGGTGAACTCCAATGCTGTGACTCTGCTCTGAGGGGTAAGTATAAGTTTAGAGGCATTTCCCCGGAGGGGGGGGGGGAGCTAGGGGAGGAGGGGGGGGTCTATGTGGGGTGTAGGGGTTTTTTTTTGGTAAAGAGTTTTTTTGTCCCTTAAGGTCTGCACACATATCCATGAATGCAGGGCATGATAACAAAGAGGTTATTCACCTTTAAGTTAACTTTTAGTATGTTATAATGTTCCATTCCTAGCTGGGGACCCATCTTACATGAATACCATTTGGTAATATGAAATATGTGAAAAATGTAAAATGTTTTGGTAACTTTCGATGAAAATACAAGCCAGTGTTCAGCTCTTGAGTCTGATAAAAATCATTTAAATATTAAATAAACCAAATAGGACTCTTTAGCCATCGATATGGATTCATGCAGCTCGTTTACCATTAAATACAAGGCACCGCTTTGTTATTACAGAGAAATCATTCTTAAAAATGAGAATTATTTGCTTAAAATGACATACTTATTTAGCCAAACATAAGACTTTCTTTTAAATTAGTCTTTAACATTTGGATTTTAACTGCTGTTTAATAAAGGATATTTAAAAGTGAAATATTGTACCTCTGTATGCAGGTCTTTGTTATGTGTTTTCGCTGCTTTGCTTGCGTGTTTGCATTGTTACATGTGGTGTTTATAGATCATAGTTTTTGGCAGCAGGAACTGTACATTTGTATTACATTTTGCCATTTCTGTCTACTGCTCGTCTTAGGCACTGTCATCCTCTGAAGCTGGATTGTAGTCACACGTCTCCCTTCATTGGGGCCTGCGAATGTCAGCATCCAGTATCAGGCTCAGGCGTAATGGGGACAACTCAGGTACTGTTCCGTTGATTTTGCTAAGCAGCTTTCCATGCCCTGCCATCACATTGTCTGTTACAGCTTTACATTTTTATATTATTATTTTTTTTGGATGATGATTGTTACATACATACATATATGATCATTGGAGCCTGGTCAATGCTGGCAAACATTTTTTTATCTTTCTTTTTTTTACAAGTGATATTTGATGGATCCCATAGCAACTAATCAGCCCTTTTCTGTGATAGACAAAATGTAAGTCAAGCATTTGGTTGGTATTGGTTACTGCACTGACACAGTCATTTAGCACAGGGCAGGTACCCAAAAGTTAGACTATGAACTGCCAGTAGAACATGAGCTGGTGACCAGTACATCAAAGCAGGGAAAACACTGTCCACAAATAAATCTTCTAAGTGCTCCAAATACTCATATTTTTAAAACAATAACCCCAAAAATTGGTGTTTTTCTTTTATATGCACCACTAAAGTTCCATTTTGCATGGCAGCCCGACATTCAAAGTACCACAACCTTTACCCTGAAAATGGTACATGCACCTTACAAAGATCTGCATCAAAATGCAAGTGCTGAGGGCAGAGACACATCTTGCCGCATGAGCCCATCCAAACAGATGGCATCTGGTAACCAAATGAATTGCTTATTTCTACATTACCGAATTATTTAAAAAGTACAGGTTTGGGATCCGTTATCCTGAAACCCATTATCTGGAAATCCATTATCCAAATCCAAGCTCCAAATTGCAGGAAGGCTGTCTCCCATAGACTCCATTTTAAACAAATAATACATTTTTTTTAAATGTTTTGCTTTTTCTCTTTAATAATAAAACAGTACAGGCATGGGACCTGTTATCCAGAATGATCGGGATTTGGGGTTTTCCGGATAAGGGATCTTTGCATATTTTGGATCTTCATACCTTAAGTCTACTAGAAAATGATGTAAACATTAAATAAACACAATAGGCTGATTCTGCTTCCAATAAGGATTAATCATATCTTAGTTGGGATCAAGTACAAGATACTATTTTATTATCACAAAGAAAAAGCAAAATTTGGATTAGTTGATTATAATGGAGTCTATGGGAGACAACCATTCTGTAATTCGGAGCTTTCTGTATAATAGGTTTCCAGAAAATGGATCCCATACCTGTACTTTGTATTTGGTCCTAACTGAGATATAATTAATCATTACTGAAAGCAAAACAATATTATTGGGTTTATTTAGGGGCAAATTCATCAAGGGTCGAATATCGAGGGTTAATTAACCCTCGATATTCGACTGGGGAATGAAAATCCTTCGACTTCGAATATCGAAGGCAAAGGATTTTGCACAAATACTTCGATCAAACGATCAAAGGAATAATCATTCAATCGAACGATTAAATCCTTCGAATCGAATGATTCAAAGGATTTTAATCCAACGATCGAAGGATTATCCTTCGACCAAAAAAGTTGGCCTTCCCCATAGGCTAACAGGGGTTCGGTAGCTTTTAGGTGGCGAACTAGAGGGTTGAAGGCAGTACTTCGACTATCGAAGGTCGAAAAGTTGAACGATTTTTAGTTCAAATCCTTCGATTCGAAGTCGTAGTCGAAGGTTGAAGTAGCCCATTCGATGGTCGAAGTACCCAAAAAAACACCTTGAAGTTAATGAATTGGCCCCTTAATGTTGAAAACCCCCAGCTCTCGAGCATTCTGGATAACAGGTCCCATACCTGTACGATGTACCACTTATTACAAAAGTAAATGCTTTTGTGTGCCCAAAATGGCAATCACTTATGCTCTACTACATCCAGCTTTATCTTGAGTTGCTTGAGCACTGCCTTTGCAGGTTTATCCCTTAGTCCATTACCTTCTTGCTTTTTTTTTTGCCCCTTCCAATCTTGTCCTTCCAGAGTCACCTGGGCTTTCTTAACCATGCTTACTGTACATGTGCTTGCCTAGCAATACCAAGGGGCATGTTTACTAACATTGGAGATAAATATCTGGAGAGATTTCTGGAGATGTTGCCCATAGCAACCAATCAGATCTTTGCTTTTGTTTTCTAACTTGGCTGTGGCTGTTTAAATCTAATTGCTGATTGGTTGCCATGGGCAACATCTCCAGAAATCTCTCCATATATTTATCTCCAATGTTAGTAAACATGCCCCCAAATGTGGCAGGGGAGGGTTGTGTTCATACAACATCAGTAGAACCTCCATTTTTTAGCGGACTAGAAAAAAATGGTGTAAAATCAGGCAAAGTATTATGCATTATACAGTATATATATATTAGTGGGACCACAAAAACAGTGTAAAATGAGGAAAAACTCAGGATGTAAAAACTGGTCATAAAAGAAAATCATGGCTAGTGATGGGCAAATATCTCTCGTTTCTTTCACCAAAATTGTTTTTGACGCCGGCGATAATTCTGCCATTTATTAAAGTCAATGGGCGCCTATTAATTGTCGCCTGTGTCGGAATTTTCGCCAGGGTCAAAAAAAATTCAGAAACACGGAAATTTGCCGCAACTTTGCGTCTGGCGAATAAATTTACCCATCACTAATCATGGGATCTTCGGACTGGGTATGACATATACAAAAAAGGGGGGGGTTGTGGGTGCACACTTAAGGCAAATTTCAAAATATTTAAAGCCCTGTCTAAGTAATTCAAGTAAATATGCAAGTGCATGTAAGTTTAAAAAACAGGGTTTTTTTGTTACAAAGTTATGATTATAAAGTTGATAAGCCACCATACCACGTCAAGGTAAACCCCACACGGTGGTCCCTAACTTGTTTACCTCTAATCATAGCATAAAAGTGCAGTCTCTCCCTCTTAAAAGCCGCATCAGCAGTCGGCGGGGGAGGATTTAGCTCACAGTTTGAAACCAAGGCACAGGAGATGTTCATACAAAGTAATGCTATTAAGCAAAGATGTAAAATACCTTTTATACTATGATTAGAGGTAAACAAGTTAGGGACCACCGTGTGGGGTTTACCTTGACGTGGTATGGTGGCTTATCAACTTTATGATCATAACTTTGTAACAAAAAAAACCCTGTTTTTTAAAATTACATGCACTTGCATATTTACTTGAATTACTTAGACGGACTTTAAATATTTTGAAATTTGCCTTAGGTGTGCACCCACAACCCCCCCCCCTTTTTTTTGTATCGGTAGGACATAGCCTTATACTTTATAGTGCAAGTGTAACAGCAATGGAATTGTTCAACATTATATAATGAGTTCTCTCTCTATATAAAACATTACCATATTTAAGAAGTAAATGATTTAAATCTTCTGGCAATGACAATAATAAAAACGAGTTAAATAGATGTTAATATGCCTTACAGCTTCACAATCACTAAGTGACTATGGTATCCATTGTAAGTAAATTGTAGATTGTTTTATTGCTGTGAAAAATGCAATATCCCCATTGAACAGTAACACAATCATTTTACTAATCTCTCTCAGCAAGACATAATATAGTCAAGTGCAAGTATCAAGAGAAAAACAAATGCAGTAAGCTCATATTTTCTTTAGTCAATAAATGTTGGAAGAAATGTGTCAGGATTACAATGAATACAGTATGTTAGTTTGAGCTGACACCTATTCTACTGAGGCACTGTGAGTACTGAGAGACACTTACCCTTTTATTTGCGTAGAGTATTAATGCAACTGTGCACATCAACCCATAATTATTTTGACTCATAAATAAAACCAATGTCCTGAAGTTGTATTCTTAGCTTAACTACTTTTTATGTAACTTGTTTCTGTATCAGCATCATTGTGTGTGCTGCTTGGCACAACTATACACACTTTTGTCATGTGCTCATGGGTAAAGATCAGAATCCTGCCTCTTCATAATGTGACCCCTTCTAAAATATGCATTGTAGTTCTGGTATTCATTACACTTATTAATCACAGGGCCAGAAATAGGGGTATGCAGAATAGGCCCATGTCTAGGGTGCAAGGCACATTCCTTCTGCCTCCCCGTAGTTTGTCTCTCTCTACCAACTGATCTTCCCAGAGTAAACTTGGGTATCCAGGTATTCCTGTCTAGGTGTGGGAATGGTTGTTCCTACTAACTGGGAACAAGGCAAATACAGTAGATATTTTCATAAAATGATTGACAAATGTAAGGTTACTGGCAGTCAAACTGTTAGAACATTATTAATCAGTGAACGAAACCTCTTGCCATACTGGTGGGAACAATTTTGAAAGCGCTATGAACCATTTATTTTTTATTCCAATTAAGCAAATATGCTTCAATTGTGTAAGTGTTACTATATATATGACTTCCTCTCTGTCATGGGAAAACACCCATGAAGACATATACCTGGAAAAAGGAAAATAAAATAAGTCTTCTTTCAGGGGGTAATTTACTAAAACTTTGTCTCATTGTTTCAATAAAAAAAGCTCGACCAAACATCAGATAGGTAAAAAACTTGAGAAAGTCGAGTGAAAACTCAAATCGTATGATGTGTTCGGGTTTTTGCCTGAAAACCCCTTATTTTTAGATTATCAGGCTAAGCCCAGCGCTAACAACGATATCTTCAAATGGGGATAGGGGAATCTCCCATTTACTTATACATGACCTTTACAGGTCTGAAATTGCATATTTTCAGATTCTGGCGTTTGCAGCATTGGCATATAATAAATCTCGAAAAGCTTTTTTCCACTAAAAATTAAAGTTTTTTTCCCCAAAAAGCCTGACCGTAAAAATTTGAGGTTTAGTAAATACCCCCTTAAAGTGGATAATATAAATTATTCTGCAAATACTTATTCGATGTACATGTAGGAGCAGGAAAATTATCTAATAATGTAGAGGCATAGAAGGTTGTTATTTTGAATTCATATACAAAGCAATTGTACTCATATTGCCTTAACAGTACACCAGTTATCTGGTTGTCACAGGGAAGGGGTATATGAGCTGAGCCAGAAGGAAAGTGGTGGTGCTGCTGTTCAGAACTGTACAGTAGCCAGCATACTAATGACAAGTTTCAGGTATTCAGTTATTGCAGCATTTTAGTTGCCTATAAATAAGGACAGCCTCCCCCCTTTCAGCACAGTTAGCAAGACTTAGCACTGGGATTTTTTTTTCTTTAGCATATTCAGGTATTCTGTAAAGATTTTCTCATGATGCACAAATTCCTTTTCTCTTCCACTGACACTGACTTCCACTGACACTGACTATTAGTATCAATATAATAGCACTTACATGTGCATAGTGGCATTCTAAATTGGTTATGACTAGGCCCATATCATCATAACACCAGTAGACTGACTATAGGGCATTCTGCTTTGTCTTGCTCTGCAGTATTGTCACATGACCTCGATTCTGGGATGGCAGTGGATGTGATTTACTTAGACTTTGCTAAAGCATTTGATACATTGCCACACAAAAGGTTACTGGTTAAATTAAGGAAAGTTGGCCTGGAACATAGTATTTGTACCTGGATAGAGAACTGGCTAAAAGATAGACTACAAAGAGTGGTGGTAAATGGAACATTTTCTAATTGGACCAGTGTTGTTAGTGGAGTACTGCAGGGCTCTGTACTAGGTCCCTTGCTTTTCAACTTATTTATTAATGAGCTGGAGGTGGGCATTAGAGATGGCGCGAACTGTTCGCCGGCGAACTTGTTCGCGCGAACATCGGGTGTTCGCGCTCGCCGGAAGTTCGCGAACGTCGCGCGACGTTCGCCATTTTGGGTTCGCCATTGTTGGCGCTTTTTTTTGCCCTCTCACCCCAGACCAGCAGGTACATGGCAGCCAATCAGGAAGCTCTCCCCTGGACCACTCCCCTTCCCTATAAAAACCGAAGCCCTGCAGCGTTTTTTCACTCTGCCTGTGTGTGCTGAAGAGATAGTGTAGGGAGAGAGCTGCTGCCTGTTAGTGATTTCAGGGACAGTTGAAAGTTTGCTGGCTAGTAATCGTTTTGATACTGCTCTGTTATTGGAGGGACAGAAGTCTGCAGGGGTTTGAGGGACATTTAAGCTTAGCTTTGCTGGCTAGTAATCTACCTTCTACTGCAGTGCTCTGTATGTAGCTGCAGTGGGCAGCTGTCCTGCTTCTGATCTCATCTGCTGACTGCTGCAATAACAGTAGTCCTTGTAAGGACTGCTTTTATTTATTTTTTTGTTCCAATACAGAGCAGTATCAAGCAGATTACTAGCCAGCAAACTTACTATCATCTGTCCCTGAAATCACTAACAGCTCTCCCCCTACACTATCTCTTCCAAGCACACACAGGCAGATTTTTCAGATACATTTTTGCCCTTGATCCCCCTCTGGCATGCCACTGTCCAGGTCGTTGCACCCTTTAAACAACTTTAAAATCATTTTTCTGGCCAGAAATGTCTTTTTTAGATGTTAAAGTTCGCCTTCCCATTGAAGTCTATGGGGTTCGCGAACCGTTCGCGAACCGCTCGCATTTTTGCGCAAGTTCGCGAATATGTTCGCGAACTTTTTTTCCGACGTTCGCTACATCCCTAGTGGGCATTGAAAGTACTGTTTCTATTTTTGCAGATGATACTAAATTGTGCAGAACTATAGGTTCCATGCAGGATGCTGCCACTTTGCAGAGTGATTTGTCTAAATTGGAAAACTGGGCAGAAAACTGGAAAATGAGGTTCAATGTTGATAAATGCAAGGTTATGCACTTTGGCAAATATAATATAAATGCAAGTCATACACTAAATGGCAGTGTGTTGGGAGTTTCCTTAAATGAGAAGGATCTAGGGGTCTTTGTAGATAACACGTTGTCTAATTCTGGGCAGTGTCATTCTGTGGCTACTAAAGCAAATAAAGTTCTGTCTTGCATAAAAAAGGGCATTAACTCAAGGGATGAAAACATAATTATGCCTCTTTATAGGTCCCTGGTAAGGCCTCATCTGGAGTATGCAGTTCAGTTTTGGACTCCAGTCCTTAAGAGGGATATAAATGAGCTGGAGAGAGTGCAGAGACTAAGTGCAACTAAATTGGTTAGAGGGATGGAAGACTTAAATTATGAGGGTAGACTGTCAAGGTTGGGGTTGTTTTCTCTGGAAAAAAGGCGCTTGTGAGGGGACATGATTACACTTTACAAGTACATTAGAGGACATTATAGACAAATAACAGGGGACCTTTTCACCCATAAAGTGGATCACCATACCAGAGGCCACCCCTTTAGACTAGAAGAAAAGAACTTTCATTTGAAGCAACGTAGGGGGTTCTTCACAGTCAGGACAGTGAGGTTGTGGAATGCACTGCCGGGTGATGTTGTGATGGCTGATTCAGTTAATGCCTTTAAGAATGGCTTGGATGATTTTTTGGACAGACATAATATCAAAGGCTATTGTGATACTAAGCTCTATAGTTAGTATGGGTATGGGTATATAGAATTTAATTAAAAGTAGGGAGGGGTGTATGTATGGATGCTGGGTTTTCATTTGGAGGGGTTGAACTTGATGGACTTTGTCTTTTTTTCAATCCAATTTAACTATGTAACTATGTAACATCTGAGAAATTCCCCCTCTCTCTCTGAGATGGATAGATCTAGAGAAAGTATAAAAAGGTGATAATATGGATGTTGAATAAACCTAAATAGCAAAATTCTGCAGACACATTTCTCACCTCTCTGACAAATAGTAACCGGAAGACTATAAAAACAAGCACTATAACATTCATAATACGCTGGGAATGTTTTGCTTTATAAAAGCAAATAATCTAGGTCATTGAACATTCAGTGTTCAAGTGTTTCCATTGCAATCTGCTTTCTAAATTTGTTTGTTACAGTCTCTTTACTGCTTTGAAATAAGGTAAGGAAACATTACCAAACTGATTCACGCTGGAATCATTTAAACAATTAAACTCACTATGAACATCTACTAAGCAGTGCAAACAATCATTGCAGTTCTTTTCCCAGAATTTAGTTTTTCCAGGGGCACTGAACCAATGAGGCCTCAGGTGCCAGTGCTGAGCATGTTACCACGGCTGGTAACTTTAAGAGCAAAATCTCCAGTTTTTAAACAAGAAATTCAGCTTTTCATGGGCAATTATGCTATCTGCACTAGCAATGTGGCTCCCTAGATCGCTTCAAGCAAAGAAAAATTAAGTGCAGGGGACGGCATTGCAGGAGCCACCTCAGGAGACTTCTGCCTTAGAATTGGTCCTGAGTGTTCCCCCAGAATTCTAGCATACTTACCTAGGCTGAAAAAAGTTCAACCTATAGTGTACATACATAAATATTGTTTACACAAAGCCATACACTTAATCAATTGTGTATATACAACATACCATACCAACTGTAACTTTGAGATAACTGTAACTCATCCAAGTCACTCTTAAAGGAGAATTCAACCCTTTAGCAAAAAAAAACGTACCTCCCCATCACACCTAGACCCCCCCCCCAGCCTAACTGCCCCCTCGGGGCAAATGCCCCTAATTTTTTACTTACCCCTCAGTGCAGATTAAGGCATAAGAGTTCACGGCAGCCATCTTCCAGGTCTTCGTGTCTTCTTCTGGCACTTTGGCAATTTCTGTCAATTTTGGCACATGTGCAGTTGTCGCAAACCGGTAAATTGCTCCAACTGTGCATGTGCCGCTTCATTGGTCTCCGTCTCTGCTTACCAAAGACACGGAAGATGGTTGCGTGGAACTGCGATGCCTGAATCTGCGCCGAGGTGTAAGTAAAAAGTTAGGGGCATTTCCCTGGGGGGCAGTTAGGCTGGGGGGGGAGGAGGGGGGTCTATGTGGGTGGGGGTAGGGTTTTTTTTTTGCTAAAGGGTTGAATTCTCCTTTAAGGGCATCACTAGAATCGTATTTGTAACCATTATAATGTCACCCAACAGGGTATTCCACAACCTCACTATCCTCACTGTGAAGATTTGCACTTTTTCAAGTGAAAGTCTGGTCCCTCTAGTATAATGGGGGGGGGCTCTTGTTCTTTTCTGTGAGAAAAAAGATCCCCCTAAAATCTGTCTATAATGTCCTCTAATGTATTTATAAAGAGTAATCATATCCCCTCATTAGTGCCTTTTCTCCAACGAAAAAACCCCATAATAGTCTTCCTCATGATTTAAATCCTCCATCCCTTTAACCAGTTAAAGTAAAGTCTAAGTGCTAAGTGGAAAAAAAAGGATTTATTGTGCATCTTTTTACATTTCACACCCTGCATTGGAAATAGTAAAAGACCCGTTAAGTGTCTTAAAAAAAAAAAGTCAGCCCTGCCATTCAGTTAAACCAAATTAAAAAGAAAACAAATAATTTTTTTATTAAACAAAGTTGACCAAACTCCCTTCCATGAATTGAATTTATCAGTATTTT
Organism: Xenopus petersii; assembly: GCA_038501925.1. NCBI lineage: Eukaryota > Metazoa > Chordata > Amphibia > Anura > Pipidae > Xenopus > Xenopus petersii. The sequence continues at coordinate 69,134,229 of CM076680.1, read as the reverse complement.
TTTCTTCAAAAAGTCATAGTGAAAAAATGTTGCAAGATAATTGAGCGTCAATTCACAATTGCTGTGACTTTCACTTTTCACTTCATTGGATAGTTACACTGCTCCATTGTGATTAGGGTTGCCACCTTTTCTGGAAAAAAATACCGACCTATATATTTATAATTTTTCCCTATTAATAACATTGGGATCAACCATCATTTTTACCGGCCATGCCGTTAAAATACCGGTCAGGTGGCAACCCTAATTGTGATTGGACTATTGGAAGAGTTTATATGCAGAGGATTTCCCATACCAGTTTAACTGAAGAAGCTGCTTGGATGAGTAGTGAAATGTCTTCAATGATTAATCAGCAATTCAAGTTGCTCTAGATTTACTTCTACTAGATACTGCAGGAAAGGCATATGAATCCTACATGAGCTTCAGGAACTGCATTTAAAGCAGACTACTATGGGAAGCATTAGAGGAGCATTTCTGCCACTGCTCTTTTCTGTCGGATTTCAGCAGTGTTCCAAATAGTTTTGTTCCTTTAAGGCACCCTATATTAATTCATTTCAGTGCCCTTTATGTGATGTTTAAATGCAGCAACTTGAGAGGAATTTAGTGTCTAAATGGTTGCTTTATCAGTAAAAACAGAGAACTGGAAGTAGACGTAGGAATTCGATTGTTTCCAATAAACATTTTATACTGTTTGTATTGTAACAGATGCAAATATTTAATTCATAAACAGACGTCTGGATATTTACAGATGTATGTTACAAAGCATTTGTAGAATGAGTAAAGTCTTAAGACAATGTTTACACTGTTGCCATCAGCTCTTTTCATCTATCGCTCTTTATGTCTGTACATTTACTTGGAAGAAACTAACCTTGTTTCATACTCTACTTCTGAATCGTCTACTTCTAATCTTGTTCAGTAGCACAACACCATCAAAGAAACAATATAGAAAAAACAGAACAACAGAAACTATAACAGAAAGAAGAACAGTAAAAGTGAATAAGCATTGGTGTTATAGCCAAGCTTCAGCTAAGATCCTTACATGAAGGGTTTTTTGGGCAAAGTCGTTCTTGTGTTCAGGCACTTTAGTTTTCTGTTTTAAGACATTGATCATTTGTATTAGTAGCTGAATGAGGCAAAAGTCCCTTACCTTCCACAGCGGATGATTTAAACATTTCTGACTTCAGACACCCCTTGATTATACACAAATGTTGCTTCTGTTCCATTAGATAACAACAATGCTACATAAATGATTTATATTCAGTAAACACAGCAGCCCTACATTAAAGAGATACTGACACCAGAAATTAAACTCCTTTTTACATCTATTATAATATTGCCTAATAAAAATAAAGCAGTATTACTTAAATATGGGATTTTATCTGGAAAGCCATTACCTAGAAAGCTCAAAATTATGTGAAGGCCATCTCCCATAGAGTCCACCTTACCAAATAATTCTAAATGTTAAAAATGATTTCCTTTTTCTCTGTGATGTTATGGTGATCCAAATTACCTTATACCTTATCTGGAAAACCCCAGGTCTCAAGCTTTCTGGATGATAGCTCCTATACCTGTACTAAGAATATCTACAAGACCAAATCAGCTTGAATATCAACTCCCTTCCTAGTTGTTTCCCAAGAGCCAGTCACCACAGTTTGAGAAAGTCTGTCCTAGAAGGTCAGCCTCAATGTAAGTCTCAATGTAAGTAGTATGAGTAGATATATCTTCTCTGTACTGTTCTCTGTACTCTCCAGAGCCAGATTAAGACTAAATGAGATCCTAGGCAGCAGTGCCGGGCCAGGCCGGCCAGACGCACTAGGCAGCCGAATAGGCATGTGCACATAGGCGCATGTACACCAGCGCGGATAGGTGTGGCAATAACCCCAGAACTCATAGCATGAAGACACAGTGGCAATTTCATATATAAATTCCCCTAGAACTCATAGCAGTATGGTATAGTGGCAATACCACATATAAATACTCCCAGAATTCATAGCAGAATGGCACAGTGGTAATAACATATAATAGCCCCTGAATTTATAGCAGGATGGCATAGTGGCAACTCCAAATATAACATATATGTTATTCTATATTATTATTAATATTATTAAAATATATATCAAAAAAAGTCTTTATAAAACTCTTTACTGACTGAGCTCTTTTCAACATATAGTATCTAGACAATAATAAAACTATGGAGATAGGGTTGCCTCCTTTCTGCCAAACTGCCTGCTTGGTTTTCCAGATTAGGAAACTGCAGGATTTTCCAAGATTAATGTAGTGATTGGCCAATTACCACATCGTCCCTGTGACAGTTCGGCTCCGCCCCCATGATGCCACCATCACGCCAAGTGACATCACTGCTCACCCCTGCCTGTACCTAGAAGTGGGGAAAGTGGCAACTGTAGAGTGGGTGGGGAGAAATAAGTGGGGAAGGGATAGTGTAGTTCACTGTCCTACAGCTTTCTTTTCCTCATAAAGACACAAGAAGAAGGATGGGGAGAAGGAGAGGGTGTTTTAATAGTCTTCTTCAACAATGTTCTCGCGGATATTGAGGTCACAGTACAGCCTGTGAACCAACCTGCAGCAGTCTTTGATTGTCACCCTCTTTCTCCTTAGAATTTGACAGTTCCTGCAAAACCACAAAACAACCTTAACACAGTTCATAAGATACCAGGCTTCCAGGATTGCCCCTTCCTTATGGGTTCCTTAAAACAATTTATATAGCACTGTGTGGTGCATAAGAAAGTTTTTGTACACACAGCTTCTGAAGTCATGTTCCACTATGGGGGCCTGTACTTTGTTCCTGCTAAAAGCATTGGGAGCTCAAGTGACAAGGGGACTCCTCAACTGACCCTTCAGCCATTCCACTGAACCCCATTGTTGCATACTATAATGAAACACCAGGAGCCAGAAATGGGCTAAATTGGCCACAGCATTTATTCACATTTTATTAAATAAATAGGACCTTGCCAGCCTAACCCAAGGTAACATTCAAAGCCAGAGTTCCATATGATATCGCTAATGTGCTCTGCCGTTCCTCACTAAAGACTTGAGATCAGTACTGTCATTATATCCACCACTGAGTATTAAGCTGCCTCTACCTACAGAGAGGATGGCCCCAAACTCTGCTACCAGCAGGAGCTGCATCTCCTAGCATGAGAGAAGTTCAGAAGCCTGCTGCCAGTCCTGAATCTGCAGTGTGTCGATGATGGGAAATCAGACTGTCACCTAGCACAAGCAGTAGTAGCGTCTGTATCAAACCACTGTGCAGTCACAGGATAGAACCTCCTTTGTTCCTCTTCTAAAATTTCCTGTGCAATACTCTGGCAAGGTTACTGCAAAACCTTCAGTTGGGCTCATCCTCACTATAATTTTTTACTATTACTATTATTATTATTAGTTAATAAAAAATAGAAAAGGAATGAAAACTTAAATATTTGCTAAATATACAAACCATTTTCTTTGTATAAAACATACTATACTACAAGATAGAATAAAATTGGCCATTAGTCCTATGATATAAATGTTTTTTAATATCATATGTATAGATGTCAGGGGCCTATCGGCTCACATCGGGGGATTCCGGACCAAGGAGGAAGCTTCGGGTAAAAGTCCAAGTTTGCGGTAACAGACAAGGGATCAGGAATACGCATAGTCAAATCCAAGCAGTAGTTCAATAGGCAGGCAGATAAATAGCAAAGTCAAGGTTCAGGTAGGGTCAAAAGTCCAGGAATACAATAAACACGAATACTGTATAGGAACACCCATGGATGCTTAAAACAAATCCTATAATCGGGCATTGAACCGGCGTCATTAGCATCCTTTTATTTTGAACTTGGCGCCAAAATGGGGTGTTGTGACTTCAACACGCCAGTGCCCAAACCCATGCGGCGACCATGGGCGCCGCCACCTTGGATTTGCCGCAGATGGGAGCAGGAGCACAGTGGAGGGCTCCTGACAATGCAAAAACATAAATAAATGCATTCCTTTATTGAAATACATTTAAAGGAGAAGGAAAGCTACGGAGGCATTTTATTTCCAATAGATTAGCTGCAATAGTGCAAGCTAGAATGCTATATTTATTCTGTAGAATGTTTTACCATACCTGAGTAAAAATCTCTAGAAACTCTCTGTTTGTTTAGAATAGGAGCTGCAGTATTAACATGGTGTGACATCACTTCCTGCCTGAGTCTCTCCCTGCTCTGGGCTCAGATTACAGTAGAGAAGGGAGGGGGATGGGGGGAAGAGGAGCAAACTGAGCATGCTCTTGCCCAGGGCAATGAGGTTAAGGCTGATAGCAGGAAGTCTGATACAGAAGTCCATGTGTACACAATAGAAGGAAAGAAATGCTGTGTTTCTTTTGACAGAGGACTCCGAGCAGCATTACTTTGGAGGTTTACTGGTGTATTTAGATGGACCTTTCTGATAAGGCTTACTTAGTTTTAACCTTTCCTTCTCCTTTAAAATAATCTATGCCCATGTGCAAAGCCAGCCACGCTCCTGTGGATGTATATATGTTAGACAGGGTAAAGCAGGGCAATCTTACCACTAGGTTGTCTGTCATGCATGTGGTAGACTATGATGCTTAGATAGACTTTCAAAGGCAATTTGATTCCATCCTGGATACCAAACGTACTTTTCTTTTAAAAATAATGGGTTGCGGGTCAGCCTGTCCACTACGTAGAGACCCCCTCCAGCTGTACATGCCTGGCTCAGGGGGTAAAGTCAATGAACCACTTTCCCATGCTGCTTCCTTGGCAGTCCACTCTGTAGAGACCCCCCTCCAGCTGTACATGCCCATCCCAGAGGGCCCAGCTCAGAGGGTAAGGTCAACCAACCACTTTGCGATACTGCTTCCATAGCAGCCCATCCACTTTGTAAAGATCTCCCTCCAGCTGTACATGCCCAGCTCAGAAGGAAAGGCCAACCAATCACTTTGCCATGCTGATTCCGCAGCAGGCCATCCACACTGTGGAGACCCCCCTTCAGCCGTAAATGTCTGGCTGAAAGTGTATGGTCAACCAACTACTTTGCCATGCTGCTCCAAACTCAAACTCAGAGGGTAATTTCAACCAACCTCTTTTCCTCAAGTTTGATGTTATGGTCAGTGTAGTAACAACTAACAAAAGGACAAAAAAAAAATAATAACCTTTCCATGACTGGGATGGGTAATGTTTCTCGCTTGCTAGTACCCTTACTCCTCATTCACCCACCTCAAGTAACCCAAGCTTTATGTTTTCTTAATAAAGAATACTATAGTTTATATGAATAAGCTGCTGTGTAGCCATGGGGAAGCCATTCAAAGCTGGAATAAAGGAGAACAGGCACAGGTAACATAACAAATAAGATCTGTCCAATACAATGGTGTTTTATCTGTTACATGCTATGTAACCTGTGCTTTTTCTCCTTTTTTTTCCAGCATTAATGGCTGTTTCAATGGCTACACAGCAGCATGTTTATATAAACTATAGTAGTCTTTCTGAAGCAAATACACAGCTTTTACCAGTGCAGGGCAACAGTACATTATATTTTAATCACTTGGATACACTTTCAGTTTTTGGAGTTACTTTTAAAATCACAATAATAAAGCAGCGTCATGGCAGCTCCCACTCTTGTAAATGTAAATATGTTGAGGAAGAATGCTTTTTGCATACAATAACAGATAAGTATAAAATGAATTCACAGTATAATCAGAGTTATTGGGTAAAAATAAGGTTAGCATTTTCCTATAACCACTTTATAGGAGAAGAAGTTAGGAGATTGTATGTTGTAAGCTGAATTGGGTTGTATTGCACAGTGGGGGATATTCTTGGTTACCATGGAGTTCAAACTCTCATACATTATTTTAGTGCTGTTGACTTGTAGCTTTGCAAATAGGAAACTGCATGCTCTTTGAAAAGCAAGCAAGAAAATAAAGTACTTTTATGCAATAGTGTAATTATTGGATGATGTAAAACAGTTATGCTTTACTGGTGACTGCCAAAATAAAGGAAACATTATTGTGTCCTGGGCTTCCTGTGCCATTTTTAATGCTTAAAACCCAAAATACATTGCTTGGATAAAGGGTGATAGCAGTCTAATTATGAGTTTAAATTTAATTGCAAGTTGCAGCAAAGCCACACTGATGTTTGTGCTGGCCAAAATGTTATTTCAGGTCATTGTGTCCTGGTATACAGTGATCAGTCAGCCTTCATGCCAAGCCACTAACAAATATTAACATACTGCAGCATTTAACCAATATTCAGAATACATTTGCATGGGAATATAGTATATGAGGAAAGGTTATAAACATTTTGGTGTGAGCTCCAATCTATAACATAGATATAGCATCAGTTGCACAGGTCCAGGTCGATAATTAGTATATTCTTTTTCCTTTATTTAAAGGCAGTCATTCATGAAATCATTTGTTCAGGTTAACATTTATGTTACCTAGGGCTTGTCAAGTATTGTCCTTGGAGACCCTGCTTGTTTCTGTTTCTTAAGGTTTGTTTTCTGCTTTACTGCATTACTTGATTATACAAACCATGAAGGGTGTTGGTCTCCTGAACAATGCCAACCCAGTCTTTCTGTTTGCCCTTCTGGTTCTCCATTTTATGATCCCATATTCCTCAATTCCTCCATCGCAATCTGCCATCCTTTCTATAAGCCCTGGACACCTCAATCTGCAATCTATTTCTTTTGCTATAGCTATATATTATTGTACATATACAGTGCTTATGGTTGGTTGCTTTGGGACAAAAAACTCAAGCAAACTTTCCTGGGATAGTGATAAACCCACAGTGATACATCTGGTTAGGCAAACAATTGTGTTAATTTTTCAACAGACATTCAAATCTAACCCATACATGGTGCTTATTGTCCTTCATTCTTAGTAATAAAATATTAATTTTACTTAATAATACATTCAATATGTAAATAATATTTGCACACTTAATAGCCACTGTAAATACTCAAAGGAAGCTGAAATTATATTATTAGCAATATTTTTAATAAAAGGACTACATGAACACAAGCCATATGACAATTTCTTTTGTATCCTGCTTATTTTACACAGGTTTTGCCTGGGATTCTTCAGAAACACTGCTGCATTTTACCAGACAGAAACACAGGTAAGTGATTGCTTAATGTATGACTGTATGTATGTTATATTCCATGACCTGGCAAAAAATACTAACCCTTCAGTGACTGTGAAATTGTATGAAACATGCATTTTATATATTATTGTAGATTTGTTTAAAGTGTAATATTGTCTGCCCTGGTAACACAGAGCTTTTTGGGATTTTTAGCCATTTACAGGAAAAACATATTAGCATGGACATTAGCATGGAATCGCTACTCGTCTCTGCTTGTTGTCCTTGGGTAGCTTTTAATTTTTGGCTTTGTAAAATAGTTACAAAGACTAAGGATCCATCTCAATACAGCCTATGAATGTTGCGTATAGAATGAAAATGATGGTACAGGTATAGGACTCATTATCCAGAAAGCTCTGAATTATGGGAAGGCCGTCTCCCATACTCCATTTTAATTCAATTAATTCAAAGCATGTTTTAAATGTTTTCCTTTTTCTCTGCGATAATAAAACATTACCATGTACTTGATCCCAACAAAGGTACAATTAATCCTTACTGCAGGCAAAATAATTCATTTTTAGTAGACAAGAAAAATCCATTGTCTGGAAATCCCCACATCCTGAGCATCCTGGAAAATAGGTCCCACACCTGTATTAAGTAAATGTACAATTATATTAGCCTACTTATCATTTTACATTATGGACACCTTTGTTTGACCTGATCCCTAAGGGATTATGTAGAGGTTAGATTTCCAATACATGAACTGTTTGTTGGGCTTACGTTGAACATTGGTGCCAATTTCTACTTTGAGTAATTTAGATTATTGCATTAAAAAAAACAAGAATGCAGGGAAGTTCTGGGAGTGCCTTGGGACCTCAGGAATCACATCATTTGTTTATGCCCAAAGCCACCAGTGATGTTAGCTGTTTCTGAGTTGTTCTATTTTTATCTCTGAATATGGATGTAACATTCATGCGGTTTTGCTGTGCTGAAGAATTCTTTTGAAATAATACAGTACAGTTCTGTTCATGCTAATACTGCTAGATATGCTGTGCTTTATTTACAGTTCATTAAACCGTAAAAAATATTGTGTAGATGTATCTGATAATTAGAAATGCATACTGCCGCCATTAAGCCTAAACTTGAATCCTAGAGTAAGGTGTTATTATGGTAACATTATTTATGTAATCGTTATCCAAGCGGCAAATATCGCTACTAAGCAATGACGTACTTTAATGTGTTAAATTACTAATTATAAATGACGTTTGAGGATTATTTGTCCTGTAAAAGCATTAACAGAAGATACTGAGCAAGTTTTTTTGAACACCTTTATAAATAAATATTATACCAATTACTGGTAGATTAACAAGATCCCGGGGGGGGTTCAGTATACTCTATTCAAAATACAGGCCCCATGCTTATTTCTAAAGAATACAGGCCCCCTCTGCTGTTGTCTTCATACAGTATAAGGTTGGTTCTTTTATAATTTGGTACTTTGGAAACAACTTGCTGTTTATATGAATACAAAATATGTAATGGCTGCTTTATTATATTGGTGACCAAGTTTATATAGACATACATTTTCGTAACACCTGATTTTGCATTTATACTCTACAAGTAACATTTCTTAAGATGGAAAACATGTAAGAGTAAACAGCTTGAATATGTATGGGCTTTATTACTGCTGTGGTTCCTACTTCATATTCACAGTTACTCCTTACTAATAAACAGGTGAAAGTGCAAACAATACAACAGAAAACTGTGAGTTGCAGTCAGTTAACAACAGCTGTGATAAAAATAATTTATATTTTACAATTGAACCCACAAAGAAGTTTAAAGACCCCATTTTAATTTACAGTTCTGGCTAAATAGCGGTTGATTGCAGGTACCAGGTTTCAATCAATATGGCATTAAATCTGTACATTGCTTCTCTGCTCCAGCATTAGAGAGACTATGCTAGGTGTGCCAATTTGAGGGGATGTACTGTAAATGTAATCCTGCCATCAAAAATTGAATAGATGAAATGTGATTATAAAAATGCACACTTGAAAAAAATCAAATACTGTTCATCTGCATATTTTATTATTCTTTGCTGAAGATCTGTTTGTTGTATCTATTGTATCTGCTTGATTTCCTTGAGTAAGTGGAGCAGGATGACTCAGTATGTGACACATTGTGTTGTTTATAGAACTTGAATAATTACTCTATACAGTGTCACACCACTTTAAACTGGCTGCAGGTTTGTACCATTATCAAATCATGTAAAAAAAAGGGGGAAGAGGAGAAAGGCAAAAGGATTTTTTTTTGCTTGAAAGAAGAGTAAAGTCCATGTGAGAATTATTGTTGGGACATTTTTGTACAGGATGTGCATAGGGCAGCAGAACATTTTATAAAGAGCCCAAATATGATTCGCAGATTTCTCACATGCCTTTCTAGTTTTCCTATAACTCACTTGCTTTTTTTCTTGATATCCTTACTAAGTGCTGTGTCCTGCCCCTACTAAGGAGTCATGTGAACACCCAATGCCATTATACACAGACACATGTTATAGCAAGTAATGGTGGTGGGGATTAGAACAAAGAAAAGTAGACCTGGATAGTGAGTGGGACATATGGGTATCTTTTCACTTCTGACCAGGCACAATTTAGGGGTCATGTATTCTGCTTCTTTTGTGGTTTTCCACTTATAGTCTAAAAAATATACTTATAGGTTGGTTTGCTTTGATGGAACTGACCCCTGTATGTGTGAATGTGTGAACTCACAGGAGTATTAGGGGGATATATACCAAAAGGTACAAAGTTTGTCTATTAACCAATCTAACCAATCTGCAAATATGTTTTGATTACTATGGGTTACTGCACCCCAGCAAGGTTTATGCCTTTTACATTGTTACATGTATACATGTAGTTAATTTGGGTTGAACAGAAGACTAAAGCCTATCAAGGTTATGAACCCTAGTGCATTTGTATTGCATACATAAATAGACCTATCTATACACTTGTAACGCCCACTTGGCCAACCCTCCTGGTGCCAAGGTCGAACCTGCTTACCAACTCGAGTCCTGAGTCCCCTTTTGCGAGGTGAAAGGTACTGGGAATGCTTGTCTGGCAGTGCCGCCACCCAATGGGATCCGGGAATACACTTGCAGTGACCCCATTAGGACAACAAATCAATCACACACTTTATTATATAACAAATATAACTTTTATACAAATGGGGGAAGTAAAACTTTAAATTTTCATTTATAAAAATGCCCACTACCCTAGGAACCTGTACCAGTCCAGTCTTGGTTTTTCCCTGCCAGGAAAAGTCCCACTCTACTCCATTTTGGCAGCCCAAGAGTCTCAATCCCTTGTCCCCAAAAGAGTGCCAGTCCTAGGTAGCGCTACCTGCCCACATACTTTCCCGATGGAAAGTATTTGCTCCCACGTGGCAGGCACACAAACAGCCTGTTTCTCCAAACAGGAGATCACTGGATCCTCATCCTTTCCTATCCCTTCCCTCAGGTAACACTCACCCCAAAGGAGTCACACAGACGGGTAGCCTCACACAGAGCTGACAGGCATCCACAGTGAAGAAATCTTTATAGGCTGTAGACTCTCCTAGTTGAGCACATCACTTGCTTGATCCATTAGCTGACCTGTAGCTCCCAGTACTGTCTATAGCACGAGCCTTTAAAGTCCAGTGTCTGGCATCAATCTTCCAGAGCATCAGGGTCCAGTTATCCCTGAGCCCACACAGGGCATAGCTGCCATATGGTGTGTCTCCATAGCCTGAGGTCTGCCACTGCAGCACCCCAGTCAACGATCACTCCATCCTGCATCCAAATCAAGATCCAAATTAAAATGGATGTGTGCCAATCCAAGAGCTCTGCACCTGCAAACTCTAGGAAACCCCACTATCAGCCATGAGGCTCCGACCGAAGGGGAAATTAACCCTTCGGGCCCCTACACACGCATATACATAAACTATATTTACCGATACATTTACTAAACTAAGTGTGGATCTTAAGATCACAATAGCAATTGGATATTATGCTTGTTAAAAAATAATTCAAGCCACTCTTAAAATGCATTAATAAAATCTGCCATGACAATATCACCTGGCAGGACATTCCCCAACCTCACTGTCCTCACTGTATAGAACATATTTGTTTGTTTAAATCAAAGTTTTGTTCCTCAAGTCTTAAGGGGGGGCCTCTTTATCTCTGATCTTTTCAGAGAAAAGAGATCTGCTATCTGTTTATAATGTCCTCTTATGTACTTGTAAAGAGCAATCATGTTCCCTCGCAAATGTCTTTTCTCCAGAAAGAAAAACACCCCCAACCTCAATAGTCTTTCTTAATAGTTTAAAACTTTCATTCCTATTACTTATCTAGTTGCACATCTCTGAACTCTCTCCAGCTTATTTGTATACTTCTGAAGGACTGGAGGCCAAAACTGCACTGCATACTCAAGGTGAGGCCTTACCATGGACCTATAAAGAGGCAAAATTATGTTTTCATCCCTTGGGATAATGCTCTTTTTATGCAAGACAGAACGTTCTTTGCTTTAGTAGCCAATGAGTGACAAGGCTTAGTTACACAGCTTGTTATCCACAAGAATCCCCTTAACCATCACAATACACTACTATTTATATACCATTATATCTGCCATTCATGTAATATCTACCAAAAAGCATAATCTTGCACTTTTCAGCATAGAACCTTATTTGCTGGTTTGCTGCCTATTTTTCCAAATTAGTTAAACTGCTCTGCAAAGTGGCAACTACCTATATGAAACTTGCAGTTTTGTGCATAATTTAGTATCATCAGCATAAAATAGAGAAAGTACTTATAATTCCCACTTCCATGTCATCAGTAAACAAATTAAAAGAATGATTTGAAACATTAAAAAAATATCATTATAAAAAGTTGATACCATTGAAAATAATTATCATAATTGGCATTGTGTTTCAGAGAATGCATTTTGTATCCACATTTATTTAGGTTAACCCACTAGCATGTGAAGTTCAGGAATTATCTTTATGAGAAGATTTGTGTTTTTTATTTACAGTGAAAGGTTTTTTTTTCTATTAAAACAGGTCAGTTTGAACAATGTAAAAGTACTCTCTGAAATGTTCTACTGAAAATTACATTTGTAAAAATACAAGCGTATCTGGGAAAACTGTATTACAATAGCATTTTTTAAATTTCCCCTGATGATTTAGGCTAGAAGTTTGTGAGCTTCCCTTCTTATTTATTACCTTATAATATCTGCTTTATTGGAGCATTGCACATTATTGCAGATATCTCAAAATGGAACAGTTCATGAAGAAAAATGAAGTCGGTTGTTTCGAACAACTAACTCTGCCAGAAATCAATAGTCAGTTTAATAGCAGCCCAAGGAGATTTATGTTTGAAACCAATGTTTAAATTCACCTTTTTATGTTCAAATGTCTTATCTGAAAATGTTTTTATACAGTTATGGAATTTACATCTTTGAGAACAGAAATTCTGTTTATTAGAGATTTCAGGAAGGTTTGGACACTTGGGGTTTGGAAGGGGTGTTTGCACAAAATCAATTGCATGTATTCCACCCACGTTCAGTGAATGGATCTCTGAGATGGGTCACATAATGCGTATGGAGGAATTGTTGTCATATGTAAACAATAAACAACAGGTTTTTATTAAAACATGGGCTACCTGGGTTATGTTTCTGGAATCGGATTCTATTAAAAATATGTAATCGGACAGGAGCAACTCGGTTTCAGTAGAGATACTGAAACTATTTAATAAAGGTAACTATAATGTATAATGGGTGGACTGGCCTAGCATACAGGATCTTTAATAATATATTTCTTTAGCAGTTATATTGTATCCTTTGATTATGATTTGATTTTTATTTTATATATGTTTATGCTCAATCTACGCCTGTCAACATGGTTTGATATATGAAGCTATAATAACATTTTTGTTGTTGACATTGAATGTGCAGACAAAAATAAAGATTATACAAAAAAAAAAAAAATCAATTGCATGTATCGGGATTTTTGCATTGATTTGTCAACACGGGAGCATATTAATTGATACACATTTTTTATGTACTAAAGACACATCGCAGAGGGTTTCAGTTTAACTATAACTTCGACATAACACACAAAATATTTTTTATTTATTTATTGATTTTTTATGTACTAATGACGCATCGCAGAGGGTTGCAGTTTAACTATAACGTCGACATATTACACAAACATTTTTATTTATTCATTGATTTTTTTCTTTTGGGGTCAAGAATGGTTTCATACCCTTATGTATTAATATAAAGGGTTTTTGTTATATATAATGCTCCATTTATGATTACACAGGGTGAACAGCTTAAACCATTGATTGTCTTGTCTACATCAGAGTAAATGAATTGTGTTCCACTAAAACAACTATTTGCATTGGAATAACCACTTCCTTTAGAGATTGAATTAGCAGGGCAGTTTAGTTGAACATCACTCAATATTGCAGCCTATATGCGTTTCCAATAATAAATGTGGGTTACAAAACCCGTCTATCCACTCCAGCGACTATAAGCTGCCAATGAGGTTGTAGTTAATAAGGGTTTTAAAGCTTTTAATAACACTCCTCACTTATGGGGTGGTCTTAGTAACCGGGCTTTCCATTTTAGCAAGTTTAAGATATTAATTAAGTCAGAGGAACAAACAAGTTTTTTTAGCGTATGTTGATATATTGGTGTGCGGATAAATACTTGCCCCGTAATACAGGATTAGATTATTATTGATAGAAACCGATCCAATGACCAACTAGTATACACTTTGAGCCATTCTCAAGTTTGATACATTTTGACAGATGTAAAAAGTGATGATCTGATTTAGATAAGATAGGAGTAAGAATATGTTACAATCAGAACAGTGTCAGTTTGTATTTGTTATTTTATTATAGTAATGTTTATTTTATATAGTATATGTAGTGATGAGCGAATTTGAGGCGAATTCCCACGATTCGCCACCGTCTAATACATTCGCAAAAACCAAAAAAATGGACGCTTGCAAATTTTTCGCCGTTTCGCGAATTTCCCGAATTTGTCGGCAAACCGAAATGGCCCAAATTCGCCCATCACTAAGTATATGTTCTTTTGGAGTTGTGTAGTTGTTTTATGACGAGCATTATAGATATGCAGGTATAATGTTAATTGATGCTGTGATAAACGCAGCTTAAGTGATATTCACACCTGACGAGGGTTACACGTCATTACTATCTAAGCTATTTCCCACCAGTGTGTTAATATAAGGCATATTCCACTGTGTATTTTTATGCTTTGAGAAAGGCCTCAGAGAGGCCGAAACATCAGCTTGTAGCTTTTATTATATATATATATATATATATATATATATATATATATATATATATATATATATATATTATTCCTGTAAGAGAATAGAGACAGACACAATTCGCAGTAAATAAGAAAATAATTTGCCATGCGGTCACAAAAATATACTACAGGTATAGGATCCCTTATCCGGAAACCCGATATCCAGAAAGCTCCGAATTACGGAATGGACTCCATAGACTCCATTTTATCCAAATAATCCAAATTTCTAAAAATGATTTCCTTTTTCTCTGTAATAATAAAACAGTACCTTGTACTTGATCCCAACTAAGGTATAATTAATCCTTATTGGAAGCAAAACCAGCCTCTTGGGTTTATTTAATGTTTATATGAATTTCTAGTAGACTTATGGCATGAAGACCCAAATTACGGGAAAGATCCGTTATCCGGAAAACCCCAGGTCCCGAGCATTCTGGATAAAAGGTTCCATTCCTGTACAAGTTAATATGTTTTATAGTTAATATGTTTTATAGATAATAGCATCACTTTAAGTAACCAACCATGCCAAAGGCTGCCAATCATGACTGTGCTGCTCACTTATTGGGCTAGAGATGCCTATAACATGTTATCTGTGCTAAGTAAAATGTTGAATGTGGCATTCAGCCTGCTGTTCAAATAGAAATCATAGGAAAAAGCATTACCATGTTTCTCTTGTGAATTTCCCTTTTTGATGTTATTATCTTTCTAGGCATATAGGGTGAGTGCCAACCAATCAGAAGGGAATAATGAGTTTTTGCCATGCTTGCCAGTAGGATATGATGAGAAGAGTATAGGCTGAAGATATTTTTGTAGCCATGTGGATCCTGTGTTAAAATATGAATGTTGAACCAGTGGGAAAAGGGTAGAGGGTAGGACATGCCATTAACTGCATGGATGCCTTCTGATAGCATTATGCAACTATTGTTTTCCCTTTTCTAGCCACATATAAGTAATTGAACTAAAAAAAAAATCAATGGGCATTGGAAATCTTAATGTATATTTGATTTAAAATGTTTCTCTGTATTAAATATCTCCTTTGTTGATTTCTCTTGTTTCTCTTTTATGCTAAATGTGTTCCTTGGAACAAAGAGCTCATCTTATTAAAATAGAAAAAAATCAATAAAAATAAAGCTAAAAATGTCAGTGAGGTGGCTATAAATGAGCAGAATCCATAGTACAGACAAATGGGCAGTTCAGTGAACAGGGCTACCAGTAAATATAATGTGTAGAAACTTAGCCGGGAAGTCAGATACAGGGATTAAGCAAGCTGTCAAATCCATTTAAAATCAGAGGCAGGCAGCAATTAATAATATTAGACCATAAACAAATAAAGAGCATCAGAATCAAAGTACAAATATACCTCAAAGTAATAAACATTAATCTAGAAGCAGCTGGTGTCTTTAAATGTTACAGAAAAGTATAGTATATTGCATCATTTTCCTACTCCAAGGCATATAGCTACTTCTTGTAAAGCTTTCCAACCACACAGGCCAAAAGTGGCCAATCCATGTTTGTCATTTATTGACCCATTACTGATATATTGGCAGGGCTTAGTCAAATATTATGGAAGAGCACTGGGGCCAGTAAACAAAAAAAAAAAAAATTCTGATGATATAAGACTTTTAAAACTCATAATTATGACTTTTAGGGGCACATTTACTAAGCTCGAGTGAAGGATTACAATAAAAAATACTTCGAATTTCGAAGGTTTTTTTGGCTACTTCGACCATCGAATTGGCTACTTCGACCTTCGACTACAACTTTGAATCAAACGATTCAAACTAAAAATCGTTTGACTATTCGATAGTCGAAGTACTGTCTCTTTAAAAAAAACTTCGACCACCTAAAACCTACGAGCACCAATGTTAGCCTATGGGGAAGGTCCCCATAGGCTTTCTAGGCAATTTGGGATCGAAGGAAAATCGTTCCATCGATGGTTAAAAATCCTTCGAATCGTTCGTTTCGAAGGATTTAATCGTAATTTTTCCTACGATCGGATAAATATCGGTAAATCCTTCGACTTCGATATTCGAAGTCGAAGGATTTTACTTTGACGGTCGAATATTGAGGGTTAATTAACCCTCGATATTCGACCAATAGTAAATGTGCCCCTTAATCTCATAATTATGATTGTTAATCTCATAATTATGATTTTAAAATGATAATAATCCCAGCTTTCATAATTGATATTTTTAAACTCATAATTATGACTTTTTAATCTCATAAATATGATTTTAAAATGATAAAATTTACACCTTTCATAATTGATATTTTAAGGAAGAGCACTGAGGCCAGCAAAAAAAAAAAAATTCTGATGATATCTAAACATATATATAATTCTCATGTTAAAGTCAAAATTATGACTTTAGATCTCATAATTATGACTTTTAATCTCATAATTATGACTTTAAAAAATTTAAATTATGATTTTTAATCTCATAATTATGACTTTTAAACTCATAATTATGACTCTTAATCTCATAATTAGGATTTTTAAACTCATAGGGGGCTATTTATCAAAGTCTGAATTTCTGAAAAAAAACTCTGACCAAATCCGCACAGGTTTTTTCTCCTTATTTATTAATACAATTTTCCTAAAATTTTGTTTGCGGGAAAAAAACTGCAAAAATCGTGAAAATAAGAATCGTATGAATTTTCTGGATTTTCCACCCGAAAACTCAGGGTTTTTTTTCAGATTTTTTTCGTAAAAACCCTGAAATCTTCGGATTATTACACAAAACCCAGTGCAGATCAAAAAATCTTTAGGACTTCTCCCATAAACTTAATGCAACCTCGACAGGTCTGAAATGCCGGATTTTCGGATTCAGACTTTTTCCATCCTCGGGATATAATAAATCCTCGAAAAATTCCAGATTTTTTTTCCACTAAAAATTCGGATTTTATACAAAACAAACCACAATTTTTTGGGTTTTTGGCATTCGGAGTTTAGTAAATAACCCCCATAATGTTAAAAGTTGTAATTTTGACTTCTTAAATTTATAATTATGAATTTAAAAGTCATATTTATGAGAATAAAAGTCATAATTTCGACTTTTAAAGTCATAATTATGAGATTTTGGGGGTCCAAATTTATCTAAATTTTTTCTGATAAAAACGTCAACCCGCATGGTTTTTTTCGCCTTATTTATTAATACACTTTTCAGATATTTTTGTTTGCGGGAGTTTTTTTTTTGGGTTTTTGGCATTCGGAGTTTAGTAAATAACCCACTAAAAGTCATAATTGCAAATTTTAAAGTCATAATTACAAGATTCAAAGTCATAATTTCGACTTTTTAAAGTCATAATTATGAGTTTTAAAAGTCATATATGATCAGAATTTTTTTTTTTGCTGGCCCCAGTGCTCTTCCGTGAAATATCAATTATGATAATTTGTGATAGCTGGAAATGTTATTTCAGCATTTCAGGACATCACCCTTAATGCACATTGGCATACCTAGATGGAAGGCAGGACATACCTATTAAGACTGTCTAATTTTTTCTTACCAACCATGGGTAAGCATTACTTTGGCAATGCGAGCAATTCAAAACGAAGATGCTATAGCATTAATTTCTGCCTAGCGCAAATTCATTAGAGGTCTTGAGCTCAGGTTAATTTGCATACGGCAAGAAATTTAAAGTTGACTGGACGTCTTCATGTTATATGTTGCAGCAAATACATTACATTTCCACTGCTAATTACACATGCCTAGGGAACCTTAATAAAGACATTAGAGTTATTATAATGCCCTACACATGAGCCCACTGCAAGTCTAGTGAAAGAGGTAACGTTTAGTAAAATCCGCATTTTAGTGAATTTGCAGAGAAGCCTCCATTTGCCAGAGCGAATTGTCGTCTGGCGATAAAGTGCGAATGAACACTAGCGACGGCCCCATTCGCTAGCGAATTGGCGCCTGTGCCTGTTAGTGAACTGGAGATGTCCCTGCGGGTGGCAACGCTGGCTAAAAATCACTAGCGTTAGCCACTTTGCCCTTTAGTGAATCTATGGGGCTCATTTATAAACAGTGGGCAAATTTGCACCTGGTCCGTAACCCTTAGCAACCAATCAGTGATTAGCTTTTTTCAGCCAGCTGCAGGTTGAGAAGTGAAAGCAATCATCTGATTGGTTGCCATGGGTTACTGCCCAGGAGCAAATTTGCCCACTGTTTATAAATGAGCTCCTATGTGTTTTAGTTCAAAGGAAAATAAGTGGTGATCTGATTCCATTTATTTTCTCTTACAGCAGCAAAGTTTTACACTTTGTTGACAGATGAAATAACATATTACTTTGATTCCTTAAATAAAGACTTGAACAACAAGAAGAACTGACTACCACATACCACAAATCCGAATATGTGCTGCCCATCTAAACCCCCATTACACACAAAGGTACTGACTTGCCAGCACCCCCAATACACTAGATGGCATCACACATTTGCCCAAATCAGTGTATGTACAACAGATCAGCTAAGAAAAAGTAAGACGGTGGGGAATACACAGCAGCTCTATGAGTAATCCTCACCATTTCACTTTCTGGGTACTTGCACTGGTGGCACTTGGGCCTTATTTGGCATTGAAAGGGGTCGTTCACCTATAAATTATCGTTTAGTATGATGTAGAGAGTGATATTTTCAGACAAATTGCAATTATTTTTTATTCAGTTTGCTATTTCGGCCAAGAGAGAAGAGACAAAGAAATGTTTTGTGCACACGATAATCTGTAACTATAGGAATAGAGTGATTAAAGGGTAAAGGGTTAAAATATATTTTCCATTTTTTAAGATCTCACACTGAAAAAATATTGTACTATTTTTCTTCACTGTTCCCGCTAGTACAATTTGGAATTTGGTAAATATGTGCCATGGCTACAAATCATTTAAAAAGATATAATCTGCAGTCTTCCTCTGTCAATTGACTTGACCTAAATATTCCATTGTTTGTCTCTGCTTACATTTCTGTCCTTTTGATTGAATGCTGGTTCTCACTTCTGCCTTGTTTCGTTTTGAAACAAAATGGTCTTTTTTGCAGCAGTAAGAAAAAAACATTGAATAGTGGGTGATTAATCAAAAAACATGGTGGTGGCGGCAGTGGCAAAGTGTTTCCAACAAACTGCAATTGTGACACATACTTTCACAAGTAATCGTGTGCATCAGTGGTGCTAAAACAGGAGCAACACATTATGGGGTGTATTTATTATGCTGTGATTCACCGAAAACGGTGTAAAAAGCTATGCAAAAATATCACATGGTGTGTGTAATTTAACGCCATGCGAAAAAAAAGTTGACACCGTTTTTACACCGTTTTTCACACAGTGAAGCCTGCCAACGTTTGGTGTATTATCCCGCCATTTTTTACACAGCATAATAAATATGCGCCTTATTGTAGAACAAAATAGAAATAAGGTTCCCTTTCCCCCATATGTAAATAAAAGGCACAAAGATTGGCCAGATGCAGTAGCCCATAACAATCAATAATAAGTTTGTTTTTAAAGGAGAAGGAAAGCTACCGAAGCAGTTTATTGCCAAAAGATTAGCCACAATAGTGCAAGCTATAACACTATATTTATTCTGCAGAATGCTTTACCATATCTGAGTAAACAGCTGTAGAAGCTCTCTCTATTTGTTTAGGAAAGCAACTGCCATATTAGCTTGGTGTGACATCACTTCCTGCCTGAGTTTCTACCTGCTCACTCATAGCTCTGGGCTCAAATAACAGCAGGGAGGGGAGAAGGTTGTGGGACAGGGATGGGGAGAGGAGCAAACTGAGCATGCTCAAGCAATAGCCCTGGAGGTTTAAGATAAAAACAGGAAGTCTGATACAGAAGCCCATGTGTACACAATAAAATGAAAGAAATGCTGTGTTTCTTTTGACAGAGGACTCAGAGCAGCATTACTTTGAGGGTTTACTGGTGTATTTATGTAGACCTTTCTGATAAGGCTTACTTAATTTTAGCCTTTCCTTCTCCTTTAAAGGGATACTGTTATGGGAAAACATATTTTTTTCAAAATGCAATGGGAATACATAATCCATATTTATAGATTATACTTCAGGGGATTTCCTACATAGTTAACTCAGTTATGCCAACCCTAAACATCTATGTAATAGAATAGAGACTCAATTTCAAAATCTCTAAAGAAGCAGCAACAGTGATTCTACTGTTCTTTCTCCATCTTGGTATACTGTATTTAAACAATTTGCCGTATTTTTATTTTGCATATTTACAAATTAATTTTAGTTCATTTAGGGGCAGATTTACTAAACTCGAGTGAGGGTTTGAATTGAAAAAAGTTCGAATTTCGAAGTAAATTTTTGGGTAAATCGTTCAACTATTCATCCATTCGATAATCGAAGTACTGTCTCTTTAAAAAAAAACTTCGACTTCATACTTTGCCAAATTAAAAGCTACCAAAGTGCAATGTTAGCCTATGGGGACCTTCCACAGCACTTTTCTAAGTTTGTTTTGGTCAAATAACAATCTTTCGAACGATCGCTACAAATAGTTCGAATCATTCGATCGAACAAATTTTATTTGACCGCAGGATTGCCAAATTTGTTGAAAAAACTTTGATGGTTGAATTTTGAAGTTTTTTCGAAATTCGACCCTTAGTAAATCTTATATTATTCTACAAAAAAAAAAGATTTTAAAAATTGAAAAACTTATTATACACTTTTTATGGCTATTTATCAAATATGTAATAAAAGGCACTTGTTGCCCAGGAGCAGTAACCTATAGCAACCAATAAGATGTTTCCTTTTAACTAGGTGACCAATCAGTGCTATCTGCTGATTGGTTGCTATGGGTTACTGCTCCTGGACAAAATTAAAGGAATTGTTCAGTGTAAAAATAAAAACTGGGTAAATAGGCTGAGCAAAATAAAAAATATTTCTAATGTAGTTAGCCAAAAATTAAATTTTATAAAGTCTGGAGTGACTGGATGTCTAATATAATAACCACAACACTTCTTCCTGTTTTGCAGCTCTATTGGTTTCCACTGATTGGTTACCAGGCAGAAACCAATCAGTGACTCGAAGGGGGCCACATGGGTCATAATTGCTTTTGAATCTGAGGATCAATTGCAAACTCACTGAACAGTTATGTCCCATGTGGCCCCCCTTCAAGTCGCAGAGTTAGAGAGCTGAAAAGCAGGAAGTAGTGTTTTGGCTATTATGTTAGATATCTGCTCACTCCAGCCTTTATACATTACATATTTGGCTAACTAACTAAATTAGAAACATTTTTTATTTTGCACAGCCTATCTTTTTACACAGTTTTTATTTTTACACTGAACTGTTCCTTTAATGTCTTTAATTTTAATAACCCATTAAGCAGTAACCCCTAGCGACCAATCATGCATTGCTCATGGATTACTGCTCATGGGAAAACTTAATGCCTTTTATTACAGTTAGGTGATTTTTAATTTGGGGCTCAGATAATGTCCAGTGTCACATGTCTGGTTCACTTAAATAAAAAAAATATAAAGATTAGTGTATTTCCCTGGATAGCATTACCGATACAAATACTGTATGAAGTGAGTCTAATCCCTATTTTCCTTTTAAGATAATAAGGTATCTTCATGTAGATAGAGTATTATTAGCAGTTGGTTTGCTCTGCTGGGTTTAGGTCACAGGCAGCAATTAGCCCCCCTTGCAGAGGAAATTTCCTTGGTGAAATGCAAATGCCATATAATTACATTGTGTAATAACGACTATTTTTAGTTGTAGTTGAACAGTATCTGGAAGGGCTCAGCCTTAAAACCCTAGTATGTATTCATGTTAGTAGGCCCCACTGCTCTAACTTGAGAGACCTGTTTCTTTACACATAGTAAATGTGAAGTAAATTGTGCCGAAGAACTGTTTTGCTTACACGGTCTGTATATAGATAGCAGGCTGAGGCAGATCTGGGTTATTTCATTTGGATTCCATCTCAGCACTATTATTAATAATGATGCTATAAATAACCATTTATAACTCCACAGAGGGATAGATCTCCAGAATAAAAATTAATTTCCCTCTTTTTGTTGTACTTCTTGTCTGGACCTGTTTCTGCTTGGACAGTGCCAAGAATAAAAAACAACTCCGCTCTGATAATATATTGTGCTCAGCAATGTTACACTGTGTATCAGGCATGTATTCATTTGCAAATAGGGATAAAGATAGGTCAGATTTAACATTATGCATAAGAGCAGAATTCATATTCTGAAGCCCAGTTATCTGTAGACACGTTTGAAGTACTCACTGCGTGATTGTGATACGTCGGCTTTTAACTTGCTCATGGATTTAGAGAATCTGGAGAGCTGTAGAATTTCTATGCTATGACCTAGTTTCTGCAGTAATTACCTGCTGGGGTTAGGCTGGTTTGTGCTCTCAGTCAGTGTAATTCCAAGAAGATGTCTTCTCTCGAAAGCACCTGATTGGTATAAATTAGCAATGGTTTTATTTTATGACAGTTCACCAGCAAGACAGATTTTTTATTCATATCCAGCTTTGGGCGACTTTATTTCATACAAATATAAACCCAAACTCATTACAGGACCCTTGTCCTGTCCTTGTAAATGAATTAAAGAAAGCAGAAGCCAGCCGGCATCAATAAAAATCAAGAACATATCTTTCAGTACAGCAACATGATTTTTCATTGTAGGGTAAACGTTACATTTTGGCATCCCTGAGTGAATAGGTCTTTCCTTGTGTATGTGAGACAGAATCTGTTAGCAGTTCAGCTGCAGTGCTGTAGTGACTACTGGCCAATCATGGATGCACATGGGACATTTCTTTATATTATATAATTTTACTGACAAAGTTCATGACTGACCAGCAGGTATTACCTTTGCTGGTACAGGTATGAGAGCTGTTATCAGAATGATTGGGACCAAGACCTTTACAAATAACAGATGTTTCTGAAATTTTGATTGTCATACCTTAAAGGGATACTGTCATGGGAAAAATTTTTTTTTCCCAAAATGAATCAGTTAATACTGCTGCTCCAGCAGAGCTCTGCACTGAAATCCATTTCTCAAAAGAGCAAACAGATTTTTTTATATTCAATTTTGAAATCTGACATGGGGCTAGACATATTGTCAATTTCCCAGCTGCCCCTGGTCATGTGACTTGTGCCTGCACTTTAGGAGAGAATTGCTTTCTGGCAGGCTGCTATTTTTCTTTTTCAGTGTAACTGAATGTGTCTCAGTGGGACATGGGTTTTTACTATTGAGTGCTATTCTTAGATCTACCAGGCAGCTGTTATCTTGTGTTAGGGAGCTGCTATCTGGTTACCTTCCCATTGTTGTTTTGTTTGGCTGCTGGGGGGAAAAGGGAGGGGGGTGATATCACTCCAACTTGCAGTACAGCAGTAAAGAGTGATTGAAGTTTATCAGAGCACAAGTCACATGACTTGGGGCAGCTCGGAAATTGACAAAATGTCTAGCCCCATGTCAGATTTCAAAATTGAATATTAAAAAATCTGTTCGCTCTTTTGAGAAATGGATTCAGTGCAGAATTCTGATGGAGCAGCACTATTAACTGATTCATTTTGAAAAAAATTTTTTCCTATGACAGTATCCCTTTAAGTCTACTAGAAACAGACATTAAATAAACAGACATTAAATAAACCCAATAGGATGGTGTTGCTTCCAATAAGGATTAATTATATCTTAGTTGGGATTAAGTACAAGCTACTGTTTTATTATTAAAAGAGAAATCACTTTTTAAGAATTTGGATTATTTGGGTTAAATGCAGTCTATGGGAGAAGGCCTTTCCGCAATTCTGAGCTTTCTGGATAATGGGTTTCCAGACAACAGATCCCATACTTGTATACAAATAATTCATGCTTATTGTTATTCGTTTTGCCTGCCTTACACAAAAATAGTAAAGATGAGAAAGGCGAAAAGGATGTCTACACACAATCTCTCATTCTCTCCCTATTAATCCACACACAGCCCTTTTCCACTTACATCTCTCAGGTTGCCAAGTAACAGTAAAGCTGCTGCTGAAGAGCAGCCATTAAAATAAAATGTACTTATAATAATATCACAATGAAAACTTCCAGGAAAGTACCCTGGAACTCAGTTGATATTATACATTCCTTGTAGATGTAGAGTAGATGGCTCGAAATATTGCATAGTATCTAAGTAGTGCCTTTCCACAATTACATAGTTAATTTTCAGTCTATTACTAGAATAACCACCACTTTTCTTACATACTACTAGCTGTGATGAGGCTCACAGTTCAGTTGTGCATAATGTCATTAAATGACAGTATCCTTTGACCCCCCCCCATAACATTGGTACCTTACTTTTAAACATAATTACAATATTCCAAGAATGGTAACAAACATAAATAAAAATGTATCAGTTAAAAGTTAACTTTAGGGCCTCAAATAGGATTTGCCTCCTCCATGTACCCATGTTTGTATACACAGCAGTTCAGGAACACTGAGTTGCATAGTAAAGTTGGGTTGAAAAAAGACCAAAGTCCATCAAGTTCAACCCCTCCAAGTGAAACCCAGCATCCATACACACACTCACGCCACCCCATTCATACACTCACATAAACTATAAATATACCAATATCTATACTAATAGATTAAAGATACTATTCTTGTCCAAGAAATCCTCCAAGCCCCTCATGTTTAGTCCTTGTAAAGTAAATCTGCCAAAAAAAATCTCCTCTGGAGGGGGGTGGTGGCCAATTGCAAAGTCTCATAATAACACTCTCTACAATTACATCATACAAAAGTTAACACAAAGGTAAACTACCCCTTTAAGTGAGCACGTGTCCCATATTCCAGCTTGATAAATTCTTGCCATGAGAAAAAACAAAAAGGAGAGGAGGGTGCATTATCTTCCTTTATTTTGTGTTGATACTAATAGTCATTTAACTGATATAAGACATACTGTCACACTAAAAGGGGCAGATTTATCAAAATGTGATACTAGAGTTTACCTAATTAAAACTCACACTATTTCTATTTATTCCTATAGGATTGTTGGAAGTCTTTTTTATCAAATGATGAACTTAAACTTGATAAAAGCACCTTTAAAAATCCCGTAGGAATGAGTAGGAAACAGGAACATTTTTCTGTGGTGAGCTTTAATTATTTTTGGACACTTTTATATCGGAAATATGGTTTTAATAATAACAAGATTACCATGCAGTTGTTTTCCTTACATCATTCTACTGATTAATCGGAAAGACCCCCCCAAAAACTGCACTAATGTTAGTAATGATTTTTAGACAGGAACTTGGACTACTATGGTGTGAAGGCTTTGCCAAAATTATAGCTATAATAAATTAGACAGAAGTGCTGCTTTGTGAAAAAGGAAGGAATCGTAAACACTTTACAATTACACTTTCCCATGCACGCAAAGTAGAGTCCTGCATGGAACTAATTTCTAAGACCCAGACCCGACCGCAACCTGCATATTTACCACTACCCGACCCGGACTCGCAACTGCCTTATCCACAACCCAACACACTGATCACCATCAAACAGGAAGTGATGTTTCTGCAAACTGGAAGTGACATCATCAAAAGTGGGTGGGGAAAAGCAGGGGAGCGCAGGAATAGACGCATTTAATTTTTTCAAATGGGGCTGTACTCACACAGGTGCATGTAGGTGCCAAACGCAGGTTGAGATGCAACATGCAGCATTTTTCCTGCGTTTACAGTCCCATTTGAAAAAATGAAATGCGTCTATTCCTGCGCTCCCCTGCGGCTGAACGCCGAAAAACGGAACGCAGGGGAGCGCAGGTAAAAACGCTCATGAGTAAGAGCCCAAAAAGAGCAGGCTGGAAACTATCAAGTGGTGAGCACTAATGTATGAATGTGTGCAGACTTTCACCTGCTCTCATCCCATTGATCATTCTGTCTAGTAATGCACAAGAGCCAGTGCTTACATTTTAAATGTAATGATTAGCATTAAAAAGTAATGCATTAATAATGTTTTACAATAAAGGAGAAGCAGCACCAGCTGTTCTGTGAGCTTAGACATCCCATGCTTTGGCACAGAGAAACCTTTCTACAACTGGAAGTTATGCTGGCTAAGCAGCGAATTCCAAGTGTTTAGAGTCCTGGAAGCAAGAACAGTGCCATCTTTTAGTGCTGAAAGGCTGTACTGAACATATAAATACTGACAGAGCATGAAAAATGTCAGTTTCTGTAATTTCTGCATTTCCAGGCTCATTCCAGCAAATCTATTAATAAGCCATTAATGCTCTTTCAGTATGTCATATTCGCCATTTTTTTTTCTTTCAATTCAGAGAGTAAAGGTTTTTATCATGGCATAATCCACTAAACGGTAGCAATTGTTAAATACGTCTATTTTAGACAATGTCTTTTTTTAAAGGTGTTTATATATTGAAGGCAGTGGTGCAAACCTATGATAGATTTAGTCACAAAAAAGAGAGGAGGCCGGTAACTAGGAGTTCCATTAAAAACACACATTATATTAATGTCTAATTGCAAATACAGGGTTCTCACACTCAAGTCTTAAGTGTTTTGGGTGTATCTGCACTTAATCGCAACTTGCTGTGATGCTACTTTAATGATCACCCCCATTTCTACCCCTGGAATATCAATGGAGATCAGTAATCAAAATACCTTAACATTTTGTCAGGCTTTGACTGGTATACTCTATGTTTGGGGTCGCTAACCTTTTCTACCTGTGAGCCTCATATAAATGTAAAAAGAGTCGGGGAGCAACACACACATGAAAATAGTTCCAGCAGTGTCAAATACAGGCTGTGATTGGCTATTTTGAAGCCCCTATGTGGACTAAGAGACTACAGGAGGCTCTATTTGGCAGTACACAGGGATTGTATTCAACCAAAACTTGCTTTCAAGCCAGGAATTCACAAATAAGCACCTGCTTTGAGGCCAATGGGAGCAACATCCAAGGGGTTGGTGTTCACAAGCCACTGGTTGGGGAAAACTGCTCTGTGTAAAGCACACTCCATATGGAAAACCACAAAGAGTATTCTGAGAGAACAATGATATCTGAAATTGCCTATCATATTCCAGCATTGTCTCTTTTGTGGCCATAGGCATCATGTGTCTCAGACTATAAGGAGAATTGGCTGCCAAGAGTCTGTCAGAGAAGTGATAAGAAAAAAAGTATAGACTTGATTGTGGTACTTGAATTTACAGCTCCTTGTTCTTGGACACGTATTTATTGCCTGATAAAATATATGATTAGCTGTTATTACTGAAACCTTGCTGTTGCGTGCGGAGAGTACAAATGAGACCTAATAAAAGAATGAAGAGTGCTGCTGCAAGCACTGGTGTAACAATAAAACTTGTGTATCTATACAGCCCACTATGCAGACTTCAGACGGCTTTGCACCCACTGCAACACTTCAACAGGCGTAAATTCGTTCCGACTACGCCAATTCACTAAAGTGCAAAGTTGCGTCCAGGTTGGCGAGCTCTGGCGAATTTTCGCTACCGTTACTTCGGCAATCAAAGCAAAGATGTGTTAGCAGTGCCTAATTTGCATACAGCGGGAAATGATAAAGTTTTATGGACGTATATATGTTGCAGCAAATACATTACATTACACAAGCCCAGTTAATAAATATAACAGTTGTTATAATGCCCTACATATGAGCCCAGTGTATAGTTTATGTTCCATATGTTAGAAAATGGAGGGGGGAATCCAGTTACCCAAAAACTATTTTACGGGCCTTTGCAGGCTAAGTGAGGAAAAATTTTGCACTAAAAATTGAAGTCCTATGCACTCCGCCTAGTCTGAGCTGGCAAAGGCAAGTCTGGCGAATTAGGTAACGTTCAGTAAAGTCCGCATCTTACTGAATTTGTGGAGTTACGTCCGTTCGCCAGAGTGAAAATTTGCCTGGCATGTGAAGTGTGAAGCAACGCTAGCGTCTATCTGACAAATTTTCGCTAGCATTAGTCACTTCGCCCTTTAGGGAATCTGCTCCCAGGAGTTGCAATAACAAATGCTGCTGGCTGCATTATATACAGTATAATGAAGCCCCAAACTGTCCTAGTTCTTGGTGCTATGAAGCTGCATTATAAGCGGTGAATTACACTTAGGGGCAGATTTATCAAGGGTCCAATTGAAAATTCAAAGTAAAAAAAATTTGAATTTCAAGTTATTTTTGTGTACTTCAACAAGGAAATAATCCAAATTCAATTCAAATTTGAAAAAAAATCAAAAATTTGAATATCGAAATTTATCATGTAATGTCTCTTTAAAACTTCGACTTCGACCATTCGCCATCTAAAACCTGCCGAATTGCTGTCTTAGCCTATGGGGGAGCTCCTAGAACCTATTAGGAGTCAATTGGTGGACTTTGAAAAATCGAAGTTATTTTTTGAAAATACTTCGAATCGAATTCGATTCAAATACAGCCTATTCACCCGCAAAAAAAAACCCTTTGGTTTTTTTTATTAAAGTTCGGTTGGTCTTTTTTTTGTTCGAAGTTATAAAAATAATGGCATTACTTCTAAATTCGACCTTTGATAAATCTGCCCCTTACAGTAAAGTGTAGTGATTGTAATCTCTGACACTGAGCTCTTAATCTATATTGTAACTGCTCATTGTATTCATTTGTATTGTATTTTGTATTTATTTATTTGTATGTATTATTGTAATGACCCCCTGTTTGTTCTACTAGTTTATTGTTCTGATGTACAGTGCTTCATTCTCCAGTTATGTTATAGAAATAAAAATATACATTCATGCACAAAAAAGCTGTGACTGACTCCAGACATTATGGGGGGAATGTAAAACAAAAAATGCTTTGTGACTGCAAATTTTTATTACATACACTACCCATGTTCGCAAAAACAGTTTTGTCGTTGACTTTGCGAGGGAGTCATTCAGGTCTAAATTTGGTGAAAAAAGACGCAAACAATGAAAATCTTGTGTCTTTTTTTGCGATAACAAAACATATTGCATTCCCCCGTAAGTATTTAAATGCAACTGAAAAAGCAGAAAAGGTTAAACTATGCTATTTATGGATAGCAGACATATGAAATCAGGATACACCACCGGTGCTTTGTTCAATGATCACTGACTGGGCTGTTGGCCCTATTTAACCTAATTTAATGCAATACTTTATCTTGCTTTCTTTTTGTCATAAATTACAGGTATATCAGAATAGGTCACATATAGTTGCTGGAACATGACTCTCTCTGGGTAATTCATTATGGAACAAATTCCTCACAGTCTACTGATTTTCTAAAGGCACTACATTAATGTAGAAGGACTGTACTGAAATTCAAAAAAGCTTTAAAAACTTGTAATACAGCAAATGAGCATTTTGAGTGAACCTATGTTTTCTTGGACCAAACTATATCATGCAGGAAGGTGGCCTTATAAAGCCATGTTTAGAAAAACAAGACCAGGCAGCAAATGCTCAATTATGTTGTGGGCTTAAATTTTTTATAACTGTTAAAAGGGGTTTTCTGAGTAGTAGTAGTTCCAAGGTCCCTTGTTGAATTAGCCCTTTCTTACGCTAATAACTAAAATGTTTGAAGGTTTTGTCAGCTTCTTGGAATGAAAATTGGGAATTGTGTTGGGATGTTTCTATACAGGCATGAACTCACAAAATAGTAATAAACAAACAGAACAGGAATGGACATTTGCTGTGACATCATAGAATGGTTGTGAACCTGCACTGCCCTACGTTAATAAAATAGAAGTGGAACTGCTAACTCATATACAGAGTTATACATATACCCTGGAGTTCTGAAATCAGGAACCTTGTAAATTGCTAATTCCACCTGAGAGTGGAGAAGCCCCGTGCTGAGTTTTATTGTTTAAAGAAAACACCATTGCACCTTGCCTTCAGCCATTCTATATTTTGAAGAAAGCACCTTGTTTTATTCCATTACAATTTTATTTTGGAGATAGCACTTTGTAAAAATCCGCCAATTCACTCACGGTTGCTGGTGTAAATTCGCTAGTGTTACTTCACACCCTTATGCCTGGCGAATTTGCGCAACGGACGTAACTATGCAAATTCACTAACGTGCAGATTTTTCTGAACGCTACCTTTTACGCCAGACTTCCTTCGCCACCTCAGACCAGGCGAAGTGCAATAGAGTAGATAGGGATTGCTTCAAAAAAAGTTAAAAGCTAAGTCCCAAAAAACGCTGGCGTTTTTTCATTTTTTATGGGTGATAGGCTGAAAAAGATCGAAATTTCTTTTGGGGCTCCCCTCCTTCCCCCCTACATTTCCTAACTCATGGCACCTTAACTATACAGTGGGCACATGTGTAGGACAAAATAAACATTTTATTTGCTGTTTTGAAGGTTTCCCTGGCTTGTGTAGTGCTGCTAAATATACCTCCATTGTAACTTGAATTTGGCGCCGTATGCAAATTAACCATCGCTAGCGTAACTTCGCTTTGCTTGGTGAATTAACACTAGCGCAACTTCGCAACCTTACACTTCCCCTGAGCACAACTTCGGATTTTAGTGAATTTGCATAGCGCTGGCGAAAATACGCCTGGCAAAGTGCAGCGAAGCGGACGCTGGCGCAACTACAAAGCTTAGTGAATTTGCCCCATGGTGAGATGTGTCCTAGACCAGATTTTAGGTTTAAGTTACTCTTTAATTGCCTCTGTATTGTCTCAATGCCCTGGTTACAATTCCTTGTTTAAGTGAATCAGCTGGCTGTACTGTACTCCATTCCTGCTGACTCTGCATTTTACGCTGATGCTTGGGTGATTCGTGCTGAAAAGCTGAGCTAGGGCACCGTAACCTTGCAAGAGAAAATATATGTAAATGTATACACAGATATAAAACTTTGTGATCCCATTAAATTGCCTTAAGCCAGCAGCTTTTACTCAAAAAGTCTCATGAAAGTGAAAAATTAAGCCATAAAGATAAAAAAATGTACTTAGAATCATAAAGTCCATCAAGACACTCTCTGATGAGACTTGGTAATAAAAGAAAATTACTTTTTGTATTAAAGATGAAAATCATTTGCCCGGTGTTTCGATTCATTCCCTGTTTCACATGAAGGGAAATCAGTAAGTGCTCAGCCACACACCTGTAATGCTATTTTGGGCTATATTAGACCAAAAGCGTTTATGTCCAACTAAAGCAATAGAGCATGGGTTATATTGGACTCAAACACTAAAGGCAGGGCCTTGGCTAAGTGGAAGTGGCTTATGAGGAAGTGGTTTGGTCCACGAAACGCGTCAAGCGTGTCAAGTTTGTGCGCTCCATGATTTTAAATTATGTTTGAATAATAAACAAGTGTTTTTAGCCCCGCAAGTGCTCCGTGTCTTTGGAGATTTTCACTTGGATTCTACGATATGAGAAGCGTCTTACACGTTGCAGCACAGCGTAAAGGCATCTGGAACAGTGAGTGCTCTCTTGTTTTTGTTTCTCCCTTCCTTGGCTAAGTGGAAGTAAGGAAGGTAGGGTATAATGGAATTACAACTCCATTAGGCTGCTATGTATAAAAGTAAAAATAAGGGACGTAAGGAGTTTCTTGCAGCAAACAAAAGTAACAATTATTAACAGAAGAAATGGAATGCTTGGGGCCTGGGGCTTTCCGGATAATGGATCTTTCCGTAATTTGGATAGTCATACCTTTAGTCTTATAAAAAATCATGTAAACATGAAATAAACCCAATAGGCTGCTTTTGCTTCCAATAAGCATTGCTTATATCTTAAAATTAAGCAGGAAACAGTGCACTGTTGTGATGATTCACTTAAATACCAGAAAGGTTTTCAAACCGAGCGTGTAAGAACCGAAAGGTTGTAATTCGGTGCGGCTGCCCTCTTCTATCGTTATGCTGGTCGGGTAGTGAGAAATCCACCGGTTTTTGATGTAAGAGTAGAAGGCTCCTGTTGCAGACAGTCGTTGCAATTTCTGCCGTACACCGGAAGTGCGGCTCTTTATATAGGAAGGACAGGCAGAACCCTTAAAACCCTGTTTCGGCACCAATCAGTTTCATGAAGCTCTTACAATACAACCACTTTCCCAGACACTTCTCAGATATTTAGAACATGAATTGGATCCGGGGACTCAGCCGACAGGATAAACGGAGCCGCACGAATTACAACCTTTCGGTTCTTACACGCTCGGTTTGAAAACCTTTCTGGTATTTAAGTGAATCATCACAACAGCGCACTGTTTCCTGCTTAGTTTTCTGTCATATAAAGGTGGACCTGTGGATTCACCTTACCAACGGTGCAGCTTTTAACCCCTGTCATTTACAAGCGCGGTTGCATATCTCTTTAACCCACTAACAATTGCTTATATCTTAGTTTGGATTTTTACAGAGAAAAATATTTGGATTATTTGGATAAAATGGAGTCTATGGGAAAAGGTCTCTCCTTATAATTCAGAGCTTTCTGGATAATGGGTTTCCGGATCCCATACCTGTACTTACAGTTCCTCTAATTGCAATGGCTACATATCATTTCCTTAAAAAATTGGATTATTTGGCTAAAATGGAGTCTGTGGGAGACAGCCTTTATGTAATTCAGAGCTTTCTGGATAACTGGTTTCTGGATAACGGATCCAATACCTGT
The DNA here is from genome assembly GCA_038501925.1 of Xenopus petersii. NCBI lineage: Eukaryota > Metazoa > Chordata > Amphibia > Anura > Pipidae > Xenopus > Xenopus petersii. Next base: position 69,101,296 of record CM076680.1, on the reverse strand, counting down.
ACTCACAAATCCAGAGAGGCAAAATATTAACAGATGGTATAATGCCAGGACATTCAAGCATAGAAAGCACGATGTGACACCATGTGGAACAGCTTGGGTAGTTTAAGGTAGTCCTCTAGGATGGAAGGCCCATTGTGGTCTGCATCCCATACGGTGGAATGATCAGGGAGAACTATTCTAAGCCTAAATCCCTATCCAACTGCAGTCCCTTTACTTTAGGCAGACTCAGAGCCTAGAGGAGAGAGACTCCCTTCTAAAATCCTTGTTAGAGCACAGGCTGCTCTTTCTATTTAGAATTGAAGCAAGAAAAGAAAAGTGTGTCCCATGTCATTGCACCATCCCATTATTTAGTCCGAGATCCCAACTATACAAAATAAAACTTAACTTTTATTAAATCATCCAAATTAACACGAGAAAATGTATCTTAAAAGCAAGGTTAGGTAGGGTAGCTGTTTAGACACAAGGTCATCAGCTAATATACGATACATAAGATTGAGACTATGATGTGGGTTTATACTACAGTAACAACTGTTGCCCAACATCAATCCCAACTGCTGCAGTGCTGGCGTGCCTCAATACATGTGAGGGATGGATGGCGTTTGGAGTTATGTGGGCACATAGAGATCAAGCCCAACGTGTCTATTGCGAGAGTACTTTCACATCGCCCCAAGTATCAGAGAAGAGGTAGCGAAGTAATGGGAGGCGGAAGCAGCCTTCTGATATCGAGAACACACCTCGTTCCCTCCCACACCACACTTCCTTTAAGGTTAGTCCAAGGTCTGGACACGAGTAGCCAGTCGGCAGAGTGCCATTTGAGTGGATACCGGCGAGCTGTAGTGCCCCTCACCAACCCGTCCACCGTTCCTCCCTTCCACCAAACCGCCAGTCCCAGCTAATGATCATCCCTGCCTAACAGTTTAAAAATAGGATGTGCCTGACGCGCGTTTCGCTTGCCAAACTGCAAGCTTTGTCAAAGGCTGTATTGGGCGCCAAAATGGGGTCAGGGACACCCATCTAAAAGCTGAAAAGAGTCAGAAGAAAAAGGCAAATAATTAAAAAATTATAAAAAAAAGAAAAAATGAAGGCCAATTAAAAAGGTGCTTAGAATTAGCCATTCTTAGTTAACTCAAAGGTGAACCACCCCTTTAAAGGGATGATATTCACAGCCACTGTGAGTGCTGGTTGGTAACAGAAGCACAATGTTCAAAGGGATAACCTAGTCAGCTTATTCTATTGAAGTTCAGATTTAGAAGGATAAAGGAAACGCTAAAGTGATGATTTATTACTGGCTAGTATTGTTTACGGAGCATAACAATGTTTACTGCTTGTTAAAAAAAAATACTGATCCTGTCAGAATGATTCATTTCAGCACAGAGAGGAGAGTTTTTCTGCTTTGTTAATTCCCCTATTAAGTTGAATTGCATTCACTTTAACGTAGTGCATGTTAATTTTTACTGTTGTGTAACTCGCCATACAGCAGCAAGATGTTTGACTACTCAAAACAGCCTAATTTATTCTCATTGACACATTAATATGCTTTGATAAATGTTTCTGACAGTTAGTAATGTGTTAATAAATATAATAAAATACTGGTCATGGGGGGGGGCAGGTCTGCTGTACAGAAATCTCCCCATACTAGCCACTCGCTACCAGAAAACTTGTGGGGTGAGTGAGCAGGATGCACCCAAATATTTTTTGCAGGGAGATGTAGTTATTCCACTATTTATGCCCTATTTGACTATTCACGTTGTGCTCTTTAAGGGAGCTTACTGCCGAGCGGTTGAAGCTGTGCTCCCCTGCGTTCCGTTTTTCTGCGTTCAGCCGCAGGGGAGCGCAGGAATAGACACATTTAGCTTTTTCCAATGGGGCTGTACTCACACAGGTGCGGGTAGGTGCCGAACGCAGGAAAAATGCAGCATGTTGCGTCTCAACCTGCGTTCAGCGCCTACACGCGCCTGTGTGAGTACAGCCCCATTGAAAAAAGGTAAATGCATCTATTCCTGCGCTCCCCTGCGGCTGAACACAGAAAAACGGAACTCAGGGGAGCGCAGCATCAACCACTCGTCAGTAAGAGCCCTAATAGTTTGCCCCCTGTTTCAATGAATATGAACACGGACAGCATCCAAGATACGTTGTTGTCTTCTCTCCTACAAGATGTTCAGACGCCTGACAGATATTTTACTAATACGCAACCAAATATTAGCCAGGCATACCATCATATTGAGCTGCTAACTCTGGATTGGTTAAGTTGAAAGTCATTATTGGTTGTGTATGATCATGACTATTGAATCAACGCTTCATAAAAAAAAATCAAATCCAAAGAAAAGAACATCTACACACTACTTTAATAGCAGGAAATAGCTAATGGCCTCTAGTGTGGCAGCAGCTCTTACATTATCACATGTACATACTACACAGTAGGAGAAGCACTTCATGGATCCTCCAGAGACTTAGCAGGGAACTTTATCAAATGGTAGTTTAGTTATTCTTATTAGTGGTAAATGGCCCAGAGGTAACCATAGATACCTGCAGCATAAAACCTGAAGGGATGTTATACTTATATTCCCGGTGCTATGACCTACTGAAGATTTTAGGGAATACTTGAAGTTGTAGAGACATAGGTTCTTGGAAAATGCTCCAGTTGTTAAACACTGAAACGATTTCAACACACTTGAACATGTATTCGCTTTAGAATTTTTCTACAGTACTTAATGTGATCTGCCTGAATAATTTTCTTTTCACTTGCTCATATGGCGCCACAGATACATTTGTATAATCTTTTCTTTTACATAGTGCTGACAGAGTGAGAAAAGCAGCCTATTCACTTTTATGCAGACACAGCCATCACCTGCCTGAGAGCCTTCAATGCACATTTCATGCCTTAGGCACGAGGAAAAGTGGAAATCGTTTTGTATATTTTCCATTTAACTGCAAGTCAGGAGAATAATACTATTTAATGTTATATTTTTCCTTGTTTTGAGTGGATACCAAGTGCGTTTAATGTCCAGTCACAGACCATCTTGTCTAGAGAATGACCCTGGTTTTGACTCACTGTCTGTGGAAATATCCATTAAAACTGACCAATTGCAGATAAATTACTAATCTTGTTATTCACTGGAAATGCCACTGTGATGTCTCAATCACATCGCAGCATGCAGCTATTATAAGCTCCAAGCCTTCAAAAATCAGGGTTGCTTGAAAAGAAGAGATGGGGGGACAGTTTGGGATCAGTGTGGGACAACAGCTTGACACAGTGTTCGTGGCAGTATTTACAGCAGCCCACTCTCAGTTTCAGAGGCCGAGATTTCTGTCCACTGTAATGTTACCATCTTATAATAGAGATAAGTGTCGGGCCAGGTCTGTCATTTGCCCCAGGTAACCCAGCTGGCCGTTGATAAATTCGGTCCCACCGCAGCTGTGCGCAATGGCGCGCAACCAAGGACGCACGTGCGTAATCATGCGTAACCGAGGACGCACATGCGTAATTGGGCGTAACTATGCGCAACGGCGCGTATCCGAGGGCGAACGCGCAATGTCAATTTGGTAACATTTGCCGGGCTAGGGGTAGGCTGCATATAAGTGCTTTGCGCCCAAGGCACGTTCCTCTTTTTGCCTACCCCTAGTTCCGGCTCTGATGGAGATTAGTATTTACAAGTGAATCAATCTATTTCTGAGTTGTAACACTTGTAGTATTTTCAACTCCTAAAAAGATACATCAGCCCTTGTGAAATGTTTTCTTCATCTTTCTTAATAATTATCTTACATTTGTGTTATACCACGTGTTCGTGTTTACATTTCTTTCCTAAGGGAATTAACTGACACCATCATTGTTTAATATACTTTATAGTTTAAAAGGCATCCATGTTTACTCTGTGCATTTAGGACGTCACATTGTATGAGTTAAAGTTATCATTTAACGTTCAACCTGTCTGAAATATAATGTTGACCCAATGTATATTTGATTAAACAGTATCATTAAATTAGACTCTATTAAAGTCACTGTTACCTGAGTATTCTGTTTCTTGATAATTTTCAATTCATGCTGGGGTGTTACAGGTTACAAGGTCTGATACAGTTATAGGGTCTCATAGGTTTAGTATGTTCCGATGGCTTTAAATCCTTACACTTCCTTATCTCCCCAGTTGCTGGGCAGATGCCCATGTATCTAGTTCATTTGCATATTTGTACCATAGGCCTACAGACCTATGACCACTTCCTGTCACACTCTATCCTAGAGGCAGGGTTGTCAAGTTGCCCATTTTCTACCCAAATTGGGCTACTAATTTAAAGCCCAGGTGGATTTTGAAAGTACAAACTAGCCAAGTTATGGTTTTGGGCTACTGTTTGGGCCTTTGGCTGGTTTGTACTTTGGAAACCAGCCGTTTCTTGCCCTAATGTTTCAAGCCTGTGTCCCAATGTATGTTGGGTAATGTAGTTTTTGTTTAACAATTTGCAGACTGCCAAGTTTAATGTGAGATGACAATACCCAGCATGCAATGGGCCTGACTTGTGTAGAAGTCTGGAGTTACCAGATTTTGGGCTCTGTACCTCAGTCTCCCATCACTCTTAAGCATTCTCGCATTTTCTGGTGACTTTCCCCAATTTCAGACAATTTTTGGCAAAAAATCTGCTGTCCATCAAAATGTCTAGAGGTTGATGTGTTTTAATAATATTTATTGAAATTGTATATGTATTAGGCCTTATGGGACCCCTATAGCTCCTGTGCCCCCCTCTGAAATTTTAAAAAGGTGTGTTTTCACATTTATTCATTTATTTTTTAGACTTTTTTTCACTGCGCATATTGTGCTAATTTTGGGCTACTTTTGAAGTGCCTTTGGCTATTTTTGGGCTGGTTTTGTAGCTGACTTTGGTTGGTTTTGAAAATTAAACCTGGCAACCCTGCCTAGAGGTCTACCTCAAACTACCTTAGCTGCGTCCAACAATCCACATGGTGTCACAGTGTATTATCTTCAACTGTCCTGGCATCAATTTGTCTGCAATTGCCTCTGTGGATTGTAAGTATGCCCTGTGGATCATTTGTTTTGGACAATAAGGGGCACATTTACTAAGCTTGAGTGAAGGATTAGAAGGAAAAAACGTTGAATTTCGAAGGTTTTTTTGGCTACTTCGACCATCGAATTGGCTACTTTGACCTTTGACTACGACTTCGAATCGAATGATTCGAACTAAAAATCGTTCTACTATTCAATCATTCGATAGTCGAAGTACCGTCTACCGACTACCTACTACCTACCTAAAACCTACCGAGCAAGAAGGTTCGCCTATGGGGACCTTCCCTATAAGCTTTGCTAGCAATTTCTGATTGAAGGAAAATCGATCGATGGATTAAAATCCTTCAAACGATTTTTCCTTTGATCGTTCGATAAAACTAAATGCGGCAAATCCTTCGACTTCGGTATACGAAGGATTTTACTTTGATGGTCGAATATTGAGGGTTAATTAACCCTCGATATTCGACCAATAGTAAATGTGCGCCTGAACGTATTTTTTGTTATGATTTTTTTTTGTTATGTTTTGTTACTGCAAGAACCTCCTGGCATCCTAATTTTTACTTTTAAGCACAGTAGCATCTGGGAGTTGTAGTTCCACTACACCCTACCTTCCTTACTTTCACTTAGCGAAGGCCCTGCCTTTAGTGTTAGAGTCAAATATAACCCATGCTCTATTGCTTTAGCTGGACATTAACCCCTTAGGTCTAATATAGCCCCAAATAGTGTTAAACAGTATTTATGTATGGCTCCTTAAGAAAAAGGAGCAGATATAGTAGAAGTTGGTAACTGTAGTAGCTAGAGTTCTTCACTACCACAGTACTGTATAGTGATAGGTCTAATTTAGAGGGAAGATTACATAAAATTTAACTTTTATTAAGATCATTAAAAAAAACGGCATCCAACAAAATGAAAACATGCCCAACATGGATGATGGGGAAGTATATATATATATTGGTAAATATGGAAATTCAAGAGGAGAAATATAAAGAAATTGCTTCTCATACAAGGTCAATGTGGGATACTTTTGTGTACACCTACCTGTACATGCCCATAAATTATATGCAATTGTGCCTATAGACAAAAGAAACATAGAAATCCCTATTATTAGTCCCAGTGGGAGGTGGTAATTCTAGGGCCTCTTCCCATACATGTGCTCTGAATTTCCATAGGTACCGTAGCTGCAACAGGAAAATTTCCACAAGGCACATACAGTATATAAATGGGTGCAAGTACCATGTATAATGTGTTTAAAAGGGTGCAATTCAGCATCTGTTTTGCATCTACATTTCATAAAACAACCCATATATCTCTTAAGGGCTCTCTTTGCTGGAAATTTTTGAGCGCTTAAAGGGAACTGTATAATAAAAGTACTTTGCAAATTACACATGAAATCTACTTAATTTTGTAATTAAAATATCCATACCTGTTATAAATGTATTTAAAGATCTGATCTGTTAATCATATATTGCCATGCCTCAGGCATAGAGACTGAGCAGTCAGTGACTTTAGCACTTCCTAGATATCACAGCACTTCTCACATTCCACCTCCTCATCATGGTCTATAATTGTGTAGCTAGTGCATCGACATGGACTTTAGATCTCCCACTCTGGGGTATACACAAGGTTTTTATTGGAACCCTTGGCTTCTTAGCAGCACAATTGCATATGTCCTTAATATCTATGTGCCCCATTGTACACTTCATATAAATGTGTTTAACATAAGTTCCCATGTAACCATATACATTTCCTATAAATGTGAAATAAATCTGAATCTGAAATAAATAGCAATGCTGCAATGAATTAAAAAAAAATAAGATCAGAAATCAGAAAATGTAAACATTAGGCCTTATATTTTGACATATATATGATGGCAACACAGGTAGCAGCTGGGTAGTGAAAAGAGCATTAGGCTGTTTCTTATAAAGTGTATACACATACTGGGCAAGGCACTTTTTTTAATGTTCCCTGCTGCTTGTTATTAAAAGCCTCAATGAATAATGAATGATTCAAAAGAAACAAACCAACAAAAAACCCAAATGATAAAGTCAGTAAATCCAGCAGCCGCAGCACACAGAAGTGATGGCTGACTCTTTTGTAGGGACCCATAGGTTTAGTATGTCCCTATGACTTTAATTCCCTACACTTCCTTATCTCCTTAGTTGCTGTTCAGATGCCCATGTATATAGTTACTGATTTACATGTTTGTCCTATTGGCCTACAGGCCTACGACCATTTTCTGCCACACTTTAACATAGTGTCTGGTTAGGGGTGCATCTTCCTCTTTGGGTTTTGGTTGCTGATCCAGCTGCATCTATTCCACGGAACCTGGGTACACCAAGGTCCAGTAAAGCGTTTCTGCCCTAGAGGGACCTAAACCTCTAGTGATAAGTCAGGGAGCAGGGGTCCCCGTGAATGATGCCAGTTTGAGACAGATTATATGCTTTTATAGTACTCTTTAGGAGATTAAGATAGTGAGGATAAACAGAAAGAGCAGCCTGTGCTCCAACAAGGATTTTAGTAGGGAGAAGCTCTCCACTAGGCTCTGAGTCTGCCTAAAGTGTAGGGAGCGCAGTTGGATAAGGAATCAAGCTTAAATAATCTCCCTGATCATTACATTATATAGGATCCAGACCACGACGGGGCATTCCATCCTAGAGGTCTGCCTTAAACTTCCCTAGCTGCAGCCACATGTTGCCACAGTGTACTGTCTCTAGTTAAAAAATCTTGAAAAGATTATATGTACAGTAATATATTGTTCTAAAATGTATGATTATTATGGTTTTTGTATGGACAATTACATTCAAACTGGTTCAGGTAGCACACACTTCTCTCTACTCTTAATGACTTGGGTGCACCTCCCCCAATGTCCTTTCATATTTGGAAATACTTGTAGAAATCCAAAATGGGCAGCGGCCCAAACTTTCATTAAAAAGCCTTTATTCTCATTAGCAGGGCAACAGTAACAGCAACGTTTCGAGAGCTTTGACAGGCTCGAAACGTTGCTGTTACTGTTGCCCTGCTTATGAGAATAAAGGCTTTTTAATTAAAGTTTGGAGTGCTGTTTTTTTGTATGAACACCATGATTACGATATGTGTTAAAAGATGTTTTGCCAAAAAGCATGAGCTTGAGACTTCAACCAACCTCATTAAAAAGATTGACATGTTTAGTCTTCTTGTTACAGGTGGCTTGAATTGCATAGCCACATCCAATAACTCCTGCTTTACTTTGCTTTTCCTTGCTTTCAATTAAAAATAATGATTTACTCGCTAGCACTTTTTTTCAACGGCTTCAGTCTCAATATTTTTTAAACTGTCGACTCAGATAAGATGCTGCATATTCATGCTGGCTTTTTCCAAAATAAATATGAAATCTTGCTGCATCTGCTACAAAATTTAACTTGAATACAGAGAACATATACATTTTAGAAATATTTATATATATATATATATATATATATATATATATATATATATATATATATATATATATATATATATTTTTTTTTTTTTTTTACATAGCTAGGTGGTTTGTGTTTAGGGAGTTGTAAATAAATATTAGAATGGATCAGATTTTAATATTCATAACAGAGAAGAGTTCATTGAAAAAAATAGAACCCCAGCACCCAACTGGATCCTAATCTCTTTTTTACAACCCGCAATATTTGATGATTTCTTTGACCCAAACCCCCAACCCCTGTCATATGACAGAAGGAGAATTGCAAAGGGGTAATGTTTCTCAAGATCTTCATGGCTTCTACATACTGTACATTGTTCTGGTGGAGTATACATTTGATACCAACCCTAGAACATGAACCAGCCCAATGTCCTGCAGGTTCTGAGTGATCAATGTATCATTACAACAAACATACATACAGGGGCACATTTACTAAGGGTCAAAGTGAATTCAAAGTGAATATTAGAATTCAAAAACTTCGAATTTTGAAGTATTTTTTGGGTACTTCAACCATCGAATAGGCCAAACTCAACTTCGACTTCAATTCAAAGTGAAAATGCTTTGACTATTCGACTATTCGATAATCGAATTACTGTCTCTTTAAAAAACTTTGACTTCAACACCTTGCCACCTTAAACCTGCCGAATTGCTATGTAACCTATGGGGACCTCCTTGAACCTATAGCCAACATTTGGCTAAGTTTTTAGAAGTCAAAGTAAAATCATACGATCTTAAAAATCCTACGAATTCGACTTTGAATGTCGAATTAGCCTATTCGATGGTCGAATTTCGAAGCTTTTTGCACTTCGAATTTCGACCCTTGATAAATCTGCCCCACAATGTTTATAAGGGTCAAAGTGAAAGAAGAAACAAGAGCATAGAGAAAAAACTGCAAATATAACAAACATATGGCCTATAAAAGTATGGTTAACATTCCGCAAACCCATTGTGAGCTTTATTTAAAAATGGTAATAAATACATTTCTGCTACATAAAAATGTTATTATTTTACTAATACAGGGATTGGGATCTATTATATGTAAACCCGGTATCCAGAGAGATCTGAATTACGGAAAGCCTGTCTCAAATGGACACCATTTTAGCCAAATAATCCAGATTTTTGAAAATGATTTCCTTTTTCTCTGTAATAATAAAACAGTACCTTGTACTTGATCCAAACTAAGATATAATCCACCCTTGTTGGAAGCAAAACCAGCCTATCAGGTTTATTCAATGTTCACATGATTTTCTAGTAGACTTGGAAAGATCCCTTATCTGGAAATCCCCAGGTCCCAAGCATTCTGGATAACAGGTCTAATACCTGTATATATTATACACTGAATCATATATTTTTTTATTAGCTCCAAAAATCATGTATTTAATTACACTACGAAAAAATCTATATTTATTAAGGGGGTTATTTATCAAAGGTCGAATGTTAAGAGTCTTTTTATACCTCGAATGTTGCAAATTTGAGTTGTGAAACCCTAGAATTCTAATTGATTTAGTTATCGGTGAAAAAGAACTCGAATCATTTGAGTTTTCAGACGAAACCCTCTTTAAAAAACTTGAAAATCATGCAGACTATGAACATCTCCAATTGATTCAAGGGACCTCTGCCATTGACTCCTACATGACCTTGACAGGATTAAAATGGTGTATTTTCAGGTTAAAGATATTTCCAGGGTCGGGGTATAATAAATCGCAAAATATTCAAGGTTTTTTTTTAACCTAAGAATGTGAGTTTTGACCAAAAAAAAAAAAACCCTCAAAAACTCGCATTTTTCATGGAAAACACAACTCAAACCTCAAAGTCTCCATCTAAAAAAAACGTCTCCATCTAAAAGCTGGTGAGGTCATGTAGAATTCAATCGGAGCTGTCCTTTACAAATTGTAAAACCTTTTTTGCTTTGTGCTTTCGGAAGGTTTCGGAGGGTTGTTTGTAACTGCACCAAAATTCTTGTTAAAAATGAGGATTTCAAAGTTATTGTATTCCTATTTGAATTTGTTCTGTGTTTTTACTCTTTACTGCTTATTGTATTTGGATCTTTTAATAGATAAGTCTATATTCGTGCTTATTTAAAATGGGAGCTTGAAAAAACCTATAAAACTACACAAATTAAAATTTTGATAAATAAGCCTTTTAAGTTTATGCCGTTTTATTTAAGCACTGTGCGTGGCTACACAAATAACTATTGTATTTAATGCTTAATACATATAATAAAAAGCACTAATGAACGAATATGATTTGCGGAAAAAACACCATCTTCTGTCTTCCAAGTCTGCAAATTTAGTGAAAATCTCGACCCTTCAACACACACTCAAGGTTGGATTTCAGCTAGAAAATGCAGAATTCACAGAAGAAGGTATATTGCTGTTTTTCCGCTCCTTTATTTATATCAGCATAGAAAAGAGGACTTGTTTGGCATTTCAGTGTTCCTTGCAAAATGTGTGACTACAATGTTAAAGCTATAATTATAGGCATACCACTATATAATAAAATAAATATATTACATGATACGCTGTAAGTGTTCAAGAAAGTTAGTCATGCTTCTGTCTCTAGATGTGCCTTTCAACTAGCAAAATTGGGGTGCTATTTACCTTGCAAAAAGCGCTTCTGCGTTCACCCATCTTCTTCTTTTATTGTATTGTCAAGGCAGCAACATTATCACTCCCCAGGCTTGTGTGTGTGTTTTCAGAGAAATCTTATACATACAGTATATTGTGCAATGTTAAACAATGTAGGTCATACAGCATAGTATGCATATTTATTTAGAAACAGTACATGAATGATAGTAATAATTTGTAATGTGAACATGTGTGGGTTTGCTTCCTTGGGGATACACTATGCTATTTATATTAAATAGACATGCTTTCCAAAGGAAACACTTAAAATGATCTCTATCCAGCTACTTTTGTTCATGTGGTCTATTGTCTGTGAATCTTTATGTGAGGATGGAATAGCATGTCTATTTATTACCAAATTCATATTAAGTGAAACTTCAAATTTTCATCCCATGATTTTAACTTTTCCTTCATTTTACATCATTTTTTGTGGCCCCACTTACATTTTATGCATAATATGTTTCCCTGATTTTAAATCTTCCCAGATTTTATACCATTTTTTTTTCTGGTCCCCTGCTAAACATAAAATGGGGGTTCTAATGTAACTACTGTGACCTGCTCTTTATTTGTCTTTTCTGATGCATGATTTTAATGTTGTGGGAATGCATACTGTACATTTTATGGCAGCAACAGATCTTTGGCAGTGGTCCTAGGATCGAAACCCTGCTTTGTCTCATGATAAAGAAGTATATTTGTTCTCTGAAGTCAAGATATAAGTGATAAAGTATTGAACGACCAATTAGAATACTGTATAAGATGTGGATCTGAGACAAAAGTAGAATCTACTGAGACTGAATTTACAAGCTTTGGAAAGGGTGTATCTGTAGCCACTTTCACTGGAAATGCACAGTAATGTGTAAGTAGAAACTGCTTGTCCATGGTTTGTACTTTGCCCTTTTTTGCATATAAATAGTGTTGGACTAGCCCATTGGGGCACCAGGAAAATCACACTGGGCCCTAGTAGCAGATGGTATGCACAATCTCTTATATAGCCCTGGCGCTGTTAGGAAAGGGTGAGTTTGGTTGGGCTAGTGAAATGCTACCTGGAATGCAACCTCCTGCGGGGAGGCCAGCTGCTGCTTTGCACCGCTTCTGGGTCTGACACAAGAGACCATTGGTGCCTGTCTTTTCTTTCTGCGCGTCGTGTGACTTCAATGCGATTGGCAAAGGCACCATAATTCATATCACCAAACAACATAGGTCTATTTCCTGACAGTTCCTGGGTGCGATTCAAGTCTTGTCTGTTCTTTGACCCTTATCTGTCCCTGACTTCTGCTAGTTTCCTGACTTTGTACTGCGTTACTGATTGGTATTGACCAGAACTCTCGCATTGGTTCTTTCACTTTAAGACTTGGCCGAATCAGAGTAGCAGAGGACTCCTCCCCGAAGTGAAAGGCAGCTGTTATAGGCAGAAGTGTGAGCCGTGACCGTAACCTTGACCTTTGTTCTGGGTTTTGGGATACCAAACGTTGCAGCTAGTAGGGATGTAGCGAACGTCGGAAAAAAGTTCGCGAACATATTCGCGAACTTGCGCAAAAATGCGAGCGGTTCGCGAACGGTTCGCGAACCCCATAGACTTCAATGGGAAGGCGAACTTTAACATCTAAAAAAGACATTTCTGGCCAGAAAAATGATTTTAAAGTTGTTTAAAGGGTGCAACGACCTGGACAGTGGCATGCCAGAGGGGGATCAAGGGCAAAAATGTATCTGAAAAATCTGCCTGTGTGTGCTTGGAAGAGATAGTGTAGGGGGAGAGCTGTTAGTGATTTCAGGGACAGATGATAGTAAGTTTGCTGGCTAGTAATCTGCTTGATACTGCTCTGTATTGGAACAAAAAAATAAATAAAAGCAGTCCTTACAAGGACTACTGTTATTGCAGCAGTCAGCAGATGAGATCAGAAGCAGGACAGCTGCCCACTGCAGCTACATACAGAGCACTGCAGTAGAAGGTAGATTACTAGCCAGCAAAGCTACCTAAGCTTAAATGTCCCTCAAACCCCTGCAGACTTCTGTCCCTCCAATAACAGAGCAGTATCAAAACGATTACTAGCCAGCAAACTTTCAACTGTCCCTGAAATCACTAACAGGCAGCAGCTCTCTCCCTACACTATCTCTTCAGCACACACAGGCAGAGTGAAAAAACGCTGCAGGGCTTCGGTTTTTATAGGGAAGGGGAGTGGTCCAGGGGAGAGCTTCCTGATTGGCTGCCATGTACCTGCTGGTCTGGGGTGAGAGGGCAAAAAAAAGCGCCAACAATGGCGAACCCAAAATGGCGAACGTCGCGCGACGTTCGCGAACTTCCGGCGAGCGCGAACACCCGATGTTCGCGCGAACAAGTTCGCCGGCGAACAGTTCGCGCCATCTCTAGCAGCTAGGATAGGGGTGACAGCGAAAATCATGATGGGACGCTGGGTACTCAGTCTGACACTGGATATAAATTATTAAAAGTATTTTTAACAGCGGATTTATTTAAAAGCGCTCCGGCTGTTACAGCTCCTATTATCTTCAGTGCCAGGTCTGGACAGAGATTCAAAATAGGCCCTGATATTTCAAGAACACAAATGTACAGAACTAATAAATAGTGACTGTCTATGGCATTTTACAGAACCTCCTCTGGCTATTGCCAGAGAGTGACAGTCTGGGCCTGGCCAGTGCCAGGGAGTAGCTACTGTATTACTTGAGTGCTGAAACCTATCTGTCAATGCAGTTTAACTATGTCTTATATTACTGTTTTGTTTGTAGTGTAGGCACTCAAAGAGCAAATCCTCCAGGCAGTTGTAGCTAAAAATTATTTATTGAAGTACAAGTATGGATTACAGCCTTATGCGTTTTGTGTTCTCACAACACTTAGGGGCTGATTCACTAAGGGTTGAATATCGAGGGTTAATTAACCCTCGATATTCGACTGGGAATAGAAATCCTTCGACTTCGAATATCGAAGTCAAAGGATTTAGCGCAGATACTACGATCAAACGATTCAATCCTTTGAATGGAACGATTCGAAGGATTCAAATCCAACGATCGAAGGAATATCCTTCGATCAAAAAAAGTTAGGCAAGCCTATGGGGACCTTCCCCATAGGCTAACATTGAGTTCGGTAGCTTTTAGATGGAGAACTAGGGGGTCGAAGTTACAGTACTTCGACTATCTAATGGTCAAATAGTCAAACGATTTTTAGTTTGAATCCTTCGATTCGAAGTCGTAGTCGAAGGTCGAAGTAGCCCATTCGATGGTCGAAGTAGCCCAAATAATACTTCGAAATTCGACGTTTTTTTTACTTCGAATCCTTCACTCGAATTTAGTGAATTGGCCCCTTAATCATAGGCTACTGGTGAGTTACGCATACAGGATATTTAAACATTATCCACCAATCACATTTCTACTAAAATGATTTCTTTGTATTTACATGTTACACAGTGTCCCAACTTTTTGGGAAATGTGGTTGTACCTGGCATAATTCTCGCTACTCATATAATATTTATATAATTTATATTCACCTGAATTCATATTTTATATTCTTAAAGATTACCTGATATTTGACACTGAAAGTTTGTAAAGTTTTGTCTTGGTGGACAGCTTTCTTTGAACCTTATTATATGATGCTTGTCTTTATCATGTACTTTCACTGTAGAATTGTTATTCCTTAGTTTTGTATTGGCATATAATCATGACCCTACCATCCCCTCATCATGTTATACCTACCTTTTAATAGATATTCTGTTGATAAGACATTAGTAGTAGTTGCTAGAATCAAGGTCATAGTTCTAACTTTTGATTCAAGTTTATGAATCATTTTGATTATAGCTTTGTCACCTGAAAATGTCATATTTTAATCAGTGCAATCCAACTATTTCTGCATAGCCTTGCCAGTTATCCAATATGCTATATTATAATAAAATGGTAAGGCTTAAAAAGTTGAGGTAGGCACAGGAACAATGTGTATTATTACAAGTGTTTATGTATTAACTATAATAATATAAGTAATATAGATATAACCATCACTTTGATAATCTTTCCTTGCAGTTAAATTGTTCTTAATACTATTTTCGAAACAATTTATCCTTTCCATGGCCTATTTGCCCTAGTTTTTCGAATTGATTCTCTGAAGACTCAACTTTATCAAATTGCTTTATCAAATTGTTGCTGCGACAACATGAATGTATCGGATTATTGAATGAAAACCAGTGCAGATCATGATTTCAAGAAACATCTTCAGGGACATCTGCAATTGACTTCTACATTATCTCAACAGGTTTGAGATGGAGTATGTTTGGATTCGAATTTTTAGCAACTTTGGGGTATAATAGATCTCTAAAAAAAATGTATTCTTTATTTTTTTTTCCTCTAAAAATGTGAGTCTTCCCCCTTAAAAACTCTTCCCCCAGAAAAAATTGAGATTTAATAAAAAAAGGCCTGTAATATTTTACCTAAATATTAGCATCCTCCCAACTGATGGGAATTCTAATTCAACAACAACTCACGGGACACAGGTTAGACATCCCTAATATACAGTACTTCTTGAAATAGAATATCAAAATGTTTAGAATATTTATATTTTTTTCCCCTACAGGTAGCCCCTTTAATACCCTAAAAACAAAGTCTTGAAGACCCACTTGACAATTTTGGTTGTCGAGTAAATGGCCAAAATATAATTGCAGATTGTTTTGCTCTCTGTAGTTATTGAACACAATAAGGCTTTATCGAGAAGGCATGGGATTTTCTTATCACTTGCATGACCATTTGTTATCCAACATTTTGGCCAAAATACTTCATTTTCACCTGAAATGTACATAGTAGCAAACTGTCTGCTGCAAATCATATTATTATACTTTCAAATTAGGTTTTCATTCCTCGATTGTTTTGTGTGCCCGGTTCAGCTTGAATTGCTCTGTTACTTACTGTAAGTATATTGCACTTTCCAAACCATTGTTGGAGGAGGCTACTAGAAACACACTCAGGATGAACAAACCAGATGCAATTTGTTTCAGCTCAGCCTTTCCAATGAAAATCAGTAAAGTCATGCTATGTAATTCTCATAATGGAAATGAAATTGCTTTGCTTGACTTGGCTTGACTCTGATTGAAGTATGGATATATTTGTATACTTTTTTCTTTCTCTGCTGGTTCTAGCAAATATGCAAAAAAGATAATAATAAGTCTTGGTGCTTGTGATACCTTTCAGTCACATAGATTGTCAGCATAAAAATGTACAGATGAGGCTGTTTAAATGACAGATTAGCGGCTTCTGAAACAGCAGTTTCTTTTAAAGGGAGCTCTGTACCTACTGCCTGGTCAGTGCAATGCCTTATAACACATGGCACCTTGCACCTTGTGCTTTACTCACAGCACAGATATGATATAAATATTCCATTACATCAAACGATTAAAAAGAGTTTTAGGAGGGACACATTTTCTGGTAGTGGCTAGGACCAGGAGACACAATATGAAGCTGAAAAGAAGAAAAATAAAAGGAATAGAAATGAAAGACAATTAAGAATGACATATATATATATATATATATATATATATATATATATATATATATATATATATATATATATATATACTAATAATAATTATTATTATTATAAAATGAATTGCAAAAATAAAGAATAATACTCCTGCAAACGATTTCAGAATTTCAGAAAAGGATTTTAAACAAGCACAAGCTAACTACTGTATAAAGGACTTTTAGGGATGTAATACCAATAACAGAATTAAACTTTATGGAAAAACTTGGTCCATTCCCGCTGATACATTTTGTCTTTTTTTCCAGTTCAATGAAACTTGCAACTAGAGCCATAAAATGATATTATCATATCAGCTGGTATAAGCTAGTATACACTGATATTATCCTGTTACCATGTTGTTGCTTTCCATAAAGTTGATTTTGCTATTATGTAATATTTCTGCTCTAGAAACTCAAGAGACAAATTGCTTACGACTCTCGATTACATATCACCATCTGTTTTATTCTCTCTTACCTGTGTGCATTCTTGCTGTTAATAATTTTTGATTGTTGTATAAAAGATGTATTACAAATGATACTACAATGTAAGAGTTATTACAAGAGCATGGTGGTGCATTTTTGATTTTCACAGGGCACAAATAATATTGTCTTTGGTAAATTTCCATTTACCAAAGATGTTGGCATTTCAGAATTGTATATATTTTGGCATATTTGTTCATATTCAAGGCCCCTGCCATAAAGATACACTGAGCTGCATTTTTTAAAACTTTTGTTTAAAGGGAGGGGGAAGGGGGAAAACATGTAACATTATAAGACAGGAAAGGTAAGCACAATTAACAAACATGGCTCAAATTTATAGGTAGGTATTAATATATGATGTCTCCATTGGCCCCTCCAGAGATACAATCGGGAGGATAACCATTTGAGGAAGTTTATGCAACAGTTTACATACATACAGTAATTTATACGTCATCCTATCCCATTACCATCTCGGCCAATTCCACAGGTATACAGATCTCTTCTCTGGGAGTTCTATTAGGTTAACCTAAAGCCATGGTCCCCATATTCTTTCAAACTTTTCTGGACATCCATGGGCCAGATAGATAAGCTTGATAGAGGGGAGAGCTTTGTTGATGAGGTTTATCCATTGGGCGATTGTTGGAGAGTTTGTACTCATCCATTTCATTATAATAAGCATTTTCGGTAATATAGAATTGTCCGCATAAGCTGCATTTTTAAAGTAGATTTTGAACTTTTTCAAAAGGATTAGACAAACCATTGTTTCATAATTATTAAGCCTAGAGACTGTAATGGGGTAATTATTTGTGGAGGGATAAATTGTCTATAATGCCCCTGCAATAAACTGTGAAATGAATTTCAAGACAGCTGCAAGTATCCTATACTTGAGTATTTGTGGCACAATTTACATTTGGCATTTGAGATAGGTCCTATTCACATCCAAGAAATCGAAGAACACAATGGCATCTTCTCTTTTCATTTTTGGTTTAATGTTTACCTTTACAAAAATGTTTTCATTGTCTAAATCTGGCCATAGGTGTAAAGATCTTTAAAAGATCTTTTCGTTATCATGAGACCACGATTATCTCGAAACGGTAAAGGCACAATTTGTCCATCAACTAAAAAGACCATTTCAGACGATATTGCCTGGAAAACTTAAGGTAGCTACCTGCTTGGCCCTGCATTTTTTTACCCTGGCCGATTAATTTTCTGACAGATGTTTGAAAAATCGTAAGATGTACAATCGATTCCCACTAATAATTTGCGGAATTGCTCGGATTGCACTGAAATCCATTGTTCCATGACGAAAGACCTTTGCATCTATGGGGACCTTAACTTGTCATAACATGTCTAAATATTGGTTCGTTGTTATGGGCAGCTGCATTTGTGAAGTTAACACCTTTGATAAATAAATAAGGCTTATTGTTATTTGACGCTATTGATGATGCTATCTGCATTTTAGTGAATTAGCATTGTCTGAGCGAATTTTGTCTGGCAAAGTGTATCGATGGGTGCGCAGCAGTTGCTGGCGACTTTTCGCCGGTTAGTGTAGGAAGTAGGAATTGGAACTTTCTTAAAACAAAACCTATGGTAAAACACTGTGTAACACATAAACACTTCTATTGGTATATGTGTTTCCTCCAAAATGATTCATGGGAAAATGGGAAAGTGCAAGAAGGCTTGGATTTCAGTGTATTAAATATGACAGGGACAAAAGAGTTTTCTAAAAACAAGTGTGATAATTGTCACTTGTAGAAAGCTATTGGAACATGCATGTGTCTAAACTTTGTTTGGATATATTTAGATATTGTATATTCTGGACAGTTTAGGATTAAAGTGATGTTGTAGACTCAAAACTGACAGACAGTATCTGGTTAATGGGATATGGACACAGCTTTATAAGAGTATCCTTATATCATTACATATTCATACTAACCTTTAATATTTTTACTGATGGCATTGCTTATTAACCCTGTCAACTCAGCACATTGTCTGAGGGTGGCGTTTGACTTCTCCCTCTCCTTCTCTGACCATATTAACACCACTGTCAAAACCTGTTACTTCTTCTTGCACAATATTGCCACAATCTGTACATAACTTCCACCTGTAACAGCTAAGACACTAATGCATGCTCTCATCCTATCCCAACTAGACTTTGCATCTAGCTACTAACCAGCCTCTTTGTATTGAATACTGCTGCCAGAATCCATCCTCTTGCCCATTATAGTGCATGCCCCCTCCCCCCTTTGTAATCCTTATCTTGGGTTCCTAAACGTCTAATAGTATAAGACAAAGAATAATTTAGAAACTCCTTCGCGTAGACTTTAAAGCCCCTAATTCTTTCTGCCTTGCTGTCCCTTGCATTTGGAACATCATGCCTGATATCCTCCAAAGACAACCTTCACTCTCTGTTCAAATATAAACTAAAAAAAAGAGTACTTCTTGGAGCACATGCATGACATTTGACCTTGTTCTAGCAAATATAATGCAGTAACAGCTACTATATACAGTATTGTGGTACTTATTATCCTTCTATTCCTCTTGGTCAGTTACCCACCCACTTAGATTGTAAACTCTAAGGGGCAGGGGCCTTCTTCACTTTAAAACTTAGCACTTAATATAACTTTACTTTGCATTTATCTGTATTTATTATTATATTGTCCCCTGTTTGTTCTATTTATTGGTCTTCTGTACTGTACTGCGTACATAAGTATCACTATATAAATAAAATTATACATACTAATCTTTGCTAGAATGGTGGGCCCTTAGCATCTTATTTTCTAGTGGGCCCAAGGCACCACAGCACAAAAATGATTTTATATCTATATTTGTAAATTTTACGTGGTCCTAATTGCACATTTGGACCTAATCAAGCAATCTGAAGTGTGTTACTATGAATAGTTACTATTATAGTAACTGTAACTAGAATAGTAACTATGAATGTTATTACGGTCTTCCAAAATTTTTACTAAAGCTTGATTTGAGCATTATTTTCAGTGAGAACATGTTGTCCCCTGTTTAAATGATGGTAATTTGCTTTCATTAAAAATGCCTGCACAACTAGGCACAGCGTCCACATTAAACCGGTCCTTAAAGGGATACTGTCGTGGGAAAAAAAAATCTTTTCAAAATGAATCAGTTAATTCTGCACTGAAATCCATTTCCCAAAAGAGCAAACAGATTTTTTTTATATTCAATTTTGAAATCTGACATGGGACTAGACATATTGTCAAATTCCCAGCTGCCCCAAGTCATGTGACTGTGATATGTGGGAGTGATATCACCCCCTCCCCCCCAGCAGCCAAACAAAAGAACAATGGGAAGGTAACCAGATAACAGCTCCCTAACACAAGATAACAATTGCCTGGCAGATCTAAGAACAACACTCAATAGTAAAAACCCATGTCCCACTGAGACTTCTTCAGTTACATTGAGAAGGAAAAACAGCAGCCTGTCAGAAAGCATTTCTCTCCTAAAGTGCAGGCACAAGTCACATGACCAGGGGTAGCTGGGAAATTGACAAAATGTCTAGCCCCATGTCAGATTTCAAAATTGAATATAAAAAAATCGGTTTGCTCTTTTGAGAAATGGATTTCAGTGCAGAAGTCTGCTGGAGTAGCACTATTAACTGGTGCGTTTTGAAAAAAACAGGATCCCTTTAAACTCATGTGAAATTGCAGATGGTTTGCAAGTGTTGCCATTATTATTTATTTTGGGGCAGGTCAGGTCAGCTTTACATTATATTTTAGTATGTTGTAGACATGATTATTTCAAACCACTATACTGTAAGATACTGTAGGTCTTCCACCTTCAAGTGTCAAGAATAATATGAGTTTTTAGAAAAGAAATAATGAAGCAGCACTTTATATACTACCAACTTTATATTTGTTAAGTAGTTAAAACAGCTGTTTTAACAAAAAAAACTGTGGATGTTAGAAACAGAACAGTATACCAAATTCAGCAACTGTGTGGCATCAGATACAATATATTGCACAGAAAAGTTTTCTGCATTGTTCCATCTTTTTACACATTGATAAACTAATCAGTAGATATCATTTGTTTTTCTTAGTGCTCCTGAGAGTAGATAGTGACGCATTTGCATAGCCATTGAAAATGTGAAACAATGAAGAATAGGAACGTTCAAAAGCATCAAATCTAAAATGAAGGGGAAGAAGACTGATAATGACATTTCACTTACTCAGACATCTTAACTAGAATTGAAATCTTGGATGCAATACATGTTAAATTCCTTCTGGAAATAAAGTAATTACCTTTTTTAACAAATGTGTTCAATTGTATGTTTTATTTCTAGACTTTTTCTTTAACTTTAATCTCACGTTCTTAATCCACAGTGTCAGTCAGACAGCCCTTCTCCCCGATGCTGAGGTTAATAAAAATAATTGATAAAATGACATGACAGCTTCTACTGCCGGCACTGCTGTTTAAACATAAACAGTAGCACAGAGGCAAACACTTTTTACCCTTTCTGTCATACCTAGTGAATGAAACAGTATATACAGTACCATCAAACAACTACACCAAAATCATATACAGTAGAACCCCCATTTTACATCCCCTGATTTTAAGTTTTCCCTCATTTTACATTGTTGTTTTGAGGTCCCACCTATATATTATGCATAATACATTTCCCTGATTTTAAATTGTCCTGTATTTTACATAATTTTTTTTCTGATCCCCTGAAAAACGTAAAATGGAGGTTCTACTGTATAGCAAACAAAAACACCAACATAAATTAAACTTTAAAATCACAAAGTCTTTATTAAGAAATAACTTAAAGAAACTCCACTTCCTGTCCTCTTCAGAAAAGGCGACAGGGCGACCATCGATCCTGCTGTGCTACATTTCTTCTGCCTAGCTATTCTTACTGACAGCATGCAGCTTCTTCTCCTTGTTGGATTCGTTGGATGAAGAAAGAAGACACTCTGGCAAGGCAGTGGTGGTGCGTTGGGCATGTTTTGCCGACCTGCTAGTGAGACAAGCAGCAGTGGTGGGGGTGCCGAGGATCCACAGAGACAAGATGATTAGAGTAACCGGAGAGAAGTCTAGGTGCGCCTATGGAAGATTTGCTTTGCGCATCTGCTCGGGTTCCCTGCAGCGTGCGTGCAGATACAGTACAGTAGGAGCGCTGTCAGAAGAGCTAAAGCAGCAGTGCGCAGACAGCAGGGAGCCCGATATTTTGTATCAGAGCAATTGCCAACCCAAGCCCAGAGCCTGGCTCCTTCCCATCTCTGCAGCGTCGGGATTCCAACCAGCGCTTTGAAGGCAGGCAGACAGTGGAGCCTGTAGTGTACGGCACCAAGTAGATACTTCCTACTGCTCCTACTGTACTGTATCTGCACGCATGCTGCATTTATTCCAACATTTACGTTTCTGGTTCACTTTGAAAAAGACTGGTGTTCTAGTCGAAGTTTGTGCCTATAATAAATAACTTCTTTAATCCAGTATAAAGCTGGCCATAGACGCAAAGAAATTGGACTTTACCATTTCCCGACCTGCCACTAACCATTCCGATCAAATAAAGTAGTAAAAGAACAGATCAGCCGATGTTCTGCCCCTGACAGCAATCGTACAAAAGTTATGTCCGACAAAAGTCGGAAATTTTAAATAAAATGGCTTACTTATAATTTAATGGTAAGCCATGATAAGAATTTCAGCAGTAGAAGCTATTGTTCGCTCTTAGATAATTAGTATTTAAGACAAATATGCAGGCCAGTTAGTAGCAAGTTGCAGTAGATGGGATAGGATGAGGGATGAACTGGTTAAATTGTTTTTTCTTTAAAGCAATATCAGTTCAATATCAGCCCTGCCATGTACAGCCATCTAGTTGTCTAAACAAATCCCCACCTGGACTCTTGTCTTCAATGGAACCTTAAATAAAAGGTGCCAACTAATTCCTAAGCCCAATGGAACACAATGTTTCTCTAGCATATTTAATGTTTTTTTTAGCATATTTCAGTTGGTTATGGAGCTTATCTCGGCTGGCTTTAATAAGCCAGTAGAGAAAAATTACACAAACTAATCATGAAATAAAACTAAGAATGAAGACCTGGTAGTCAAAAATATAGTGTACAAAAAAAGAATTAATTGATTTAAAGGTACATATACTTTTTCCTTTTTGTATTTGTACAATGGAAATATTACAAGATGAATATTAAGTAGTATTTGTTGCAGGTTTTAAATTACTTACTCTTAATTTTTTTTTACATTGTTCTATCTGAGCCTCAATATATGAATTAAATATGCCCTTTAATGTAGAAATAAATAGGAGGAAAGCTAGAAAATATCTCAGTAGGTAAGAGATAGAATGAGAGGGAACTTACTATAGAAAACCATTAAGCATAACTGTGATTGTTGCCCCCAGCATTTTACAACATGCATAGTGTTGCCCCAAAGCATTTCACGACAGGGAAAGAACAAGGGAAAAAATAGTCAACTTGGTTTCAGAATGCTGAAGGTGAAAGTGGGTTCAAGCCACTCCTAAGGCTAATGGCACACCAGAAAATGTGTTGCCCGCGCTTAGATCTACACAAGCAAGTCTCCTTAAAATGAGTTTTTCCAATAAAGTAAATATCTGATGGGAAAACATATGTGACACTTCGGTTTCCAAAGTTACCCTTAGTTGCCTTCCAAGGAAACTTCAGGAGACTTCTGAAAATGAATGTCGGTAGTATGGATTTAATCTCCCCATCTGCCTTGGCCCTAAACCAGACTTTTAAATTACACCCTTCCTATACCAGTGCCGGGCCAAGTTGGGCAGGCGCCCCATGCAACCTGGCCGACTACGTGGCCCCCCTGCTGTAGGGAAGAGTGCATGCGCCGATGACGCGCGAATGCGCATGCGTTGATGGCATGCAAATGCGCAGATGACATGCGAATGCATGGAAGATAAAGTGCACAGAGGAGAAAAACTGCTGCCAAAGCTTCTGGAACGGTAGGCGTCGGAAGAGGTGCGTGCCTGGCGCCCCTCCACCTTTGCACCCTGGGCACGTGCCTCTTCTGCCTACCCCTAGTTCCGGCCCTGTCCTACATTGTTGAATATTATATAGGTTTGTTTGGACCTTCTCCTAACTTTGTATAAGGACAAAGGTTAAATGTATATCCAGAAAATGAACTGAAATTCAATATTTTATATTCATTCTCTTTTTCACGCATTAGTTAAGCATAGTGAATAGGCACAATACATTTTATCGTGCTTTAAAAGTACAACTTTTATGTATTAATCAAAGCTTGCTTCATGGGCTGGAGATTTGCAGTAAAACCTATTAAGTTATTATTTTATTCTCATTAATAAAATATATTGGCATGCAAAAAGTGCATTAAAGCGCATTTTACCAAAATACAATTATTAAAAACCCACGGCAAGGTCATGCTTTCACTTGTGTAAAAAAGGAATCAAAGTAGCAGTTCACCTTTGAATTTACTTTTCAGTATGATCTTGCTAGTGGTATCCTTAATTTATATTTTATTTTTTCTTTATTTTTTTCTTCTTTGAAAAGATGAATAGGAGAGGGTCTGATTAGAAATATACTTAATAAAAATAATGCAAACTATCAAATGTAGTGCCACCCTTTCACTCCTGAAAGTCATCATAAGGACATGGTGTTTTGCTTCAATACAGCACTGCCTCTGTTAGCTTACAAGTTGGTTACATGTCCCATTCCAGCTATACTGGTATATTTATATTACAATGCTATTAGCTTACATTTTTAGCACTTTAGGCAATTCTTCTCTTTCATTCCATAGAAAAGTGGTTCCTTACCCCCAGTGTAGCACAATTTATTAACATGTATTTATATAGCGCCAACATATTGCGTAGCACTGTAAAGTAAATGTGATTATACAACTACATCACATGAATTACATACATAGAATATATGGAGTAACAAACATCACAATCAATACAGGTACAAAGAGGTGAGGAAGGCCCTATGCATAGGCATACAGTCTAAAGAGAAGGGAGTAATACACAAGGTGTGGGAGTGGGCAAGATCGAAGTAAGTGGGTGAGAAATGTGGTGTTATATGTGGTGTTGCGTTTGGTAGTTAAGCAGAGTGAGGGTAGGCTTCTCGAAAAAAGTGCGTTTTCAGAGATTTTTTGAAAGCAGAAAGGTTGGGAGAAAGTCGGACAGACCGTGGGAGAGCGTTCCAGAGGAGGGGTGCAGCCCTTGCAAAGTCTTGAATGCGAGCATGTGAGGAGGTAATGAGAGAAGAGTTGAGTAGCAGGTCAGTAGAGGAGCGTAGTAAGCGAGTGGGTGAGTGTATAGAGATGAGTTCAGAGATGTAGGGTGGAGCAGAGTTGTGAAGTGCTTTGAAAGTCAGTGTCATTAATTTGAATTTGATTCTGAAAGGTAACGGAAGCCAGTGCAGGGATTGACAGAATGGCGAGGCAGAGGAGGAGCGGTTGCTGAGGTGTATGAGCCTTGCAGCAGTGTTCATTATGGACTGGAGAGGTGACAGTCTCTGGAGGGGGAGGCCAATTAAAAGAGAGTTACAATAGTCTACACGCGATATTATGAGAGAGTGAATAAGAATTTTGGCAGCGTGATAAATGATTGTATGGGTGATAAATGATCGAATTTTGGATATGTTCCTTAGGTGGAAGTGACATGATTTAATAAGTGACTGGATATGAGGAGTGAATGACAGGGCAGAATCTAGGATAACCCCAAGGCACCGGGCCTGGGCAGAGGGGGTGATAGTGGAATTGTTAACTATGATGGATACTTCGGGGATGCTACTGGTGTTAGTTGGAGGAAAGAGAACCATTTCAGTTTTAGAGAGGTTTAATTTAAGGTAGCGTTGCGACATCCAGGTAGAGATAGCGGACAGGCAGGAGGAGACGCGAGTTAGGAGTTCTGGGTTGAGATCAGGAGATGAGAGATAGATCTGAGTATCGTCAGCATAGAGGTGGTAGTGGAAACCATACGAATTTATTAATTTGCCAAGGGAGGAAGTATAGAGGGAGAATAGTAATGGTCCCAGGACAGAGCCTTGAGGAACTCCAACAGAAAGAGGTAGGGGAGAAGATGATACTCCATTGTAGGAGACACTGAAGGAACGATTGGTGATGTAAGAAGAGAACCAGGACAGGACTGTGTCACGAAGGCCAAGCGACTGGAGGGACTGGAGGAGGAGAGGGTGATCTACAGTGTCAAATACGGCTGAGAGATCAAGCAGTATTAGTAGTGAGAAATGATTGTTGGCTTTAGCGGTTAAAAGGTCATTAGTTAGTCGAGTCAGGGCAGTTTCCGTGGAGTGTTGTGGCTTTAAACCAGATTGTAGGGGATCCAGCAGGTTATTGTCAGAGAGGAATGAGGTAAGTCGGTTGTAGACTAGGCACTCAAGTAGTTTAGAGATGAAAGGTAGCAGAGAGATAGGTCGGAGGTTGTCAAGATTGGAGGGATCAAGAGAGGGTTTTTTCAGAATGGGGGTGACAAGAGCATGTTTTAGTTGAGAAGGAAACAGTCCAGTTGAGAGTGAAAGATTAAATAGGTGAGTTAAGGCTTTGATTAGACAAGGATTGGTATTGCGGAGAAGTTTTGAGGGAATTGGATCAAGCGGGCAGGTGGTAAGGTGAGAAGAGGCTAGAAGCTTTGAGACTTCCTCATCAGTGACAGGGGTGAAGGAGCACAGGAGAGACTGGGCAGTGTGGAGGGAGGGTGGTGGAAGTCTAGGGGGGTTGAGTAGTGTAATGTCCCTTCTGATAGTGTCAATTTTGTTTTTGAAGTGCTCAGCAATATCTTGAGCAGAGACAGATGTGCATGGAGGGGGTGGAGAAGGGGAAAGGAGAGTGTTAAAGGTGGAGAAAAGTTGTGCTGGTTTTTTAGAAAGGGAGTTAATGAGTGAAGTAAAGTATGTTTGTTTGGCTTGGAAGAGGCTGGTGTTAAAGGAGCGCAGGGCAGATTTGTAGCTCCAAAAGTCTGATTCTGAACGGGATTTGCGCCAGCGACGCTCAAGTGCACGTGAGTGTCTTTGGAGCACTTTTGTATGAGCAGTATGCCAAGGTTGAAGTGGTTTGGGTGTAGAACGTTTAGTTTTTATAGGAGCAAGCTCATTTAGGGCAGTGGTGAGAGTACTATAGTAGACAGAGGTAGCCACATTAGGACATGAGATGGCTGAGATATTAGAGTGAAGAGAGTCAAAGGAAGAAGAGAGATGTGACACGTCTACAGCTTGCAAGTCACGGTAAGTACGTGTTTGGGGAATAGCAGAGGGTGAGGAGGGAGTTAGTGAGAGTTGAAATGTGAGCATATTGTGATCAGAGAGGGGAAATGGGGAGTTAGTAAAATTGGAGGTTGAACAGAGTCTGGTAAATATGAGATCCAGAGCATTACCATTGGAGTGAGAGGGGGAGTCTGAGCACAAAGATAAGCCTAGGGTAACAACCTAAGAGTTGTTAATGTTGTTAACAGGTATATTAAAGTCACCTAATATGATGGATGGGATGTTAGATGAAAGAAAGTAAGGAAGCCAAGCAGCAAAGTTGTCCAGAAATTGTGCAGTTGGTCCTGGTGGTCGATATATAACAGCAATGCAGAGTGAAACAGGAGAAAAGAGCCTAATGCAGTGAGCCTCAAATGAGGAGAATGATAAAGAGGGAACAGGTGGAAGAACTTTAAAAGTACAGCGGGGAGAGAGAAGCAAACCCACCCCACCTCCAGGTCTGTTACCAGGTCTGGGAGTATGAGTAAGGTGTAGGCCCCCATAGGACAGGGCAGCAGGTGAGGCAGTGTCAGTAGGAGAGAGCCAGGTTTCAGTAAGCGCAAGTAGGTTAAAGGAATTTGCAATGAAATGGACGTGTATAGCGGTGAGTTTGTTTCAGACAGATCTGGCATTCCAGAGAGCACATGAAAGATTAACTGGGTTTTTGGGTATAGGAGTAAGTGTTCTGTACTGTTTGAATTTGCTCCGGAGAGAAGGAGCCCTTGGCCGTGTTATAACTGGGATGGGGTAAGGGCCAGGGTTTGGGGAAATGTCCCCAGCTGCAAGCAATAAAAAGGAAAGATAGACTAAGTGAGAGTGGGATTTATGAGTCCTTGGTTTGTATGAAAAGGAGTTTTGTGGAATAGCTAAACAGAGTACTTTATAAACTTCATGTGTGGAGAGGGAAGGAGAGGAGAGTAGAGAGGCTGAGATTTGTATAGAACTGGGATCTGATGGAGGAGGTAGTGAAAAATATTTTATGAAGCATGAGAGTGAAAGGAGGAGAACTGCAGGATAAAGCATGTTTGAAGTAAGATGTTACAAACTAGCAGGTACAAACAAATCTGTTTTCTTCTTATCCCAGATGGTTCACTGTTATTTGCAGGGGAATCTGGTTCCTTTTGCCTTCTCAATGACTTGTCCAACTGCCTTGTTTAACTGTCATTTCTAAGCACTTGTGAAATTTTAGCACTTAGCAAATGTTAGCACTCGTGCCATGCCCCAGACACGAGTGCCATCCCCATTACTGGGTCTGAATTTATATGTAGGTGATTGGGAAAACCAGAGCCTAATTAATCAATTAATCAATTAAATAGCTAGCAAAGGGCAGAGTTTTACAGACACCAGAACCAGGTTTGGGGCTATAAAAATATCTCTTGTTCACGGAGGAGTGGAGACAGATGTGTGCTTTAGATATTTATCAAAGAACTAAAGTAGAATTGGCCTGACAGACAAAAGTTATTGGGGTTAACAAATACAAGTAGGGATATAGCAGAATTACCAGAATAAACAGTTGCAATATATGGATATGGCAGTATGTGGATATAGCACAATTACCAGAATAAACAGTTGCAGTATATGGATATGGCAGTGTATGGATAAAGCAGAATTACCAGAATAAACAGTTGCAGTATATGGATATGGCAGTGTATGGATAAAGCAGAATTACCAGAATAAACAGTTGCAGTATATGGATATGGCAGTGTATGGATAAAGCAGAATTACCAGAATAAACAGTTGCAGTATATGGATATGGCAGTGTATGGATATAGCAGAATTACCAGAATAAACAGTTGCAGTCCTCTAAGAGCAAGCAAAAACAGAGGAATACTAGGTGCATGCACTCCTGTCTGATGACAGCATCACCTGCGTATGTGGATTAGTGGTTTTCTTGCCTGCTGACAGAACCACCAAAGACAGGATCTCCATAGAGGGGTTCTGAGTGTATGCACACACATTTGTGAATACCTAATGTCAAAATAGATACCAATATAGTAATAATATTGACTTTTTCTGCAGAAATTCTCCATAGCTTGTTATGCACCAATGTCCCTTAAGCCATAACTCACGCTTATATCACCCATACTGAGCTAAAGATAAATTAATTACAGTGAAACCTCGGTTTTAAGTACCAAACATCGGTTTTTTCATTTTTTATTTGTGGCCCCACCAATTTATAATGCATTGCAATGGGTGCATTTCCCTTATTTTAAGTAATGTTTTCCCGGATTTTACATCAGAATTTTGTCCTTATGTACCCAAAAACTGCTTTTTTTCCCCTCAACACATTATTATTTGTGAAATAAAGAGGTATAAAATACTAACCAGATGTATATTTTGCCATGTTTCTGTCTGTAAATGGTCAATTCCAATTAGTCTGTCCCTTATACAGTCCTGCACCAATCACTTATTGCTTTAGGTTGTGTAAGTGACTGACAGAGAGGCCTTGCACATGCCCCCCATAGTGTAACATTAACACTGCAATGTTTAGCCTTTGTTATTAACACAGTAATTATTGTATCTCAAAGTAAAACTGATTCCTGTGTTAATATCCTTTCAGTACTTGAAGAAATAGTTACTTTAACACATTTCCATGGTTTTACATTTTCCCTGATTTTACATAATTTTTTCCTGGTCCCCTGAAAAACTTAAAATGGGGGTTCTACTGTATATCTACTAGAGTCTTTGTAATAATTATCATTCGAAAAGTTCTTTCTGAATTTTTTTTAATTTCACATCTGCTTTATATATTTCCTAGTAAGCAAACTTTGATTGTCTGCATTTTATATTGGAGCTTGTTTAAATTAAAACCAATAAAAATATTTGAAATAGAAAGAAAATCCCAGACAGCTATTTGAAGACTTCACCATCAACATGTTCAGTTCCTTTACCCTTGGAGAAAGGTAATGGACAAGATTAAGGACACAACAGAAAAACGGTCCTGCCACACCAGATCCAGAATATAAAACAATAAGAAGCAGATTCACTAAAGGGCAATGTGGCTAACGCTAGCGACTTTTTGCCAGCATTGCTACCTGCAGGGACATCACCAATTTCACTAACAGGCGCAAATTACAGAAAGATCTGTTATCTGGAAAACCCCAAATCCCCATATCATTATTTTTTTTAGCCAGGTTTTAGGTTTCTAAAAACACTCATGTAAAAATATCCCTGGGAAAATTGAAATACGGTAAGTTGAAACTCCTTGAACTAGTAATGTCTCATTCACAGATTAAATATTAAAGCAAAAGACTAGTCATCACTGGGCTACCTAAAGGTTACTAGACCTGAGAACAAAATTAAAGGGCCAAAATAACCATCCGATGACCCTTATGCATGTCTCTACTTAGCATTCATGGCCCCAACAGATCCTTTACTGTCAGATTCCTATGCTCCTACCTGTTCTAATGGCTTTTCTAATATCTACTTTATCCCTGAATACTTTTTTTCCTTCATCCTGTCCCAGTAGGATGTTAATGTGTCATCTACTTTGTACTTCTTTGTGTTCTCTGGTATTTTTTGTAGTCTGTGGATTATCAGTGGGTTAAGTAAGTGAATGATATGAATATTCTTTATGGAGTGGGTGAAGAGTGGTGATATTTTTTACTATCCCCATGGCAACCAGAGTATCTCTGTCTCTCATTGCTCACTCCCTTATCTGCAGCAGTGAAAAAAGATTGCATATTCTCTAGCTTAGAACACAAACTGTAATGTTTAAAGTGAACGGCATTTCCAAGATAGCTCCAAAAATAGAGTTAGACAGACAGCTCTCGTCATATTTAACAAGACGGGCTATGTGACAGCTGGGAAAACTATGTTTATTATTACCATGCCAAGCAAACAGCCTGGCTTCCCTTTCTACCAGATGCAAAATGGTTAATAGATATGTATGTGGGTGGAAATAAAGACATCTCTGTGCTGGGGGCAAATGTTAATGTACAGAGTACAGAGAAGGTTATCATTAAATGAGGAATATGCAGCATCTGGAGTTTGAGCTGTAGCAGAATTAAAGTACATTTCCCAGCATTTCCTCACCATTTGAGATAATATATATGGAATATGGGAAATGTGGTTCCATAACATGTGGCTTGAACACAGTGACTGACCCTGAGCTGTAACAGGAGAATTGATTGTAGATTACAGTAGACAATGTGTATCTATATGAGTCTGCAGACTCATAGAGAGAAAAGAATGTTGCCTTTGGTGAATTACCACAATGAGTAAAAGCTAATCTGAAACCCTTTACTAGTGAATAAAATCAGCATATAACGAAAACGCAAGTTTTCTTGATCCTTAAAGGGAGAATGGAGAAGGAGACAATGATGAGTAACTGCATTTTATTCATTATTTTTATTTAACACTGATGGAAGTAACCAGTGGCAAAACTTTTCATGATCTTTCCCAAGGAAGGGTCATCTACATTAGTTGTCTCTAGGGCCAACAGCGTGTGGCTTCAGCAGCCATGAACTTGATGCACATTAACAATATAAAAATTAAAAACTGGTAATGTACAAATTATATTTCTCTCCACGCGCTTATTAACAAAAATTACTAAAAAGGGGCAGTACATATACTGTACGCCTTATTGTCAGTCAAATATGCAGATTCATGACCTTTATAAGAGCAATAAACCTATAGTTTTGTGCCATTATATGACCCTAGAACTCCTCAGTGACTCCAATATGAGTATATAAATATAAACATGTTCACTAATTCATCTGCATGTTTTGTGCACTTTATGTAAACCAAATTGCAGTCAAAACATCCTCTCATTAGCCTTAAAGATCAGTAACATGTTAAATGCTAATTTTACTTCACCTAACATGCTATTTATTAGGGATGCACCAAATCCAGGCAAAACAATTAAAGCAGTGATTTTTAAAGCACTAGACAAATTAACACAGAAGTAGTGTTTACTAGCTTTGTGCACTGTATATCTGTATCACCGTCATCATTTATTTATATAGCGCCAACAGGTTACGCAGTGCTTTACTTTACTAGTTTATAACAAACATGGAATAAATGGTGAATAACAAACAAGGGTTTTAGGATTAGAGGGCACTGCTTGCGAGAGTTTAAAGGATAGGAGACATTAGGATTTTAGAAACAATTTTGTGATTTATGATACAATAATGATTGATAAATTAAGGTACATTGAATAAGCTTCTTTAAACAGGTGTGTCTTTAAGGAGCGTTTGAAAGTTTGGAAAGAAGGAGAAAGTCTATGAAAAATTTGTGTTTTTATTGAATGTATTTTGTGATATGTTTGATGCACTTTTTATGCTCTTTGTGGCTCATATTAGGTAGATAACAGGTAGAACTCCTGACTCCTTACAATGAAGCGTGACAAGTATAGCCTTGCTCAGTGTAGTGTAAAATCACTTATATTGGCATCAGTAGATCTTAAACAACAGAAATTTATTTATTTATAATATATAGCACGAGTAGCAGCAATTGCAGATATAGATACTATGGTAGAATCTGTTTCAGAAAAAATAGCAGCAAATGTGACGGGGTTAGAGCTAAGCATAGCTGCAGAACATGCCGGGGTCCAGGATCCAGAAGAATAGTCAGTAACAGGCAACGGTCGGTTCAGGCCGCAATACAATGGTGGTTAAGGACAGGCAAAAGTCAAAGAACAGAGAAAAAAGACCAGAAGCACACCTAGGAACTATCCACAATAGACCTATGTTGGGTAATGGGAAGTAGGACGTGGCGCCTTTAAATAATTGAATTTCGCACAAAACACAATGACATTACTCTTGCATCGAAAAGAAAAGATGCATGCATCAAACTCAAAACTGACGTGGGCTGGAAGAAGACTGCAT
Organism: Xenopus petersii; assembly: GCA_038501925.1. Classification (NCBI taxonomy): domain Eukaryota; kingdom Metazoa; phylum Chordata; class Amphibia; order Anura; family Pipidae; genus Xenopus; species Xenopus petersii. The sequence goes on along the minus strand of CM076680.1, from coordinate 69,068,167 downwards.
GCTCCTATTAAGATTGCTGTGGGCATCCCATGTATTCTCACATACATCTTGTCTTGCCAACAGATAATAATAAACTAAATGAATTATAGCAAAAAATGTTTCAGAATAAAAACTGTTGTGTTTAATAGAAATCGTATGCAATTTTTAAACAGGTATAATTTTACAGCTAGGCACAGATATAGGCCTTAAACTAATATTTTCCATTCTGGAAAAATTTATCTTTTCCTTTCTTGACAAATAATAAATTAAGTTAAAACACATTACACAAAAACTGACCCAAGCATTGTTGGTTTGGGACTGGAAAAGTATATTTCAAGCATGAACACTTTTGAATAGAAATACATAGAGAGTTTAATGCGTTTTTCATTTTCCTATCATGGGTGACATGGTGTAACTAACAAATCAGACCAAAGAGTTTAAATCCTCTTCAGAATATGCAAGTAACGTTGTTCGGTGCAGAAGAGATTTACTAGATTAATCATGATAAATATAAAAAAAACAATTATCAATTGGGAACTATGACAGAAATAAGTAAATACTGTTGATTAGGGAATTAGGGATGCACAGAATACACTATTTTAGAATTCGGATGAATCCTGAACCCTTTGTAAAAGATTTGTCTGAATCGCAAACTGAATATAAACCTAAATTTGTAAATAAGGGAAACAAGGCAGAAAGAGAAAAAAAATGACATCCTTATTTGTGTGGATCCAGATTAAGTTCAGCCAAGCACTTTGATTTGGCCGAATCCAAATCCTTGTGAAAAAGGCAGAATCCTGGCCGAATCCCGAACAGAATCCTGGATTTGGTGCATCCCTAATTAAAATCTGTGGAAAAAAAAAGCATGATGCTTTTGCAAAGACAACACTAGAGTATGAGGGACCAGAACTCTTGGCAACAGTCAGGAAAGGCAGGTGATTTATCTGCTGCACCAGATCAAAGGACAGGCAGTTCACTAGAAATGGGAGGCACAATGACCTTGTGATGCTATGACTCTTCTACCCCTAAAATTCATAAAGTGTCTAAAAAAAGATCAATGTTCCATTTTGCCCCAAGTGAAAGCTTATGAGTTGGTTGAATAACAGTGTGGCCCATGGATTGAATCCAGCAGGGCGTCAGAAATGTAATGGTCAACTGTGCCAGCCAAAAAAGCAGTATCAGTATCATTTTATTCTTGAAAGAAAAAGCATGATTTGAATTCATCTGATCTTTGTTAAGGAAGTGAATTATTTGAAAACAACTAAACTGGAAAAAAATATGTTGGAGGGCGAATAACCTCTTTAACTGCAATCAAATGAATGCAAATATCTTTGTTGTTGTGAATGACTCAACTAGGCCAACTTTGCCTGTGTTACAACATACAACATTTTTTTGGAATCCACATATTTCTATTTTTTGTTGCAGATTTAATTACTATTAGAGTGCTCCAAAAACCCCTTCTTATTCCAAGCTAAATTTATGAATCGCAGCACATGCTGTTGTTAGAAGAAATGTGAGCTGCATTGTGATTGGTTGCATGTGACGGAGGGAACGTACAACTGCTGTGAGACAACCACACATCTCCCTTGTTTGTTGTGAGTTGTTGGCAAGTGCTAGGTTTTATTGGTCCCTCCTGCACAATTATCACCACAACCAAGGTTTTACATAGTCATAACAGGCATAATAATAATGATCTATTTAAACAGAGTTTAAACAAACTCTTCAACATTTAAAGCTTTAAGTAATCCACTTAAGTGGATGTCTGACATATACATACTCCTCATGTTTAAACCTGGTAAACTCAGATTTTATATATTTTTGTTACACTGAAAGCAGCGCGACTGCTAGTTATGGTACAGTAATGGCTGCTGGGAGTGCTGTACCCTGCAGTTAGTAGTGGTATTTAGAATGGCTGAGTCCCATTGTGATGAAACAAATGTGTTTTGTTTATTAAGAAACAGAACAGATATATTTTATACTTTCCAGAAAGGATTTTTAATTGTAGTACTCTTATTAGCTTACTGTGGCAAAATATCGATAGCAGATAATTAAGATTCAAACTGGGTGAGCATCTCCCTCCAGTGTCGGAAAAGCTAAATTACAGAATAGTTATTAGTTTCATATTATTTAGGGAAGAATTATTTATATTTCTTTTTATTGCTTAAATAGCACTTTTCGATATTATGCAGCACTAAAGATATTGTTTTATAGGTGCAGCCTGATCACAAACGTATAAATGCTCAGCCAGAAAAGCATTACCAATAAAATCAAATTACTTAATGTTCCACATGACTTCAAACATTATTGTATGTAAATGATGCATGGTACACAACCTACAATCTTTTACTCACAATTATGCAACTGTATCAGTGTATTTGTAGCGTGCAACTAGTGTAAGAGTCAGTTGTGTGTAGAGGCTCAACCTGCTAAGGCATATGTTAATACCTGAGCTTACTGGCATCTGTGTGCTCTGTACTGTACTTTCACCTTGTGTGCAGTTTATCAAAGCAGGCTAAACCAGTGTATTGGCACTAGGTTGAAAGGATATAATATAGAAAACTATACCCCCTAAACTCCAGTCCTTAAGAGGGATATAAATGAGCTGGAGAGAGTGCAGAGACGTGCAACTAAATTGGTTAGAGGTGTGAAAGACTTAAATTATGAGGGTAGACTGTCAAGGTTGGGGTTGTTTTCTCTGGAAAAAAGGCGCTTGTGAGTGGACATGATTACACTTTACATGTACATTAGAGGACATTATAGACAAATAGCAGGGGACCTTTTTACCCATAAAGAGGATCAACGTACCAGATGCCACCCCTTTAGACTAGAAGAAAAGAACTTTCATTTGAAGCAACGTAGGGGGTTCTTCACAGTCAGGACAGTGAGGTTGTGGAATACACTGCCGGGTGATGTTGTGATGGCTGATTCAGTTAATGCCTTTAAGAATGGCTTGGATGATTTTTTGGACAGACATAATATCAAAGGCTATTGTGATACTAAGCTCTATAGTTAGTATAGGTATGGGTTTATAGAATTTAATTAAAAGTAGAGAGGGGTGTGTATATGGATGCTGGGTTTTCATTTGGAGGGGTTGAACTTGATGGACTTTGTCTTTTTTCAGCCCAATTTAACTATGTAACTATGTAAACAACGTAGGCCTCTATAAAAAGATATTGCATAAAACAGCTCAAATGTAAAACCCTGCTTCATTTAAACAAACCATTTTTTCATAATAATATACTTTTCTAATAGTATGTGCCATTGGGTAATCATAAATAGAAAATTGCCATTTTAAAAAATAAGGGCCGCCCCCTGGGATCCTACGATTCACTGTGCACAAAAAACATACCAACCAAACCATACTTGTTAGGTCACATGACCCAATTAACAGTTCTGTCTTTTGCGTCAACACTTTAACAGTTAGAGATGTAGTATTTCTGGTCATGTTATCTCTGAGGCAGCACATAGACCATCAAGAAATGGAGGTTCAAGGCAAGTGATGTCAAAGGGCAAGATTTACTTAAATCTATAGACAGTTTGGTAAGATTCTTTAATATGCCACTTAATATGATGTAAACTCTGTGTTGCTTAAGTGTTTATTTTGGGGGTATAGTTTTCCTTTAAACGAAAAGTATACTGACCAAATTTAGGTTTAGACCCATGGCATATGGGACATTTTTAAGCATTGGAAAACTGCAAATCACGCTTTCCTCTCCTGCTGACCAAAACAGTAGTTTTGTGTGAAATATGTTTGGTTTGGAAGTTACCTTAAAACCATGCATGCATTTTCCTATCGTCATAACATTTCAATTACTAAAGAACCTGTTAGAAGTGTTGTCATGGTAAAATCTTGTGAATGCCAAGGTGTTTGTATTTTGGAGTAATGAAAAGGCTAAGGACTGGTTTCCGGGTTGTTTGGAGCCTATGCAGCTATGTTTCAAAGGATTTTAATGCAAGATCTACCCAGACACAACATGTACAAAATGTTCAATATTAATCTTGTAATACTGTAAAAGTGGATACGCATTTTAAATAATAAAACATGAATATAGATATATATATATATATAAATATATAAATATAAAACAGTGAAAACAACATGTTAACTGTGCATTTAATTGTGTAATGGCCCTATAAATAAAAGTCATTGCTTCCTTTTGCCAATGCGAATACCAGCCCAAGCTATAATTCTATTGCATCAGGTAAAGATATATTACAAACCAACAATTGCATCATACAATACATTATTTCACCAGTAATATACTGTACATACAGAAACTGTATTATATATAAATCCTAGATGATTTCAGACATGTGGGGGCAGATTTATCAAGGGTTGAATTTCGAGGGTTAATAAACCCTTGATTTCGACCCTCAAAGTAAAATCCTTCAAATTTGAATATCGAATTCGAAGGATTTTAGCGCAAATACTTAGATCGATCTATAGAATAAAAATTGTTCGATCAAACGATAAAATCCTTCGAATCGAACGTTTCGAACGATTTTATGGATGGATGTTTATTCGATCATAAAAAAACTTCAAAAAATGCTGGGGAAGGTCCCCATAGGCTAACATTGAACCTCAGTAGGTTTAAACTGGCGAAGTATGTAGTCTGAGTATTTTTTAAAGAGACAGTACTTAGATTATCGAATGGTCGAATGGTCGAATAGTCAAACGATTTTTAGTTTGAATAGAAGTCAAAGGTCGTAGTAGCCAATTAGATGGTTGAAGTACCCACAAAATTACTAGAAATTCGAACTTTTTTTCATTCGAATCCTTCACTCGAGCTTAGTAAATGTGCCCTTAAGTTTTGTTGTTGTGTGTTTTCAGCCATGACTGTTATACACAAATTAGGTTTCACAAATCAATATCATACCAGGACATCTAATGTTTGCACATGTTTTGTTATAGGTGAACTAATTACATGTAGCTTTTATGTAGTATATGCTTTTCCCTGATTATAAAATTTGATTAATTCACTTTATTTTTGTCTTTGTGTTTTTATTAAAACTTTGTATTTTAGTCTAGATCCATTAGACCTAAATACATATGGGACATAGACATATAAAATATTTAATCTACCCCACTGGAAACATTACATTTAGTTAATTAAACTTTTAACATACTAATTGATTGTCAACCCTTTTAACATGAGCAATGTTAGATAGGGTGGCACAAAGCAGAGTATGGGGAGACATTCCTAAAGGCCACTTATGATGAAATCTCAGTGTATGATTGGCTGCTGTCCTACATATTGACAAAAGTCCAGCCAATTAATTTGGGAATACACTTAAATATAGTGTAACCTTATCAATCTTGTAGCTTTGAGAAATAAATCTAATGCACTTATATTCTTTTAGGAATCAATGTGAATAATTCATGAATGATTTATGATAGATTCTCATTAAGTAAATGCATAATGATTAAGCATCCAAGCCCTGTGTTTTTTGAAGCAAGTATTGCTTTTGTCTATTTTATTTTATTTTTTTTCTCTCTATCATTCACAGCAAAAAGCCTTAAGTCAGTTCTCTGGGGTTCAGTTTGATAAAACACTGTGCTCTCTAACTGTACAGTAGATGATAAAATTAGGCCATCAGTCTGAGTTACCACAACAGAAAGTATATAAGAGAACGTAGCAGCAGATGGCTGAAAAAGTTTTGCGAAAAATACAAGGTTTATTTTACAGTGTTTGCCAGCAAATATGTAAATGCCATATCTGATTAAATTGTTCACTTTGCAACTTAAAGGGGACCTGTCACCCTAAGAAATCATTCCAAATTCCATTTTATGATGTTAGTAAAGCAAAATAAACTTCACTTTATAAATGATTTAAATCTTGTTTCTTTTAGACTTGGAATTCAATTCAAATCACATGAAGCAGACAGGCACCATTTTGTGGACATTGTTTTTAAGGCAAGCTTTTCATCATGCCAAAATCTTGTTTATGCACCAGAACAAAGCACCTGATGTCCATGTCCTTGCACTGGTTTACCAATTAAATGGTAAGGAGTGTGGAGACATGGTGCAGAATGGAAAGTGAAAGTAATTACCTGCTCTCTACCATAGAGGAGGGGCAGGCACTAAATGATGGACTGCCGAGATTTTTAAATGATTTTACAACGGGTATGGGATTTTGAATAAAAATCTCTCAACCATGAAAATGTATAATTTTTTTTTGTACATTTGCTTCTGTGTTGCTTAAATTTCACAATGGACTTGTCTAATTCTTTACTTAATCCTTCCATTTTTTTTTAACCTATGATCACAATTTGAAAGTATTGAGCTCCATAATGTTGGCTTCCCTGAAAAAAATCAAATCAAAGAAAAATAGTTAAAACTTCAAAAACATTTATAAGGAAGGACAAAAGCCTAACGCGTTGTGTGCCTGCTTGCAGCCTTTACCTATAGGCTTTTTTTTTTTTTGGAAAGCCCACATTATGTTGCTTTGGTTATAAATTGTTGCACACATAGACTGGGGTGACGTGATAGCTTTCCGTTATCTACTTATGTTGTGCCCTTACTTTACTTATTCATTGTTGCCATTCCGATTTTGCTCCAAGTATTGAGCTCTCCCTAAAACACAAAAGGTTTCCCTAACCAGACCAGAACCAACAATGGAGGATCTGTATGGATAAACTGCTTACAGGATCTTGCTGACCAGTTCTGTAGAACTAAAACCATAGTAAGGGATCCCTACACAAAAGTTTATATTTAACCAGTTTTCACACAGCAATCATCATATTTCCCTAATGCCATTCTTAAATATTCACCAGCTCTGAAACATTTAAAGTCAGCCAGATTATGAAAACCCAAAATCATAGTGCCACATATTGTAAAAAAGCTTCTGAGTTGTGATTGTAGGTTATTATAGTAAATGCAAATCATAATAATGATAGCATTTTACCTAATCGCGCATTTCAGTCATACTCGTGTACCGCTTTAAAGCACTCAACTAGGTCAGGGATGTTTGGTGAAAAGGTTTAAGCAAAAAGCACAGCAATTGCTGAAGTCGGTGACGTAATAATTTCAGCAAAATTAGGCTCGGCTTACATGCATCATTTTAATCTTGGAATCTTTACTTTTACTACATCAAATAAATGAGTAGTGATGCACTGAATCCACTATTTTGGGATTCCGACAATGCCCGAATCCTTCATAATATTTGGCCCAAAACCGAACCGAAGTACCACCACTGTGCGTGCAGTTAAAAATGTTTCTACTTCCTTATTGTTTGATGGAAAGTCATGTAATTTTAAAGGGATTCTGTCATGATTTTTATGATGTAGTTTTTATTTCTAAATTACACTGTTTACACACTACAATATACAATGTCATTCCTGAACCAGCAAGTATATTTTATTTTGGTGTTGTAATATTGGTGTGTAGGCAGCCATCTCAGATCATTTTGCCTGGTCATGTGCTTTTAGAAAGAGCCAGCACTCTGAACTGCTTTCTGGTAACCTGTTTTCTCTTACTCAGTGTAACTGAATGTGTCTCCGTGGGACCTGGATTTTACTATTAAGTGCTGTTCTTAGATGTACCAGGCAGCTGTTATCTTGTGCCAGGGAGCTTCTATCTGGTTACCTTCCCATAGTTCTGTTGTTAGGCTGCTGGTTTGGAAAGGGAGGGGGTGATGTCACTCCAACTTGCAGTACAGCAGTAAAGAGTGACTGAAGTTTATCAGAGCACAAGTCACATGACTGGAAGCAGCTGGGAAACTGACAATATGTCTAGCCCAATGTCAGATTTCAAAATTAAATCTGTTTGTTCTTTTGAGAAACGGATTTCAGTGCAGAAGTCTGCTGGAGAAGCACTACTAAATGATGTCTTATGAAATAAACATTTTTTTCCCATGGCAGTATCCTTTTAAGGATTTGGATTTGTTTCAGCCAGGCACTTGAATCCCGCTGAAGCAGGCCGAATACCTAACCGAATCTTGGATTCAGTGCATCCCTAAAAATTACACCATAGCTTATTAATTAACACAGTGTAATTTGCAAAATTCAGATGCAAAGCATCATGTTTTTACCCATGATTTAGTATATTTCCCCCCCAAATTTCAGCGTCATTGTGGGTGCCTGCTATCTTAAGCGTGAAATACCACTACGGATGCAAGTTATTATGCATTTTGGTAAATTGTAGCAAGAGGTTGGCAGTAGGGATGGCATGAATATGGCATGTACTGTTCTGCTCCATCGATGAACACAAGCAGCAAAGAGAACCCTGCAATTACTGGCAGCTCAAGACTGGCAGTATTTCCAGGGTTCCATGTGTGTATACAAGAAATTGTGTGCTCACTAGTACTTAGTGTAAGCAGCTAAGATGTATGGACACAAGTACCTTTTTAATATTGTTAGTGCACATTTCATTTCGCATGCAGTTGTTTTTTGCACATAGTGCTTGCATTTATAATGAAGCCCTACTGTGGCTGTGAGGCGACCAAACAGCATCTGACATATTTTTTAATGCAATTGTCATAAAATACATTTAATATAAGGCAGTACAGAATGTACAGATGCTGCTCTCGGGGTATCACAAAATATTCCAGTAATTCGTTTGATCAAGTAGATCAAAATATAGTTCCCCCTTTAGTAAATAAATATTCCAGAAGACCCCCTAGGTCTACCAAACTGCATTTGAAGTCTTTCCCAGAGAGTGCCCCTTAGTTTGTGCATCATTCAAACAGCAAGGCACAGGAAAGACCTTTATTAACATTTGCAGGTATTATTTTGACTTAACATTTGGCAGGTATTAATTATATGGGCTGCCTTGAGTCTTAAGGTCCCCATAGATGCAAAGATTTTTCTTTGGTGAACGACCGATTTTAGCAAAACTGAAGGGTAGCTGCCTGCTTGGCCCTGCAAACATAGATATATTACACAGGGACTGATAAAGCTTTTTTAACCTGGCCAATCGTTACGAAAAATCGTAAAATGTACCATCGTTCGATTCCCACTAACGTCACAATAATTTGACGGATTGGTCGGACTTCGCTAAAATCGGTCGTTCGGCAAAGAAAAATCTTTACGTCTATGGGGACCTTAAGGGGTACTTAAGTTGCATTATATGAAAGCTACACATGGGGGCCTTTTTAAGGAGGAAAACTGGAATGTTTAGAGATTTTTTATACCCCAAAGCTGCTAAAACTACAAATTCGAAAAAGCTCAATCTAAACCCAAGGCATCAAATTCGAAAAAGTCAAGACTTTTCCCGCACCAACGTTTCCAAGCTGATTTTTTGATAAATGAGTTAAATTCATGGATGGGAGTGGCCGACTTTGTTTTGATAAAAAAAAAAAAAATGGGATAAATGTGAGTTTTAGTAAATACCCCCCATGGTGTTCACAATGTTACCATAGACACAGGTTTTATAAAAATAAATTATTTTGTGAGTCACATAAAAAAATTACATTTTCAAAACTTATCATGTACTGGCCCTTTAAGAATTCAAATTTTTCTATTCACCACCTTAAACCTGCCTAATTGCTGTTTTAGCCTATGGGGGAAGTCCTGGGATCAATTTGCAGCCTTCCTGAAAATCAAGTTTTTTTCAGTGAAAAAACTCAAATCAAATTAGATTCGAGTTTACGACTCAATCCCATTCACCCAAGTTTGATTGGTCATTTTTTTAATTTTGAGTTCATGGGAGTTTATGGGGCTCCTTAATGTAAATTACAAAATTGCTTAAAAAACACCCAATTTTACAATTACATTTGTAAGGTTTACTTATAAGTTAATTTAAGTGAAAGAAACGCTGTACTGAAGAGGGATTCAGGCTGTTGTTCCGCTCCCATTTCTACTGCAGGGAATCTGGATTTGCTAGAAACCCAAGAAGATGAACCCAAAAAATATTTTTACGAAACAGATCCAAGGGAGTATTGGTTTCATTAACTGGACAGGCCAATTCAGTCAAAACCTATACTTATCATTGTCCAAGCCCTCAGGGAGTGAATAATCCGAGATGTAAAATCCCATAGAAGACAATATTTTATTTTTTTAAAAATGTATTCTTGTTAATTTAGTTAATATATATATTTATCAATATAAGTTGAACTGAAGTTTTCCGAGACGTTCCATCATAATACAGGTATAGGATCCCTTATCCGGAAACGCGATATCCAGAAAACTCAGAATTACAGAATGCCTGTCTCCCATAGACTCCATTTTATCCAAATAATCCACATTTTTAAAAATGATTTCCTTTTTGTCTGTAATAATAAAACAGTAGCTTGTACATGATCCCAACTAAGATATAATTAATCCTTACTGGAACCAAAACCAGCCTATTGGGTTTATTTAATATTTAAATGATTTCTAGTAGACTTAAGGCATGAAGACCTAAATTACGGAAATATCTGTTATCTGTAAAACCCCAGGTCCCGAGCATTCTGGATAACAGGTGCCATACCTGTATATTGATTCAAAACGATTAATTCATAAAAACTTGTAAATGCCTTCTAAATATTTCTTAGAAATTGCAAAACAATTTACTTGCAAAATATCACTGGAAACCAGACTGGGATGTGTCAAAAATAAAATTCAAATTACTGAGCTCTGAATATCTCTAAGATGTACTTAATATCTCAAAAATATCACAGTTCCCACTCACCGTTGCTAAGGTGACTACAGGGTTTTTTTTTTCTTACTTTTCTCCAACATACTGAATTTCTGAAGTGCTTCTACCTAATTAGATAATTCAGCTGCCAAATGTAGACTTTTGTGATGTGTTACATTCATTTTTTTGTATCTTTTGATAGATTTATTATAAAGTAAATAATATACATTGTGTTATCATATCAGACTGTTTTTCAAAATAGAATTCTAGGCTATATAGAAGGGCGCCTCTTTGCTTTCTTTACCCTAGTCTATTTGTTTAGTGTATATATCATATAGTTTTTACTCTTCATATAGTGGGACATTCACTAAGAATCGTAGATGCGCCAGGCGTAACTTCGCCGCACTTCGCAAGGCATAGTTTCGACAGCGCTCCGCAAATTCACACGAAGTTGCGCCCAGGGGTAGCATAAGGTTGCGAAGTTGCGCTAGCGTTGATTCGCTAAGCGAAGCGAAGTTACGCTAGCGATGGTTAATTTGCATACGGATCTAAATTCAAATTTCAATGGAGGAATATGTAGCATCACTACAAATGCCTGGGAAACCTTCAAAACATCAAATAAAATTTTTATTTTGCCCTACACATGTGCCCACTGTATAGTTAAGTTGCCATGAGTTAGGAAATGTAGGGGGGAAGGAGGGGAGCCCTAAAAAATTTTTTTGATTTTTTTCAGCCTATCACCCATAATATAGAAAAAACATTTTTGCCAGCATTTTTTGGGACTTAGAAAAACTGTTAACTTTTTCTAAAACAAAGCAATCCCTATCTACTCTATTGCGCTTCGCCTGGTCTGAGGTGGCGAAGGAAGTCTAGCGTAAAAGGTAGCGTTCAGTACAATGCGCGCGTTAGTGAATTTGCGTAGTTACGTCCGTTGCACAAATTTGCCAGGCGTAAGGGTGCAAAGTTACGCTAGCGAAGTTACGCCAGCGTCCGTTAGTGAATTTGCGAAGTAACGAAAATGCCCAACGCTAACGAATTGACGCTAGCGTTAGCCGCTTCGGTGCATAGTGAATTTGCCCCATAGTGTTTTGGTTGCATAGTTAGAGCTAAGGAAGAACAGAGGAATAACTATTTGTATGCTTTTTATGTCCTCCTTCTTTCCCTAATCATCTGTTTTATCTTAGCCATGGTTTCATTTTTAATGTCAGTTTAAAGCAAGCTGAGACGTATATTTAAAAAATTAGAAACTCTGCAGCCAGGGGTCTTAAGGATTATAACCTTTATGCTTGTATATAGATATATAGATGTTTTTAACTTTTCAGAACCAAGGTGGAATACTTTCATACTGTATCTGGAAAAAAATGCATAGCTGCATTTATAATATGGGGGACAGACAAATGTACAAGGCATCATCCCTGTTTCTTTTAAGCTACCAAAATGTAACTTAAAAGAATATTTTTATATGTACATGCAGTGAAAGTTGCCTGTGGGAAGCTTGACTTGATGGAAAATGAAAATGTTCAGATTTTGTCTGACTTCTATCTATCCATCTGCAGTAAATTTTGTCTGTCTTATACTGTATATTTAATATGATTTATTGATGTGTCTTCATTTCGTTTCAAACTTGTTATGAAAAGCATTCCTATGGAAGTACTCCTACGTCTTATTTTACCTTTCTCATTATTTTATGGATTTCAGAATTGGAATCTTTTTCAGAATTAATTTACACTGAGTGCTCATGTTACCAGGAAGCATTACTATAGTGATTGCCTGCAGACTCTGTTTAAACTTCCCAAAACTCCTATACAACTTTGTGTCCTCTCTCAACTAAGCTACATGTTCTCCTAGCTCTGTTATCCAGAAAACTTTTATCTAGAATGCTCCAAATAATCCAAGTTTTTTTTTAATTATTTCCCTTTTCTGTTTAATAATACAACAGTACCTTGTACTTGCTCCAAACTAAGGTATAATCAATCCTTATTGGATGTTTATTTAAAGTTTAAATGATTTTCTAGTAGACTTAAAGGGGTTGTTGTAGTATGATATAGATATTGATATTTTGCAATTGGTTTTCATTTTTTATTATTTGTGGTTTTTGAGTTATTTAGCTTTTTATTTAGCAGCTCTTCAATTTGCATTTTAAACAATCTTGTACCTAGGGTCCAAATTACCCTAGCAACTATGCATTGATTTGAATAAGAGACTGGAATATGAATAGGAGAGACCTAAATAGAAATATGAGTAATAAAAATGAACAATAACAATACATTTGTAGCATTACAGAGCATTTGATTTTTAGAAGGGGTCAGCAACGCCCATTTGAAATCTGCAAATAGTCAGAAGAAAAAGGCAAATAACTATAAACTATAAAAATAAATAATGAAAACCACTTGAAAAGTAGCTTGGAATTGATCATTCTATAAAATACTAAAGTTTACTTTAAAAGCGAACCACTCCTTTAAGATATGAACTTCGAAATTATGGAAAGATCCATTATCCATTATCCAAAGATCCATTATCCATTATCCAAAACCCCAGGTCCTGAGCATTCTGGATAACAGATCTATACTTAATACATAATGGAAGCGTAAAGGGCCAGATTTTTCAAAATTTATGATCAGATTTTCATAAACACCATCTTGACTATTTTCCAAACTTTAATATTTGAGATTTATCATGAGATAAAAGCTGGCGAGTTTCTGTAGAAGTCAATGGGTGGTTTTTTAGAGTCATTGAAAATAAAGGGTGGAATGTGCTGGGGTTTTTTTTTTTTGCATATTTAAACTGATCAGGTTTTCTTTTAGAAATAAGATAGCAACTGAAATATTCTCAGATTTTCACTTTTTTTCTAAATTCGGAAAAAAACCTTAAAAATAATGAATGAATATGTACAGATATGGGACCTGTTATCCAGAATGCTCGAGACCTGAGGTTTTTCCGTATAATGGATTCCATAATTTGGATCTTCATACCGTAAATCCACTAGAAAATCATTTAATGTATGTATTTATGTATGTATGTATATTTTTATTTGCAAAGTGCTCCTTAAGGGCAAAGCACTGTACAACAAAATAGTAAATTAGTAGTAACAAACAAGGGGTCATTGGAATAAAAAGTAACAATAAGTGCATTATTAGAATACAATTCACATAAATATAAAATATAATTACAATGCAGATTAAGTGCTCAGTGTCATGGAAACAAAAGGCTAGAGGACCCTACCCCGTAGGGCTTACAGTCTAAATGAGATTTAGATTATTTAAACATTAAATAAATTCAATAGGCTGGTTTTGCTTCCAATAAGGATTAATTATGCCTTAGTTATAATCAAGTACAATGTACTGTTACAGAGAAAAAGGAAATAATATTTAAAAATTTGGATTATTTGAATAAAATGGAGTCTATGGAAAATGGCCCTCTTATAATTTGGAGCTTTCTGGATAACTGGTTTCTGGATAATGATCCCATATGTAGTGTTTATACAATGGCCTGTAGGTGTCACTGTGCACAAGAGTTATACTGTGTACATAGTACTTTCTATAATGCTTAAAAGTATTAGAGTTGAAGCTACTGTTGAAGTGTAATGGCTGCATGAACCTGCTAATAAAGCACTGTTATAATCTACTCATCCTCGGCTACCAAAACATAACACCATACATGTTTATGCTTCGAAAAAAGTACAAAGAAATAAAATAACACGTATGTCACCTGAGTTGCTGGTCCTTTAAAGGTACCGCAGTTTTTCCATTCTTCCCTGACCACTAGCCATGGTCATCAGGGTCATCATTACCCATAAGACAGCATTCCTTTGATGGCAGCATTGCTTTAAACACAGCACTATGTGCTCTTGAAAGACTGTAAATGCACACCACAGGGAGACGGCAACTTAAGATAATAGAAAATATGCACAGAAAATATGGAAGCATAAAGCACTGAGTGAGAGTATTCATTCAGATTCTATGTGAAAACAAAAAAAGAAACACTAGGGGGCTGATTCACTATGGGTCGAATATCGAGGGTTAATTAACCCTCGATATTCGACTAGGAATTGAAATTTAGCGCAGAAAATTCGATCGAACAATTCGAAGGATTTTAATCCAACGATCGAAGGAATATCCTTCGATAAAAAAAACTTAGGCAAGCCTATGGAGGCTAACATTGACTTCGGTAGCTTTTATCTGCCGAACTAGGGGGTCGAAGTTTTTTTTAAAGAGACAGTACTTCGGCTATTGAATGGTCGAATAGTCAAACGATTTTTAGTTCGAATCCTTCTATTCGAAGTCATAGTCGAAGGTCGAAGTAGCCCATTCTATGATCGAAGTAGCCCAAAAAAACCTTCAAAATTCGACGTTTTTTTACTTTGAATCCTTCACTCAAATTTAGTGAATCAGCCCCAAAGACTCTGCATGAGCTTTGCAGAAACCAAAACCTTGCAGTAGCAACATGATTTTGCAGAACTTGATTGACCTGCTGAATTTAACATATAGTTTGTACTAAGTTGACAAAACAGCCAATAGGGAGATAAATTAGTGTTCCATGTGCCTAGAGTAGCAGAAAATAGAAAGTAAACTCAGCAAATGCAGTACATTCTCGGCAAAAGAACACTGAATGCTTCTGAAGAATTTGATTTATGTAATATTTATATTCTGAATGCGTTCAATGAATCTGATTTATACTGCACTGTTACACAAAAGTACTTAGCAAAGTGCTCAAATCCATGTAAAACTAAAATTATTTTATACAAAAAACAACCCTAAATGCACAGATGTGTATATGGTCTCATAATAAATAACTTTCTCAGATAGGGGTTTTTTTTTATATATATATTTTTATTTTAAATTTCGGTAAATCAATGAAAAATCCAGATCAGGATAATTAAGGTAAGTAATGCATACATTTTCAAATATTATATAACTGTAAATAACAATTTAGTACAATGAGTAATAAGTTGGTAATAAAAGTAAACCTAGATAAGATTTAAATTGGGTTAAGCTGGCCATAGATGCAAAGATCCGATCGTACGAATCATCGTACGATCGGACATTCCCATCTCCAGACCCGCCACTGACCATTCAGATCAAAGTCTTATCAGTCAGATTAGTTAAAGAACAGATCAGCTGATGTTCTGCCCCTGACAGCAATCGTACAATATCTATGTCCAACCAAAGCTAGTGACAGTCTCCCACTGAAAATCGTACGATCGGCAATACACGCAGAGATATTATCGGCAGCCGACAGAAATTTTCTAACCTGTCCGATCGACCAAACGACTGATCTCCGCCGGACGAAAAATGTCGGGACTCTCCACACACGTTCCGAAAATCGTACGAATCCTCGATTCGTACAATCAGATCTTTGCGTCTATGACCAGCTTAAGTTTGACTTGCAAATGATAGAATAGACTCCATAAATCTTTGGAATTTAAGAAAAAGAATTTAGATCGATTTTTCTTGTTGTCAAAAGTAAAAGTAAAAGTCAATTGCTTCATTAAAACAAAGGATTTTCAACTCAGAAGACACATCTTTTATAGAAGGAGGGTTGCTATCAATCCATTTATTGAAAATCTCAGATAGGGTTAATACAGACGGTGTTGTGGCTGGGCAGGGGGCCACGATGGCGGTTGGGTGGTAGGCCTCGGATGCTTCAGTCTGACGCAGGTTGCTGGTAGAGAAATAACAATGTAAAACAACCTTTGTGTATACAAAGTATTTCTTATCCCTCTATTAGACGATGTTCTCAACTGTAAATAAGACCAGCCCTTCTAGCAGATTAACATTTCAATTTCCCTTTATTACTTTTCTAGCATATTTTTGTATATGGTGTAATGTTATTGGAGGCTTGCACTTACTTTTCATTCAAATAAGCAGAATGCATGCCAAAAACAAGCTCATTATTTTAACACACACTAAACACCGGCATATATTACTACTAGTGATCAAAAGTGACAAATATTTAAAAATGTCCCAAGTTTAAAAATGTTGGTCCTGTTGGTTTCCTGCCGTTCTCTCTGCAGTCTCCCCACTGCGCGTAAAAGTCCCAGGAAAGGAAAGGCGTTTCCTGTATAGAGATCAGCACCTAAGCAATGGAAATCTAGAAACCAATATAGTGTAATCAGGGAATAACCC
This sequence comes from Xenopus petersii, assembly GCA_038501925.1. NCBI lineage: Eukaryota > Metazoa > Chordata > Amphibia > Anura > Pipidae > Xenopus > Xenopus petersii. The sequence goes on along the minus strand of CM076680.1, from coordinate 69,051,508 downwards.
AGTGCTCCAAAATAGATTTCTACGGGAGTGTTTCCCCTTCCTTTTGTGTTATGGGTGCCCTCTTTTTTCTATTATAGTTTTAATCCTGTGGGGAGGGGGGTTTGGTAAATACAACAGTTATTCCTGTGCTTTAATCCCAAATTTAACAACTCCACTGGATGGCCAAAGTGCCTGCTCACAAACCACTGCTGTGGTGTAGCGCATGTAATAGGTCCTCCTGGCAATCCCCCTCTTGGTGCTCACACTTCATGGGCTCCAATGCAAAGATAAAACCAAAAATAGTATAATACTATTTTAAACTTCAAATAAAAAGAAACATCACACTCACATTTCTCTTATGGGGTAATCGCATATAGTATTTCCATTTGGCTACTGCAGAGTCCCTGATGGTGATATAACCGGCTTCCTCGTGGTATGTTCTGCAGGTTCATGGGGTTTCCCCCTTTCCTAACGCATCTCGCTGTAAAATGGCAAATATTACTACTAGTGATGGGCGAAAAAAAAATTCCAGGCGCGAATTCGCAGCGAATTTCCGCATTTCACCGTCAGCGAATATATTGGTGAAACTGCAGCGAAAATTCCCAGTGTCAACAAAAATTTGGTCACTTGTCAGAATAGAAGCTGTTGCGCGTCAGCATTATTCGGACGCCCATTGACTTTAATGCGGGCATCAGAATTGACACGATTGTCAAAATGTACGTGAATTGACGCGGGCGGCAAATTCCACATTTTGCAAATTTTTCACCATTTTGCAAATTTAGTAGGAAATTCGAGAATTTGACAAATTCGCCCATCACTGATTACTACTTTAAAATCTAATTTTAAACTTGAAAATATAACTGTGAAGTTCCTGCAGGTATATTAATGTGTGTACCCAGCCCACAGCAAATTTGCAAATCCTTGGGCATCATACTTAGTCTACAACTGTTCTGGCCTATAAAACGGTATGATGGGAAATCCCCCAGTGAACTGAACTGTTATATTACCACTATAATTATCTGAACACATTTCTTTGAAATGAAATGTATCCATTTCTATTAGTGCCATTATAAATGTTTAACTAGCAGATTGAAATATTAAATGATATTCATGTTTTTTATGTAATCATTCTATATTCTCTCCTGAAGCACTTTATTATAAAGGTAGCATCACTAATTCTGACAGGCTTGCAAGGCTCTAAAATATCCACTTGCATCAGCTGCTGCATTACAACTGTTTTTCCCACCCACTTTTCTTAGAATAGCAATGGATTTCCATGTTCTCTCCTATTTAGTTAAACTGTATCCTGCATTAATGTCACAGACTAATACTGTTCATATTACGTTATGTGATTCAACCTTTATGCTAATTAAGGCATTAATGAGTTAATAATATAATCCTCAAGCATCCTTCTGTAAACCGACAGTGCCTAATGCATGATGCTTTCAATGAGAAAAACAATTACTATTGTTGCAACAGCAAATGGCACTGCTATACAATGTTATCCTTCTCAGTGCCTGGAGCTGTTTTACATTCTTACTTTTGCAGAAATGCAGTTTTTAACTGATATACTGTACAATACCAGCACAACAAGACATTTGCAATTGGGTTAAACCCCTGCGTGTTTATCTTGTCAGTATACTGTATATATTTTATCCATTGGGAGGTTGCAGACCCTTCATACTAAGCACTAGGCTGAGCACTAGGTGTGCTGGTGATATACAGTCTAGAGGGCCCATTTATTAAACCTCAATTTTTTCTGGTCAAGATTTTTAGACAATGAAGAGACAATAATCTACAAATAAAAAAGGCTCACACCTTTTTCTGATTTTTCAGAAGATTTTAGATAATTTTGTGGAGAGTTTTTTTTTTTTTCTTCAGCCTTCAACTATGAGCCATATTCAAATGTATAATGCACTAAAGAGCCACATGAGTAGAAAAAAAAACATGGGTGTTGCTAAGTAAAAGCTATGATTGACTGTTTGTTAGGCCTGTTTGGACTGCCACCTTGCAGGAGACTTTGTTTGGCAGTATAGTTGTGTATTTTGTGCTGCCAAAACTTGCCACCTAAGCCAGAAAATTAAAATATGTGCACCTGCTTTGAGGTCACTAAAGGGAACAAGAAGCAACATGTTACTCGTGAACCCCTGGATGGGGATTTAGTAACTGATAAAAGAATGAAATACAGACTGGAATTAAGACCTGATTTACCCCTCATCCACCACCATCAATAACTGAGATGCATCACAAACATGTCATCATAAACCTTTCTTACAATTCACTGTATTCATTAAAAGAACAAACCACATATAACTCTCAGAACAAAGGGAACAAAACACAAATACTGTAATAATAAAGGACATTATATTGTGTTTGGTAGTAGCTAAGAAAGCTTAAAAAAAAAATAAAAGATATGGCATGATATTATAAACTATGCACAGTTCACATATGCAATGTATTAGCTGTCAGATGAAGACTATTATATTTATTTGTTTCCAGCTACAACATCTATCACTTTCCTCCGTGATTTTGTTAGATAATCAAAGTCCTGTAGCAGATGTGCGTTTTCGGCTTCAGCACTTTAGTACATTCTTTTATAACATTTCTCCTCTAGATGGAGCTGGCAACGTGTTGTATAATTAGCCACATAAGCAAACATTTTATTGGAGAAAAGTAATAGACAAAGTTAGTGAAAAAATATGCACATACTGTAGTAAACAATTTTTCCTGTGCATTTTAGCAGATTTAATGACAACAGCCAACTGAAAAAGAGTGCAAGTGTTTGGTGTATGTATTAAAATGCCTTAACCTTTAAGCATATGTGTGCGGTTTAAATTAAAACTTTCAATGTTTTTACTGTGGTTTTAAAGCAAAAACATACAAAAAATGTTTACACTGGGTCCAAATAGAATACATATAAATTGCTATATTTGTATATTTACATTCTTTTTGCAATTATTACAAACTGTCATCAAATATTATTCTGGATATAATTACTATGAGCATACAAAAAGTATAGTTTGCAGACTCAATATATTAATATAGTATAACAAGTATGAGCCCCAAAAATAATTTTTTATATATTATTGTATTTTTTTTTATATTATTATACTATGAAATGTACATTGTCATGCTTGTGTTATTTGCACCATTTTATGCTCTTGGTACCTTACCTGACATTTGGAAGTTAATTAGATTTCCATGCTTTAATGAATAAAGAATTCAAGGTGGTAAAAATAAAGTTAATCAGTAAATATTTTAATATAATTCCTTTCCTTGATGTTGTGCTTATTTTATTGTAGAGACCCATATGGTTAATATGTCCCTATGGCTTTAAATCCATTCCTGATCTCCCTAGTTGCTGGGCAGATGCCCATGTAGCTAGTTGTAATTTGCATAGTTGTATTATTGGCCAAGAGGTGTTATGACCGCATCCTGTCACACTTTGGTATAGTGCTTGGAAAGGGCTGGATCTTGCTCTTTGGCACCTGATGTCTGACCCATCCTGATGTCTCCATTGAGCCTGGGTACACCAAGGCCTAGTAAAGCCAGTTTGCCCTAGAGGGACCTGAACCTCTAGTGTGGAAGTCGGGGAGCAGGGACCCCATGAATGAGGCTAATGAGAGGCAGGAATATAATTGTTATAGACTCTCTAGGAGAGTAAGACAGTGAGGGAAGGTAGAACGAGCAGCTTTGTGCTCCAACAAGGAGGTGTGGCAGAGAGTAGCTTCCCAGGCTGTAAGATTTGCCTACAGTGAAGGGACCACAGTGGATAGGGTGTCAGGCTTTAGGTTCTCCTCCCTGACCACTCCACTGAGTGAGATCAAGATCACATGTGAGGTATTTCTGCCTGGAGGGAAGTTGTTCTGCCTTGACTACATCCTCAGGGAATGCACCTGCATCTATCTCTGATATACTGTCTGAGCTGTGTGCCTATAAATGCCTTTTTACTGATGTAAGTACCCTGTAGATCACGGATCCCCAACCTTTTGAACCCGTGAGCAACATTCAGAAGTAAAAGGATTTGGGGAGCAATGCTAGCATGAAAAATGTTCTTTGGGTGCCATATAGGTGCTGTGATTGGTCATTTGGTAGCCCCTATGTGGATTGTCAACCTACCATTGAGGCTCTGTTTGGCAGTACACCTGGTTTTTATACAACCAAAACTTGCCTCCAAGCCTGGACTTCAAAAATAAGCTCCTGCTTTGAGGCCACTGGGAGCAACATCCAAGGGGTTGGAGAGCAACATGTTGCTCACAAGCTACTGGTTGGGGATCACTGCTGTAGATCATTTGTCTTTGACCAATAAACTATTTTGTTCTGCAAGAACCTCCTGGAGCACATTTCTTTATTGGTTAAAGCACAGTAGCATGTGGGAGTTGTAGTGTACACCACTCCTTCATTTCTTCCACTTTGCAAAGGACCTGTCTTAAGTGCTAGAGTCCATGCCCTAGTATACTAGCTGGATGTTAACCCCGTTGGCCTGGATAGTCCAAATATATTACCCAGCAAGTTCTCAGGCTTGCCACATAAGATAAGTGTAAAGCAGTGGTTTCCCCTCTGGAATGACCAAGAAGTGACTGGGGATGGGTAGTCTAAGGGCTAGTTATGTTTATATTTGTGGAGAATTTGCTCTCCTAGACTTGCTGGAAGCCAGAGCTGGGCTAAGTCTGGCAGGCGCCCTAGGCTACCTGGCCGGCCACCTCACCCCTTCACTTGCGCTCGTTTGAGTTTTGACGTCACATGGGGCTGCCAGAGAGCAAAGACATGCTCGTCAGTATAGGGAAGATGCCCAGACTAGGGATAAGCAGATGGAAGAGGTACATGGTGCCCCCTTCAACTTTTCTCCCTAGAGCCTCGTCTGCCTGCCCCTAGTTCCGGCCCTGCTGGAAGCCCAGCCTGTGGAGCAGATAAGGCTAGAGCTGGGGTAAATACTTTTTTGCTGTTATAGATATTCTTGGAACTATGCCTGAATAACTGATATAGCATGAGGTAAAGAAGGAGGAGGTGCTAACAATATATTGGGTCACAAAGCTTGAACTAAAAAAATATAAATATAAACCTTTGCTTTAAATAGACACTGACACGTGTAGACTTGATCCCTTTAATATGCCTGCAGCACATGCAATAAACAAAGAGTTTTCCTACCTATGTTTGGAACATTTGTCATAATTAGATTTCCATTTTGACTGTAAATCTAGCACTTCTGTTTTCTTTTTTTCTTAAACACAAAACACAGTGTCCTGGGTTAGGCCGTGCAGTTGGTTTCTCCCCTCCAGCTGAGTTAATTGTAATAAAGCTGTGGATGTCTGTCAATACTAAAAATTGTACAGTAATTCGACAACAGCTTGAGGGCCTCCGGATTGTGTACCATTTAGTGTAATATTTCATTTTGAGACTGGACAACAGCCAAACTGTTGTACAGAAAAATCTAGATGGTTTTGTGCTTCACATCAATTTCTAAATATTGCACCAATCTGGTTACTGTGTTATATTTTAGTTCAGTAGTATATAGAAGGCAGCAACATTTTACAGTTTCCCAGAGGTAGGTCCAACTCAACTGTTGTCACACAGCTTCTTCTCTCACTTCCACTCACAACACCTTATTAGCAGACAGCTCATTAAGCTCTTCACCATATCCCGTTGCCACAAGCAAATTTATTCCCTCCTTCTGGTCCCATTTACAAGTCAGAGGGGCAGATTTACTAAAGGGCGAAGTGACTAACGCAGGCAAAAATTTGCCAGAGTGATTTCATTTCGGTACTTTGCCGATTTACTAACAGTAACTGGCATAACTTCGCTAGCAAAGGAGATAGACTCTATCGGTACTTCGCTCCCTAATGCCAGGCGGATTTGTGCTCTGGCGAATGGACGTAAATACGCGAATTCACTAAATTGCGGATTTTACTGAATGTTACCACCAGACTTGCCTTCGCCACTTCAGACCAGGCGAAGTGCAATAGAGTAGATAGGAATTCCTTTAAAAAATAGTTGAAAATTTTTCTTAGTCCCAAAAAACTCTAGCGTCTTTTCCTTTTTTCAGGGTGGTAGGCTGCAAAAGATTGTTAACATTTTTTGTGGTACCCTCCTTCCCCCCTACATTTCCTAACATATGGCACACAAACTATACACTGGGCTCATGTTTAGGGCAATATAACAACTCTATTCTCTTTTATTAAGGTTTCCCGGGCTTGTGTAGTGTAATGTATTTCCTGCAACATATACGTCCATTGAACTTTAATTCCCCCTGTATGCAAATTAGCCAACGCTAGCACAACTTCGCTTTGCTTGGCGCAGTAACGCTAGTGCAGCCTCACCATTGTTCAGCGCCCTGGACGCAACTTCGGATTTTTAACGTTGTCCTGGAGAATCTACGGCTGATGAAGTGTTGTGCTGTGAGCGAAGCCGTCGATGGCGAATTTTCGGAGGTTAGTAAATTTGCCCCAGAGTGTACTTCTACTCACTATTCTTCTTTCTATCTTATCTTGATCCATGCAGAATGCATGCCATCATTGACAAGAATACATTTTCACAAGTTTTTATGCATGTCCGGACTGGGATTCAAAATAGGCCCAGGCATTACAGTACAGAGAGGCCCAATTAGCTCCCCACCAGCCCACTAAATAGTGACTTTCTATGGCCTCTTATGGCATTTGCCAGAACTCACAGATTGCCAGGTTTGGTTTATGGGTAAGCTTCTGTGGGACTTTGCTATGAAAGCTGCCTTAGACCAAGACAATTGAGTTTACAGGTCTGGTAGAACTGACAAGTTTGCATTTGGTGCCTGCCATAGCAGCCATATGTATCAGGATCATCACTGAGACAGAGACAGAGAGAGAGAGAGAGAGAGAGAGAGAGAGAGAGAATAAATAGTAGCAGTGGCAGGGGAATGCCTATGGTAGGTGTATAGTAAAAGCCACTCGAAACGTTGCAATTTTATGCTGCTGTCCCATACACAATAAAGACGGTTTTATTGAAACTGGAGTGCTGTCTACTGGGAGAGAATTAATGCAACAATGGAGCCTTGATGAACGGGCCACATGACGTGCACCCGATGATATACTTGCCTATTCAGTAAGTGCGGTCTAACTGGAATTGTTTATGGTAGGTGTATAGTAAAAGTGAGCAGGATGTGCAAAAGTTTGTCTTTCTTACAACACTTTGCCCCCCCTCACAGATAGAAGAAGAGCAAAAGCCTCCCCCAATTAGCAGATTGTTAATAAGTTATGCACAGAGACAACACCTATACCAATATATTTGGGACCAATGATAAAAACTGAATATATAGAAAAATCTAAGCTGAAGAGCCAGGTGACACATATATTAGTCTTAGGTCTTAAAGGGTTGGTTCACCATTAAGATAACTTTTAATATGTTAAAGAATGGCCAGTTCTAAGCAACTTTTCATTTTTTATAGATTTTAAATATTTGCCTTCTTCTCCTGACTCTTTCAAGCTTTTAAAGGGAGTCACTGACCCCATCTAAAAAACACATGAGCTATAAGGCTACACATTTATTGCTATTGCTACTTTTTATCCCACGTCTTTCTATTCATGCCGACTCCTATTCATATTTCAGTCTCATATTCAAAGCAATGCATGGTTGCTATGGTCATTTGGACCCTGGCAACCAGATTGTTGAAATTGCAAATTGGAGAGCTGCTGAATAAAAAGCTAAATACAGTAACTCAATAGCCAACAATAATAACAAATCAAAACCAGTTGCAAATTGTCTCAGAATATCACTCTCTACATCATACAACGTTAACTCAAAGGTGAACAACCCATTTAAAGGAAAACTATATGCCCAGAATGTATACCTTATATCATATTAGGAGCATATTCAATAATTTTTACAAACTATATATAACAAACTATACAACTATATATAACAACAGGTATAACAGGTACTGGTTGACCTCGCAGTGCTCCTCGCCTGCCACCTTCAAATGCTGGCATCTGACTTCTGGTTTTATAGTCTTGCGTCTGCTCGCCCCACCCCTTTTGTGACATCATTGTGACGTCATCGGCGTGGCGGCCCGGGTCTATAAAAGGACCTCCGGAAGTGGATGTGGGTGGGCGCAGGTCATAGCAGGGCGGGTTAGGGAAACCCTGACCCACACATCACTACTAGAGATGGCGCGAACTGTTCGCCGGCGAACTTGTTCGCGCGAACATCGGGTGTTCGCGCTCGCCGGAAGTTCGCGAACGTCGCGCGACGTTCGCCATTTTGGGTTCGCCATTGTTGGCGCTTTTTTTTGCCCTCTCACCCCAGACCAGCAGGTACATGGCAGCCAATCAGGAAGCTCTCCCCTGGACCACTCCCCTTCCCTATAAAAACCGAAGCCCTGCAGCTTTTTTTCACTCTGCCTGTGTGTGCTGAAGAGATAGTGTAGGGAGAGAGCTGCTGCCTGTTAGTGATTTCAGGGACAGTTGAAAGTTTGCTGGCTAGTAATCGTTTTGATACTGCTCTGTTATTGGAGGGACAGAAGTCTGCAGGGGTTTGAGGGACATTTAAGCTTAGGTAGCTTTGCTGGCTAGTAATCTACCTTCTACTGCAGTGCTCTGTATGTAGCTGCAGTGGGCAGCTGTCCTGCTTCTGATCTCATCTGCTGACTGCTGCAATAGCAATAGTCCTTGTAAGGACTGCTTTTATTTATTTTTTTGTTGTTTTACTACTACTACTACTACTACTACTACTACTACTACTATAAGAGCCCAGTGCTATTAGTCTAGCAGTGTTGGGGAGTGGGACTGGTGTGCTAATCTGCTGCTCCTAGTAGTTCAGCAGCACCAACTTTAATTTTTTTTTTTTTAATATTCATTCTTTTTTTATTTAACTTTTTTTTATTTTACTACCGCTGTAGTAGTGTATAAGTTGACCTTTTAGGCATTATTTGCCCTGTAGGCATTTTTTGCCCAGTGTGTTATTCAACCAACTGCTATCTAGCTGTGTGACCGTGTTCACATTCTGTCTAAATATCCATAATATTACCGTCTCCAGAAAAAACACCGGAGTGACTTTTTTCAAGCAGCCATAATAAATTTTACGTAATCCGTATCCATCGCTGTAGTAGTGTATAAGTTGACCTTTTAGGCATTATTTGCCCTGTAGGCATTTTTTGCCCAGTGTGTTATTCAACCAACTGCTATCTAGCTGTGTGCCCGTGTTCACATTCTGTCTAAATATCCATAATATTACCGTCTCCAGAAAAAACACCGGAGTGACTTTTTTTCAAGCAGCATTCTTATATTTTACGTAATCCGTATCCACCGCTGTGTATACGTTGACCTTGTAGGCATTATTTGCCCTGTAGGCATTTTTTGCCCAGTGTGTTATTCAACCAACTGCTATCTAGCTGTGTGCCCGTGTTCACATTCTGTCTAAATATCCATAATATTACCGTCTCCAGAAAAAACACCGGAGTGACTTTTTTTCAAGCAGCATTCTTATATTTTACGTAATCCGTATCCACCGCTGTGTATACGTTGACCTTGTAGGCATTATTTGCCCTGTAGGCATTTTTTGCCCAGTGTGTTATTCAACCAACTGCTATCTAGCTGTGTGACCGTGTTCACATTCTGTCTAAATATCCATAATATTACCGTCTCCAGAAAAAACACCGGAGTGACTTTTTTCAAGCAGCCATAATAAATTTTACGTAATCCGTATCCATCGCTGTAGTAGTGTATAAGTTGACCTTTTAGGCATTATTTGCCCTGTAGGCATTTTTTGCCCAGTGTGTTATTCAACCAACTGCTATCTAGCTGTGTGCCCGTGTTCACATTCTGTCTAAATATCCATAATATTACCGTCTCCAGAAAAAACACCGGAGTGACTTTTTTTCAAGCAGCATTCTTATATTTTACGTAATCCGTATCCACCGCTGTGTATACGTTGACCTTGTAGGCATTATTTGCCCTGTAGGCATTTTTTGCCCAGTGTGTTATTCAACCAACTGCTATCTAGCTGTGTGACCGTGTTCACATTCTGTCTAAATATCCATAATATTACCGTCTCCAGAAAAAACACCGGAGTGACTTTTTTTCAAGCAGCATTCTTATATTTTACGTAATCCGTATCCACCGCTGTGTATACGTTGACCTTGTAGGCATTATTTGCCCTGTAGGCATTTTTTGCCCAGTGTGTTATTCAACCAACTGCTATCTAGCTGTGTGACCGTGTTCACATTCTGTCTAAATATCCATAATATTACCGTCTCCAGAAAAAACACCGGAGTGACTTTTTTCAAGCAGCCATAATAAATTTTACGTAATCCGTATCCATCGCTGTAGTAGTGTATAAGTTGACCTTTTAGGCATTATTTGCCCTGTAGGCATTTTTTGCCCAGTGTGTTATTCAACCAACTGCTATCTAGCTGTGTGCCCGTGTTCACATTCTGTCTAAATATCCATAATATTACCGTCTCCAGAAAAAACACCGGAGTGACTTTTTTTCAAGCAGCATTCTTATATTTTACGTAATCCGTATCCACCGCTGTGTATACGTTGACCTTGTAGGCATTATTTGCCCTGTAGGCATTTTTTGCCCAGTGTGTTATTCAACCAACTGCTATCTAGCTGTGTGACCGTGTTCACATTCTGTCTAAATATCCATAATATTACCGTCTCCAGAAAAAACACCGGAGTGACTTTTTTTCAAGCAGCATTCTTATATTTTACGTAATCCGTATCCACCGCTGTGTATACGTTGACCTTGTAGGCATTATTTGCACAGTGTTTTCTTCAAACCGCCATCTAGCTGTGTGAGCTTGTTCACATTTTGTCTAAATATTGATAATATTATCGTCTCTAGAAAAACCACTTGAGTTACTTTTTTTCAAGCAGCATTCATATATTTTACGTAATCCGTATCCACCGCTGTAGTAGTGTATACGTTGATCTTGTAGGCATTATTTGCACACTGTTTTCTTCAAACTGCCATCTAGCTGTGTGTATTATCGTTTCCAGAAAAACCAACTGAGTTTTTGTTGTTGTTGTTTTTTTAAAAATAATGCCAGGCAAAGGCAGGCCGCCACGCAGAGGCCGTGCTAGGGGCCGTGCTGCTATGCAATCCTGTGGCCCTAGCAAATTGCCCAGTTTTAAAAAGCCAATGACCCTGAACTCCCAAAATGCTGAAGAGGTAGTTGACTGGCTTACACAGCACACCCCATCCTCTACCGTTTCTAACTTTACCACAACATCCTCCTCATCCTCCACTGCTATGGCCACCCCACGTAACACTTCCTCCACCACCGGTGCCCCTTCTTCACTGGAGTCAGAGGAGTTATTTTCCCATGAGTTTCTTGAACTGAGTAATGCGCAACCATTATTGGCAGAAGAAGATGAAGGAGATGAGGACGTTACACCAGATTTAATTCTGGCAGAGAACACGACAGAGATGGACATAATGATGAGTGATGAGGAGGAGGAGGAGGTCCCCGCTGCTGCTTCCTTCTGTGATGTGTCAGAAGAAATTGATGCATCTGAGGAGAATGATGATGAGGAGATTGATGTTTTGTGGGTGCCTAGTAGAAGAGAGCAAGAGGAGGGTAGTTCAGATGGAGAGACGGAGAGTCAGAGAGGCAGTAGGAGAATAAGACTTAGAAGAAGCAGGGAGGCCAGCCCGCAGGGATCAGTAGGGCAACAACATGTATCGGCACCTGTGTTCAGCCGGCCAACGCACCCGCCATTGCCGCCAATGCCGCCAACTTCTACTGTTACCGCCAGATCGCAGACTTCCAAAAAGTCAGCAGTGTGGCATTTTTTTAATGTGTGTGCCTCTGACAAAAGCATTGTAATTTGCAATGAGTGCAGTCAGAAACTGAGCCTTGGTAAGCCCAACAGCCACATAGGTACAACTTCTATGCGAAGGCACATGAGCGGCAAGCACAAAGCACTTTGGGAGCAACACCTCAAAGGCAACAGGCAAACTAAAAGCCACACTCCTTCTGGTCCAGCATCTTACTGCTCTACCTCTGCTCTCCTTGACCCATCTGAACCACCCTCCACTCCGCCTTCCACCTTGACCACCTGTTCCCATTCCCAGTCATCTGCCACCAGCCAAGTTTCTGTGAAGGCCATGTTTGAGCGTAAGAAGCCAATGTCTGACTGTCACCCCCTTGCCCGGCGTCTGACAGCTGGCTTGTCTGCACTCTTAGCCCGCCAGCTTTTACCATACCAGCTGGTGGACTCTGAGGCCTTCCGCAAATTTGTAGCAATTGGGACACCGCAGTGGAAGGTACCCAGCCGCAATTTTTTTTCTAAAAAGGGAATACCACACCTGTACCAACATGTGCAGAGCCAAGTTACCGCATCTCTGTCACTTAGTGTTGGGCCAAAGGTCCATATGACTACTGACGCATGGTCCTCCAAGCATGGTCAGGGCAGGTATGTCACCTACACTGCCCACTGGGTGAACTTGGTAATGGCTGGGAATGGGAAGCAGGGAATGGGTAGCTCAACAACAACAACAACAGTGGAGTTGGTGTCACCGCCACGGATTGCACGCGGTTCTGCCACCACCTCTACTCCTCCATCGCTCTCTACCTCGTCTTCTTCCTCTTCTTCTTCTTACTCTGCTGCTGGGTCCTCCTTCTCCTCCTCCACACCTGTGCACCCCCAGCTCCCCCTAGGCTATTCGACGTGCCAGGTACGCCGTTGTCACGCTGTCTTGGGGATGACGTGCCTGGAAAGCAAAAACCATACCGGATCTGTACTCCTGTCATCTCTGCAGTCACAGGCCGATCGGTGGCTGACCCCACACCAACTGCAGATCGGAAAAGTGGTGTGTGACAATGGAAGCAATCTGTTGGCAGCGTTGAGACTGGGAAATTTAACACATGTGCCCTGCATGGCACATGTGTTAAATTTAATAGTCCAACGTTTTGTCTCCAAGTACCCAGGATTCCAGGACGTTCTCACCCAGTCCAGAAAGGTGTCGGCCCATTTCAGACGTTCCTACACAGCCATGGCACGCCTTGCTGACATTCAGCAGCGCTACAACATGCCAGTCAGGCGTTTGATTTCTGACAGCCAGACTTGCTGGAATTCAACGCTCCTTATGTTGGAACGTCTGCTGCAACAACAAAGGGCCGTCAACGAGTACCTTTTTGAACTGGGTGGTAGGACTGGATCTGCAGAGCTGGGGATTTTTTTCCCCCGTTACTGGGTGCTTATGCGCGATGCCTGCAGGCTCATGCGACCTTTTGAAGAGGTGACAAATATGGTCAGTCGCACCGAAGGCACCATCAGCGACCTAATACCCTTCGCTTTCTTCCTGGAGCGTGCCGTGCGACGAGTGACAGATGAGGCTGTAGACCAGCGTGACGAGGAGCTGGAAGCGCACGATTTATGGTCGCAATCACCAGAACGAACCCAGGCACCTGCTGCAACGCAGGGAGAGGTGCCAGAAGTGGAGTCAGAGGAGGAAGGTGGCTTTGTGGAGGAGGAGGAGGAGGACCAACAGGAGCAGGCTTCCCAGGGGGCTAGTGGTGACCTTTTGGGGACCCCTGGTCTTGTACGTGGCTGGGGGGAGGAGACCGTGGATGATGCAGTCCTTGATAATGAGGAAGCGGAGATGGATAGCTCTGCATCCAACCTTGTGAGAATGGGGTCTTTCATGCTGGCATGCCTGTTGAAGGACCCCCGTATCAAGAGGCTTAAGGAGAAGGACCTGTACTGGGTCGCAACGCTACTAGACCCTCGGTACAAGCATAAAGTGGCAGAAATGTTACCAACATACCACAAGTCCGAAAAGATGCGGCATTTACAAACCAGCCTGCAAAACATGTTGTACAATGCTTTTAAGGGTGATGTCACTTCAGGAACTCATCAACATTCCAGGGGCAGAGGTGCCAGTAATCCTGCCACGAGCACACCTGCAAGGACAAAGCCCTTTGGCCGGTCTGTAACATCAGACATGCAAATGTTTTTCTGTCCAAGGCAGCGCCACAACCCTTCTGGATCCACCCTCAAAGAACGCCTCGACCGGCAGGTAGCGGACTACCTGGCATTAACTGCAGATATCGACACTCTGAGGAGCGATGAACCCCTGGACTACTGGGTGCGCAGGCTTGATCTGTGGCCAGAGCTGTCACAATTTGCCATGAACCTCTTGTCTTGCCCAGCCTCAAGTGTGCTCTCAGAAAGGACCTTCAGTGCAGCAGGAGGGATTGTAACTGAGAAGAGAACTCGCCTAGGTCACAAAAGTGTCGATTACCTGACCTTTATTAAAATGAATGAGGGGTGGATCTCGGAGGGTTACTGCACGCCGGAAGACTTGTTCTGACTTCTATGCAGCTGTCCTTCTCTTCAAGCCTCATGACTCCACACACAGCTGTCCTTTAGCGTCCTCCTCCCTCCGCCACCGTTACAAACTAGGCTGCAAACCCTACTGGTTTAATTTTTTCTGGCCTCTGTGCTTCAGTGGCTGCGTCCAAAAAAACGGGGCAAACAATGTCTACAAGGTCAACGTATGGCGAAAAATTACTATTTTCAGCATTTATATGGCATATTTTTTCTGGCAACTGTGCTTCAGTGGCTGCGTCCAAAAAATGCATATTTTCTGCATTTATATGGCATAATTTTTCTGGCCTCTGTGCTTCAGTGGCTGCAACCAAAAAAATGCATATTTTCTGCATTTATATGGCATAATTTTTCTGGCCTCTGTGCTTCAGTGGCTGCAACCAAAAAAATGCATATTTTGTCCATTTATATGGCATAATTTTTCTAGCCTCTGTGCTTCAGTGGCTGCAACCAAAAAAATGCATATTTTCTGCATTTATATGGCATAATTTTTCTGGCCTCTGTGCTTCAGTGGCTGCAACCAAAAAAATGCATATTTTGTCCATTTATATGGCATAATTTTTCTAGCCTCTGTGCTTCAGTGGCTGCAACCAAAAAAATGCATATTTTCTGCATTTATATGGCATAATTTTTCTGGCCTCTGTGCTTCAGTGGCTGCAACCAAAAAAATGCATATTTTCTCCATTTATATGGCATAATTTTTCTAGCCTCTGTGCTTCAGTGGCTGCAACCAAAAAAATGCATATTTTCTCCATTTATATGGCATAATTTTTCTAGCCTCTGTGCTTCAGTGGCTGCAACCAAAAAAATGCATATTTTCTCCATTTATATGGCATAATTTTTCTGGCCTCTGTGCTTCAGTGGCTGCAACCAAAAAAATTTATATTTTCAGCATTTATATGGCATAATTTTTCTGTCAACTGTGCTTCAGTGGCTGCGACCAAAAAAATGCATATTTTCTGCATTTATATGGCATAATTTTTCTGGCCTCTGTGCTTCAGTGGCTGCAACCAAAAAAATTTATATTTTCAGCATTTATATGGCATAATTTTTCTGGCAACTGTGCTTCAGTGGCTGCGACCAAAAAAATGACTATTTTCAGCATTTATATGGCATATTTTTTCTGGCCTCTGTGCTTCAGTGGCTGCGGCCAAAAAAACTGGGCAAACAATGCCTACAAGGTCAACGACGTTGACCTTGTAGGCATTGTTTGCCCTTTTTTTTGGCCGCAGCCACTGAAGCACAGAGGCCAGAAAAAATATGCCACATAAATGCTGAAAATAGTCATTTTTTGCCATACGTTGACTCAACGTATATGGCAAAAAATGACTATTTTCAGCATTTATATGGCATATTTTTTCTGGCAACTGTGCTTCAGTGGCTGCGTCCAAAAAAACTGGGCAAACAATGTCTACAAGGTCAACGTATGCCGAAAAATTACTATTTTCAGCATTTATATGGCATATTTTTTCTGGCAACTGTGCTTCAGTGGCTGCGTCCAAAAAAAACTGGGCAAACAATGTCTACAAGGTCAACGTATGGCGAAAAATGACTATTTTCAGCATTTATATGGCATATTTTTTCTGGCAACTGTGCTTCAGTGGCTGCGTCCAAAAAAACTGGGCAAACAATGCCTACAAGGGCAACGTATGGCAGTTGTTTAAAGAGAACAGTAGATTACTAGCCAGCAAAGCTACCTAAGCTAAAATGTCCCTCAAATCCCTGCAGACTTCTGTCCCTCCAATACAGAGCAGTATCAAGCAGATTACTAGCCAGCAAACTTACTATCATCTGTCCCTGAAATCACTAACAGCTCTCCCCCTACACTATCTCTTCCAAGCACACACAGGCAGATTTTTCAGATACATTTTTGCCCTTGATCCCCCTCTGGCATGCCACTGTCCAGGTCGTTGCACCCTTTAAACAACTTTAAAATCATTTTTCTGGCCAGAAATGTCTTTTTTAGATGTTAAAGTTCGCCTTCCCATTGAAGTCTATGGGGTTCGCGAACCGTTCGCGAACCGCTCGCATTTTTGCGCAAGTTCGCGAATATGTTCGCGAACTTTTTTTCCGACGTTCGCTACATCCCTAATCACTACCGCACACCCAAAAAGCAGTCGAGACCTGGGTGCTCATGCATTATAGTTAATACAATGCATGAAGTGATGGCACTCACAGGGTTTATACAACAACAGTCAAAAAGTATCAAAATAGAGAAGGTTTATTCGTCCAACGTTTTGGTCCCACGCAGGAACCTTTGTCAATGGAACTTTGCATCATACGTTCCCAGGGGGCGGCCCCTAGTACTTAAACTGCCAAATTTCTATTTATGATTACCCAATGGCATATACTGCTATAAAATTATATTTTTATGAAAATGGTTCATTTAGATGAAGCAGGTTTTTACATGTAGGCTGTGCTATGCAATATATTTTTATTGGCTACGGTATGGGTGTAGTTTTTTAGGGGTATGGTTTTACTTTAAGCGGTGCCCAAATAGACATATTTATTGGTATTGTTGCACTGAAAGTGTAAAAAATAAATCTCAATCAATTGAAAACATTAAGCACACGCAAAGCATTAAAAAAATTGCAAAACCCTTGTTATATATATATATATGTTATATCGAAGGATTTACTGTAACTGTAATTCCAACTTGCTGAGATACATTTTATTTCATTTCTGCTCTGTTTCAAAGTAATAAAAGACAGGGCAAGTAACAGAGAAAAGGTTTTAACCAAATCCTGTTCAAATGTTTATTTTCCATCACTTGTAGCTTCTTTTCTGTGAGCTTCTTTAAGTGAGATTAAAGCAGCTCCTGTAAAGCCTTTGCAATCTGCGGTTAAACAAAATACATCTTTTCTGTTTCCTGTGTATGAAGGTTCCCAGAGGGCTCTTCAAATCATTTTTTCCAACTCTAGGCCTGGATGCATTAACAGCCACTTTCTCCATGAACACTTGCTTTAAATTCTTTCCTCATATATAATAAAAGGCACGAGGTTTACCTTTGTGCAGTAACCCATAGGAATCACTAAAATGTTTGATTCTAAACAAGTGAATGCAGATTGGTTGCTATGGACTATTACTGCACCTAGGCAAACTTTATTCTATAACATAACCTTATTTATGGCAATGCCTGCACTTCCAACAGATGGTTCATAAACCTTCCTGGTGGGCCCAGGTCCTGAAAGACTGAATTGATCTCATGTTTCATAGCCTCAGCATCTGATCCGATAGCTCCCCATCTGTCTAATGAAATTTCACATATTTATTATAGCTATGTTGTATTTATTGGCTAAAAGGCAGAAGAAATTAAGTTACTCTTTATTTACAATTAACAAGTTGCTGTAGTGCAAATAAGAAAAAGCTTTTCCAACTGGCTTCCTTTTTATCTACTGAAAAGGCAAAAAGTGCAGTTATGAGCTATATGAGTATCAGCTATGCATTCGGCATATTTTATAGGTGTTATTCAAAGTACACCTGCTATATTGCATTTTGTTTCAGTAACATGGCTGCGTGGACTCCTGTGTCTGAATTGATTTACAACTGTTTAACTGGGGACACTTACAAAAATGACAAATGTAATTTTAATGCATCTCTATGGCTTTTCAGAAGGGGAAAACCTACTCATCCTACAGCTAATCCTTTGCAAAACAGAATAATTAGAAAGTGAGACAACCAAATCATCTCATCAAACAGGGAAACAATAATTGCAAAAATGATGCATTTTTAATGTGATAATGTGAGATGTTCCTTTTAAAGGGGAATCTAAACCCTCAAAACAATGGATGTAAATTTACTCTGAGCACTTCGGCAATGTACATCTATTACCTATTTTAAGTGGTTTCAGAGTTATTTGCATGATACGACTGTTAATACCAGGCTTGTGGCATAACTGAGAGTCGAGAAAGCAAGGGTTTAACTGA
This sequence comes from Xenopus petersii, assembly GCA_038501925.1. Classification (NCBI taxonomy): domain Eukaryota; kingdom Metazoa; phylum Chordata; class Amphibia; order Anura; family Pipidae; genus Xenopus; species Xenopus petersii. The sequence goes on along the minus strand of CM076680.1, from coordinate 69,033,297 downwards.
ATTCATGAAGTGCATAGAAACTGTATAGACATTTAGGGTCACTGTCAGTCTTCTTGGCCATCAAAGAATGCTGTTGAGCTGGAGCCTGCCTAGCAGCATAAAACAGCTGAAAATTGTTAATATCTCCGAAACAGATAAAGATGGAATGTAAATTGCAAATGTGGTGAGAGATGAACTCTGAATACATTTTCATCAATTCATTTGTTTGCGTCTTGATCCACTTTAAAGGAGTGGTTCACCTTCAGGTTAACTTTTAGTATGTTACAGAATGACCAATTCTAAGCAACTTTTCAATTGGTCTTCATTATTTATAGTTTATGAATTATTTGCCTTCTGCTCCTGACTCTCTCTCTAGCTTTCAAAGGGGGTCACTGACCCCATCTATTATTATTATTATTATTATTAATAACATGTATTTATATAGCGCCAACATATTGCATAGCACTGTAAAGTAAATGTGATTATACAACTATATCACATGAATTATATACATAGAACATATGGAGTTACATACATCACAATCAATACCGGTACAAAAAGGTGAGGAAGGCCCTATGCATAGGCATACAGTCTAAAGGGAAGGGAGTAATACACAAGGTGTGGGAGTGGGCAAGATTGAATTAAGTGGGTGAGAAATGTGGTACTGTATGTGGTGTTGCGTTTGGTAGTTAAGCAGAGTGAGGGTAGGCTTCTCGATAGAAGTGCGTTTTAAGAGATTTCTTGAAAGCAGAAAGGTTGGGAGAAAGTCGGACAGACTGTGGGAGAGCGTTCCAGAGGAGGGGTGCAGCCCTTGCAAAGTCTTGAATGCGAGCATGTGAGGAGGTAATGAGAGAAGAGTTGAGTAGCAGGTCAGTAGAGGAGCGTAATAAGTGGTTGGGTGAGTATATAGAGACGAGTTCAGATATGTAGGGTGGGACAGAGTTATAAAGTGCTTTGAAAGTCAGTGTCATTAATTTGAATTTGATTCTGAAAGGTAACGGAAGCCAGTGCAGGGATTGACAGAATGGCGAGGCAGAGGAGGAGCGGTTGCTGAGGTCTAAAAACAAATGCTCCATAAAGCTACTCATATATTGTTACTGCTACTTTTTATTACTCATCTTTCTGTTCCGACCCTCCCCTATTCATATTCCAGATTCTCATTCAAATCAGTGCATGGTTGCTAGGGTAATTTGGACCCTAGCAACCAAATTGCTGACACTACAAACTGGAAAGCTGCTGAATAAAAAGCTAAATAACTCAAAAACCACAAATAATAAAAAATGAAAACCAATTGCAAATTGTCTCAGAATATCACTCTCTACATCAGTGATCCCCAAACAGTAGCTCTTGAGCAACATGTTGCTCTCCAACCCCTTGGATGTTGCTCCCAGTGGCCTCAAAGCAGGTGCTTATTTTTGAATTCCAGGTTTGGAGGCAAGTTTTGGTTGTATAAAAACTAAGTATAGTGCCAAGCACCATATAGGGGCTACCAAATGGCCAATCACAACACTTATTCAGCACCCCAATGGACTTTTTCATGCTTGTGTTGCTCCCCAACTCTTTTTACATTTCAATGTGGCTCATGGGTAAAAAAGGTTGGGGATCCCTGCTCTACATCATACTAAAAGTTAACTCAAATGTGAACAACCCCTTCAAGTGTTTTTCAAGGAATGAACCAACAGGTTGTATGGTGAGAATTAAGCATAAACTGCACTTAAAAGAGGGTGTCCAGCCTTGACTGGAAGTTTTTATGTAGTGATGGGCGAATTTTCGCAAAACGGGTAAAAATTCACGAAACTGCGCCGGCATCTCGTTTTTGACGCCGGCGTCTGTTTATTTTACGCTGGCGTCCGTTTTTTGCCAGGCACAAATTCGCTGCGAATTTGCGCGATCCGCCACCGGCAAATAAATTCGCTAAACGGGCGCGAAAATTCTCCAGCGTCCAAAAAAACTGCCTGCCTAATAAATTCGCCCATTACTATTTTTATGATATGAAGATTTTTATTTATTTCGATCTTGTTATATAGGTATAAGATCTGTACCATACCATATCTAATAGTGCTAAATTGAAAGCAAATGGACTTCAGCAGAAGAGAACAAGCTGCTCTAATGAGAGGTGCAATGTTTTTGGGACTACACAGTACATTTGCTTTAGATTTACTACTAGTATGTATGCACAGTATAGTATTTTTGACCTTGGAAAGTCCTTGATGTATTATAGTATTTTAGAAGCTGCAATAATTCAGAAAAATATGAATTCTAGTATGGTATTAGACCTAAATATCAGCATTCTAGTTCAAGCATTCTAGACACAGAAATCAATTCCAGTTTTGCAGGATCAGCTTGTTTTTTTTTATACTTCTGTATTAAATATTATCTTAAAGGAGAAGGAACGTCATTTTTACTTGGAGGTGCCAAAAGTTAGGCACCCCAAGTGATCGCATTTACTTACCTGAAACTCCAGGCCGGTGCTCCTAGGAGGAGAAAACTGCACCGTCCCGGGCTTATTCCAAGGAGCATCACAGGGCAATCGTCTTCCTGCTTCTTTTTTCTGCAAATTTCCCGGGGGAGACGCATGCACAGTACAACGAAATAGCCGGCTTTTTCATTAAAGTTTGGCTTTTCACTATACTGCGCATGTGCAACCACGAAAAGAAAGAAGAAGCCGTAGTGCTCGCTGGAATAACCCTGGGCCGGTGCAGTTTTCTCCTGAGAGGTGCACCAGCCTCGCGTGTCAGGTAAGTAAATGTCATCATGTGAGGGTGCCTAACATTGGGAACCAACCCCCAACTGTGAAAGGACTTTCGTTCTCCTATAAGGAAATTCACCAAGCAAAAGTATTAGGAAAAGTTTACCAACTGTCTTTTAAGAAATAGTTTGGATCACAAATCTTCCAGTAACAAATGAACAAATTCAGCATGGATGTGTTAATCTCCTCACAAAGTGCAGAGTTTTAGGAACACAACAGGATTATTTCTCAAATGTTGATGTGAATGTCTGAGATCTTGTATACTTTATAAAGAACAATTAACTTGATACACAATATGGGTTTACCAACGGTATAAAGAACAAGGCTACGGAAGTCCCACTGAGTATTTTATTGAAATTTTGTGGATTAATAATGACTCAAATGGATTTTCACTTTGTGGCTTTAAACTGGCTCTTGTTTTTCATTGTATCTTGATTCCTGTAATCGCATTAACTAAAGTGTACTAAAGCAATGGTAATGTGTCAGATTGCTGTTTTATCAGATTCGTTCCGCATGGTGTTTATTGAAGGACATTACATGTGAGCTCGTAAGTTATATGTATTTGACAATGTATGTTTGTTAGCCTCTCCTATAAGTAGACTGATATTATTTCTGTGGACAGAATGACAGTTTTGTATCTATCCAGAAAGTATTTGGTCACATGATATTTGGCCATCTATAGTTGATTATCCATACAAAAGAAATATATAGCAAGCCAAATATTTGTTGGATATAAACAGAAAATATCCACGTATATACTTGGCAAAATCCCAGGACATCATCCTTATAAAGCTCTGGTATTTTCAAAACTCCATGTCCCGTAGTGCTTGACAAGGACACTAACAAACTAAAATTAGCTTCGACATTGTTAAATTGTATAGATTATTATTAAAAGATGCATATGCTCTGGTTACAGGAATTAAACATGAATGAGACATTTATAAAATGTGGAATTTTTGAATCCCTGTGCAATTATACAACCTTTTCAGTTTTTCTACTACACAGTCACAGCTGTCCTGCAGATCATATTGCTAATTTCAGTTGCCTTCTTTATTCGGTGTTCCTTCATTATGATAATGGGCACGTATCAACACAGACCACTGCCCCCCACAGACCTGCTTCCATGCCCTCAACCAACATATTAGTGATATGCAGGTTGAGTTTACTCAACCTGCACTGACCCATACCCAACCCAACTTCGCCTGCACCTGCCTCCTCCTCTCTGTCTATAGGCCAGTGCCAACCCGCCACTTTTGTGACATCATTGCAAGGCACCTATAAAAACAGAAGCAGGTAGCCCGCAATGTAAGGTCTCAATTGGAGTCGTCCCGAACCTGCTCAACCCTCAGGTATCAGGCCAGCCCACACATCACTATAACATATATCCTTCAGTCAAGCAAAATTACAGCTGTCAAGTTGGAAACCCAGCCCTGGAGATAATCTTATAGGCCCATGAGATGTACCATAATTCGTCTACATTTACAGAAAAAAAATTGTGATAGGGATAATGTAAAAATGAATGCAAAATATGCCTCTATCACCTTAGAGCTCAAATAAATACTATTCATTTTCAGAGAAAAAATCAGCTGATACTGTAAAATTGCCTATATAACCAGTTAAACAGCCCCCATAAATTTAGCTTTTGCCATCATTTGAAGAAAGCATGTTTAATGCCTTTACATTCAATAAGCAACTTTGAGAGACAGGTTTTTACCGACACATCTCTTTGTGATTTGATTCCATCCCTAGGTAACTGCAGTAAGCGAAAACAGAGCCTGCCTTAGGACAGCAACTTATAATATAATCCCTGAAATGTATTGCTTACTGCTATACCCAAGGGACTCCATTTATTCAGCAAAGAAAAGCAATGCCATACCAAATATTTCAGCTTATTTTCCTTCTGAATTGCCTCTTACCTTAAAAATTGAGCTTGACATAAAATCAAAATAAACCTTTAGCCGAGCTGCACCTCAACAAGCTACTTCAGCTGTTAGTCTGCAAGTGCAGCGAACCAGAAGAAAACTGTTGTTAAAAATATATCAATGGTCATGATTGTGGGCAGTGTGGGCGCCATTTATAGAAATATTTTGGGTTTAAAAAAAGTTGGCATCAGCATATACGTTACATGTTTCCTAGGGAGAGCTCAGAGCCACTTAAACACAGTGTATGACTTGGAAATGTGATGACAGTAAAACTAATTGAAGTAGGTGGGACTGAGATCATTTTATAGTAATTCTCTTTCGCTGGTTTCTAAAAATGAATCTTTGTTTTACTAAATAAACTCTAGAACAGACAGAAGAGGAAAAAAAAATAATTACCTGTCATTTTGAAAGGACTGGAAATATCAAGGAGCTGAATATGTAGCCCTAAACAGCTGCAAGTATGGTCAAGAGATGTCATCGCAGCCCTTTAGAAGTTGACACATATGAAATCCCTAACCAACATGGCTAATTAGCAAATTATTTCGATGCATGCCAGAGACTTCACTGAACCTTGATTACCTACCTTCCTACCTTAATCGTTAATCATGTTAGATGCGGCTTTTATATGTGTCCATATTAAAAATGAGCTGGGAGTTGTGTTAACTGCAATAACTGTGTTATTATACATTTACTGATGGGTGAGTTTTTCCTGTATAAACAAACAATAATGTATGGATTCATTATATATAATTGTTGAAATATTTGCAAGTCTTTTTCGATAGTGCCAGTTTACAGATTAAAATAGGTGTGCTGTGCAGTGTGTTAGACATTTACGGACAAATTCACTTATGGTCGAATATCGAGGGTTAATTAACCCTCGATATTCGACTGCCGAATGGAAATCCTTCGACTTCGAATATTGAAGTCGAAGGATTTACCGCAATTCGTTCGATTGAACGATTAAATCCTTCGAATCATTAGATTCTAAGAATTTTAATTCATCGATCGAGCGATTTTTCTTCGACCATAAAAAGATATGGGGACCTTCCCCATAGGCTAACATTGACTTCAGTAGGTTTTAGGTGGCGAACTAGGGGGTCGAAGTTTTTTTTTAAAGAGACAGTACTTCAACTATCGAATGGTCGAATAGTCGAACGATTTTTAGTTCGAATCGTTCGATTTGAAGTCGTAGTCGAAGGTCGAAGTAGCCCATTTGATGGTCGAAGTAGCCAAAAAAAACCATTTGAAATTCTAAGTTTTTTTTATTCTATTCCTTCACTCGAACTAAGTAAATGGGCCCCTTAATCCCATATTCTTGGTTTTGGTTCCCAATTTATTTATTTTGTGACCTTATCCAATCAAGAAGTATTTTTTTGCTACATGGTAAGTACAATGATTGTGTTGTTGACTGCCCTGAAAACTCTGTGCTCAGTGCTAACTTGGATCTACTGGTGTAAAGAGGACTTTGGATATTCATCTGTATATTGTGGGTTAGCTTCAATATAGAACAGAGTTGATCCTGTAGTCTAATGTATAAGAAATAACAAATATACTGTATAATAACAGGGATATTGTGTGCTGTGAGTTGTTAGAGAGTATTTTCCATCCTACAGTGTGTTAAAAATAAAATATTATCCCCAATAAGTACTGTATATAAGGCCAAGTTGAGGTTGTTCACGCTGGAGAAGAGGTGCTTAAAGAGGGATATGATAACTATGTATAAATATATAAGGGGATCATACAATATTCTCTCTAATGCTTTATTTACCAGTAGGTCCTTCCAGCTGACGAAGAGGGCACCCATTCTGATTAGAAGAAATTGGAATGGGCACTTAGTGACTTTTATTTCATCTCCACATATATGTGTATTTCTGTGTCATATGCTGGTATTTTAAGTATCTTAACATATGTTGCTGAGATTCCCACAACATTATGTGAAGTGTTTTCTTTGCTAATCATGTAGACATTGTAAAATTAAATAAAGACTGCAGTTACTCAAAAGTCTCATGTATTTTCAGTTCAAATCAGCAGGAAGAGCTGGGGTTATAAAAGGAGTGCCAAAGGAAATGGGAATTTGGAGTAATACTTAATAAGGCTCTGTACAGCTATAACTTGGACATTGTTAGTTAAAAGGGGGTCCTAATGAGTTTTTAGGTATCTGTAACAGTTGTCCTGTATGTAGGGGAACTTCATGTAACATCATTTGATTTTTTTTGACAGGCGACTTTTATATTTTCCCTTTGAAAAGGTTCTCAGAAGTTTCATATACTACCATTCAACCCCCATCAGTCCAGTTTATAGGGACATCCACAGCTGAGCTGTTACACTAATTCTGACTAGCGATGAGCAAATTTTTCCCCATGTAGGGATCTGCAGTAAATTCAACATTTCACCATCAGCGGATCTTTTTGCAACAAAAATTTGGAGAAAAAATGCAAGAAAAAATGACCGCTGATCGTAACATCGATATCGCAACTTTGCAGATGATTGGTAACTTGTGCGCAACTTCAGATCTTCGTGAATTTGCGCAGCCCTGGCGAATCTACGCCTGGCGAAGTGCGGCTAAGCCAACGCTGGTACAACTTCGGAGGTAAGTAAATTAGCCCCCCGACTAATATATTTTGCTACAAAAACGTTGCTGCAAGAAAAATGTAGCCGTTAAAAAAAGTTGCCAACGTACTCTCATGTATTTTGCTACAAAAAGAGAGAAAAAAGATGCCCATTGACTTTCACAAATTTTTCACCATTTTGAAAATTTTTCCGCAGTTTTGCAAATTTTTCTGCAAAACTAAACAGGGCAGATTTGTTTAGAACTTATTCTGACCTAATGGAAAGAAATCCAAATGAAAAGAAAGAATGAAATGTAAGAAAGGCTGTGAAAACAGCGCTGTCTGGATAGTGTACATTATCATGGACTTTTAAAACACATTTTACATGAAGTATTGTAATCTTGTTTTGTTAGCTGTTATTTGGTTTAACCAATAGGCAACTGCCTTTTGTTAATGTAGTGAATTTCTATCAATTATTTGTATAATTGTTTTTGTAATTTTTTGGGTTCAGTTCAAATTTAAAAAGGAAAAACTACACTTAACATTTCATGGCTGTATGGTTTTTAAGATTAGTGTTGTTTTAGGCTTGATTATCCTTAGCAGCTGGCATAAGTAATGTTGTTGTGTGAATGCTTTATGAGAGCATGGGAAATTAAAGCACCTTTATCTTTGAAATGCATGCAGTGTATTATTTTTGGCATTGTCATAATCAACATATACATAATGTGCTGCACAAGTTCTATAGCTGCTTCTAGTTCTTTTATTCTGTAGATCAGTGCTGTCCAACTTGAATCTGTGGTACAGAAAGCCAGAATTTTTATGGCCTATGTAGCGTAGGGCTGATAATGGAAGCCAGTGTTGGCTTTGTCCTGTTTTTAATCCACACCCACTTTAAACCACACCCAAGTTACCACTAGAACAAGACCATACATATTAATGGTGGTAGCACACCACAAAACCAAATGGGAGCATAGGGCAGGCAAATGATGGCACACACAGGGAACATAGGGCAGGCAGAGTATAGCACACACAAGGAGCATAGGACAGGTATTGTGTGGCACACACAGGAAGCAGAGGGCAGGTAGAGTATGTCACACACATGGAGGATAGGGCAGGAAAAGTATGGCACACAAAGGGATCATAGGGCACACAGAGTATGGCACACAGGGTTCATAGGGCAGGCAGAGTAAAGCACACACAGGGATCATAGGGCAGGCAGAGTATGGCACACACAATGAGCATAGGGCAGGCAGAGTATGGCACACACAAGGATCATAGGGAAGGCAGAATGCAGAAGACAGGTTGACCTATCAAGACCAATTTAAAATGAACTGTTCATACTGTGCTACATACAGTGACACAATGCTGGTGCCCATTCAGCAGTTTGTATGAGGTGTGAACAGGTGAATAATGTCTGGGTCTGAGGTGTGAACAGTTCTGGACTTTAGGTGTGTGAACATTAGAGGTGTCACAAGTGTGAGCAATTCAGGGGGGTTAAAGGTGTGAACAATACTGTCTGAATTTGAGGTATAAACAATGCAGGGGCCAGATAATCTCAGTATTATTTCTTCTCCATTACTATAATGTGTGGGACACAGTGTTTTATAAAAAAGAAAAATATTGCTCAAGCATGAAGGTATAATAACCATATAATGGTTCCTATTTCACTCCAAAATGTGGGCATAGAGAAGCCATATGAGTTTTCAAACTCTTCTCCCTGATCTTGGTATTCTGTAAATTCTTAGGTCCAGTAAGTTTGTTGCTTTATCCCCCATACCCTTTATAAAATATTAATCTATTCCCTCTCAGGCCAGAATTCAAACTCCAAAACAGAAATGTTATGTTATGCATCCTCAACTTTACCATATAATAGCTGTTGTCACTAGATCTTACAATTCATTTCAGACCAATTAACTTCCTATCCGAAAAGTTTTCTATCCCATGTTGTATAATGACCACACACCCACATGTTATGTTTTGGTATCCGAGAATAAGTATGGTGTAATAGTGCTTTATTAGCAACCTCATGCAGTCATTACACTTCAGCAGGAACTTGAACTCTAACACTTTTAACAGTATAGATGTAATGATCTTGTTAGAGTGGAACCCTGGGTGACTGCTGGAAGGAACACCTTCATATAACAGGGAGAATCCCTCTCGATCCTGATCTTGAAACAGGAAATGGCCAAGGTCAGGTCAGGCAGCTAGAATCAGAGTAGGAAGCCAGGCAGAAAGTCAAAACCAGATTCAGAAAAAACGAGGGCTTTAGCAGGAACTGAGAATAAGAAGCCAGCTTGGGCATTAGGAAGTGGGGGAGAGAGAGGGTTTTAAGGACTGAGAAACACAGGGTGCCTGATGGACAAGAAGAAGAGCCAATGGCAAGCTTTTCCCACTATTTTTGTGATAATGCGCGCTAGTGATGTCATGACCAGCGGGAGGCTTGACAATGGAAAATACTATATATGTACAGTATAATTTGTGTAACACCCACAAGTCACTCATAAAAACACCACACCATACTTTATGCTTTTATTAATAATTTATATCCTCTATATTTTTCTGTTAATACATTAAAATGAACCTGTAGATGTAGAGATACTTTGTAAGGATTCCACCATGTATGTATACAGTCACAGAGAAAGTGCCATTACTATGTATAATTAGATGAATTGGGTGGACTTATATCATTTATTTAGCTTTTTCTGGAACTAGATGATTGAAACACAAAAACTAAATCACTCCCATTAATCATTTCCCTTGTTTTATTTTTACTCCAAATAATTTTGAGCTGTTATTCCACCAAATCATTTATTTCTTTCCTTGTTTTCTTATTTTCACTAGAAAACAGTATTATTAGCCAACGCATTAGTAAGATATATCAGAGTTAGAGGTGAAAAAAGCATAAATTGCCTACTGTAATATTTATGAACCATGAAAATTGAAACATGCTTGTTATGTGTGTTCTTATGTTTAGTTGGCAAATAATGTAATAGAAAGTTATATTAAAAAATAATCCCCACTATGCTGATAACCCACCCCTGTTGGTAAATGTACCCTTTCCCATAGGCTGTCAATTGTGATTTTTTTTTTTCATACAGGGCCACAGGGTCTCATGGTGAGTGTGCTGCAGCAAAAATACAAGTCTCCTAGCAATACTGTATATAATGCAAGGAGGCCAGCCTTTTCTTTCTAAATCCCATTAACAATTTTAATACACTGTTTGGTATACAGTATTAATGGCAAAAAGGGCAATTTTTGATACGCTGACTTTGTCTGGCATTAGTAGTATTTAAATTATCACAAAACATTTCAAAATCAGACTGTATTACATTAAGGGACACATTTACTTAGCTCGAGTGAAGGAATAGAATGAAAAATACTTTGAATTTCGAAGTGTTTTTTTTGGCTACTTTGACCTTCGACTACGACTTCGAAGCGAACAATTCGAAATAAAAACTCATTCGACTATTCGACCAGTACTGTCTCTTTAAAAAAAACTTCAACCCCCTACTTCGCCACCTAAAACCTACCGAGCATCAATGTTAACCTATGGGGTAGGTCCCCATAGGCTTTCCTAGGTTTTTTTGATCGAAGGAATTTAGTTCGATCGATGGATTAAAATCCTTTGAATTGTTCGATTCGACGGATTTAATCTGATCGTTCGATCGAAGGAAATGCGGAAAATCCTTCGACTTCAATATTCGACGGTCGAATATCGAGGGTTAATTAACCCTCAATATTCGACCCATAGTATATGTGCCACATAGTGTTAAGTGAAAATTTATGGCAGGTATAGTGTTGCAGCAGAATTCCGCATTTCGCAAATAAATAATAAATATTTTCACGAAACTGCTTCAAAATTTTGCAGCAAAAATGTTAAAAATGAGACTTCAATGTATTTTGTGCAGAAAAAGTTGCCACAAAAACATCCATTGAATCCAAAGTCACAACTGAAAAAAAAGTCACTGCGACTTAATTGACTTCAATGCATTTCGCAAATTCTCCAGCGGTTCCACAAATTTTGCCAAAGTCAAACAGGACAGTCACTAATGACAAATAAATATGAGGATTTATTTTTGTTCCCAGCTCATTGGTTAAGTAAAAAAATGTAGGTATAGCAGAGCTTTCTTTGAACCATCTTTAATGTTTGTTCCAATTTAGTAAGTTAAGGACTAAAATGTATAGTTAAATTATTAGCATTTATTTTATAGGATAGTGTTTCAGCACGGATATCCAATTGTGTTCTTATGAAACTGGGAGATGGTTATTTTTTGTGGGAACTAGATATGGGTCCCCTTTTTAATTGCTCTAGCTATCTTTTAATATGAACTTTTCCAAAATGTTTTCATTTCTAAAATGCCATCATTGCTAAAGCAATTACAGTATATGCTATAGTAAATTGGAACTTCAGCTAAAGTTCAAGTGGCTCCTCAGTAACAAGTGATAGAAAGTGCTGTACGTTTAAACCCGCATCCTTGAGTATAATCTGCCAAATATTTAGCAGACATTCATCTGACTATAAGAAAAAAATGGAAAATTATGAGATGGCAATGTGCTCACCTAAAATGACTTATAATAGTGCAAACTTTTCTCTGCCATTACTCGTAATGACTATATCCCAGAACTATTAAGAGAAATTGTCATTCATGTTGGGGTTATCAGAAACTGGCTAGATTTAGATTTTAAGGAAGACTTCTGGAGAATTTTAGTACAATGAAAAAACAAAGCTTTCCATTGTTTAGCAAGCAACAACACTTTACAACAAATATCATAGTGAATTCATATTTATATTTTTGCCCTTATAGAATTAATTTAGTAACTAAACTAAAAATGAGGGCCCAGGTCAGTAGCACCTGATCTACTTTCCAGGAAATTGCTAATTAGATCTCATTAAGAAATAAATAAATATGGGGGTAATGTACAGATGACAGAAACATAATAGTAGCCCATTTTCTTTTTTCTTTAAAGCATACACTTCTAGCATTCGTCTTCAAAATACATATCCTTATAACTATCTTTTGAGTATGGAATTACTCCTAAAAAAAACTAGTTTTATTCTGTTTTCTAATCCAGTGCTTATAAATACATGCGTATATGAACTATTTTTACACATTTTGTGCACATGATTTTATAAAATAGCACATTAAAATTCCATCTATGATGAGACATATGTCATCTTGTGAAAATAAAAAAGGTACAGATTTTTGTATTTATATATATGTAAGTGCAACCTGAACCCCAGGAAGGAAATATTGGTTGACCATATCAACTGTGCTTTAAAAACCTAGTGGGTGACCTTTGGCCTGTAGGGTTATCCGTAAAAATGGAACTCACTATTCATTCCTATGGGATTTTTAGAGGCATATTTATCATTGGGAGAAAATTTAGAGTCCACCATTTGATTAATATGCCTCTAAAATCTCATAGGAATAAACAGAGAGTAGTAGCATTTTACTGTGCTGAGTGTTAATTTCACACTTTGATAAATCTGCCCCTTAGGGGCATATATCAGGCATATCAACTGACCCATTGTTTTTTTTCAGGACTCTTTCCAGCTACCAAGATAAATGTAGAGCCCAACTATGCTCCCATACCTCTAATTCTCAGAAGAACCTTCATTTCATATTTTCCCAGAAGAAACATTCTATGTTTTACACGAGAAAAGCTTCCTGCATTTGTCAGTTTTCTGTTGTTACTGCTATTCCATGTAATTTTATTTTCGGAAATACATGAAGTAGAACAATTCAGCAAAATGGAAGCAATAAACATAGCAAAGAAAAGCAAATCAGGAAACAATATTTAAATAAATAACATCTTATGTGAAATTAACATTTTAGATACACTTTCAGTGAAAGACTTCTAAATGGAATTTTGTATAACTGGAAAATAAGTTTATATATATAATTTTTTATCTTTTGTGCTGCAGAATGAATGTTCCAATAGCAGTTTTGCCAGCAAGGGATTTAAGAGGAGTTCATGTGGATGGTTTTGAAATCCCTTGCAAAAGATTGTCACTTGTTTGTGATAACAATGTTAGATGCAGTCAGCATTCTAACGACATGAAACCATAACGAGTAGATGCTTTATCAATGGAGGCTGAGAACGGTGGACTCGGAAAAGAAAAAGGCTTTAGGACAGGCAGGGAAGGGGAAAAGAAATAATAAAAGAAATATGGGCTAACAGAGAACAAGACAGAAATCTGACACAAAAAGGAAGTTGTGTGGGTTTGTTTAGATATTAGTTTTAGAAAAGCTGTATGCCAAGAACTTAATTAATCACTTATAAATACAATATTTCAAATAGGACATTCCACTCATTCATTTAACTTCTACATAATGCACAATGAAATTAAAACCTCTCCAATTACATACAATTGGGATTACATAGAGCTGTTGTCCGTTTTGCTATAAGAACCACCCATACTATATATAGTGTGGACCGAAAACGGTGGATATGCATGTGTGTATAAAATTCAACGCTTTTTTTCACAAAAAACTTGGAGTGCGGGTCCATTTACTATTTTGTACTAGAATGCTTTTTGTACTAGGTCTGGTAACCCATAGTAACTAAAGCTTTGCATGAACTTTTTTTTTACATCACTCATGTATAGACATGCTTTACTAAAATGAATAGATATAATATAAGCTTTAAAGAGAAAGCACATAGCCATAAACAACTTTGTAAAAGATGTAGGAAAAATTAGTAAAAACTAGATAGTCACTGACTGGTAGCTAGAACAGTGTGAACCCTAGCAACCAAATAGCTGTTGAAATTCCAAACTGAAAAACTGCTGAAAAAAAAGCAAAATAATTCAAACACCACCAACACAATTTATAAAATAAAAAATGAAGACCAATTGCAAATTTTCAGAAAATACCATATCATAAGTTCATTTACATGTGAACTTCCCCTTTAAAGTGATAGTAACCTGCTATGCAGCATTTTGTAACAACCTGAAATGTGTGTTCTGTTTATCGGGTTAATGCTCAATGATTTGTATGCACTGGGAAGGCAATTTGTTAAAATGTTAATTATAATGTTTCAAAATTTGTACTGAAATAAAAAAAATACTAACTATTTAAGTTATACAGATAAAAAAAGCATATGATGCTGCAGGGGGTGATGGGGTACCTGTAATGATTTAGTACAATTACGAAATCTGGCCCTTAGACTGACATATTTAATCTAAGTCGTGGCAAATTTTCCCCATGTTGGAACTGATTCACAGCTGATTTACAAACATAGGTGCTAAGTTGCCAAACCTCTTTACTTAATTTTTCAGGATTCATTGAGGTCTGGCATAGTGCAGAGAGACTGGCAAATTGCTAATGTGGTGCCTCTATTCAAAAAAGGATCCCGTTCTCAGCCTCAAAACTATAGGCCAGTTAGTCTGACGTCCGTGGTAGGAAAGCTTTTCGAAGGGTTAATAAAGGATAAGATACTGGACTTTATAGCAAATCATAATACTATGAGTGTGTGCCAGCATGGTTTTATGCGTAATAGATCTTGCCAGACTAACTTAATTTCTTTTCATGAGAAGGTAAGCAGGGACTTCGATTCTGGGATGGAAGTGGATGTGATTTACTTTGCTAAAGCATTTGATACAGTGCCACACAAAAGGTTACTGGTTAAATTAAGAAATGTTGGCCTGAAACATAGTATTTGTACCTGGATAGAGAACTGGCTAAAAGACTAGAAAGAGTGATGGTAAATGGAACATTTTCTAATTGGTCTAGTGTTGTACCACTGGGCTCTGTACTAGTTCCTAGTGATGGGTGAATTTGCAAAACGGCGAAAAATTTGCAAAACTGTGCCGTTGTCTAGTTTTTGACACCGGCGTCTCATTTTTGACGCCGGCGTCCGTTTTTTTGGAAAAAAAAGTACTGTTGAAACTACTTTTTCTATTTATGCAGATGATACTAAATTGTGCAGAACTATAGGTTCCATGCAGGATGCTGCCACTTTGCAGAGTGATTTGTCTAAACTGGAAAACTGGGCAGCAAACTGGAAAATGAGGTTAAATGTTGATAAATGTAAGGTTATGCACTTTGGCAAAAATAATATAAATGCAAGTCATACACTAAATGGCAGTGTGTTGGGAGTTTCCTTAAATGAGAAGGATCTAGGGGTTTTTGTAGATAACAAGTTGTCTAATTATGGACAGTGTCATTCTGTGGCTACTAAAGCAAATAAAGTTCTGTCTTGCATAAAAAAGGGCATTAACTCAAGGGATGAAAACATAATTATGCCTCTTTATAGGTCCCTGGTAAGGCCTCATCTGGAGTATGCAGTGCAGTTTTGGACTCCAGTCCTTAAGAGGGATATAAATGAGCTGGAGAGAGTGCAGAGACATGCAACTAAACTGGTTAGAGGGATGAAAGACTTAAATTATGAGGGTAGACTGTCAAGGTTGGGGTTGTTTTCTCTGGAAAAAAGGCGCTTGCGAGGGGACATGATTACACTTTACAAGTACATTAGAGGACATTATAGACAAATGGCAGGGGACCTATTTACCCATAAAGTGGATCACCGTACCAGAGGCCACCCCTTTAGACTAGAAGAAAAGAACTTTAATTTGAAGCAATGTAGGGGGTTCTTCAAACTGCATTGCTGGGTGATGTTGTGATGGCTGATTCAGTTAATGCCTTTAAGAATGGCTTGGATGATTTCTTGGACAGACAGAATATCAAAGGCTATTGTGATACTAAACTCTATAGTTAGTATAGGTATGGGTATATATCATTTATGTGAAAGTATGGAGGGGTGTGTGTATGGATGCTGGGTTTTCATTTGGAGGGGTTGGACTTGATGGTTTTTGTCTTTTTTCAACCCAATTTAACTATGTAACTAAGTATGGTTGCCAATGGCAACCAGTTAGGTATTTTGCTTAAGTTTTCAACTTGTAGTAGACTGCTCAATTGACTTGGTATTGACAGTTGCACTTGTGCAGTTTAGCACCGTGATCTGGCCAAAAAAAAATTTCTAATGAAAGAAACCGAGACTGTTACAGATGCTGATGATATATATTATATGCGATAGGGCTGCTGCTCCTCTGAGCTTAAAGGAGAAGTAAAGTCTAACATAGATAAGGCTAAAAATGCTGTATTTTGTATACTAAACATAAACATGAATGTACTGCACCTCAAGCCTAATCAAACAAATTATTTAGGCTTTTAAATTTAGCCACGGGGGTTACCATGTTGTAACTTAAACATCTTTGCAAGACCAAGACTGTGCACATGCTCAGTGTGGTCTGGGCTGGTTAGGGATCCTCATAAATTATCAAAACAGCACAAGTCAAATAATATCTGCCAGACGTCAATACAGCAAGACTGATTAATAATAAGAATAGGCAGACTGCACTGGGTCCTGTGTTGTCATGTAATTTAATGTGGATTTATAGTTTTTGTATTGTTCAATACAAACTTTCTCCAATTCTGCAGAACCAGTGGCTGTAGCAAAATAATCCTCCATATAGAATCCCAGTTTATCTGGCTCTTTGTCCCTGCCACTGGAGTTGGAAACAGTAAAGGGGATGTAAAAGCAAAAATAAAATCCAATACAAATCTCTACACAGTTGCCAACTACAGTGAAACAAACAAAACTGCTTGAGTTCTGCATAGCTGGGAAGTAAGGCGGGGGGCTCCCCCTGCTGTTCATAAGTATGATTGTTTCCCTGCAGAGCAGTTAGGGACCGTCTGACAATTCCTACCCCCAGCAGTAAGAGCAAGTAAATGAAGGGAGAATTTCACTGCATACAGTCAGGTTTCTTATAAAAACGGTACACATTTTTTAATTAAAGTATATTGAAGATATTTTTCTTTTTCAATAAAGAAAGTAAAAATTGGATTTTATTTTTTTGCCTTTACATGCCCTTTAACATACAGTATGTGCTAGCTTATAGCCTGGGACTTTAGTTTCACTTAAGGTTAAATACATTAGAGGGACAGAAATATTCACCTACTAGTTTAGTACTTAACCATGTACTTATTATATGTTTAACCTTTCTTGTTCTGAAGGGCACCGGCAATGTACTTTGATTGCAATTGAGATTCAGCCTTTGCAGAATGTTTAGCAGAAAAAAAAGACAGCTTGTTTTACTTTCAGCAGTCCTAGATTTTGCAACTGTAGTAATTGACTGTGACAGTCACACTACTTCCCTGCATTCTTCTCTATTATAGAGGAGGCATAGAAATCCTAACCTGGTTGCTTCTCTTGAAGATATGGCATAATACTACTTCAGATTTGCTACCTGACCATTTTCAAAAATATCATTTATTTATATTGTATAAATGTATTTGTGTCTGTAAAGCAATTAC
Source organism: Xenopus petersii (assembly GCA_038501925.1). NCBI lineage: Eukaryota > Metazoa > Chordata > Amphibia > Anura > Pipidae > Xenopus > Xenopus petersii. Next base: position 69,015,779 of record CM076680.1, on the reverse strand, counting down.
GTTCTATTGAAACAGTTTGATAGCATTAAAATGCAACTGTAGGGCACATTTGGCAACATTATGATGTCCATAATTCAGTATATTGTCACCAGAAATGAACATGGCACATAACTGTTTTTAACTGCATTGTTTATTTATTTCCATACAGTGATATCACTACAAATGTAGCTGTACATATTGGCTGTCCAGTCCTTTCACATTGTCTTGCTTTAAGACAAGATTTAAGGATTTGGGGAGGCACAATAAGCTAATACCAAGAAACACATTTCATGGTTTAATAGACTTTTCATGGTGCAAGAGGGTGACAGGTACCCTAAGCCTTCAATTAAGGGTGTGGCTTTATCAGGAAATCATAAATAGGCAGGCATTCCAAAGAGTCTAAACCCAGACCAGGCTTAGTGGGTTCTGGCCGTCTTCCGCACGAGATTTCCAGGTTGTGGGTGGGTTCAGGTTGAGCTCTTCCTTCTGCTCTTCCTGCCCACAACCATACACTGCTGGCTTCCTCTTCAGGCAGTCTTTATTTATAGATGAATGACTTCCCTGCCCCACCCCTCTCCCCTTTGTGATGTCAGAGATGGGCAGGTCAGGCACGAGTCTATAAATAGAGGGGACTTGCCAGGTCGGTTGGGTTCGGGTTGGGTGTAGGTCGACTACACTTTGCAATTATTAATTGCAGAATGGACTGTACCTATCTGTATATCTGCCATCTATACAGTGATATTATAAAAAGTCTACATATGTAGCTGCATATAATGGTTGTCCAGTACACGCATGATGTCCTTCTATATCACAATCCTTCAGGATTTGAGAAAGCGCATAACATACAAGAAAATAAACTCTTCAGTGTAAGGAGGGGATGGGTACAATGCCCTTAGCTTTCAATGAAGAGACTGGATAAAGCAGGAAAACATAATCAGACAGGTATACCAAGTGGTCACCCCCAGACCAGGTCTGTGATGTGTAAGTGTGTGTAAATGTGTAAGACTGAGCTGATGCTGGATTTCTCATAATAAACTTCTTTATATTATACAAGCCATGTTTGGGCATTTACTAAATGGAGTTCTAACATGATTTCCTGCTTTGATAAAAGTCACAATCACAGTTTGTATTATTTGCTTTTACTTTGCCTAGTGCTAATCACTTCCAAATACCTCAATTTTCAACCACCAAAAAATATACCATTCTTTTAACTTAATGTATTTGCATGCCACTTTACATTCCATAAGGTACAGTGTTGCCCTGTAGGGGTTACTTTGCCTTTCTTTTGTCAATAGTATTTGCACCAACCCGCAGAAGAGGAAAACTTGCCTAAATCCAAGAGCATGTAATTGCCTGGTTCCCCATTTTGGTCTTATGTGAATGAGTTATAGTTTCTCTAAAGCGATGTGGAATATGTCAGCATTATAAAATTAAAGAATAGCAATGATAACTCAGCATAAGCCCTTGCAATCAGATTTAAATAACTGATTATTGATCATATGATGATATGACTATGGTATGTGTGTGTTCCAGTAGCTGCAGGGATCTAGTTGCCAAGTGCACTAACCTATCTGCCATTTGTCTTTATAAATGAAATGAAATTGCTGAAAGGACGTCTGTTCTTACAGTGGATGCAGCCTTTGAACCCTGAACAAGCTTTTCTTTATGACAGCTTTAAAGCTGACTGCTGTTTCTGTTAAAGTAATAATGAAAATTTTAATAAACAGTGGAAGCATTACCCCTTAAAAAATCAAGCCACCCCCTTTTCAAACACCAATAAAACAGGTCTCTGGAAATGTGCTGAAATACGTGCCTGCTCAGTCAGCCAGAAGGCCAAAGGTCGCAGACATTTTCCCTTGTGAAATTACAAACATCAATATTTTTAATTCTTGCTGGTCCTAAAGTAAGTTGCCATAATATTGTTTTTCAGCATCTACCGTTACATATGAAATGCTGCCCAGTTTAACAGTGGTATCAGTACAAGATATAAAGATGTTTCCGTGCAAAGAAAACAGAGTTGCAGTCATTTAGCAGATGAATTGATTTTGACGAAATATCAATTGCACCAAATAAGCAAGTGCCAGATCAATACACTTTGAAACATCACATTTTTTTCCTTAGTTGCCTTTAGTGTTGTGCATTTGTTTTCCTTCTATATAGTTTATAGATGTCTGTGTTTTATTGTTTCCAAAGAAAAGGACATTTTCCCTTTGAAAGCTGAGCATCAGTTTAGATGTGCTTCTGTCTTTGGCAGTAAAACATTATTCTAAAATGATATTATACAGGGTTGTATTACAGTTTAAATTGGGGACATAACCACAGGACAATAAAAGGTGAAAGGGACAGTATTTGGTATGAAACACTGCAGTTTCCCCATTCTTTCTGTAGTCTAGGAAACATTCATTCAGGATAAGGGAATCTCACGGCAGCAGAAGCTGCTTCAGATTGATGGGACCCCATCAGGCACCCAGCCCACTCTATTATAAAGATCTGTGTCGTCAGTGGCAGTGACGTTCGAAAGGAAATTGCCCATTTATGGCTACTCAGGCAAATGATATCATCACAATAGGTTCTCCTGTCTCAGTGTGGATCATTTCTAAAATGAAATTACAGGCACTTATCTGGAAAACAGGAGGCAAAGGCACCTGTTCTGTGTAACTGCTATCCCGGGGAATAACATCATCCTGTAATGAATGCATAAATCTTATTTTGCAAGTCTGTTGCAAGAGAAAACAGTGCTCCTGCTGTTATAAAACAAGCCCCACATCCACGAGAAGTAAAGCTCCACGTCCATGTTTTCTGTTCTGCTTGAATATATAGGACATGTATTGCAATGCTATGCTTGCCACACTGCTGCAGTATACTTGTTTTGCAGTGCTCCATAGCAGGCTAAGCACAGCTGGGAATTAACAGCACCGTGGATACATAATTTGAAATCTCTGGCCTTCATGCTCTTGTACGATCCTTGTGATTTTGCTGCGAGAATGTGCACCTTCCTGTTCACTGAGTGGCCAAATCATCTTTTTGGACGCCGCTAGCAATATGTTAGCCTTTTGAGGTAAGATGACGATGACTCCTTTCTTACTTACAAAGCTTATGGTTGTGATCATTTCTCAGTTATGAGGATGTGATTATTTGGCTGCAGTTAGTTTGGCTATTATAATTATTATTTTGTAATTCTCTGCACTTTGTTCCGCTTGCATCCCTTCTCTGTAAGTCAACTGCCTTGACAGCATATTGTAACTACGGCTCTCAGGCATAGTACTGGGCATCTTGCATGCAGGATAACATTGCTTTAATTCTGCCTGTATCTCGGCTGCTGCTGTCTGAGGCTGAATGGGAAATTAAAGGCAGAACACATGCAGTGGGATCAGTGCTGAGCCTTTTCATATTGGCATTTGCAATTCGTGTTAAGCGTACTCTTAAAGCTTTTCTTATATTTTCTACTGGAACAACAGAAATGTGCCTACCTTCAGCCTTCACCCGGGAATCAGTTTCTTTAGGGATTTACAGCAGCAGAAAGAAGGCTTTAATACATGCAGAATGAATGGCAATAGGCAGGCAACATGCTTCTCGGAGACCGGTGAAGTGCACTGTGCCATCCATTAACCCCATACTGAATGAAGCTCTCAATAGAGAAAGCAACTTTCACATTTTTGTGTGGAGGCATGCTAGAAAAAAGATTGTTATGCAAATCAAACATCTGTAGATCTGTCACTGGCGACAATGATTGCTGTCCACAATCCAGCAAGGAGTAAAGGCAACATCTTGTAGTTCTGAGTGCCTTTCTGCCAGACAGCATTTCATAATATCACAGTCCTTACTGGGGTCGATGAAGGTGCCTGTGTGACAGAATCACACAGGAGCTTAGCCCAGCCATTGGCAAACTCTGAAATCGAGTCATGGTGGCTTATTTCTGCAATAAAAAACATCAGCAGTAGGATTTAACTGTGCAAAAGACAAGACGTAAAAAGGGGATGTTAAAATAAATGCTATTTTTATTTTATTTTTTTTAAAAAAAAATCATAATATGCAAAAAATGGCTGATTTTTATTGAATGGTTCCACATAAGCTTGCAACTTGAACCTGAGGGCAAATCTGTAATCTACACTGATTTTAAGAACCAACTTTTCCATAAGGTACCCTACACACAAGGTCTCCAATTCATCCTGTCTAGTTAAGTTAAAAGGAAAATTAGTAAAGGTATGTGGTTTGTTATCCGGAAACCCATTATCCAAATTACAGAAAGGTTGTCTCCCATAAAACAATACCTTGTACTTGATCCAAACTAAGATATAATGAATCCTTATTAGAAGCAAAACCAGCCTATTGGGTTCATTTAAGGTTTACATGATTTTCTAGTAGACAATGTATAAAGATCCAAATTACAGAAAGATCTGTGATCCAGAAAACCCCAAGCATTCTGGATAACAGGTCCCATACCTGTATGGACTTTTTTTTTCTGCAACACGATATCAAGCAACAAGTTCTACAGCAACATATTTCATTTGGCTACCTTTCAACCTATTGCAAAACATAATGCTTCAATTTCACAAAATATTTCACATTTATTATTTCAGTTACAAAGAGAATAGCTAAGGAACATTTTTTTGCTGCAGATATGCATTTTATATGGCTTATTTAAAACATACTTATAGGCAAGTTTATTTCTCCAATCTGGTAATTCTTTGTAAGAGACAGATGTTGGATTGCTTATCTGTTTTAGACTCATTGTCCTTTACAGTTCCAAGCATGCTCAGCCAGATATTGGCTGTCAAAGGGTGCTGGGAATTGTGGTCCAAACTGTCTCAGTCTTATGGTTAATGGCCTTGCAGCTGTTTTGCAGCTATCAATTATGCATAAGCTTCAATCTAGTAAAAGCTTGACATAGCTACCTTTTATTTACAAGGCATAGAAACACACAGTAAATACTCAAAGACTATACCACAATTAAAATAAAAAAATAAAATAACATATGCATAAAGCAATGGCATTGCCACATACTGACTGCTCTCTTACTGACCTTGCTTGGTAGTTATGCATAGCTAATGGACTGTGAGTTTTTTTATTAATGATTTGAGATCTGTGAGCTCCGTTCTTTTTTTTTCCCAAAAGCTTTCGATTGGTATAATTGATCGCAATTAGCTATTTCTTTCACTTTACTGTGCAATCCCTTCACCACGGAGCGCGCTGAATAATAATGATTTTTTTTAAGTAGGCCTTTTCACCACAGGACGTGTGAAGCAAGTTGTCTGACAAAGCAGAAAAACACAAATGCTGTGCACACAGCACACACAGAGAGTCAATTCATGTTTAGCAACTGCTTTTCCATGTCAGCAAAATCTCTACTCATTCAGTATCATTTCATAGTGACAACTCCAGGCATTTTCCTTTGGTCTTCATGATAGATGGCAAACTTCTATAAGCACGAATGTACAATTTAGTCCTCTATAGCCAAAGATCTCAGTACTCAAGGCCAATAGTAATGCTCATTTTATTTAAAAGTATCCTTACTGGAGCTCAGAGGGCTGTAATATGAGAAGTGTCACAATGATTCACTGCTGACTGATCCTTGGGTTTTAACTCTATAGGAAATAAAACGAATGCCCCAGGGTATAACAATTACTACTACTTCTGACTAAAGGAAAGTGTTATGACAAAGAAATGCTTTTATATTTCGCTGTAAATCTTGAGTTGCATTAAACAGAAAGAAATAAACAGCCATAAACATTAACTACACAGTAATAGTTAAGATGGACTATGGATCAAATTTTAGTCTACACTTCTGTTACTGGTTTGGTTATTATAACGGGATGTTCTTGAACATGCACATGAGAAATGACAAATTGGTGTGAATAAGTTAGGGATCTTCTTCCTCTGATAGAAAGATGGCGCCTACAAAATATGTTGGGTAGCCAAGCCTTTCCTCTGCAGTGTCATTATCACTTGTTGTCACTTGATCTCTGTGGGAACTGGAGAAGACATTGGCATTCTATTACACACAAGGAGGAGGAGTATGTTGAGGATGTTCAGTGTAAATAAATAAAATTGGTGGTGAGCAGAACAGATGAGATGCAAGGATTCACTGTTGATTCACAAGTTTATAAAGATGTATCATGAATAAAAAAATTGTTCCTCTCCACTGCAGGATTATAGATGCAAAATACTAATAGAGTTGTAAAATGTAATTGTGTTTGTCCCAATAATGTATTTATTCAACACTAGTGTGCACTATTATGACAATTAAAGGGATGTCAAACCCATGTTTCTATATTAGAGCAGTCCAAGCTTTCCCTCCTGGAAGACCAACCCCCTGGCTGTTGCTTTTACTGATTTACAATAGCATGGGAATGCAGATTTTGGAATTATAGGTATCAATGAACTAAAGTAATACTAAATTTGAAAATATTTTGATTTATGTGAGTTATACAAATCCATATATCACTGGAGGCTATGATATTCATATTTAAAAATACAAGTTCATCCCCCAAGTTAAAGGCTTTATGGTTTTATTGTACTAAATTATATGGATTATCATTCGCTTTGCGTTGGCTATACTTTTTATTTGCTGTTGGGGAAGTTTTGGCAGATACCATCTTAATAACTTTAAAAAAGACCTTAGGCTAATGGTTTAAAATTGCACTACACACATACAGAAAAAAACACTGGCCAGATTAGAAAAAAATGCTGAGATTAATAGTAAATAGTTAATGGATTATTTGGTAAATATTTGGTGAAAAGGGTTGCTAAGAACACCAACATGAACAAGGTCTAGAGTAACTGGATATTCAATGATAGAATCATCATAGTGTTATACAGGTGTGGGATCTGTTATCCGGAAACCCGTTATCCAAAAAACTCCGAATTATGGAAAGGCAATTTTTAAAAATGATTTCCTTTCTCTCTGTAATAATAAAGCAGTAGCTTGTAGTTGATCCCAACTAAGATGTAATTAATCCTTATTAGAAGCAAAACCAGCCTATTGGGTTTATTTAATGTTTATACAATTTCTAGTACACTTAAGGTATGAAGATCCAAATTACAGAAAGATCCATTATCCGGAATACCCCAGGTCCCGAGCATTCTGGATAACAGGTCCCATACCTGTACTAGGGTTTAGAAATTAGAGATTTGTACATGTTTCAATATAACATTAACATGTCTTTCACCAAACCTGTTAGACCAAGTTTAAGTGACTTAAATTGCTAGACAACAGCATGTAGAAATATTACACACAATGAAAAATATGAAATCATTGATTTTTTTTTAAAGAGAAATATAATAATCAACTTTGTGGAAGGAGGCATTACATCTGGTGTTTCTTTCCAATGCATATGCACAATCCTTATTTTAAAGTAAACAGGGCCAGTTAAAAATATACAGAGATCCACAGAAACGTTTTAATGTTCAATCATGATACCAATATTTCAATTGACAAAAATATCTATTCCTTAATGTGAAGTTGAGTAATGCAAAATGAAGATCTTTATTCTGAGAAACTCAGTGTTGCCATTGCTTTTGGTTGAGTAGACATAGCATAATAATAATCAGAGGGTCAGATTCCCTAATGTAAAAACTGCCTATAAATAACTCTTAAAGTTGCCAGCCTGCCCTATTGTACCGTAAAAAAACAGTTATCATATATTATAAACTCTGACCCAATAAAGAAGCACTAATTGCACAAAGCAGAAATTTGAAGCGGATGTTACTATAACCGTGACATTTACTGTGCTGTCCGAACTTCAGAAACATATAATTTGGAAAGCCATTCTTTTAATGTCAAGGATTATACCAAGATAAGATAGCAACAGTGAAGATTTGCCTGACTGTATTCTTTCATAAACATACTTTTAATATATTTTTGTTTAAATGCAATATGTACTAAATATACAGTGCCTACCATTATTTTTTAGACCCTTGGCCATTTCTCTTATTTTACCGAATAACAAATTCTACTGTGAACTGTTATGCTCTATTACTTTTATTTTTTTGGGAAAAAAACTACATTGTTCATGATACAGATATGGAATCCGTTATCAAGAATCCCATTATCAAGAAAGTTCCCAATTACGGAAAGGCCATCTCCCATAGACTCGATTATATCCAAATAATCCAGATTTTTAAAACTGATTTATTTTTTTCTCTTTAATAATAAAACAGTAAATTTTACTTGATAAATATAAGATGTAATTAATTCTTATTGGAAGTAAAAACAGCCTATTGAGTTTATGTAACATTTAAATTATTTTCTAGTAGACTTAAGGTATAAAGTTCCAAATTACAGAAAGATTACTTATCCAGAAAACCCCAGGTCCCGAGCATTCTGCATAACAGGTCCCATACCTCTATAACAAAATGTGCCAGTCACATTTTCAGTCCCCACACTTTCATCTTTGGCAGCATTAACAGTCTTCTAGAATTAATATATATATATATATATGGACATTACAAAATGATAATAAAAGAATTAAGCTTTTAAAAGGGAGTGCTGGTCAGAAGATTTTTATATATAAAAAAAAAAATCAGATGGTGCCTAATACAGGGAAGTACTATATAATAAACAGTCTCAGTCTGTTAAACACCAAAGCTTAAGCAAACATTAGTAAACCATTACCGTCATCAGAACAATGATCCCAGACGAGGCTAAAGTAATATTGTATTGGATCAAGAACAAAAAGGTGAATGTCCGGCAATGGTCCAGTCAAAGCTCTGGTCTCAGTTCAACTGGGAATCTGTTTTTGGCACACTACTACTCAGAACAAATGATCAGAACAACCTGGAGCAAATCTGCTGCCAAGAAGGCTGCCGAATAACCTCATATTATTATTATTATTATATTAATATTAAAATTAGGGGTAGAAGTGATTAACGAGCAAGAGAGCAGTGGAAGTTTGTGATGATTAATGGTGACAGCCTCAAGAAGATAAATGAAAGCAGCTGATGTATTGGATGATCGGTGTGAGTGGGTATGATTAATTAAAAGGGATGTAAGAGGCTTCAGATGGGGGTTTTGCCTTCCTCTGGATCAACTAGCAGTTAGGCAGGTTAAAAAAAGTTAAAAGGTTGAACTTGATGGACATGTGTCTTTTTTCAACCTAATTTACTATGTAATTGTTGAGGCTTTGCTCTGGTTGTTTGGGCCGTTGGCTGCTCCTCCTTTTCACTACCTCATTTGCTTTTGGTAGTGGTAGAAAAAGCTTTAGTATTGTAAATTTTCTCAAAATATTAGTATCCTGTCCTACATTTATCCTGACTCCAAGACATAACAAATTCCACTATCATATTTCAATTGTTACATACTACTATACTAGTTTTTGCGAAAAAAATCAAGTTCAAGACACATATATGTTTAGCACTAGACAAAGCTAATACAAGTATGCAGATACCAGATACCTTTTATCAGGAAAGCTCTAAATTATGAGAAGTCTATCTCCCATAGACTCAATTTTAGCCAAATAATTAAATGTTTTTTTAAATGATTTCATTTTTCTCTGTAAAAATAAAACAGTTACTTGTACTTGATCCCAACTAAGATATAATTAATCCTTATTGGAGGCAAAACAATCCTATTGGGTTTATTTAATAGATTTTTTTTTTTTTTTTTAAAAGAAGGTATGGAGATCCCAGTTACAGAAAGACCCTTTAACTGAAAACCCCCAGGTTTCAAGCATTCTGGATAACAGGTGCCATACCTGTGTTATATTATATTGTTACAGTTGTTTTGTTGCAATTGTACTGCGTAGGTAACATATGCAAGAAACCATCAAAATATTTACAGAGCGCTGTGTGTTGGTTAAAGTATAAAATGATTATTACCTGCAGGAAATTGCTACAGATCACAGCAAATATTTATTGTGTGAAATCTTCCCACAGAAATTACATTACATAGGGTCAAAAGTAAGCGTAGAATAAAACAACTGCACTAAACATATTAAAATGAGATACGTTAGCATTGAAACATTTCAAATGCTTAACTTGAAGTATTGTTTTTATAATCAGTACATTATATATGATATATTTATATATTTTAGCGTAATCTCCTTTCTTCAGCAGAATGGTATCATTTGTCACAGGATAGCACTACTATAGTAACAACATCAGGTCTGGTGTTACAGATAGAAGGGCACCCAGGAATTGCAATAAGGGGTCTCAGTCTACAAAAAAATGTAATGTGTTGCTCAACTGTAAAATTGAGTGGTAGAACCACAACAGATGGAAAGCTGCATCTGATTTATAAATAAAAAAAATAATCTTTACCCAGTGAAATTTATCTTTGTGATGACAGGCCCCAGTGGAAATAACCTCTGTCCTGCATTAAAATTACACTATTAGAAAGAGGTCTAGTTATGTTCTATTGGAGCCTGTCTGAGGACACGTTATAGAGATAATTGAACATTGTGCAAATATTATCATCTTTTTTTTGCTTGTTTTATACTTGTTGTTATTCATACAGTAGATACTGTATCCAGTCTTTGGCATTTCAGTTAGTGTTACAGTACATTTCGAATACCCAGAATCCTTACAACACACTTTGACTATGGAGTTGAATTCAGGTTGGACCACTTCCATTATGAGATTTGTTTCCCTTTTTTCAAGTTGGTGTCGCAGCATCTCTGCTAATTGCAGCTGACCAGGCATAGTATAATTGTTGTCTGTTGGGCAAGTGAAGTGGTTTGTTATGCACCCTCTGCAAACCATGAAATCTATTTTTACACGGATACAAGTAGCAGCTTCTGGTCTCTTCATGAGACACAAGCCTATTTCCAGGCCTGCTTTGTTCTAACAGGTCACAGCTGCTCTCTGAAGTGAGGCTAACTACTTTTGAGAACTGCTGATTTGCAGAACCCATTGTAGTTATAAATAGATATTTTTGGGACAGGCTGGCAATATTTACCAAGCGTAAGCATAAGCCTTATAGGAACAGTCCATTTGAAATGCAAAAAAGATGGATCAACTGATTTTTAAAAGAGAAACCCCAGTGGAATAGGGTATTAACTGATCCATTAGTTGCATGAACTATGAAAAACCTGATGTAGAGTAGATGATATCCTGTTTTTCTCAAAGGTCTGAGAGTCAGATCCATGACCCACAAATTGATTTAGAATTATGTGTGTGCTTCATTTTAATTACCATTGTTTTTTATAGGAAGATAGTTAACTGGGATGTCATGGTGACCCACCCTAAACAACACAGTTACTTATATTGGAATATTGACCCATTACTGAGCAACTTCTGAGCTATTCATTTGCAGGCACACATTACTCCTAATTTTGTAACCAGAAAGCATTGTATTTTATGGACCTAGGCATTTAGTTTGGGTGTTGATTGGTACTTCTCATATCATATTTGTTTTACAGGTATGGGATCCTTTATCTGGAAACCCAATATATAAAAATATAAAATGACTGGAATGCCATCTCCAATAGTAAACATTCTAGTTTTTTTGTCTCTGTAATAATAAAACAGTATATTGTACTTAATCCTAACTAATATGCATAAAACTATACTGGTGGCAAAAGAATCCTTTAGGTTTATTTAATGTTTACTTTTTTGTAGTCATAAAGTATAGTGATCTAAATTATTATCCAAATATTCCACATGACAGAGGCTCGCACCTGTATATTATATTCAAACTAAGGTGTTTGTGGAGTATAAGTATTTGTATAAAGATACTAGTGTACAGCACAGAGCAGCAGCTGGGCTATGCACTTATATCCAGCTATTTCTTCCTTATTCTCTTAATACATTTTGCGAGGGGAGTGAGTATTCCAATTTTTTTTAGAATTAGAATTTAGGATTGTGTCTACAAAGTGTTACAGAGTGCTCTCTATTGTTACTTCATAATAAATATTTCTGACTAGTGGTCGTAGGTAAGGGACCTGTTATCTAGAATGCTTAGGACCTGGGGGTTTCCTGATAACACATAACACTAGAAAATCATTTAAGCATTAAATAAATAAACCCAATAGGCTGGTTTTGCCTCCAATAAGGATTAGTTATATCTTAGTTTGAACATGTACACACTACTGTTTTATTACTATTTTTAAAAATTTGGATTATATGGATAAAATAGAGTTTATGGAAGATGGCCTTTATGAAATTTGGAGCATTCTGGATAATGGATTTCTGGATAACGGATCCCAAACCTGTAGTGTGAGTTCATAAGCTGTAAAAACACTGACAATTCCTTTGGTCATGTAAACATTAACATGAAGTTTAAGGAGTTTATTTGTCAAGTTTATAGAACAGAAACAAAGTCACAAGTTCAAGCTGAATATTTACGTTTTTATTAAGTAGAAAACCAATTCAGTATTATCAGTAGATCCATTCACAGGTGTATGGGAACGTACTCTTCACGCAGATGCAGTGTGCTAGCAGATTGCTGGCTATGACATTCCAAATTTCTGTTTGTTTTGGGAATATGTGAGTGCTAAAGTGGTAGAGAATCAGGCACAATATCTAAAGCAAAGCAGAAAGAAAATATCAGTCATCCTTGCATTTCTGTACTGTTGTGCTCAATGCTGCTGCTTTTGTCCTGTTACAAATTTTGTGAAAATTAGTCCATTAATGATGGGGAACCTTGGAGCTGCTGCCACCTCAGGCCTTCTTTCAATTTGCAGGGACTTTGAAGCTGTCAAGATATGAGTGGCTTTGTGTTGGCAGCCATGGTTTTGATTGCATAAATTGGCAGTCCCAGGTGAAGGCTGAGGGGTTAGCCCTAATTATGCTAATAATGTGTCTGCAACTATGTCTTTGAATCTACTGAACATTCTGGTTGGGAACAAAAAAAGAGTGGAGAATGTTTCCACTCTCTCCATTAGCGAGAGTGGGAGCCAGAGGATAGGTGGGCAGAACTTACTGGGATATAGTACCATGTAAAAATCAGCTTATATGTCCTCTCAGTTGTTATACATACGGAAGTCTTTTATGTCCTGTCTCATGTTGTATGCCACAATATAGGTGTCTGTCTATAAGTCGGTCTTCTATTTAGTCATTTTTGGTTGAGAAAACTTTGTATTGCCATTGTATAATGGTGAATTAGATGATTTTTGGCCTCCAATTTAAATCTTTTATGGGAAAGAGAGTCAGAAAATTAAGTATCAGGAGACTTTTGGAATCTATAACACATAAGCCATTCTGCATGGACAGCAATATTGGGAGCTACGTGCAACAACCAATATACTCCATATATTTATCTGTGGATTTGCAAACAAATGTACTCACTGACTTGGCCTGCTGCCTCAATATCTTGTGTCAGAAATAAAAATAATGAGGCCATGTTTTGTCTGAAAAATGACAAGGCAAGTAAATAGTATAATGCCAGCAGCTGTGTAATGCAGTGAGTGTTACTTCCTCTACTTATTCACTGATTTTTCTTTGTGGTTCTGTTGCAGTGATTAACTATGATACTGTTTTTGCGCGTAATGAACCTGTGGAAAATTAGCACTTCAGCCAAATGGCATGATTGTATCAAAGCCAAGATAAACATTATCACTAGTGGCTGATACAGAAGAGTCATTTTGGAGCTGTCTAGTGGCAACATTATAAGAACAGCAAACCCTTCCAAAAAATGTATTTGCAATTATAGTCATAGCAGCATCAGCTGACACATCAGTTCCCTACATTTATCTACCTCTCTACATGGGTTATTGGATGCTAGAAGGCAATAGCACAGCAGTATGTCTGGAAAGAGCAAGTAGTCTTCTCGCCAAGTTGAAACTCGTTACACAAGGTTTACTGTAAAATCTACTTTGGATTCAAGGTTTGTAGACTGTTTATCTGGCAATAAAAGAGTAATGGAACTCCCATCTGTAGACAATGGATGTCTTCTACTCAGATTTATGAGGCTAATATGCTCACACACTCTGTTTTCTTACATAATTCATCTAGCCCCTTGCAGATGTTCTCTGTGTTTACAAAGGAGTCTGGTGAGCAATAGCAATAGTGCTTATAGTGCTAATAGAGAAAACCCGCACATGCACTTCCTTGTAACAGGAGACCCCCTATCTGAACTTCTGAGAGGAAAACGCCAAATCAAAATCTGTTGCTAATTAAAAGGCAGACATGTTTAAAAAGTCAGATGCCTAAACAATCATTGGATTAACCTGAATACTGCCAATGGATATATATATATATATATATGTGCTGCTTGTTTTAGAAATTGCAAATGCAGAGTGAATATAGAATACCAGTAATACAGAACAATAGGCTTGTGTATTTTGGCATTTGCTGAAACTGTTTGAACATCAGGCTGTGCTTGATATAAGCATCTATCATGGCAGTCGCAGCTGTCACTTTTGGCTAGGAGGAAAGTGGTTTTGCCAAAAATACTGGGACAAAGAGCTACTTAAACAGTTTCTGGTCATACCAAAGGGTAATGTAATTGTGTCGTTGTGATTGTTTTCTAATCCGTGGTTTGAATCAGGTGTTCGGTTTCAAAGAGGTGATGAGTATATACTTTGTGCTTAACTGTTTCCACTATCTGCAATGTTGTGCAGGAAACTGGGAAATAGTGCAATGTTTGTACTTTACAGGGGCCTTGGAAAAAATATCTAAGTATAGTGGATATACAGTATACTGCTATTTTAGTGTATGGAGAATACAAAATATAATAATAATAACATCATTACAAAAACACCTTTGTCCATACTGTTTTGAATGGGTTCCTATTAAAAGAGACATAGGGGCAAATTTACTAATGGGCGAAGTGACTAACGCTGGCGAAAATTCACTAGCGTGACATCACTTCGGAACTTTGCCAATTTACTAATGGGAGCTGACGTAAATTTGCTAGCGAAGGAGATAGACTCTAGCACTACTTCGCCCTCTAACGCCAGGCGAATTTTCACTCTGGCAAATGGACGTAACTACGCAAATTCACTAAGATGCGGATTTTACTGAATGTTACCTCTTGCGCCAGATTTGCCTTTGCCACCTCAGACCAGGTGAAGTGCAATAGAGTAGATAGGAGTTCCTCAAAAAAAAGTTGATAATTTTTCTAAGTCCCAAAAAACGCTGGCGTCTTACTTTTTACAGGGAGATAGGCTGAAAAAATTGTACGTTTTTTTTGGGTTCCATCCTACCCCCCCTTACATTTCCTGACATATGGCACCTAAACTATACAGTGGGCACATGTGTAGGGCAATATAGCAACTTTATTTTATTTGGTTCCCTGTCCTTGTGTAGTGTAATGTAGTTACTGCAACATTTATGTCTGTTGTACTTTGACTTCACGCCGTATGCTAATTAGGCATCGCTAGCATAACTTTGAACTGCTTATCGTATTATCGCAAGCGTTCTGAACCCTGGACGTGAATTAGTGCTGCCTTGGCGAATCTAAGCCTGCCAAATTCTTGCGATGTCAGCGAAGCTGTCGCTGGCACAATTTCCGAATTAAGTAAATTTGCTCCATAGAAGGGCTGATTTACAATTGCAATTTCAATGCGCAATTTACCAGTTTACCCCCACAATTCCAGTGTACAAGTGGACATGCATGGATTTTGGCTGTACATTGGATTTTTTAGGTGCATGTCTACTGCTTCTAATGTGAACACTGGAATTACTGTCACCTTTGGAGAGTGTGTTTAGACACAAAGTACTAATTGTGAATAGTATCAATACCTCCTTCATTTTTGCACAACCACAATAAGCCCTATAGTTTTTTTAGGAACCCTCATCTGGTAGGCACTTATAATAAATTAATGTGACTCCAGCTTTAAATTTGGGCTAAAAACAATTGTTACATTTAACAATGACATCTTTACTGGTGCTGCCATAGATTGGCTGGTTATTATCTGTGCTACAAATGACTGGTGGATGTGTGCTCACATTTCTTGCCCAGAAACAGAGTAGAATATAGGTAGCCAGTCACAGCTTTGTCTATTCAGACTATGAAATATAAATTACAATTTCTTGTAAGGTTGCAAGCTGTTGACTGCCTGCCCAAAAGATGGTGATTGGTTGGCTCCCCTGCACAGCTTGGAAATGAGCCAGCCGGAAGTGAATTGACAAGTTGGCACAAGTGATGGTTTGAGGGAGTTGTTTAGCATTACAAGAGACAACTTTTTTCAATATTTTACTGCTGTATCCCAGTGCATCTGTAGGATCTTCCTTGTTTTTTTCTTAACATGTTTACATACCTTGAGGTTTAGTAATGCTTTATAGTCAAAGACAGGACTGTTTTCTTTCTGATGGCATTGTATTAAAAAATCTATTTGTAACAACCAACATTTTTTGTACACCACAGAAAATTTATAAATGACTCAAAAAAGTGTAATTTGGGGTCAAAACAATTATATTAGCATTTGATAAATCCTGCAATTAGCATGAAGGGACATTTTGGGATAGACAGTGAGAAGACAACATTTGAATGTTAGAAACCAGGGTCCTTAGTATATGCACTAAGAGAGAGAGGTGGTGATATTTACTCACCAAGTTCCTTTTCACTTAATCTCTTATAATAACAGTTAAATCCTCACAAACCCCCAGAGGTCTCATTTTATTAGACAGGACTACTTTTCAGTTATCACTCCATGCCACAGTATAGAGGGTCTATCATTGTTCTTTTATTAAGAGATCTCATGAATGGTGGAGCCTCTATCATTGTGGGAGTCACATCAGATCCTTCTTTCTGTAGTTTTTCCAGCTTCCTGATTTTATTAGCAACATTATGTTACTCATGTTTAAGACCACTGAGAGTAACCCTTTATTGGCAGTAATGGCTCAAATAACAACACTTTAGTCTGCTAGTTTCTCTACCTCCATCAGTGTTTTGGGCATGGAGGCTCCAGATCTCAATAATGAACCTTCCTTTGTTCTTCTCTCTACATTTCTATTAAATCTCTAATTCAAGATGGTTCAAGGAGGAGCTTGTACAATAGTTTAGGTGTTCCTCTTTAAAACTACCATCCTAAAATTAGAACTTCTATCTCAATATGCTGAAAACATTTTCTGGCATCTCTGCATTCTTCCTCCACTGTAGATGTTATTGGTGTCTTTATTAGAGACACCGCCATAAAAAAAAACTTGCATGTATTTTAGGTCTATGGTGCAACTGGTGCATTCTCTTCTGCTGTATTTTAGTTGGTGAAAAAGCAGCTGAATCAGCTGTTCCATGTCCATTCACCCTGTACTGTGTTCATGCTATTTAGAAAGACAGAAGCAAGCTGTGTTTTGGTGCAATGCACAAATATAGAGTTTCAATGTACACAATTTTGAGGACATTTTTGGGGTTTGCCTTTGTAAATTATACTTATGTTGGTTCATAAAATATGAAATGCTTGCTCACATGTCAGAAAATTCACAATTTTAATCTGCCCTTACGTTTCATGCAACCATGACTCTGTGCTTCTGGCTTAGTCAAGCTCTAACAGTAGATGCGCACTATTGCAGACTGGAATTATGGTTCTGCAACACCTTGTCCTGGCACTAATCCCATCACTTTTAGCATTCAGAGAAGAAAAATCATAATTAAATATTGGGTTAAAATATAGATTGTGGTGAATATTACAGGGTCTATATAATCAAAATAAAAAAGACAGTCTGTTTAATTAAATTCATGTGGTGCTTATAATGGGATATAGTACAGGTTCAGTGTACAGTTATTAACGCTGATTTATAGCTTAATTAATTTACTCAAATAAAGTTACAATTATAGACAAGTAAATCACTTTTTGTCCAGCTGGAGAACCATAGGCAAAAGGTTAGAATTCGTACTAGTCATAAGGGGTTATTTACTGCACCTCCACATCAAAGTCTGCAAAGTGGAAATTACCAAAGCAATTCCCATGTCTTTTACCCACAATGTAGTGAAACTGTGGTCACTGGAGGAAGATGAACCTGACACAGTTGCGGCCAAGACATAAAAAATAATGCAGTTGCAGTTGGATGCAATTGCCCTGTAAATTGTAGAACTCTGGTTAGCATCATTTCTGGAGCTCAGAGTCACATGTGCCCAGTTCTTTTGGTAAAACTACACTTAAGAGAATATGAGTGGTTCAGAAAACATTGCTTTTACTTTTATGCAGAATTTTTTTTTTTACATGAACAACGTCATAAAACACATGGCATACTTTATACAATATTAAAAACTGCATACAATATCAACCACCCATAGATTATACAGATGCAGCCACTTTGGTTTGCCTGTTTGACACAGAATAACTAAACACAGATATCCCACTTATCCCATTTAACACAGAAAATTGTGTCACAGCATCCCATCTAATTAAACCATTCCCCATTGTGAACAATGGTGCTTTGGTATGCTAATGAAAAGGTTAAATGCATTAAATGAGTTAAGATGACTTTAGATAACACAGTTTCTTTAATTAACCCTGAGTCATGACGCATTTAACTCACAAATCCTAGTGGCTTCATCTGTATGTGGCAAACAAAACATCAACAAGGAGCGGATACACCTACCAGCAAAATGAGAATGGCCCCAACGTTTCGGCACAAAGGCCTTTGTCAATCCCCTTGATTGAACCACTCATATTCTCTAAATTGTGTTTGTTTTGAGTGTGCGAACATACGGACGAATTACATTGTTATAGGTTACCTTAAGTAGGGGTAACATTTGTTTCTGCACCTCTGATTACTTTTTGAAAGATTTGGTGTACCCTCCATTCACTATTAAAACTACACTTAAGGCCACTGTGGGAACCCTTGAGCTACCACTTGGTTCGGATGTGGTAGTATCTCAAGAGAAAGGTAGCAGTAGAGACAACAACTATACAAAAGTGTACTTTTAAGTACTTTTATGTACTTCCAATCAATGGGATTTTTAGCACAACTGACTGTGGGGAGAATAGCGGCCTGCAACTGAGCTTGTGGCTGCCCTTTAGTATATATTCATTTAGTATTGGCTTCACTACTGAGAAATATGTATTGTTGCTTTGCCAATGAAGTGTATGGGAGACAGTACTGTGAGCACTTTGATCACATTTAATTCCCTAATGTACAGAGTTAGTTAGTTTGCTTTCTTCCTGATCTACACACTTTCGAGGAGACCAGCCATTTGAGGTATATGGTGAATTACACAGACAGCATGTAGTTTAGGACAAAACTATCATGCTAGAAGTCCGTGGCTGGATGTAACCCTCCAAGTATTTTTATTGGCTAATACCTGCATGTGGGCTGCACAGCCTGTTTGTATGACATTTTGATGTAATGAGAGCTGAGAACATGTAGTATTTTTACTAATTATTCCACTACATGGGATATGTTGGACAAAGCTGGTTTGCATTATCATTGATGGGTCATTCAGAATGTATTAAAGGAGATGGTGATGACAAATGATCTTGAAAGAAAGAGCATACTGTATATTTATTATGGATGGAGTTCTCTCTAATTCATTGCCAGTCTGTTGCAAGGGGTAGAGTGCTCAGTCCAAATATAGTTAATACGATAATCGTTAATGCCTTGTCCATCATACAGTTAGGAATCCTGGTACTCCTATAAATAGTTGTAAATGTGTAGTAATGTTCATGAGATGGAACATGATATCCAAGATGTAACAGTCTGCAGTTTCAGGCATTTTCTGGAATCTCCCAAATTCATTGAACAGAATAGTTTATTCCAAAGTCATGGTGAATTAAACAGCTATTCTTTAGCTGTATGTTGGTTGAACGTCAATGATCTTGGTGGTAGTATTTGTTAGTAAGCAATACTTGCATCTACTCTTGTATTTAAATGTTTGAGGGTTGGTAGAAAATGTATTACCTATAAATAGAGATCTAAACCCAACTGTAATTACAGATATTTCTTTACATCTGATGTACTACTGTATATGGTGGCTGGTGGGGATGTGCGCTTTTAGAATATTTTTTGTGTGCAAATACATGTACTTTATTCTACCAGTTGGTTAAGAGAATACAAGTACTGTTGAAGCTTTTTGTAGGAGTACAGTTCATTTTACATTCTTCAACACCTGCACTATATCCTAGTTGGATCATTACAGATGATATTGAAAATATACACGTGATATAATCATTTAGGTGATTATCTGTAATTAGCCACATGAAAATGATGCATATTCAATCTTCTTTGCTGCATGATGTCTAAAGAACATTTTCTATGCACTGTATTGATATTGCATTAACACTCAGTATCCTCTCCAAATGTTCTGCCAGCTGGTGAATGTCAAGAAAAACCCAGTGCTTTATAAGACAGGAAAGAGTATTTATGAAATGTGTTTCATACATCAGTTGGAGGTCTCTGTCACCCCTTACATAGTACAAGAATATCAATGGCATTGTATCATTCATGCAATAACAAACCATTATGATATTTGCTATTAGGTAGAATCAAAACATATTTATTAAAATCAATTAGACATCAAAAAATCAGTTCTTTCATCACTCAGGATAGCTCTCAAGGGAACAACTCTGCAGCTGACCTTTGTGCAAATGTATAGAAGTTGATTTATACAATATGTTTCCAGACTATATAAATGTATACATTCAATATCAATGGCACTGATGTACTAATCATTGAAAATGTGATTATATGAGTAAGAGCACATCAACTATTGTTTTTAAAAATAAGGGCCTTTATTTTTTCCTTAAGGATCTATTTGCATAGAACTATAGAATAACAGATACACTTGTTGCCAGGAAACCAGGACTTCATTTCTACCTCTTCCAACTTGTAAGAAACGGACTTACTCATCTTACAACACAGATGAACATGTATGAACCTACGTGGTTTGTATATATTAATAACTTTTTTATTTTCCACATTTGAACACTGATATTTCATCTAGTCTGGATAATCAAATCATTCTTTATGGTATAGAAAGAATGTAGTGATGCCAAGCTACTGCATTATAACACTTCTTTTTCCAGTCTCCTGTTGCCATGGTGTTTTATGCATCATAAAAATCAAATATATGCATAAATGCTAATTCTCTTTGAGACTGAAATACATTTTGCGTGTATTTCTTGTGGAATTTAATTTTCACAAACAATCCTTGCCTGAGTTTGTGCCATGGTCACACCTGTTATGCTGTTATGTTATTTCTACACTTGCATTCTGGAAATTGTAGTTTTTGCAAATGGGATATGGTCTATAACTTTCAGACTCCAGCACCAAATAAAGATTAAAGGGCTCAATTCCATTTAAATGTAAGGGGTACTGGGTGAAACTCAAACTGCCCCTTTATAAGGGGCCAAGTTGCCCAGTTCTATCCAAAGTTTAAATTATTGGGTTTTCCTTGTCCTTTAAAGGTGCTTGCCGAGAAATGTGCCTCTTACACTTTCAAACCTTAGGTATAAAATTCCAAAGAACTTTTTCCGCTTAGCTAAATCCAAATAGGTAGTTAATAGTGGTGTGAGGTGCTCAATGTTAGCCCTGCTGCAAATCGAGCTTTCATCAATGCATGAAAAAATAGAAACAAAGGCACACTCACTACAATGCATCTGCAAAAATTCAAATCCTTTTCATTTTTATTTTAAGTGAGATCCCAGCAAACGTTTTGGGGCAAACCCCTTCTTCAAGTGCTCTTGCATTGTTGCAATGAACACCCATTTATTTGGCAAAATTGTGTGAATGTGCATCTATTGACACAATGGAACCCTGAATCATAGTATCGGGTTCTGTTTTTCAAACATATCATGTCCTATATCATCATCATCATCATCATTTATTTATATAGCGCTGTCAAGATACGCAGTGCTTTACTGCAGTTATAGCAAACAGGGAATAAATGGTGGATAACAGACAAGGATTACAGAGTACAATAGGCTTTACAAACTAAAAGGTTAGGGTACAATTGAGACATTAGGATTGTATAAACAATTTGTCATTTTGATACAGCAATGATTAATTAAGGTACATCGAATAGGCCTCTTTAAACAGATGGGTCTTTAAGGAGCGCTTGAAAGTTTGGAAGGAAGGAGAAAGTCTGACAGCTTGTGGCAGAGAGTTCCAGAGAAAAGCAGAAGCCCGAGAGAAGTCTTGTAGACGAGAATGGGCAGAAGTGACCAGAGGAGAAGTGAGGCGAAGATCAGAAGCAGAGCGTAGGTTTCGTGAAGGAGTGTATTTGGAGATTAGAGATGAAATATAGGGAGGGGTTTCTTTATTAAGGGCCTTGAATGTGAGTGTAAGTAATTTGAATTTGATTCTAGATGAGATTGGGAGCCAGTGAAGGGACATGCATATGGGAGCAGCTGATGTTGAGCGGCGAGCTAGATGAATGAGTCTAGCGGCCGCGTTTAGAATAGATTGGAGTTGTGAAAGGTGACTTGTTGGAATACCTGTGAGGAGTAAGTTGCAGTAATCAAGGCGGGAGATGATGAGAGACTGAATCAGTGTTTTAGTTGATTCTGAACTGAGATAGGGTCGTATTCGAGCAATGTTGCGCAGTTGAATACGGCAAGATTTTGCAAGTGTTTGAATGTGTGGTGAAAAAGATAGATGAGAGTCTAAGATGACTCCTAGGCAGCGTGCCTGTGTGGTGGAATGAAAGGTGGTGTTGTTTACGGTGAGTGATATCTGAGGGACAGGGGAAGATCTTGGAGGAAATATGATGAGTTCTGTTTTAGAAAGGTTCAGTTTCAGGTGGCGCTGTGACATCCAGGAGGAGACAGCAGAGAGACAGTCTGTGACTTGGGAAAGGACAGAGTTAGAAAGATCAGGAGTAGACAAGTAGAGTTGGGTGTCATCAGCATAAAGGTGATATTGAAGTCCAAATGACTGAATGAGTTTTCCTAGTGAAGTTGTATAGAGCGAGAACAGCAGGGGGCCAAGAACAGAGCCTTGAGGAACTCCAACAGAGAGTGGGAAAGTAGTAGAAGTAGAGTTAGAGAAGGAAACTTTAAAGGAACGGTCAGACAGATAAGATGTAAACCATGAAAGAGCAGTGTCCCGAATGCCAGATGAGTGTAGAATGTCAAGGAGGAGTGTGTGGTCAACTGTATCAAAGGCTGCAGAGAGATCAAGAAGGATTAGAATGGAATAATGACCTTTAGACTTTGCCAATAGAAGATCATTGGTTACTTTGGTGAGTGCAGTTTCAGTCGAGTGTGATGGGCGGAAGCCAGATTGCAAGGGGTCGAGGAGGGAGTTGTGAGTGAGATGCTGGATCAGGCGTTTGTAAACAAGCCTTTCTAGTATTTTGGATGCGAATGGAAGAAGGGAGACCGGTCGATAGTTAGTGGGAGAGCTGGGATCAAGGGAAGGTTTTTCTATATATAGAATAAGATCTTATTCTATATATAGAATAAGATGTACATGAGCAGGTTCCATTGCTATTTTTACAGGTGGCACAATGGGAAACATGAAGATGTTTATTTTTAGGCAGTGATCAACATTGTGTTCCATACCCAGTGAATATCCTATTGATTACATATGTAAAAACAGGAGTGGATCAGAGACAGACAGGAGCGGGACAGTGCAGGCAAAGAGAACTGGACCAGTTTAGAGACAGGACAGGATTGGATGGTGCGGGCAAAGTGGTAGAGTCAGGAACATGGTGAAGGACTGGAGTAGGACAGACAGGAACAGAACCAGGAGCAGGTCAAGTAGAGACTAGAAGAAGGAAACAGATGAGTGGAGAACAGGATAGAAACTAGATGAGGCAAAGCAAGGTAAGACAAGGCAATGAGCAGACAGGGGCTAGAGCAGGGAACAAGAGCCAGGGGCAGTGCCTCAGTGCTCAAGTTTAGGCCAATGCTCAGGTCCTGGCAGTGAGGAGGGCTGGCCTTATAGAAGGCAGGGTCAGCTCTGATTGGCTGACCCTGATGCACCAATAAGGCTGCTGCTGGGAATAGGATGGAAAGGTCAGGTGATTGGTAATGAGCAAGCCTGCTAGCTGCTTACCTGGCCCAATGGTGAAAGCATGGAGCTAAAAACTCAAAGGTCTCTGGCTTGAATCCCAGCAGAGCCTTACAGTATCCTTCTTCTCACCAGACGACTTTCAGGACCTGAAAATTTTAAATACTCAGGGAACTGCCAGCAGTGTGGGCAGAGCAACCCTCATGGGTGCCCAGGGTTCTGGCAGCAGTGCAGGCAGAGCAACCCTTGTGCTGTCTAGTACTTCAATGGTGTCACAGGAAGGGCCACCTTTGTGGGTACCAAGTACTTAATGGGATTCCTAGGGTCTGGAAAGGCTATACATGGCAGGAGCCCCACTTCTGGGGACACTCCTAGGAGTGCAGGGCATGGCAGAGGCCCCTCTCCTGTGGGTGCAGGACATGGTAGAAGCCCCTCTTCTGGGCATGCAGGACGTGGCATAAGCCCCCTCTCTTGAGGGTGCTGGCTGCTGTTATATATCCTGCCCTGGAACTGGAGCAGGCTGCTGCAGGATAGCCGGCCCTGGAACTGGAGCAGGCTGTTGCTGGGTAGCCAGCCCTGGAACTGGAGCAAATTCTTCTAGAAATTCCAGCAAAAGATGTGTGGTATAGTAGATCACTGGGGATTTGCAGCAATATTGTCTGCCCCTCCTATATGCCTTAGGCATAGAGGCAGGACAGACAATTACTTTCACTTTCCATTCAGCACTTTCTAGAACTCACTGCTCTCCCCACATTCCCCCTCTCTCTTCATCATTTAATTGTGTAGCCAGGGCATGGGGATTGACATCAGGTCCCCCATTCTGGTGCACAAACAAGATTCTGAGATGATACAAGGCTTGCCTTAATAACAATGTCCACAAAATGGCTCCTGCCTGCTTGCTATCATTATGAATTCCCAGACTGAAGGAAACAAGATTCAAATAATTGATATAGTGTAATTAAAGTTAATTTTGACTTGACTAATGTGATAAAATATGATTTTGAATATTTTTTTTGGGTGACGGGTCCCCCTTTAAAGCATAGAGCCAGAAACCCAAAAGTCCCTGGCTCGAATCCCAGCAGAGCCTTACAACACAACCCCTTCCAAGGTAGACTAAGATTGGGAAAGGCCTTGAAATAAATATAAATATAAATATATATATATATATATATATATATATATATATATATATATATATATA
Organism: Xenopus petersii; assembly: GCA_038501925.1. Classification (NCBI taxonomy): domain Eukaryota; kingdom Metazoa; phylum Chordata; class Amphibia; order Anura; family Pipidae; genus Xenopus; species Xenopus petersii. Next base: position 68,990,824 of record CM076680.1, on the reverse strand, counting down.
TATATATATATATATATATATATATTGTATAAGACTTTTTTTTGTCAATGTTCTTCGTTAGTTGGTAAAATGGCTATTAATAAAACACTGTAATTCTCCTAGTCAGTTGAGCTTTAGAATTAATCCCTTTTGAATGGATGTTTCTCTTCATTTTCTCTACTTTACTTGAGTATTCTTTTTTCCCATTTCTTTGCTACTGTATTTATGCAGAATCAAGTCTTTAATTGACTCTTAATGAAAAAACATAGATTTTTTTCTATTTAGGAACGCAAACCAGTTATCTGTCGTAGACATTTTAGTGACATCTTCTGAGACTCAGTGCTTGCAATGCAAATGTAAATAGAAGCTGCATCAATACATGATTAAAGCTCTTACTTAATTCAGAGGACTTTTGCCAAAAATATTACTTTAACTCATTAGGAAACAAAGCTTTTTACCTCTACAGTCTCCTTAGAGTTCAGATTTGCCAATGACTGGGCCAAATATTTTTTTTGTTTTAATAAGAGGCTCATTGTCCACGGACCTGTCAACTAGATTTTTCAGGAGTCGCCTAGGGAGTGGCAGAAGGATTCACAGGAAAATTCATCATTGGTGAATATTTTTGTGAAACTATCACAAATTTTTGTCACAAAAACGAACACAGCAACAAAACGCCCTTAGACCCCAAAGTATTGGACGTGAGAAAAAAAGTTTCTGCGAAAAACATGCATTGACTTCAATGCCATTTGCAAATTTTGCAGTTTGCAAACTGTTTCACAAATTTTTCTGCTAAGCCGAACAGGGCAGATTTGCTCATCACTAGTCGTGGTCAAAGTGGGATGGGGTGTGGTTGGGTGTATTGGGACATGATCAGGGTCTAACTCAGTATGGTTGGGGTGGGTCATGACCATGGCCAAATATTATGAAAATCAGGCACACTTCTGATTGATTTCAGATTGAGTAGCTGTACTGCACTGAATGCAAAGTGATTGTATTGTAATTAAATGCAACCACTGCAGTCCCTCTAGCTCTAAATTGTATCAGATTTTGTAACCTTAGCTTATGATACATGGGAATGATTATTATTTAAAATGGGAACATTCATATTTTCTTGACATTATTCCAATGTACCATAAGCTGTGTGCTTCATATTCATTATAATGAGTAATTCTCAAGTTACTGTGATTCTTCATGTGGAAATTGCAGACATTTAAAATGTCCTTTAAGCTACTACACTCCTTTTCTATCCCTATAATGGAGGTGCAGCAGATGCAGAAAGGATATGTTGCAGAATATCTCAAATATTGCTTATCAGAATGTTTAATGATATTAGTCATGAGAAACACAAGGAATAGGCAAAACTCAGAAAAAAACTGGGCTGGGTTAATTTGAAGGGGATGGTGGTTAGGGCAGTTATCAGAAATCTCGGCCCCCTTAAACATTGCAGACAAAGGATTTTTGAGGCTATATGTTATATACTGAATTTTGCAAAGTATTGCTGATCAGAGCAGCAGAATTGACTGGTCACAGTACAGCTATGCACTGTGTTTCCCCTGAGAACTGCCCTGTTGAGGATACAATCAGTAATGATCAATAACATCTAGTTAAAGTGGCTGTACAATAAGGGATACTGTATGTGCTTTCACGAGTAGCTATAGCATCAGAAACATTTAAACATAGAAAATCATTTTTATGAAACACAATATTAAGTTCTGACTTTGGATATACAGTATTTCTAAATAAATCAGTTTCTTAACAGCACTGTAATGCATTACTAAGACGACTACATATTGGGATCCTTTAAAAATAAATGATCCCAATAATCCTGAATACATATCATTGATTTAAAATCCAGACTACATTTATGTAACTCTCTGTCAGTGCTGTTCAACTGGCGGCCCACGGCATATGGCCCACAACCCCCTCTTATGTGTTTACACCTCAATTTCAAACAGTAAAATCCTGCATTGTTCACACATTTAATCTGCCCTCATTGTTCACACCTGTGACACCTCTATTGTTCACACCCCTAAAACCCTGTACTGTCCACACCTGTGACCCAGACTTAAAAGTGGCCACATTGTTCACACCTCAAATAAACTACTGGAGGGGCATCAGAATTGTGTCACTGTATCACAGTAGACAGTAGTTTAGAGTGGTCCTGGTAGGTTTCCTCGTCTTCTGCTGTATTGTGCCTGCCCCATGCTCCATGTGTGTGCCATACTCTGCCTGCCCTATGCTCCCTGTGTGTGCCATACTCTGTCTGCCCTATGCTCCCTGTGTGTGCCGTACTCTGCCTGTCCAGTGCTTTTTGTTTGTACCATACTCTGCCTGTGTGTGCCATACTCTGCCTGCCCCGTGCTCCCTGGGTGTGCTATACTCCCTGGGTATGTCATACTGTACTCTGCCTGTCCAATGTTCTTTGTGTGTGCCATACTCTGCCTGTGTGTGCCATACTCTGCCTGCCCCGAGCTCCCTGGGTGTGCTATACTCCCTGGGTATGCCAAACTGTAATCTGCCTGTCCTATGCTGCCTGTGTTTGCCATACTCTGCCTGTCCAATGCTCCTAGTGTGTGCCATACTCTGCCTACCCTATGCTCCTTGTATGCACCATATTCTGCCTGCCCAATGCCCCTAGTTTGTGCTATATTCTGCTTGCCCTATGCTCCCTGTGTGTGCCATACTGTGCCTTCCCTATCCTCCCTGTGTGTGCCATACTTAGCCTGTCCTATCCTCCCTGTGTATGCCATACCCTGCCTGCCCTATGCTCCCTGTGTTTGCCATACTCTGTCTGTGTGTGCACCATGCTCTGCCTGTGAGAGTTAACCTGGTGGAGTGGGATTAGCATTTGGAAATTCATTTATGGGGGTCCCCAAGGTGTTCAATCATGTCCTGGGGGGTGCTGTGTTATCCATGAGGGGATATGAGGCATATGGATTTAAGCATATGTCTTAATATGACTTAATCAACTTGTTTCACATTTGAGTGATGAATTATATCCCTGCAGTTAACACCAACCATTTGGTTTTTTGGTGTGCTACCACCATTAATGTGGACATGGTCTTGTGGTACCATGGGTGTGGTTCAAAGTGGGTTTGTATTAAAAACAAGGAGTGATCAACACAGGCTTCCATTGTCACCCCTCCGCCATGTAGGTCAGAAAAATTTCATCCCTTGGTACCACAGAAGTTAGACAGCACCAGAGCCGGGCCAACCCGGCCAGGCGCCCTAGGCAACCTGGCGGGCCACGGCGCCGGCTCTATGCGCGCTTGACTGCGCATGCGCGAAATATCACGCATGCGCGAAATTTCGCTCCAGCGCGCATGCGCAAAATGTGTTCGCGTATGCGCAAAATAGCCACCAGTGCCAGTCGGGGAGAGACGGGACCGGACATGGGGTAGGCGACAGAGCAGGTACGTGCCTGGCTCCCCCTCAGCTTTGCGCCCTAGGCACGTGCCTACTCTGCCTACCCCTATTTCAGGCCCTGGACAGCACTGCTCTATATGACAGAGGCAGACTTGGTTTTTTAAAATATCTATGGATTATGTGAATTATGATCTAGGGTTTGATTTATTGTTAATTGTTCTTTTATTTGAGCCCTAACAATTTGTGCAGCTCATTAAAATAGTGCATTCCCATTTGATATTTTATCTTCAGTGCCGAAACATTTGGTTCCAGATTGGAAAATAATTGTCCAAAATGTTAATCCTTGCATGTTGTTTGCACTGGTGATTGATGATTATGATGGATATTAGTGTCAGTGCTGCTGCTGAGCTGCATTTAGCATTAATACCCCTTAAAAATTCACGTGTTCCACAGCTCAAACAAAACATCTTTGGATCTATGTTTGCTAGAAAACTTTTCTTGACTTATATGGCTACTCTGAAGAATGAAATCATTTTGATTTGCTTTATCACATCACTGACAATTTTATAAGTATAGTGTATAAATATAATAGTAATATTTCATCTAGTGACTGAAGAAAATAATCTACTGAGATAGAGGACTGATGATTCGCAAAAATCTTGAACACCTTAGGCAAACAATAAACTATTGTTACTTTGGCTGATTCATCAAAACATTAAAATGTTCATTTTTAATACTGTTTATTATCCTCTAACTCAGTATTTTTCCTTAAGGGAATGGTAAATGCTCTCACCCTTCATATTTCTATTTTTCTCAAAGTTTATTGTTTATAACATTGTATGTCCTAATACAAATTACTACAGTTTGCCCATCAGATGCATTCATCCAATCTTTTGGCATCTTATATTGTAGTAAATTAGGATTTAGTGAAACTGTACTCTTAACAGATCATTAAATGCCTGCATGCATATTCTACATATTCTATCACAATGAGCTAAGATAAAGGGCAAGGAATGCAATTTACAAAAATGTGTTCAGCACATTATGCCTTGTTAATAAACAGTTTTTCATTATTGTGTTGAACAGTACACATTCTGAAATGTCAAGGATGATTTCGGATACTATTTTAGGGAAAATAATTGTGGTGGAAGGGTTAAATTGGTGTGGGAGTTAGTAATCTGATATGTAGAATAACATTAATGTTATAGAAAATATATATCAAATAATCAGATATGAGAGTTACGTTGCTTTTAAAAAAAATGGCAAAGTTGTGTGAATTGGTGCCATTCATTATAGTTGCTTGTATCCAAAGCCATGTCTTGCACTACTGCATGGTTGCACTTTGCACTGGTGCTGAGAATCCTGGAGCTACCAACACTTGAAGCTGCAGATACTTCCATTTAGGATCAGACTGGGCCGACAGGACACAAGGAAAAAAACCCTGTGGACCCCGGCCTTCATGGGTCCTGCTGATCTAGAACTAATCCATGCCTAGCCTCCGCCATTGCTCCCCCACTGCTCTCCCTCTCCCAATTGCAGCAAAAGTAAGTAGAAGGTGCTCACGGGGGGATGAGAAGGGGCTGGCTGTGGCTGAACGGGTGCCCAGCGGGGGCCCCAGAGAGGGTGTGGGGGCCCCTAGGGTAGCAGCCCTGGTGGGCCTGGCATGCCCCTGTTTGAACCTGCTTCCATTGTTCCTACTGTGACTTGCATCAGTACTTGCAGTGGACCTAAAGGAATCATGCACAAATGTAATTTTGATGTCATGACAAAACTGAAAATTTTCAATGCAGTTGCATCCAGTTTAGCAAATCCCTTTTCTGAACCAGTTATGCTAGAATTATGGGAAGGAGGAGCGGCATTCTGTGTAAAAAAAACCAAGGTACTAGAGAAATTTAGGATCAGAGAGAGAAGGTAAAAGTCCTGCATTAAACAAATATCCTACTTATTCTAGAGGGAAATCTCAGCCTCTTCGTTAATTGATTTTTTGGTAGAGAGACAAGTTTCCAGTTGCAGATAACGGCAATTGCAGTAGATGTCTGTAAGCCAAGGTTTCCAAGAATTGATTAGATGACATTTGTCATTTAAATAATGATGCCTACACATGATTGTTTTGTTCTACTCAGTGTACACTGTCTTTCTATCTTCCACCTAAGGTTCAATGCACGATGATGGAGAGCTCAACCCAATCCAAAAAATAACATTATTGTTATTATTGAAATTGCAGGGTGCTTACCCAGAAGACCCTTTACTTCCCTTGGTTAGTAGAGCAACTACAAAAAAATCCAGATGTACACATTTTTGTTTGAATTTTGTCAAAAGTGATTTATTAAGCCCATAGACATAAAAAAAAGGGCTATGTTTCGGACCCCTCTGGGCCTTTGGCTTAACACAGGGCCCAGAGGGGTCCAAAACATTGCCCTTTTTTGATGTATATGGGCTTTAAGGGCAACTAAAGTCTAAAATAGAATAATGTTTTAAATTTAAACATGAACTTACTGCACCAGAAGCCCAATTAAATAAATGATGTATGCTTTTAAAGCTGTCATCTTGATGTTGAACATCTTTGCAATACCAAGACTACGCACATGCTCAGTGTGGTCTGGGCTTCAGTTTCTGAGGTTAAGCTTAAGGATCGTCATAAATAATCAAAACAGCACAAGTCAAATAATATCTGCCAGAAGCCGATACAGCAAGAATGATTAATAATCAGAATATACAGACTGCACTTGGTCTGTGGATACAAATCTACACAGTTGTTACAGGGAAACAAACAAAGCTGCTCGAGTTCTGTGAAGTAAGGTGGGGCTCCCCCCTGTCGTTTGAAAGTATGGTTGTTTCCCTGCAGAGCAGTTAGGGATCGTCTGAAGTTTCCTATCTGCAGCTGTCAGAGCAAGTAAATGAAGGGGGAATTTCACTGCATACAGTCAGGTTTCTTATAAAAGTGGTACACATTTTTTAATTAAGGTATATTGGAGATAGGTTTCTTTTTATATTGAGAAAGTAAAAATGGGATTTTATTTTTTTGCCTTTACATCCCCTTTAATAAATCACTTTTGACACAATTCAAACAAAAAGATATGCATCTGGATTTTTTTGCAATTTCAGACCTAAGGTGTCAGTTCCTTTTAACCCACTCCTACCTCTCCACCTATTAAAGACATGGTCATGGGAGAGGAATCACTAGTGAAGAGAGGTCAGCTGCTTTCACCTACACTACAATATCCAAACTTGCTTAAAAAAATTAAAGTATGGCTCCTGAAATCACATGCATTGTGTTAAGTGTGTGGGTAAAGTTTCCAGTGTGATCCTATCCTTATGGCAGAATGCCCCTCACTGTAGCCATGTACCTGCTACAAAGCAATATGTATAGTACTCCAAGATTTGCTCTTTGCCCAGGGGATTGTATAGGAATAGTAGGCAGAATGTCCCCTTTTATGTTTTAGTCACGTGATTTTGAATTTGTTTTGTACAAAATGCAGCAATGGTGTTCCAAATATCAATCAACCTTTCTGAAAAGAAATCCCCTCTGATTTCCATTTGAATTCTATTGTTCCAGTTATCCTTCTTTTCTGAACTTTGCTTCCCCAGGTTTCTATTTTGTCTCTCGCTTTATTTTGCATATTTAATGCCATAGCTACTTTATGTATGATTTAAACTCGTACAGCTTAAGAGTGATAGGCTTAAGATGTTTGTGTTGATTGTTGTAAATAAATCTCCGTTGTAAAAAATGTTGCAGCTCTCTACACTTAAACTGAATGGTTCAGATGAATAATTAATTCTGTTTTCCTGGTTAATATTCCCTGTGGTACTTTTCCTGTTTTTTTGCTGATTTTGAACTTTATTACCCACTGACAATGTATTACATCTTCCAATATATCTTGTTGCCATGGATACCCCAATGATCTTCACTTGCATGTCTAGCCTTTTCCAACATATCACATAAAGAGGTTACTCACGTGATCCTTTTAGGCATTGCTGTGAGTTTGTGGTTAATTATTAGACTCCTCTGCTGTCACATGTGATATTTTTGCGTTATGTCTCATTTCCTTTATTTAGATAGTTTTGATAAATGTAATCTTTAAAGGGGAACTCCACACAAACATATCATGTCATATGCCATCAAGGGTCAGCTGTTGGCACAAGACATCCGTGTAGCAATAATGGTTCTTTGCATCTAGGAAGTCATGAGCGAGTTCCATCAAAATCAAACTACAAATGTGTATTGTCAAAGGATTATTTTGCTTTTTGTAAAAACTACCATTGGTCACTTCATAGCAGTAGTGGATATATATATATACACGCACATTTAGTAACTTGAGTGGGAAATTATAAGGCTTGTTTTAAAGCAGCAGCTAAGTATATATTTAACATGATCATTTCGAGTGTATGCATAAGGTGAACATATCTTGATCTGAGGGAAATAAACCTGCAGGCTACCATAGAAGTAGCGAGAAAATATGATATTATTCTTTTGCTCTAAAGTAATTTTCCTTGTAAAAAAGCAGAGATCAAATGATCATCTATATGCTGTTTGCCAGATATTTAGTTAAGATTGCTTGTTTAAGAAAATAAAACTATCCTGAGCAATTTTCAGTTTATATTTCCATTAAAGAGGACTGCTGTGTCTTAATCTCTTGTTGTTGTAGTTTTTTTGTTGCTTCAAAGCAATAGTCTCATTAAGATTTATTGTGAAAAGTACTTTTATAATAATAATATTATTTTGCTGCTGCAATCATTTCAAAGGAAACTAAAAAAACAGAATAAGAATTAAAGTTTATTGACTTTCTGGGGTATTTCCCCCAGCAGTAGTTCTATACCACTAATTTTAGAGTGCCATGTGCCCCTCCAACTTACCTCTGAGGTTCCACTACCCTGACCCTTCTTCTCCAAGTTATGCTATAACATGTGCTCATTGTGTTGCTCATAGAGTACAAAAGACTCTTATTTGTGGAAACGTAACTTTGATTTCGGTTGATCATTTTTAAGACATTGGGCAGGTCATTGTTCATAAGGCATCAGAACTCATATTATAAATCCTGTATGACATATATGCTTTGTACTTGAAAGTCTATTCGATGTTATTTATTTATAGTCTCTCACAACCCTGACTTGTGTCTTCCACTGGTTGGAATGTTTTTATATACATGGCTATAATCAGCTACAGTATATCTATGGCAGAGTGGAATACAGATGGATACAGCACTGTTGCTGTAGGCTTATTACAATCACATTCCTGAAGTTTGGACTTCATTCAAGATTTGTCTTTAATATGAACCACATGAAAAATCTAAGGACATTTTCTATACTGTAGTAAGTCCACTACTATACCCTACTTATATAAACTATTATCAAAAGGTGTTTCTATTTTATCAGGTTTTTATCCATGTAATGAAGTAAATGATGTTATATATAAGTTACATTAGGATGGGCAAGCGTTTTTCTTATTTTTGGATATTAGTTAAATGGGAGAAACATTTTACTAAGAGTTCTACAGCGGATCGGGTAATCTGCAGGTATGAGTTTTGGTCACAGGTCTTATATGTCTTATATGTGTATGTGTGTGTATATATATATATATATATATATATATATAGAGAGAGAGAGAGAGAGAGAGAGAGAGAGAGAGAGAGAGCGAGAGCGCGAGAGAGAGAGAGAGAGGGAGAGAGTGAGAAAGAGAGAGAGAGAGAGAGAGAGAGAGAGAGAGTTTTACTCCTTTACATGTTTTTAAATAAATTCCCTCCCACCCACTTCTGATGATGTAATTTCCGGTCTACAGCAACAGCACTTCTCACTCTCTACTTCATTCCAAGTTTCATATATATACAGTATATATATATATATAGAGAGAGAGAGAGAGAAAGAGAGAGAGAGATAGACTTTTACTCCCCTCAATGATGGCGTCCTAGACAGCTGCCTACTCTGCCTACCCCTAGTTCCAGCCCTGATCCCTGCAGTGAGCACCAACCATCTGTTTTTTTGGTGTGCTATTAATATGGACATGGTCTTGCGCTAACATGGGTGTGGTTTAAAGTGGGTGTGGTCTAAAAGCAGGGAGTGGCTAACACTGGCTTCCATTATCGGCCCTCCGCCATGTAGATTAGAAAAATCCCGGCCCTCTGTACCATATAAATTGGACAGCACTGCTCTAAAGTATACTCTTAGGGGCTTATTTTCTAAAACTCTAATTATTCTATGTTTTTTTAGGAAAACAAATTAGAGTTTTCCCCCTAAAAACCTTGACCAGAAAAACTGGAGGTTTGATAAATGGGCCCATAGATTACTTGAAGCTAAAAAAAATTGTGCATATAGTGCACAAAAAATACAGCACAAACTGTGTTGTTTAAGAGAAAATTGTTCTTTATTAATTTACAAATTTTTATTTTATAGGAGGATCATTTTTTTTTCACCTCTTGAAGAACAGTTTGCAGTGTAACTGTCAAGAACATACATGATATATCTGCTTTTAAAGCCCTTCATACTACTTAGATAGTTCTAATTTTTATCAGCAGTAAGATGAAAAGATTCAATAACTCAGCAAAGTGACACCAATGGGTAATTCACAAGAGGCTCGTCAGGCTGGCAAATATAGCTGTCACAGGAATGGCCAGTTACTGGGAAGAGAGATAAAATGCACTACACTTCGATTACACTACATGGAATAAAACAAATGGAATACCAGTAAACATTGCAGTAAGTAACTCCTTGAGTCTGACAAAATGCCATGTCAGATGTCTTTTATTCTCAGCACTGAACAATAAGTTATAATAATTGCAAATTTTATGGACTTCCGATACCACAATTAAAGAAAAGCTCTGCAGCAATAAGCGCATGGGGCTGCAAGACAAGGGATCTGAATGACCAGCGGCCAGATTCAACTGGTTTATGTATGTATGTATAACTTTATTTGTAAAGCGCTGTTAAGGAGCCGCAGCACTGTACAGTGCATAAAAGTACAATATATATTAAAGTATACATGGGGGAGACAATTCACATAATAAATATATACAGAATCATAGGACAAAGAGCTAAAGTGCTATGTGGTAAGAGACATAGTGGGAAGGAGGTCCCTGCCCCGTTGAGCTTACAGTCTAAATGGATGGGTGGCTAATATACAGGTACCAATTGGAGATGAAAAAATGCAAAAGGTAAGGCATAGTCAGTAGGGACAGGACTAGGCTAATGTTGTAGTGGTCCGAAAGGTAGGCTCTTAGTTTTTTCTTGAAGAGATTAAGAGAGGATTCCTTACGGAGGAATTCAGGGATGGAATTCCAGAGGTAAGGAGCAGCAAGATAGAAGGGTTTGAGATGAGAGGTGGCAGTGGATGTGGATGGTGCGAAGAGAAGGTAGCTCTGAGAAGAGCAGAGAAGATGACCAGGAACTTATAGTGAGACAAGAGAAGAAATGTATTGAGGAGCAAAGGAGTGAAGGGCTTTGAATGTTAGTAGAAGGCTTTTATATGCTACCCTTTGCTTAACAGGCAGCCATGCAAAGGATTTTAGTTAGGAGGAGATTGCAATAGTCTAAACAGGATAAGATAAGGGCATGGATTAGTGTTTTGGCTGTTGTTTGTGAAAGAAATGGGCATATCTTGCCTATATTGCGGAGGAAGTAATGACAGGTTTTGGCAGTATTATTAATATGGATAGAGAAGGAGAGGGACTGGTCAAAGATGACCCCTAAACAGCGTGCTGAGTTAACCTGAGTTAATCAGTCTTGGCCAAGTTGAGCTTGAGGTGGCGTTGGTTCATCCAGGAAGAGATAGCTACTAAGCAGCCTGCGATCTGGGTTTGAACATCAGAGGTTAGTGAGGGAATGGCTAAATATATCTGAATGTTATCGGCACAGAGGTGATATTTAAGGCCAAATGAAGATATAAGGTCTCCTAAAGAGAGAGTTTGCAAGTAAAACAACAGAGGACCAAGTAGAGAGCCCTGAGACACCCCCACATTAAGATGAACAGGAGGAGATGATTTGTTTGCAAAAGTAACAGAGAAGGAGTGCTCAGAAAGGTAGGAAGAGAACCAGGATGCAGCTTGATCACGGATACCATAGAATAGATAGCACAGAATGGTTAACAGTATCAAAAACAAAAGATAAGTCCAGGAGAATGAGAATAGAGTAATGCCCTTTGGCCTTAGCAGTCTGGAGATCATTTGCAACTCTACATAAGGCAGTCTCAGTGGAGTGTGCAGATCAAAGTCAGACTGCATAGGGTCAAGTAGATTATTGCAGAGAAAGTTAGTAATACGGGGGAAGACGAGACGTTCCAGAAGTTTAGAGGCTAGTGGTAAGAGAGAGACAGGACGGTAGTTAGACCAAACAGGATGGATCCAGTGTAGCCTTTTTCAGAATGGGCTTGACACAGGCCTGTTTGAATAACGAGGGCAAAGTAGCAGAAGTTATTGAGGAATTGAATATATGAGTAAGTACTGGAGTGAGGACAGGAGCACAATGTTTAGAGATTGGTAAAATCACATGTAGCTGTGATTGAGTGAAAAGGAACTAGTTAAGATAGGGGAAAGCTGGGGTGGAGAGGGAAAAAACAGTTCACTTCCTTATCTTATGAGCAGATAGAAACATCCCACCAACCCTTACCTTTTTTACATATCTTGCGAAAATGTCAGAAGTTTTTCTTCCTTATGTTCTCATATTATCTATTAATAACTGGATGTGGATGTTTCCTGTATGCACTGTTATATTATGGTTTCTGTATCGTTATCCAGTATAAACAAAGTCAGCATCATATTATATGTTATATTATATATATGTTAATTCCAAATATTTAATCCAGGAAAGTTTTTTTAAGCCATTGGGGTCAGGAAGGAATTTTTCCTCTTGAGTTATACAGTCATTGGCACTGGTAGGCCCTTGCCAGAGTACTGCACAGGAAATTTTAGAAAAGGGAGAAAAGAAGTTCTCTCCTATGACTGCACAGTGGATTGATTTATACAGACACTACTACTGCTTGTACTAGATGACGTCCTGCTTGGATTTCCTATCATGGAGACACTACAAATTCAGAACTGGAAGCAGGGCTGCTGAACTACTCTCATGGTGGGAGATGCAGCAAATAAGTTAGGGTTCAATACACTCACGATTTGTTGAAATGTTTTGAAAAATTCCTTGTCGGTGCTATCTTCATACGATAACGCGACATGAACGTTAACCGAAACTGGAGGTAGCAGGTTGGGGGCCATCTTCTCTGTAGGTAGAGGCAGCCTAATAATCAGTGGTGGATATATTGACATAGTGCTGATCTCAAGTCTTCAGTGAGGAATGGCAGAGAATAGTAGTGATCTCTTACGGAATTCTGACTTTAGAATATTGCCTTGGGGTGAGGCTATTTATTTGATAACATGTGAGTAAATGCTGTGGCCATTTTACCCCATTTCTTAGCTCCTGGTTTTTAATTTAGGTATGTAACAATGGGGTTCAGTGGAATGGCTGAGGGAGAATGGTCAATTGAGGAGTCCCCCCCCCATGCTACTTAAAATGTGTACACATATTTTCTAAATGCTACAGAAGGAAACCTTCACAGTGACAATTCTGTCCAGGTTTTCTATTGTTAATGCCTATGTCTAGTTGGACTGGTATGCACTCTGAAAACTATTAAATATAGTAAGGAAACTATCTTTAACCCTATGTTCATTTGTCCAAAGTGAGATATTAAATGTGCAGCTTTCTCTGTAGCAGGAAGTACAAACATAGGAAGTGTTCTTTGATAATATTTTTCACTCTTGTCACATGTTACATATATTTGCTTTCATTGTTAATTAATTTTCACCAAAAAGAATGCATATTTAAGCATATTTTGGCTAAAAACTTTCAAAAGTGACAGTTTCCATTATAGGGAAAGACAAGTAGCACAAACATGCCAGTGTAGCATATACCACAAGTGCCATCAACTGTAGGTTATGGAGCTTTCTTTAATCTCCCAATCTCCCCAAGTGCTTGTTCTTATCCTGGGGCACAGGGCAAATAAAGTAAAGTGCGCCATTTTGGGGATTATTTTTTTTTTTTTTAAAACTTCAGTTTTATTTGCTCAGTACAAAAGTGAGAAAGCAGTGGTTAAGCAGTTGTATTCATCAAGCAAAGTTAATGTTACAGTCTTCTCACCTGACTATCGAGAGTATCAGTGTAGGAATATCTTATTTTAAATCAAAAACATAACAGGTATTACTTAAATTAAACCATCATGCCATCATGTCTATACATTATTAAAGTTTCTGATCAAGAATGAACGTTTTAGCTTATAATTGTACCAGATTTCCCAGATCGCTTGGCAAGACTCAGGAGAGTTCTCATTCTCCGCTGCCGCCCTCTCCATGTTGCTTCTAGTGTCTATTTGAGCTATGCGTTTTAGTAAAGTTGGTTGTGTGGGCGTTTTCCAGTATTTGCAATTAAATTAGTTGCAGAATTAAATACGTGGAATAATAATTTTTTAGTGGGCTTGATGAATTTCGTTGGGTATAGTTGCAGGAGGGCAACCTCTAGTTCTATGGGGAGTTGTTTTCCCAGTAGTTGTGTTGTTAGTTGGACAATGTGTTGCCAAAATAGGGAGATTGTTAGGCATTACCACCACATATGTAGTAGGGAGCCCTGGACTCCACATCCTCGCCAACAATGTTCCGGGTAGTTCGGTATGATAAAATCACTGAATATTTTTAATGAATATGTATTGAAAACGTAAGAGGAAGAATATATATACAACGCATATTTAAGTATGTAGTAGGAATATCTCCACAGCCAATTGCATTATTAATTTGCCTTGCAGCCTATCTTCAATAACACTGTTGTAAAAAACAGACCTAGGTGCCTAAACATATGGCATTACAATGTATTCTGCACGTTTTTTCCTTTTTTTGTGAATGTGATTTAATTTTTAAAAATGTCCACACCCAAACAAGTACAGCTTCTGTCCTATTTGTAGGCATTTCTTTCTGTATTAGTCATTAGGCTTACAGACTCCATCAAGCATTATCAAAACAAATTACAATAGTTAAACTATAGTGTCCTCAGTAAGCAAATTGTAACTATCTAAGCGGCAAGGTAATTTATTTCAGTGTGTTTGTTGGATCTTTCCATTTCCCTTTAGTTCTGAACTCACTGTTAGAAAAGTACTGAAGTGCTGTATTTTACTCTTAAACTACTGTATACCAGATAAAAATGTGATATTGTTTTCTCAAACATTTTCTTCGCTTTAATCATGTGCAAAAAATGTGTTATTTGTTTTGTTAATTGCCATATAACTACTTCAATCCAGTTGAAAAATAAAATGGACATATGGACATAACATATGGAAAAATAACATCTGTATTTATTTTGTTTTTCTTTATGGGCAGATTTACCAATGTTTGAATTCAAATTTTTACTGCAATTATTTGTGCTCACAAATCGTAATTAGAGTTTGTGAAATTCAAGTTTTCAAGATTTATTAGGCACAAAATAAAAATTCACAAATTCAAATTCTGATAAATAGACCTCTATTTAATTTTGTGCTTGCATTAATTTTGTGCTTTTTGTCACAAAGCAATGGTTCCGACATTTAAGTGTTGTGGCAAGCTGGTGGCTTGAACACGTAACTTTTGGGGGGGATTAGTCAATGGTAAGCAGGCAGCATAGGACAAAGGAGCATAAAGACAGGGACACACAGCTTCTTCAAGGAAAACACACATTTATTTTCCCACTTTGCTCCAACA
This sequence comes from Xenopus petersii, assembly GCA_038501925.1. Lineage (NCBI taxonomy): Eukaryota > Metazoa > Chordata > Amphibia > Anura > Pipidae > Xenopus > Xenopus petersii. The sequence goes on along the minus strand of CM076680.1, from coordinate 68,975,780 downwards.
GTCAATAATCCACATACACAGGGGTGACCATTTTTAGGATACAAAACAAATCTTAAAAGTAAAACCTAGCCCACTGGGCACTAGCTTCTAACTAACTGACTAGACTGTGCCCCTTGTGGACAACCAGCACAACAAATAGTTTGGTTGGCTCACCCCTGTACTCACAGGACTTTCTCCCAGGTAATATTCAGCCTCCTGGCTTCCTCACTCTTTTCACAATAATCTCTGCTTCTTGCAGTAACAGGCAGCACCCCCCAGCTCCTCTGGGAGTTCCTCACACAGGCAGGTCTCCTACCTGCTGTGCCCTGCTGAGAGACCCACTTTCCCATTCTAATTAACTTTAAATAGTCTTTCAACAGGACAGCTTTCCTGTGGAAGGTGAACTCCAATCTCTGCACTGGATCTGCGGAATGGAGTCCCTGGCTACTAAAGTCTTTAAACAGAGCGCTGATTCTCTGTTTAATAACTCCCTTCCTGGAGCCTATTTCAGTACCTGGGGAGAAATTAAAGGCTAGAGTGACATTTTCCCACCTTTTCCTAGTCACTCTACCACAGTGGTCATAATATAAAGGTAGTGTATGTGTGTTTTACAGTGAACCTTGAATGAATCAAGTTTTTGGCAGGAAAAAACTTGAATCACTTGAATTATTTAAGGTTTTGGGAAAAACCCTCCTGAAAAAAACTTGAACATCATGGAGGCTATTAACATTTTAGATGGTGTATTTTTGTATTCAAGCTATTTCCAGGGTCAGAGTATAACAAATCTTGAAAAGTTTGAGTTTTGTTTTAACCCAAAAATGTTAGCTTTGACCAAAAAACTCAGCTCAAAAACTAAATTTTTTGTGGAAAACACAACCTTAACCTTAAAAAATAACCCTCAGATTGATGCACATATGACAATATAGGTTTAAAAAAAGGGAACTATTGGGATGATACCATGCCTTTAAATATTTTGCTGCAATTATACTTTTCAGTTTTTTCAGTAACTTAGCATTCAACCCCTGTTCTTAATATTGCTGTTTTCACTGTATGGATACAAGAGAAGAGAGTCAAGAAATTAACAGTAGCAGAAACTGCTGGAATTCTGCAAACATGTACTTTGGCTTATTACTGATACTAAACACATTTATATAGGTATGCTGCTGTTCAGATAATCTGAAAAAGGCAGACTGGTACTTAGCATTAGTGTTCATCGAATGCTATAACACGCTGAGCAGTTTCTGTCCATCAGCAAAATATGTGAAGTAGTCAGTGAAAGCCTAGACTTGGCGCTGAGTCAAGTTTAAGTCTTGTTGCTGAAAGATTCAGGCATCCCTTTACTAGAGTGAGTAAAAATGGTATAGAAATAATAGTCAATCAATAATATTTTAACATTTTAATCAAAAAAAGTATCTCTGTTCTAAAGTGTATAGGCCCTAGTTTGTTTTGCAATCACTGGCAATAGTTACACTAGCCATTGGCAGCATTCATTTAAGTACAGTATGTAGAAAGTTTTAAACCATTAATTTTGTTTGATTTGGATTTTTTATTTTTGCGGAGTGATGGCACAAAATATAATTACAGGTCTGGAATCCATTATATAGAAAGCTGTTATCCAAAATGTTCTGAATTACGAGAAGACCATCTCCTATAGATTCCATTTTAATTGAATATTTTCAATTTTTAAAATGAAATCCTTTTTCTCTGTAATAATAAAACAGTACCTTGTACTGATCCTATCATATAATTACTACATTAGCCAACACTAATGTACAGTTATTATTACTCAATTAATTATTATGTATTATGTATCAACTGTATTCAGTGTGCAAATGATAATAAATTATATTGATTATTATCTTGTTATGTTTTGGTAGCCGAGGATGAGTAGAGTATAACAGTGCTTTTATTAGCATGCTCTCATGCAGCCATTACACAACAGTAAGCTTTCACTTTTAAGCTACCAGGAAGTATGCACAGTATGTTTGAGCACATTGACATCTACATACCATTTGTATAAACACCACATGTTCCCCCTATAGTAGGAAAGCATTTGGGCAAATCTAATAAACAACAACAATGCATTATTCACATCACATAGTCCTGGGTCCATGCAGGTAGTTTTCTGATTCTCTCAGTACACCTTCTAGGTTCACTTTCTTCAGGCCTATTGCAGTTGACATCAGGTGTAGGAAAATGTCCTTCATCAAATGGAGCTACTCCAAAGTCATATCTAACAGGAACAAGACGACTTGAATGCCATATACGTCCATCATATGTGTATGGTCCTCGCTGGCCTCACTTCAAGTGCCGGAGTAAATTTAGATTGTCCTTGTTTCAGTATTCCTGATTTCTTAATTATGACTAAAGATCCAGGCTGAAAGTGTACTTCTGTGGCACCACGTTTTCTGTCAGTATAAGCCTTGCATTTGGCTTGTTGACGTTTCACAATATCAGCAGTAGATGATTTTGTAGGCACAGTATTTTATGGAAGTTTGATGTCTGCAACTTGTAACTTAGTGCGCATCTGTCTGCCATGTAATAATTCAGCTGGAGATGATTGGGTTGTTGCATGGCGCATTGCTCTGAAGTTATGCAGGAACTGTTGTAAATACTTTCCAAGATTTCCCAGTAAGATTTGCTGTCTGAATTGCTTCTTTCAGATTTCTGTTGATTCGCTCGATTTCTCCATTTGCTTGTGGGTAATACACTGAAGATTTCCTATGCACAATATTCCTCTCTCTCAGAAAGGATTCAAACTCAGATGAGACAAACTGTTGTCTGATATTAACTCATTTGGATTACCTTCTCTGCTGAAGACTGTAGACAGAAATGTTATTACTGTAGCTGATGTTATATGAGAAACAAATGCAATTTCTGTCCATTTACTGTAATAGTTCATCAAGGTTATAGCAAATCTGCATTCTATAGGAGCATCTGTAAAAGGACGGACAATATCAATAGCAAGTTTTTCCCATGCTGAATCAGGAAATGGTACTGGTTTTACATCTGGTCTCAACTTAACTTTGTGTACAAGGTTCTTTGCACAACCTAGTGAAGAGTTGATTTGTGATGTGTGGCAGGCACTGGTGCTGTAGTACTGAGACCGTCAACTAATTGTAGGTTTAATGCAGCAAAGAGATCCCTTCCAAGTATCGCAGTACCCTTATTCACAATGTAAGAGTCACATCTTGCAGTATTTGATTCAAATTGTACAGTCACTGGCAAGCAACCAAGCACAGGGATTGGATCCTTTAAGTAACTGACCAGTTTAAGGGCAGGTGCAACAAACAGATCTTTTGCAAAGTATTTCAAGAAAATATCCTTTGGTAGTATAGAAACAGCTTTAATATGAATTATTAATTATTAATGGTCACTGTTAAGTTCATGTGTATCATGCTCCACCATTAGACACAAGTGAACACCCACCATGTTAAAAACAGAATTCACATCCAACAAACTAGATCATTTTTTTTGGAGTAATTTTGAATTAATGTTACTTTAATTAATTAATTAATTAACTAATTGAATTCAAACTACTTTATTTCAAATCTCATATCATCAATTCATTACTCTTAATGGGGAATTCCTCATCAGATTTGAAACATCTGTTCCTCTAGTTTAAGTTTACTTCTTCTGCTCATCAGCATTTTGCCATATATGAAGACTTCTCTTGACATATTTTTTTTTATAATTAATCATCTAATTTATAGATATCTTATATCATTCATTGAATTGCAGGAGAGAAATAAAGTATGTAACATGAAGAAAATAAATGTAGAGGTCATCGTTTTTGATCTGAAGAATGATAAATAGGAGGGGTTTGGACATATTATGGCAGTCTTGATGTTACTGTGTGTAGCCATGGCTGATCAGGGATGTAGGCTAAATTGTTCTGATTTTTAGATTGGTCTCCAGAATTTTAAATTTTCAGTTAGAAACTTTGGAAGGGATTGATCTTCCTAGAGGGTCCATCACTGTTATAATGGAATGTGGCCAAAATAATTTCAAATATTTATAGGAAAATTCAAGCCGTGTGTCTATAAGAACATATTTACATATAGAGTGGCATAATTTATATGACAAAAGTATTCAGACATTAGTTTTAATTAATATGAAAGTTAATTTAAGCTACAGCTAAGTAATCTCCAGCCACATATACCGACAGACAGAGCTCAGTCATTCTGAAGCAATATGCTCCATGTGCAAACGAGGTCTGTTTATAATTAGTTTGCTGAATTGCAGAGTTTGACTGTGTTACCTGAACCCATCAGAACACTTGTGGGATGAATACCTGACCACCCAACATCAGAGTCAACCTCACTTTAATATTGTGGCTTAATCAAAAAGCAAATGCCATCAGCAATGTTATAACTTTTAGTTAAAAGCCTTCTAAGACTAGTACAGACCCTTACAGATGCAAATGGAAGAACACATTTACTGTATATTAATACCTTGGATTTTTGAGATGAGATGTAAGTCCAGGTAGTGTATATGCTGATATGACTATATCATGACAAGGGGACTCCTAAATTTGACCCTTTGCCTTGAGCTATCCCACTGAACCCCAATATTATATTCCTTAATGAAACCAGGAGGCAGAGATGGGTGTAAAATGACCACAGCATTTATTCTATTTTTCATTTATTCTACAGCATTTTGTCAAATAAATTTGACCTTGCCAACTTAACCTGAGGCAATATTCTAAAGCCAGAATTTAACAAGAGATTGCTACTATGCTCTGCAACCAACATGAGAGAAGTTCGGCAGCCCTGCTGCAGGACCTGCATCTACAGTGTCTCGATGATAGGAAATCCAAACAGGCTGCCCCCTAGCACAAGCAGTAGTAGCGTCTGTATCAATCGATCCACCGTGCAGTCACAGGAGAGAACCTACTTTTTCCCACTTCTAAACTTACCTGTGCAGTACTCGGGTATTACCGCTGCTGTGACAAATAAAACTTAAAATATAATATCATATGTGCACTGTTTTGCTCCAGAGGAAAGCAAAAAAGCCAGTCTGAAGCCAGGGCCAATTATGCCTCAAGCGGGAAAAATTCCTTCCTGACCCCAAAGCATTCCCTGGATCAAGCATTTGACATCATGCGTTTAACATAAATGAATACAATCCATACAGAAACCACAAAGACCAAAGATAAAGAAGAAAACTCCTGACATTTCGCAAAATATGCAAAATGGGGAGAATTTTATACAAGGCAGTCAATTTTTATCAGAAGTCCTTAAAGATTGGTGGTAAGATCTAAAAACCTAAACCATGGGAATACAATGATATGTTGAAAAAAAAAAAAAAAAAAAAAAAAAATATATATATATATATATATATATATATATATATATATATATTAAAGGTTATATGTTTGTTTAACAATTAAAAAGGCCTCCTTTGTGCACAGTTTTCTTTTTACTTAAGACAAATGCTTTCCACTTCAGCGGCAGCATTTCAGAGCAGATATCTCCATAATAGGTGATTTGTGCAAGGCTACTAAAATGACAATAGAGATTTTTCCAGGCATTACGTGAAATTTATTTTGTAATGAACAGCAGAGTTGCCTCTCTGCAGCAGAAATTCCTTGCCAAGTTTGATAATGATATTGTGTACACTATAGGAAAAATATGCTAAATCTAAATATTCCTGTCTTTTTAATTTTCTTTTGCAATATGCTGTTGGCATAATTTGTTCCTGAGCCTGGTAAAAGTAAAAACCCCATTTTATCCAAACTATTCATTAAAAAATTTTAGGCTTTCTTAATGTTATTGTACTGTTTCTTTTATTGTACAAAAAAACTATTTTTTGAAATGAAAATGGAACATATTTGTGCACCACATTAATATGGTCCACTAATGGAATTGAAGTACAGTATAACCTGGCAATAATTTATGGTAACAGGGGTTATTTACAGCACCAAAAGTTACTCCAGCTGGACCATTTTCAGCGCAATGGCATCCATGTAACGTCAAAGTGCATGTGCAAGTGCACAACCTTTGATGCTTTTCATGCAATTGTTTCAGGTGCACCCCCCCCTTCCAGATGCAATGATTTATGGGGGAAAAATGCTTTATAGTAGGTAAAAACATGGCAAATGCACTCTGTGGATTGGTAAGTAAATTACCCCTATAGTCCGCTTCTCCTCTCAACAAAGCCTCACCAGTAATTGCAAAACTACAAGTAATATGAAATCAGAGACCATGAACATAGGCAGGTTTTAGGCTAAATCCAGTGGACATAATCAGACTAGGTTACATGGTCATATTTCCCCAATATTAATTACTCCTTCATTCTTTCTTTGTTAGATGCTACCTGCAAAACTCCATCAATGTGGCCGCTCTTTTATTCTAATGACTATTAGCAATTTTTTCGCAGGGTTGCATTTATTTTTAACCACACTTAATACAAGTTGTGTTATTGTTTCCTTTGTGTTGTATATATGTTATATATATATATATATATATATATATATATATATATATATATATATATATATATATATATATATATATAGATAGATATACCTAGACAGACTTTAATTTATACACTCACAAATATAAAAATATATATGCACATGACTATACTAAACTCAGATCCAGAGATCATCGTAGGCTATGATATTATGCTTGTTCAAGAAGGCATCCAAGCCATTCTTAAAGGCATTAATAAAATCTGCCATCACAACATCAATAAACAACCTTATGTAACATTATGACATGAATGTTATGTATGTTAAATGCTGTACAAGTGCTGCAATATCATAGAAATTGAATACATGCTAATGTAAGCAGATTGTGTTTTATGTATACTCACGGAAAGCTTTAACTGTAAACCCGGAACAAAAGCAGAAATGTTCACATGCAATATTTCTATGCAGTAAACATTTCATAACGGTATATTTTTTCTCATATTCATCTCATGCAGTCTGTACAACATTTGCTAACCATTGAAATCCACATACAGTCTGGGGTTCAGTCCCTCCATGATATTTGATTTAAGACAACCAATTAAATACAGCAGCATTAAGGCACTAATGGGTGGTATTTGTGTATGCATACAGCATCCATAATATTCAGGGTTGTAATACAGTTTGCCCTTTTGGGGTAAAGATAAACTCTTAAGGGCAACTCCTAGGCTCCTATGCAAGTTTCTTGCACAGGAATTGTAGGCATATTTGTTATCATTATTTACTTCTTATGCCAAAAATCTGATTTTTTTCGTGGAAAAAAGAAACTCAAATTTTTCCGAATTTATTAAACTCTGAGGGTGTTAAAAGTCTGATTAAATAAATACTGAAACTCAGACCTGCTGAGTTCATGTAGAAGTCAATGGGAGAAGTCCCAGAAGATATCCTGATCTGCGCTGGGTTTCGTACAATAATCCAAAGATTATGGTGGTTTTAAGGCAAAAATCTGTAAAAATCTGTTTTCCTGCATCAAATCGGAAAAATTCGTAAATTCAGATTCTTTTTCCCACACAGGAAATTTTCAGGAAAATGTATTGTTAATAAGAGGAAAAAACTTGTGCGGATTTGGTTGGTGTAACTTTCAGAAAATAATGAGATATTTTTGGATTTTGATAAATAACCCCTAAGTGTTCAATATAATGAAAGATTACAGGAATGGCATCTATTAGCCAGAATGCTTGGGACCTGGAGTTTTCAAGATAAGGGATCTTTCTCTTATTTGGATCACCATACGTTCAGTCTGAATCATTTAAACATTAAATAAACCCAGTAGGATTGTTATGTGACCAATATGGATTTATGAAGCTTTGTTATCATAAAGTAAAAGATACTGTTTTATTATTATAGAGAAAAAGGAAATCACTTAAAATGACTCTTATGGGACATGCTTAAAATGACTCTTATGGGACATGGCTAGGGATGTAGCAAACCGCCGACAATGTGTTCGCGAACGCCGTTCGCGAACACCGGCAAAAAATGCGAACAGTTCGCGAACTTCGAACATCCGAAAATCGTTCGATTCGAACGATCGAAGGATTTTAATCGTTCGATCGAACGATTTTCGTTCGTAACAAACGATCGAAGCCATTGGATCGAATGATTTCATTCAATCCAATGGCTTCGATCGTTCGATTCGAACGAAAATCGTTCGATTTTAGCGATCGAAATGGTCGAACGATTTTGACGCGAACGCCTATTGGCGAACGTCGCGCGACGTTCGCGAACTTGCGGCGGACGCGAACAGTTGAAGTTCGCGCGAACTAGTTCGCCGGGGAACAGTTCGCTACATCCCTAGACATGGCATAATGAGTTTCCAGATAAGGGTTGTTGCATAAATCTTGTTGAAATACTATAATATTTACAATGCATTCGTAATCATTGTTTGATTATGAAAGTTGTATGGTTGATCTATCACTCTGATTCCCTGACAAGGGTCTTTAACTTGCATGCATGGGGCTGCACTATGTCCATATAAAGCCAGAAAGAAACAGGAGAAAATTGCTTGACTTTCTGTTGCTCGAATTTAGTATAGCACTCACAAAAACTTTAGTTCATGTAATTAAATAAAAAGCATGTAGAAATAAATTGGCCATGCTGCTAGTGGTGATGATTCCCCTTTAGCAGCAGATGTTGTCTTTTCTAGCTATTTCAGAAATGTTGCTGTTACACCTGTTGAGTTGGTGTAATTAAAGCCTTATCTTTACAAATTACACACTGGCTATGGCAATTAGGCATCTGCAATTCATTTCTAAATCTGCTTGCAATGCAACAGTTCATCTCAGCCTCTTATTATTGTTTGGGCACTTTGGCAGGGGATTCCTAATAGAGGTTTTATATATTTCAAGACTTGTATTCCCAGTACTCCAAAGCAAAATTCTAGTTTAGGAAATGTTTGAAGAAACCAATTAGTCAGTTCTTTTAAAATGTTCATTAATTATCAGAGGAAAATGCAGCCACATTTACTGTAACTAATTGGTAACACAGTTCAGGAGCCATTTTCGTAGTGCCAAATACAGTATTACATTTCATTTGGCATCTAAGTAGCTGTGTTTATACCTTTATGACAGGAAAGACACCAACATTTAAACTAGGCAGTATGGATTTTTAAGAGGACAGTGACCTTCCACTGTATCACTGCTAGCTTTAATGATCATGTCAGTGTGAAAAGTATGAGCAGTAAGAGCCACCATAAGGGTTGTTCATCATTAAGAAATGTGCTGCTTCATTGTACACACAGGAAGCTCTGATTTCCATTCTGTGTAGCTTGTATAAAGTGCTAAAATAAAATGAGGTGCTAGCTTTAATGTTCATGTGACATGTGATCAGCTATTGCCTGCCTATGTTCTTGCACAACATTTTACTCCATTTATTATTCCTAAGAATCTAAGAAAGTTTAACGAAATACTTTAATGAGTTACACCAGGGGGGTTATTTACTAAACTATGCAAAAATCATGGAAAATGTGTGATTTTTTTTTTTATATATAAAACCAGACTTTTAAAAAATCACGATTTTTTCAGAATTTATTAAACCCTGAGGATGGAAAATTCTGAAACTGAAAATCCGGCATTTCAGACCTGTCGAGGTTGCATATAAGTTAATGGGAGAAGTTCCAATGATTTTTTGATGTGCAATACCCCAAAATTTTTGGGGTTTTCGGGTGAATATTCCGAAAAAAACCGCGAAAACCGTGAAAATCGGATGAAAATATCAGAAAAAGATTTTTTTACCGCAAAGCAAATTTTCACGAAAATTTAATAATAAATAAGCGTAAATATAGCAGAAAATATTGAGATAAATTCGGACTTTGTTAAATGACCCCCCAGGTATAGAATTGTATAATATATTTACATAGTACATAGTAACATAGTAACATAATAAGTAAGGTTGAAAAAACACACACGTCCATCAAGTTCAACCTTTTTTTTTTTTTTATTATACCTGCCTAACTGGCAGTTGATCCAGAGGAAGGCAAAAAGCCCATCTGAAGCCTCACCAATTTGCCTCAGAGGGGGAAAAAATTCCTTCCGGACTCCAAAATGGCAATTGGACTAGTCCCTGGATCAACTAGCCAGATATATCCCATAACCCTGTATTCCCTATATTATTTTAGGCATTAGACTGGCATTAAAGTACATGTACCCACTAGCTCTTTGTAATAGGTCATTGCTTGGATCACAAAGTTTGATGGTGAGCAACCAGCTGTAACATAGTACATATACAGGGAGGATTGTTTATTTATACCCATGCTTAAAAACTAGTCCAATACATGGTTCTGCATTGAATAGGTTTGACAAATCAAGCAAAAATTCCAGAAAACATTTTGTTATGAATTTAAATTTTGTCAAATAAAACTAATATTTAACACTGCTACTATTCTCAATAGTCTTGTACAGGATACCCATATAAATGCAACATGATATGGTCTTCTAACAGAACAGGGTATGACAGCTTGAGAAAAGGAATATTGATTTATTTAAGGACAATTACATAGAGAAACATGAACTCTCATTTTAGCATTTAGCAGAAGATGACAGTAAAACTCCCTGACTGTCCCCTATTGTTCTCATTTAATTCTGTTTTGATAAAAAAGGACAGGTGTTTTATTCTTTAACAACTACATTTAATTTACCTGCTAATGTCGGCAGCTTACTCAGATATTATATTTTGCTCACTAAAAATTCTACAGTTTCTCTAGACTCACCTATTAAATATTATACCAAATGTTTGGTGGGTCACTGGCTCATGCCATTTGCTATAACAATCTCTTGGTTCATGGAAAGAAGCATTGTGTCAAATCCTTCCAATTGTTGAAGACAATATTTTTATACTAAGAAGAAGCGGATGTCAGCATTTTTTTTAAAATTACTTTTGAATTGATGTTGTCAATTCACTAAACTTACAGAGTTACCAATCTTGGGAACTATCACCCAAGGTGACTTTTGGCATTAGGAGCCATAGTCACAAGCCTAATAGAATAATTGGCACTGCAGATCTTGTAGCATTTGATGCCCCACAGAATGCATGGTGAATGTCTTGACTTTTATATGATAAATTTCTATGATAATTTGATAATATCTGAAATGGTCCATTGATTGAGCCAATGGGGATCCTTCCCTATTGTCTACTGTTCAATTCAATCAATTGCTTGACTTGTTAAAACATAATCTTAAAAAATAAAAATCTTACCACATAAAACCTGCCAAGGTGCAGGTTTTAGAAATATTGAGAAAATCACAAGCAAGAAAAAAAAGATAAATTGTCTAGAGTTAGACAGTTTGCCACAAAAATCCCCAAATCTTCTCAATTAAGAGAACCCAACACACTTTCACAATCTTTGCCCCAGTGGAGCTTACAAGCCAAGGTCCTTATCACATTCACAAACAGTAGACTTTTCATGTGCCAGTTAACCTGCCTGTATGTTGTTGGAACGTGGGAGAAAACTGATAACCCAAACAGACATGGGAAGAACATACAAACTTCTTTCAGAAAGTCCAAAGTTGCAGGACAGAATTGCTAGTCACCTTCATGATACTTTACTTGAAAGTCACACCTGTATGGATCTTTTATAGAAACCCTTGATTGTCAGCCACCATAGCAGAAAGCCTTCTTCTTTGACTGAAGCAAATATCGATATTCCACAATTTATGGCTGGAACCAAATCTTCATGAGACTAAAGAAAGATTAAACTGTAATTTGCTTTTATATTCCTTGATATCACTGCAGTCTCCTATAGCTTTAGTAAAATAAATATATTAAGTAGTTAAGTAGTAGGATGAAAACTCTCTGTTTATCCACTTCTAGACATAGTTACCTATTCTTTGAATTGGAGTGGGGGGTGATTACCATGTTAAAATATGTATCCATTCTTGTAAGTATTTCTATATTGATTGGGATTTGTAAAAAAGAAAAGAGAACAGAGATAGTGTTGAATGGACATGGTAGTATAATTTATAAATGAATACAAGGCACAATGATGGAACAAGAGGCTTGATTTGCACTCATTTTCTTTAAGTGTTGTTGTGCCCACTATGTTATTGAAAGCTACTTAGAAAGTAAAGAACAACATTTCTTAAACCGGGAAAATAATTTATATATTTTTATTCTAAGGCTGCTTGGTAGAGAATGTTGTGATTTAAATGGCAAGCAAAATGATGATTAAACTACAAATACTGGAAATCAGGATGCCAAGATGATGATAAAATAGATTAAATGATCAGTTAAAATTAAGAAGACACAGGAGTTAGTCATTGTGGAGGAGGCAGCCAGGAGACACACAATAGTCGGAAGATTTTGAGATTAATTAGAGATGGATGATGGGCTATCCCTATGAAGGGACATAACAGAAAGTTAAGATATGTACCAATACGAGAATTCATAGAAGACTAAACAGGAAGGAAGGAAAGGGTGACTAGATCCTACATAAAGTATCTTTAACTACTGTCTTGGATAATGTTGTAGAGATCTTGTGTTAAAGGAAAACCATACCTTTAGAATGAATACTTAACCAACAAATAGGGTATATTATAATCAATGCCCTATTAAAGAATCTTGCCATATTGGCATAGATATAACAGTAAATATTTTACCTTAAGCCACCATTTTGTGATGGTCTGTGTGTTCCCTCAGAGGTCACCTGATTGCAGTCCGTACATTGATTGATGTACTGTAGTTAGCATGTACTGTAACTAGCATGTGACCACAGTGAAACCTACAACAGTACAGCACTTAAAATAGCAATTTTCTGTCTTGGATTATCGAATGGCAAATACACATGTTACTAGAAATATAAATTTTTAGCAACATTCTTTATGTATAAAATTAAATCAAATGCGAAAAACTGCCTGTGCAAAAATTTGGGTACCCTTGTAATTTTGCTTATTTTAATGTGTGTAACTGCTTAATATTGATTACTGCCAACACTAAAGTGGTTGGATTAACGCCTTGAACTTCATAGGCAGGTGTGTACAATCATGAAAAAAGGTATTTAAGGTGGCCAATTGCAAGTTGTGCTTCTGTTTGACTCTCCTTTGAAGAGTGACAGCATGGGATCCTCAAAGCAACTCTCAAAAGAACTGAAAATAAAGATTGCTCAGTGTCATGGTTACGGAAGGTTACAAAAAGCTATGTCAGTGGTTTAAACTGTCAGTTTCAACTGTAAGGAATGTAATCAGGAAATGGAAGGCCACAGGCACACTTGCTGTAAAACCCAGGTCTGGCAGGTCAAGGAAAATACAGGAGTGGCATATGCGGAGGATTGTGAGAATGGTTACAGACAACCCAAAGATCACCTCCAAAGACCTGCAAGAACATCTTGCTGCAGATGGTGTATCTGTACATTGTTCTACAATTCAGCGCAAGTTGCACAAAGAACATCTGTATGGCAGAGTGATGAGAAAGAAGCCCTTTCTGCACTCACGCCACAAACAGAGTCGCTTGTTGTATGCAAAAGCTCATTTTGGAACAAAGTGATTTGGACTCATAAGAAAAAAATGGAGTTATTTGGTCATAACAAAAAGCACTTTGCATGACTGAAGAAGAACACCACATTCCAAGAAAAACACCTGCTACCTACTGTCAAATTTGGTGGAGGTTCCATCATGCTGTGGGGCTGTGTGGCTAGTTCAGGGACTGGGGCCCTTGTTAAAGTTGAGGGTCAGATGAATTCAAGCCAATATCAACAAATTCTTCAGGATAATGTTCAAGCATCAGTCACAAAGTTGAAGTTTCGCAGGGGTTGGATATTCCAACAAAACAATGACCCTAAATACACTTCAAATATACAAAGGCATTTATGCAGGGGGTGAAGTACAATATTCTGGAATGGTCATCAAAGTCCCCCGACTTAAATATCATTGAAAAGCAGGCTGCCCATGCTCGGCAGCCATCAAATTTAACTGAACTGAAGAAGAGATTTTGTATGGACGAATGGTCAAAAATACCACCATCCAGAATCCAGACACTCATCAAAGGCTATAGGAGGCGTCTAGAGGCTGTTACATTTGCAAAATGAGGCTCAACTAAGTATTGATGTAATATCTCTGTTGGGGTGCCCAAATTTATGCACCTGTCTAATTTTCTTTATGATGTTTCCATAAGGCATGTTATATACAGTATTAAAAGGAAGTTGCTACTTTGAAAGCTCAGCTCGAGAGAGAGAGAGAGAGAGAGAGAGAGAGAGAGAGAGAGAGAGAGAGCTGTAATGATCTGAGGGGTATTGTTTCCCTTTATATTGTGTATGCTTTAAGGCCAGTTCTTCTTATTCTCCACCAGTATACTCTGAATTTATAGTTATATATATCATACAGTGGAGAAATCAATTTCACTCTACAAGGTTCTTGCATAGGTATTGTTGAAATGTTGCTGGGCCAGTGCTTAATGGTGCTCAATTTAATTGGTATTTATACGGTGACCTTGAAAAATCTGGCACGTTTTCTCCCCTTATTACTGCAGTCTTCCGACTGATGGTTTTATTTTAAACAGACAAATCTATTTAACCTTCTCTTCTTAATGTTTTTAATATTGCAGTGTATTTATAATTATGTTCCATTGTCAAGCCCAACTATTTTTTAGCAGAAAACTCATGCTACTTTGTGAAATACCCACAAAAGTATTTTTTTTTTTTAATCCATAAAAATGAATGATATGTCAAAGACAAATATTAACCACTTTAAGGGGGCGGTACAATAATTTGTATTGTTACAAAAGTGCCCAGCCTCCGTACATATAATGTTCTATAACTCAAGGCAACGTACTGTCATTGCACATCCCTTGTGTGTTCTAACACTCCTATACAATTGTTTTCAGGGCTACAACTGTTTTTTTCAATAGGTCCAGATTCAGCAAATTCCTAGCATTTTGTAGATCCTATGTCAGTCAGCCTTTATGAAGCATTACATACACTTGCATCTAAACACATCATTCAGGAAATGTTTTCCAGCTTGTTTAATCCAATAACTGCAAATCCTAAGAGGCAATTATGTTAATTTACAGTGCACTGCCTTCAAAATACTGTTCTTGTAGCATGGCTTGAGATGCAACGGAGGAGTATGCTTTACAAGGAGTTGATTCCAACCTTCTCTTTTTGACCCTGAATAGACGAAAGAAAATTGGTGGCAAATGCTCAGTTTGTTACTGGACAATAAATAATGTCAATAAGTATTAATTTCCCAAAAAATCAAGAGTACTAACCACAGCTTTTCTGAGCCCTGATTACTGGCGCCCCATGGTTCAAACATTTCCTGAGGCTTTTTATAAAGCAAATATAATTGACAAATGGCTACATATAAAAGTAAAGGTTTTATTTATTTTGAAATGCAAGTAGTTTATAGCAGGAACTGGTTAATCATAATAAGCATTGTGCATTATAATACACCAATTCTAGTAATATCTAAATAAGTGCCTTTCATACTAAGGCTTTTTTGGAAACGCTTTATTTATGTGCTATGTTCTTTTTTGTAACTGTATCACTCCTCCATTCCAACTTTATCCTATTGCTATTCTTTAGGATCAATACTGCAATCGATCATTTCTGCTATAGCTACATAAAGTAACATTTGACTTCTCTATGTTTTCCCTTTTGTTTGTTTTAGTGGATCATTAATTGCAAATACTCCCCATGGGTTCATATTTCATCAATGTTTCCTTATGGCAAGAAAATGTCTAGGAAAAAAAAGCACAATAATAATAACAGTGTGGAAATAGTTTGTGTTGGAGCTATTCAAATGTTTTCCATGGTTTCTGGGAGAGGGCAGACACACTAAAATCTAGAATATTTAGATTGTAAGCTCTTATGAGTAGAGCCCTCTGATTCTATTTTGCTCTATAACCCTTGTTTGTGAAACTATTGCAAGGCTCCTGTTCATTATAAATAATTTTATAGAGCTACGTAACATAACTATATAAATGAATGATGGTGATGTATGCGATTTGCAGGGTTGCACTTGGTGATTTGCGGGTTGACTCAAAATCTGCAGTGATCTACAGGTTGACCACCAGCTGGACGGGTTCATGATGAAATTTGGCTAACCATTGCAGTTAAGGGTTGGGTATGAGTCAAACTGGGGAAGTACACTCCTTCACAGCTCCCCAACATTCCATGTCTTGAAACCAGAGACACACACAGAAGTAGGGTACAGAGCGAGAAGACAGGTTGAGTCCTACAATGGCAACATTTTGCAGGTTATGGTTTTTGTGGGTTAGGGTTGGGAGTGTGTTCAGATTTTGCGGGTTAGGGTTGAGTGCTGATTGAATTTTTCCTGACCACCACATCACTAGTAGTGCTAGCCAACTACAGGAATCTTCTGGATTCTACAGAAATCTAAACATATTTTGACCCACCTTAAGGAGTTGCTTGAATCGTACAGAGATGCCGTGTCCATAAATACTGTATGTGTTAAAGGGTTGTCCAGCCAGAATTTTTTCAGACAAAAACAAGAAGACTGGTACTCTAGGACATACTCATTTATTGTAGTCAGCGAGCAGAGGGGTAAGTGATGGAGGGATTCCGTGGCTGAATCTGGAGCAGAGGGCGCATCTGTTCCTTCTGGCTGTCCACCCAGGGCATGAAAAAATTGTTACTGCCAATAAATTCAATACAGGTATGGTATCCATTATCCATAAACCTTTTATCCAGGAAGACCTGAATTTCAGGAAGGCCATCTACGATAGACTGCATTTTATCCAAATAATTCAAATTTACAAAAACATGATTTCCCTTTTCTCTGTAGTAATAAAACAGTACCTTGTACTTGATCCTAACTAAGCTGTAATTAATCCTTCCTGAAGGCAAAACAATCCTATTGGGTTTATTTAATATTTTTTTAGTAGACTTATGGTGATTCAATTTACAGAAAGACCAAAAAACTCCAGGCCCTGAACATTGTGGATAAAAGTTCACATACCAGTATGAATTAATGTTTAATGACTGAAGTTTTTTTGTAATTGGTACTGAAAGCAGTTTCTTACTATTCCCTCCTTTCTGACTACGTAATCATACCAGATTGAAACACTGTTTCTGTTGTCAAACAAACTATTAATGGAAAAGCATTCATTTCTCAAGCTTTGCCCTGCCCCATACAGTATTTAGGGAATAGTGGTGTTTTCTGGTGAATTGACAGTTTTTAGTGTTATGCCATCTGCTGTAAATGTGTAAAGAAATCTCCACTGCACATCTAAAATGGTGTAATCTCTACATTAACTATGGCTGTAGCTCTACTGTAAATTTAAAGGGCAAAGGCACAAAAAATATGTAATTGCCATGAATACTGTGCATCCTCCTCCATGTGTGGGGGAAGGTGTGAGAGTAAACGAGGAAATAATATAGAGGGAGGACAAGATAACAAGTTAAATAGATATTGGTTATACAGGTATGGGACCTGTTATCCAGAATGTTCGGGACCTGGGGTTTTCCGGATAACGGATCTTTCCATAATTTGGGTCTTCATGCCTTAAGTCTACTAGAAATTAATTTAAACATTAAATAAACCCAATAGGCTGCTTTTGCTTCCAGTAAGGATTAATTATATCTTAGTTGGCATCAAGTACAAGCTACCGTTTTATTATTACAGAGAAAAGGGTAATTATTTTTAAAAATTTGGATTATTTGGATAAAATGGAGTCTATAGGAGACAGCCATTTCGTAATTTGGAGCTTTCTGCATATCGGGTTTCTGGATAAGGGATCCTATACCTGTACTATTGGAAATATAAAAGGTTAAACTGCTGGACAGGAAAGTGGGGGTGGAGAATGACAAAAAGAAGATGAGTAGAGATCTTGGAATTAATTGAAAAAGAAATGTAGCATAAATGAACAAGAGGAGTAGGTAGAGAAAGAAGGGTTGAGAAGAAGAGATAGGGGGTAAAGGCAGAATAAACAATGGTAAGGAGAAAAAGAAGGGTTTATGGAGAGATATGTGGCTGTTGGAAGGTGAACATGACAGGAACTGATAATTGAGCAATGCCCTATATTTATTTAGATTGTGAACTGATGATATTAAGCAGACTGAATGTATGGAGATCCAAATTATGGAAAGACAAACAAAACCCTTAGGTGGAAAATGTACCTTTGCTCTAAATCCTATTATGCTCTAAACTGGTTTATGCAGAACACTATCTGCATTTCTGGAATAAATTATTACCAACTGCATCAACTTTCATGCAGTGTGTGAAGGACAGAATCATTTACGTTACATTGACGTTTCAATACCCTCATGTACAACAAGCAAGCACTCCTATCCCCAATCACTGAATATTGTAGCCTTAAAGGGATCCTGTCAACGCATAAGTTAATAGTGCTACTCCAGCAGAATTCTGCACTGAAATTCATTTCTCAAAAGAGCAAACAGATTTTTTTTATATTCAATTTTGAAATCTGACATGGGGCTAGACATTTTGTCAATTTCCCAGCTGCCCCTGGTCATGTGACCTGTGCCTGCACTTTAGGAGAGAAATGCTTTCTGGCAGGCTGCTGTTTTTCCTTCTCAATGTAACTGAATGTGTCTCAGTGGGACATTGTTTTTTACTATTGAGTGTTGTTCTTAGATGTACCAGGCAGCTGTTATCTTGTGTTAGGGAGCTGCTATCTGGTTACCTTCCCATTGTTCTTTTGTTTGGCTGCTGGGGGGAAAAGGGAGGGGGGTGATATCACTCCAACTTGCAGTACAGCAGTAAAGAGTGATTGAAGTTTATCAGAGCACCAGTCACATGACTTGGGGCAGCTGGGAAATAGACAATATGTCTAGCCCCATGACAGATTTTAGAATTAAATATAAAAAAATCTGTTTGCTCTTTTGAGAAATGGATTTCAGTGCAGAATTCTGCTGGAGCAGCATTATTAACTGATTCATTTTGAAAAATTTTTTTTTTCCCATGACAGTATCCCTTTAAGTAATGTACCTATATTACGCTAGCAACACTGTAAAATTGTCCTGCGGTATTCTCAGGTGCTGCTAAATGATTTGACCTATTACAGTACTTTTAGAAAAGTTCTAGTGATTTGCTTCACAAACTCTTAGGGGCAGATTTATCAAAGGTCGAATTTTAAAGTTATGTGAATTTTTTCCTGTTTTTGACACCGGCGTCTGTTTTTTCGAAAAAAAATGTTGACGCGGGCGATTTTTTTACGCCGATTTTCGCGGGCGTTTCGCAAATTTATTCGCTGGCAGCAAATCGCGCAAATTCATCGCAAATTCGCGCCTGGCGAATAAATTCACCCATCACTACTCACAACTGGAATGGGAGGTTATTTATGAAAAAATCTGTCTAATATTTGATCGAATACAAACGACCTAAAAATTTGAATACAGTTCAAATAGAATTTGAATCAAGTTTTCTTCCAAAAAAAATGTGAATGTCAGGAAGGCAATTAACATCTTCAAATGGTTCAACAGACCTCTGCCATTGACTTGTAAATTAACTCTGCAGGTTTTTATTCGTATTACAACTGTTTCCAGGGTCCAGGTGTGATAAATCGCACATTCAAATTTGAGTTGGTGATTTTGTGAGTTTTGATTATAATAAAAAATCCAAACTTCTAATTTGAATTTGAATTTACCATTTGAACCTTAATAAATCTGCCCCTAATTCTCTGGTACACCATAGAAACAGTATTCATATGCAATATAAATGAGACAATAGCATTTTTATAAGGTTTGTATCTAGTGCAGGTGAATTATGTAACCATGGAAACCATAATTTGCTTCAAGCGTGTATTTGGCTTCATCAACTCACATTTCTGCACAGTATCATTAATGATGAATATTCATTTGTTGTCTCTGTTTCAATTAAGTATTCATATTACTAGAAAGGAAAAAATATATATATATATATATATATATATATATATATATAAATTAAAATTATATTTTGTAAAATGTTTATTTCACATGGCTGAAACTCACAAATTACTGTACACATCATTAATTATATATTGCTTTTATTGACCTGTGCCATTTCCAGGGTCTGCTTACATTTTACAGGTAACCTGCAAGGCATGGGTAATTAAAAGTTGCTTTGAACACAAAACTATTGTGATAATAATGTTTATTTGTTATGCACAGTTGGTGTCATGTGGTACACTTGCTAGAGAGCAAAGTGTGAAGACATAACTACATGTCAAATACATTCAAGCTCAAAAGCAAATAAAGGGTTCACAGATGTGTTCTGACATGGAAATTAGACTTCATTACTCCCAAAATCACTTTTTATCAGTACTTCTGATTTGCTGCCTTAAATATATGATGGACAGTAAAGGCAAAGCATAACTGATTTTGCTATGATGATTATGTGGATGCAAAATATAGCCTTAAAGGTACTCCTGACACCTGACATTTCAGTTCCATAATGGATACCATTCATGCAATTTATAGTCATCCTTATAGTTGGTTCTCTGTTTGGCCTGTTATACATTGGCATCATTATTTTTAAATGAGTACTGGTGGATTATTAGTTTCCTTTAATTAACAAACCTCTTCTAATTTCTCTTGAAGTTGAATTGTCCTCACATTAACTATGATCAAAAAAAATCACAGATTATGTTGTGCTTTGATGGCAAGCAAAGTGTGTCTCTGTTCCAAATAAGCTACCGTCAGGTTAACTCTGGATGGAAAACTTTTTAATTATGGCATATTACTTTAATATTTTTTATATACTCAGCAGGAGAATATACTTTTAAATTCTTCCTGGTTTCAGTTTTTTGAATCTAACACTGATTCTTTCCAAAATATGTATCTAAATATATTTGATATCATTTAATGCATGTATACTTTCCAGGAGTCTCATGGGACAGTTTTAGTTCTTCCAGTTGAAAAGACACAGTGTGTCCTTCAGAGAGGGGAAGGGTTAAGAATGATCAAGGGTGTGGCCAGACTGATTATGGGCATGGCTTTTATTAATTTGTAAATACCTGGAGGTTGAATGTATTTGACAATTATTGCACTTATTATAGGGGTTATTTATTAAGGGTCGCGTTGTATTTTCCAAGAAAATATGAGTTTTCAAGTAGATTTTTTCAAAATTCACATTTTCAGGTTGAAAAAAAAACTTTTTCGAGATTTAACCCGAACCCTGGAAATAGCTTGAATCCAAACATAATCTAATACCTATTAATATATTTGGGAACAGATATGCCAATGCAGGTTTTGAGCTGTGGGCTCTTTCTCAAGTGTTACAATATAAATCAATCACATTAAAGGTGTGTTAACCCCACCCCCTTCAACATCATAGGTGAAGTCAAAGTGAGTAGGAGACAACTGCTGTAGGGAATCTTTTACAGCCTGGCTTCTTAACTTGTTTCAACTTGTGTAGTTCAAAACAGAGTTCTTATTTACAAAATCCAATTTGTGTTTAAGGAACCCAAAGCAATCCAAATAAGACAGTGTCCCACATTGGAGGGATGGCGCTTGGGACCAGTGGAAGAGAGGATATCACTCTATACAGACAATCTGTTGGTCTACCTGGCAGATGCCGGACCATCACTGGAGACTCTAGCCACCATTATAACACAGTTTGGGAGGTTCTCATGACTGTGGGTCAACTGCGAAAAATTTGCCTTACTACGACTACGAGTAGACCCAACACCCCTTCCTGCCTTACCACTGGAGATCCCCATAATAGTGGTGGGGGAATTTAAATATTTTGGAATCAACGTTAATCCAGACTTATGCACCTTTATACCATGCAACCTTGAACCAGTTGTATCCTCCCTCACTACTACTCTCTCTGTGTTGTCTAAGCTTCCATTGACATTCTGGGGGAGAATTAACATATTTAAAATGGTCTATCTGCCACGGTTTCTATACATATTTCACAACTCAACTATTCATATTCTAAAGGGTTTCTTTAAGACTGTTAACCAGATTTTAGTAAGGTTTATATGGGGAGGTAGAATGCTCAGGCTGGCCTGGCGAAAACGTACCCCCTCCACGAAAGACGGGGGACTGGGCTTGCCAGATTTATACCTCTATTACCTAGCCAGCCAATTGCACTGTTAAAAAGTGGTTTGATCCCGATCCCTATTACCCGAACACAACGCTTCAGGCATTGGTTATGGGGTCACTAGAAGGACTTAGGAACCTTCCATACAGGGCAACCACTGACTATGAGAAACTGCCAGCTGTTATGACAACCCGTGAAAGGCCTGGAACTTGGCACTCAAACCATATCCACAGAATCCCTCAACTTTAATGCCTAACATGCCATTATCAGTAAATCCAGCCATCTCCACTTCCATAAAGTCCCTGATTTTCTCTACTGGCCACATAAACACGTCAGCCAATTACAAGATGTGCTGCATGGTACCACATTTGACTCTTCCGAGTTCTTTCAAAGAAAAACTTGCAGAGCCCAATCTGTCCCATTTTAGGTATTTTCAATTTAGGCAGGTTTTCTAAGCACAATTTGGAAGAATAGAAATACAAACCTCCAAACCCCAATTTGAAATGGTATTATGGTCTCCTAAACTAACCAAACTAACATCTACTCTGTATAATACCTTGTTGCAAACATGCAGCATATCAGAAATGGCTAGCTGACATCCCAAAACTTGAGGAATGGGAGGAAGCAATAGGCAGAAGTTATAGTCATCTCTACTGTATACGAGACAAACTAAATTTAAATTTAAATGGCTGCACCAATTCTATATCACCCCTGTGCGATGAAAGGCCATGGGATTTAATCCAACTGCAAGATGTCATTGGTGTAGAGCAGAGGGAGCGACCTTTCTACGCATGGATTAGTCATGTCCACCAGTATCCAAGTTTATGACAGAAGTTATGAATATTTTAGCAGATAAAGTTTTAGTATTAATTTCATGAACAACATGCTGTTTATGTTCAAGGTTGGTGATAGGTACTTGGGAAGAGCTGTACCTAGAGGTATGAATATTTGAACTATACTTTAGACGATAAGTACATCAACTAAATTACTAAACAAATGTCAAAAGTAAATATTTGGTTCAAAACTCTGTAATGGAAACTTAACTGCATTTATGTTTGATGTGTTATAAAACAATAAAAATGTTACCTATAAAAAAAATCCAATTTGTGTGTGTTTAAGTCCATTTCCACAAATCCGTCCACAGTACTGCTAAAAAAGCCTACTAGAGTCCATATAAATATTTAAACTCAAATCATGAACAAGGCATGATAACATTAATACATCACATGAGTTCACATTTAAATGTACATTTAATTTATCATTTTAAGCTGAAGAAAGGGTATTAAGTTACAAAAAACTACAACACTATGCTGCCATTAGAACCTGTGTCTGTTAGAACCCATGTGCCTGTCAAGTTCATGTAGAAGTCAATAGCAAAGGTCTTTTGAAACATAGAAGATGTTAATAGCCTGCGTGATGTTCAAGGTTTTTTTGGAGGATTTTGCCCTAAAATTTTGAGCGATTTAATTTCTTCCCATTTGAGTTTTTGTTTTAATAAGAAACCTGTTCGAGTTGTGAGTTCATTCGAGTTCATTCGAGTTCATTCAAGGTATAAAAAACTCTAACATTCGACCTTTGATGAATAACCCCTGTATGTTCAGCAAGTTCAGAATATGCTACATCTAAGATTTCAAGTACGTAATGTTAGCTTACTCTTCTGTGAGGAGAAAGGTCTCTTGTTGTTATGCTATCATTTCTGTTAAAATAAGTGTCTGTGCTCATTCCAGCTTAAAGGAAAGTTATATCTAAAGCACATGTTGCACCAAGATAAGTTAAGATTCATGTTCTGTTTATTCATATTTGCTCTTCTGGACCAAAGCAGCTTTCTTCGATTGTGGCATTCTTAGGATCTCTAAGAGTAATGCCATTCTGTACTGTACAATAACCTCATAACCTAATAACTTCTCCTAATGAGAAGTTGGTGCTACTTGCCATGGACTAAAAAACACTGGATTGTGGGAAAAGGAGCAGTGATTTCTCAATGTGAACAATAGGCATTTCTGCAAGTATGACACTCATCCCTATTTTATCATTTGATAATGCATATACTGTAACTACACTTTTGGATGACCAATTTTTGCAACTTTTTTTACCAATTGTAAATAATGTTCTTAATTAACACAACATTTATACTCATGTAATATACACCCACATTTATCTAATAGTGTACATGACCATTTCAAGCTCTTTTGGGTTAAGGGCTCTTTCACGAACAATGTCTTGGAATATGGGCAATGGCACTCAAATATGGAAGGCTGTCTACAGGTGGTATTTAAAAATATACATATATTATTTAATGAGAACGTTGAAGCCTCAATTGTACTAAAGGGATCATTTTGAGAAAAGAAATGTTGCATGTGTGCTTGAAAACAGTTATATATGATGGTTTTGAATTTATAGTTGAGCTGGAAAAAGTATATGTTTTCTTAATACCGGTGTATATTACTATTCGCCACCCTTGCTAGAAATAAGCACTGTACTGAGTATAGATATAGTGAACAATGTAAGAATATTATAAGTCACTGAGGAGTTCAATTACCACAAAGCTAAAGGCCAAGTGCTTTTATACAGATCATGGAACACCTAGGGGCCCATTTACTTAGCTCGAGTGAAGGAATAGAGGAAAAAAACCTTCGAATTTCGAATGGTTTTTTTGGCTACTTCGACATCAAATGGGCTACTTCGACCTTCGACTACGACTTTGACTTCAAATCGAACGATTCGAACTAAAAATCGTTCAACTGTTTGACCATTCGATAGTCGTACTGTCTCTTTAAAAAAAAACTTTGACCCCCTAGTTCGCCACCTAAAACCTACTGAAGTCAATGTTAGCCTATGGGGAAGGTCCCCATAGGCTCAAAGAAAAATAGTTTGAGCAATGGATTAAAATCCTTCGAATCGAACAAACAAATTGCGGTAAATCCTTCGAGTTTGATTTTCGAATTCAAAGGATTTAAATGCGGCAGTCGAATATCGAGGGCTCATTAACCCTCGATATTCGACCTTAAGTAAATTTGCCCCCTAGTGACTTGAAGGGGCACATTTACTTAGCTCGAGTGAAGGAATAGAATAAAAAATACTTTGAATTTCGAATGTTTTTTTGGCTACTTCGACCTTTGACCATGACTTCAACTTCAAATCGAACTATTCGAACTAAAAATCATTCGACTAATCGGCCATTCGATAGTCTCCATAGGCTTTCAAAGCTTTTTTTGATCGAAGGCAAATTCTTCGATCGATGGATTATAATCCTTCGAATCGTTCGATTAGAAGGATTTAACTTCAACAGTCGAATATCGAGGGTTAATTAACCCTCGATATTTGACCCTAAGTAAATGTGCCCTATAATATCTCCATATTTGCCAACATGGGGAACTTTATTTATTATAATTCATAATTTTTAGTCAGTCATGTGCCACACATTATATCCCTAAGCACTGATTTTAACTGATAACATCATTAAACACTATTTATTTAATAATATAATATGCAGGATATTCATTGTTCTTATGTGTATATCTAGTGTATAAAGTACCCCTATTGTAACATATAAGGATAGTCACTGAGGAGCACCATGACCAAATAAAAGCACAAGGCTGAAGGCCAGTGAGTCATGTGACAGAACTTTTATTGTGTGCACAGAAACGTTTCGGCTGGATCACCAGCCTTTTTCAGAAAAGTTTGTTTCTATGCCCACAAAAAAAGTCCTTTCTTTTTTTGTAAGACCTGTGAGTGCTACTTCTATTGATTCCTGTCTATCAAATTTTGAGGATTGCACCCATGCGATCTAGGGGGCATGTTTACTAACATTGGAGATAAATATCTGGAGAGATTTCTGGAGATGTTGCCCATAGCAACCAATCAGATCTTTGCTTTTGTTTTCTAACTTGGCTGTGGCTGTTTAAATCTAATTGCTGATTGGTTGCCATGGGCAACATCTCCAAAAATCTCTCCAGATATTTATCTCCAATGTTAGTAAACATGCCCCTAAATCTCTATTATCGTGAGTGCCAGTACCAACTATATATATACAGTATAAATGTGTATATATTAACCAACATTTCGGCTCGAGTGTTGAGCCAATAAAATGCAAGGTGTTCTGGAGCATTAGGCTTGGTGAGCCCATGGTGTCCTAGTCCGACATGGTTTTACACACTGATTTACACAATCTGCTTGTTTTCAAATTTCAGAGTTTTCTTTTTCAAATGTATGTTGTTTGTTTCTTTAATTACATTTTTAAAAAATGGTCTTAGCTTACCATTGTTTACACCACAATTTTTAAGATATACATCCCTGTTACAATTTAGTTAAAACTGCATAAATCATAAGGAATAGCATTATTATAAAATGTATTGCATAAAGCTATACATTAAACAATCTCATAGATATTTCATCTTTAGGAATATAAGTATCTCAAATGCTTTTAGAAGAAAACAAAAACTGGATATATTTCTAACAGAGATGTTAACTAAAATACAATTACTTTAGGAATTGTAGTTTAATCAGCCATAATGATTTGCTTTCACCTTCACAGTAATGTTTGCTTAATGCCAAATTTACGCATTTTCGTTATGAATAAAAAGCACGCAAGTAAGTGCAGGCATCAGGAAAATGTGTCACTGGCATGTGTTTTTACGTTTTTGAATAAGCAGTGTAATTCACGACATTATTTTTGATGTAAGAAAAAGAACATTCTAATAATAGTTTAGAGGAGTGTTCGGCAACTAAATGCACTGTACAGATACATGCAGAGGGGCACCCAGGTGTGCATTGTTGGTTCCTGAAATAGAGCAACAAGATAAGCTGTTTTTCGGATGCAGTTAGGGAGCTCTGCCTTTTTATAAGGATGAATGTAGAAGGAATTAGTAATTTTAGGGCCTCTGCCCTGGCATACAGGTGAGGGCAACCCCTCTCCATTTCTATATACTTTCTTGGGCCTAAATTACCCCAGCAACTGTGCATTCAATTGAATGAAAGACTGGAATATGAATAGGAGAGGGCAATAACAATAAATGTGTAGCCTTAGAAAGCATTTGTTTTTAGATAGACTTAGTGACCCCATCTGAAAGCTGGCAAGAGTCAGAAGAAGGAGGCAAATAATTCAAAAACTATAAAAAAGAGTAAAGTTGACAAATTACCAAAAAAAACATTCTAAAAAATACTAAAAGTTAACCTTAAGGTAAACCACCCCTTAAGAGATGAATTGTGGCACTTAAAATATTTATTTCTTTTCTAACGGTTTTATGGGTAGTTTCTATGCGCCCCCCAAATATATTGACATGCTTACCATCCTGCAGGTGTAGATTATGGTTCCCAAACATATGAATGCCAGTTTAATATAGTATTACCCAGAACCCTAGATATTGTTATTGGTACTGCTCTGAAAGATTTGGGGAAGACACCTGTCCATTAAAAAACTTAACTCTCACCCAGTCATCTCTTAAAATAAAATCTTTGTGAGATTGGATCAAAGAAATGCATCTACTCCCTACTACATCCAATGACCACATGCATCAGTGTGAGCTGAAGGTAGGTACAGCAATGGTATGACCTGTATCATACATGGTTACAGGTTCTGCTTTTCTCAAGCTTCTGTGCAAGAACCCATGAAGCATTGCACCATAGATCCCAGGTTTTTTTTTTAATCTTTTGTTTCTTGACTCTGAAATGATATAAAAATATCATTAAAAAAAGTCTAAAATGATGCATTAACCTTCTAAGTACGAGGTGGAAATGTTCTTACACACCAAGCAGAGATGTGGACGTGTATTGAAAATGCATATGCACTGTACTGTAAAATATAATTTTTCATTCAATTGAGCACTGAATGAAAAATCATGCTCCGCTTGCACACATTAAATCATTTATAGATACAGTATGTTGTCCTTGTACATACACCAAGCAGCAGGGGAAATAAAGGGCACTCCCGTCATCCCCTAAATGGTACTTTCATGAGGCTGTGCATAGACGCATGCAGCAAATGGTGCAGAGTTAATGGTTCATATCAAGTTCAACAATGTATGTTCCATCAGCCTTGCTGCACTTAAATAAGCCCAGCTCAGGGACAGCTTACCTCAAACCCCCTCTTCTAAAACTCAATTCCCATAATTCTAACAGAGTCTGCATAACCAATTGGGAATACCAGATGGAGAAACACATGTGTATGTGATTGTTTGACAACTGATGGTAACAATATATTTTGCCATTTAAGAGGGTCATGGGGTTCTTATCCTGACCTGAATTGTCCAAATTGTGGCACCAACATGAAGTCACATACACAGACTGCCATTAAACTCTTGCATCTCAAGTTAGAGGACAGGATGAGCCAGGAGAGGGGAATATAAATGCCGTCACCTGCAATTCATGACTTCATGAATAACCTTTACATGTAACTCTCAATGCAGCTCTGGCAGCCAACACTGCATATACAGTATATACTGTATACAGTACATACATATAGATATAGATATATATAATCCTGCAACCTGGTAGATTTAAGAATTACAAATTGTATGTATTTCTTAAATTTTTTTGTGAAATTTGCACATATTTACAGTTGCATTGATTGATTTTTGTATGTTTCACTGGGTTTTGTAAACATTTACAGATGCTCAGCAATGTGTATTGGCCCATAGATTATAAAGTGCATATCTTTGTAAGAGATACTATGGGTCATGAGATTGCATCATGTGATTTGATTCACCCTATAAAGTTGTGATCGATAGACTAGACATTTACACCTTGATAAAGGAAGTGGATGCTTCTGGAACGTTAACATTGTTGTCTAAATGCAATATATCACTGTTATGTGATTCAACTTCATTAAACGCAAAAAAAACTGAGTGGATCCATTCTTGTGCATGGGCACCCCGATATTTATTTATAATCACGTTTCTTCTTTATTCAGTGGTGCTGCCACATGAATTTGGGCATATATATATATATATATATATATATATATATATATATATATATATATATAGAGTAAAAGGTGATGGCACTCACAGGATTTGAGAAAATAACAACTGGATAAAAAAAGAAAAAAAGTTTATTGATCCAATAAACTTTTTTTCTTTTTTTTTTTTTTTTTTTTTTTTTTTCTTTTTTTATCCAGTTGTTATTTTCTCAAATCCTGTGAGTGCCATCACCTTTTACTCTATGTACTATTCCTTGACGCATGGGCACCCAGGTCTCGTCCTCCCTTCAGGGTGTGCGGCCCTCATTTGCCACATTTATATATATATATATATATATATATATATATATATATATATATATATATATATATATATATATATATATATATGCCCAAATCTTTGATCTTCATTAAGCTGTAGCCCCAGGGGGGCAAGGTGCCAAGTGTATAAAACATACCTGTTGTTTTCCAATTTGCACCTCTCCCTCTTTTGTAAATGAGCCCTGATGATAATCATCATATGTGACAACTGTAGTGTTCTGTATAATACTAGGTTATATAGATATAGTAGAGTAGAGGAGTATCCTCCAGCCCAGTGCTGTCCAACTTCTATGGTACCAAGGGCCGGAATTTTTCTAATCTACATGGTGAAGGGCTGATAATGGAAGCCAGTGTTAGCCACTCCCTGTTTTAGACCACACCCACTTTAAACCACACCCATGTTACTGCAAGACCATGTCCATATTAATAGCACACCAAAAAACCAAATGGTCGGTGCTCACTGTAGGGATCAGGGCTGGAACTAGCGGTAGGCAGAGTAGACGGCTGTCTAGGGCGTCATCATTGAGGGGCGCACTTTTAAGGGGATTTTTTTTTAAATCTTTTAGTTTTTTTCAAGCGTTTATTTAATAATTTGTTTCAGTAATCATGGTCACCCAGTTGGGTGGAATCAATCTCCTTCACCTTCTCCCTCTTGCTGGCATGTAATAGCTCCTTCTGTGCGGTGCACCGCGACGTGTATACATGCGTCAATGATATCACTGATGTGTTGGGTGACAGAGAGAGGCAGAGAGCTGGCGGGCTGCTTGGTGTGGCTCTCGCTGCTCTCAGCCTTGCACAGTTACACTGAACTGAAGACTTTCTTTCTATTACTGTGAAAGTGTGAAGCTTCCTGCTGGCACAGCCACGTACAGATTTGGGGGCCATATGTTTGCTGTTGCTGCTGGGCACTGGCTTAGGTACATAAATACTCGGGGGCAATATGATGTGATCAGATTTATTTTAGGCTGCTGGTTGCACAGGTAAAGATTTGGGGCAATATGATGGCTGCTGGAGGGCTGTATGATAATTGGCTGCTGAGCTTGCTTGCACAGGTACAGGCGGAGTGTATTATGGATGGCTGCTGAGCTTGCTGGTACAGGTATGGGGAGCAGTGATATAAATGAAAAAATGTTGTACACTTTCTTGCTCTCTTTATTTAAAAACCATCATGTTAAGGAGGGAAATGGTAATGCAGGACAGGGGCACTGAGTGAAGCTCTTGCCTAGGGTGCCAAACTACCTTGGGCCTGCCCTGGCAAATATGTCACTCATATGTGAAAAAAGCTAAGTCATATAAGACATACCCATAAATCCATATTCCTCCTACTCCCCTGTGTATAATACGGTACCCCAGCATATGATTAAACACCTTAGGGGTCATTAACAATAATTTTCAATTGCTAACAAACTCCCAGAACAAATACCAAAGTATGACACACACAGGGAGCATAGGAAGGGCAGAACAGAGCAGGAGACAGGGAAAGCTTTCAGTCTAATATGTACTACATACAGTGACACAGTGCTGGTGCCTCATTAGCATTTTGTATAAAGTGTGAACAGGTGAACAATGTGGGCAGTTTCAATCTGGGTTTCAGGTGTGAACAGTACAGGATTTTAGCGGTGTGAACAATAGAGATGTCACAAGTGTGAACAATGCAGGGGATCACAGGTGTGAATAATACAGGGGATTAGTCTGAATTTGAGGTTTAGACAATGCAGGTGCAAATCAATCTCTGTAGTGATACCTTTTAAATTTTACATATGATAAACAGACACAGCAGGCAGACTTTGAGGTGGAGGGCCATATAATGGGGGGTCGCGGGCCGCATGCAGCCTGTGGGTCGCTAGTTGGACAGCCCTGCTCCAGCCTATTGGGTAGGATGAATGCCAGAAGACACATTTGGCTTTCGTTGAGCAGATGTTATATTAAGAAGTTGATGCTGAATTGTGGATGTGTGGAAGTAATGCTGCCCACTTTAATAGTTGATTATTTCACTAGCATGTACTCCTGTGGCAGAAATATTGATCTATGTAAACCATGTAATACAGCTATAGGTATCAACAAAATACTGCAACATTGATCTGATCCAGTCACTCAAAGCATCACATTCCAGCTTGTTTCTGTGAAGTTGCATAGAAATTATAGTGGGCAAATTATATGTTGAACCTACTTCTACATATGAGTAGACCATGTTAAAAACACAATGTGACTGTTGTCAGTCTTATTAAAACTTGTATTTCCTCCAATATTTATTTAGGCCAAGTTTCAGTAGAAGATCCAATAGATAAACCCAAGACCTTAGTTTTATTTCTGATTTCATGTCTTGGGATAAGGACTTTAATTCTTCTTATGCTAAAAAAGATCAAGAGCAGG
Organism: Xenopus petersii; assembly: GCA_038501925.1. Lineage (NCBI taxonomy): Eukaryota > Metazoa > Chordata > Amphibia > Anura > Pipidae > Xenopus > Xenopus petersii. The sequence continues at coordinate 68,944,285 of CM076680.1, read as the reverse complement.
TGAGAAACCCTGACATGCAATTTATATTTGTCGTAGTGAAGTTATTTTAATGAGACCAGAGAATACGCTGACCTCTGCTCGAATATATATGTGCATTTTATTTAGAATCAGCGCTATTGATCTCTCAAAAGCTGTGGTTAAAGGTTTTGAAGAAGTCCCAAAGGTGATATTTTCTCCAAAACAAAGCACAATTAAACAATATGGTTCTTTGTTTCATCCCCTGACGTACAGTTACTGCCAGAGCTATCTCACTTAATACCCCTAAAAAAATATGCTAAACAAAGCATTCCAACATTAGTCTCAATCACTACCTGCTTTGTGTGCTATTATTGCTGCTGACAGAATATAGTGAAAAGACAGAAACACGCACTATAAGTGCAAACAGCAGGTGAATGGGCAATGGCTATTCATTATTAGTACTGGGATACTTAAGCTAAAAGCTTATAAAGAGGTCAGAAAAGGCCGTTTAAGGGTTCTTGTAGTTAGAATAATAAGTGTAACATTATCATTTCTTTAAAAATGTAACAATAGTAGTTACAATGACAGCAGCAAATCAGAAACAATTGCTGCAGAAACAGCACAATGAGGTTGTTATTAGCAACTAGAAGGCAGCCATGTCACTATGAAATATTTTCAAGCAGTCTGTCAATATAAGGTTGGGATAAGGTAGGACATATATTATTAGTTTATACTGCTGATTTTTTTTTCAGTTGGCACTGCTGTAAACAGAATATGTTGGGCATATCAAAGGCTATTCAAAGTTTAGCATGTGATGATATTTTGACATCTTCTAAATACCAATACAATAAGAATAGCTTTGTGCATCATCTCTGTGAGTGTGCCATAGAGTATAAACGCTGCCTAGCAGGCTCTAAAGTAACATAGTTCCAGTAGAATAGATTTTATTTTTATAATTTCCTATTTGCCCTATGTCAAGCCATCTGTTTACTGGCATGCAAAATTTTAAACAGGGTGACTCATGAAATATTCATAATGTGGGGCTGCTTAGGATTTGGAATATGCTGCATAATCTATTTTAAAGGCAAATGTTGGCATGTATCAGTGAGTCCTGTGTTGAGTAGATTGCTAAGGCAGTCAGTTGAGTAACAGTAAGAAAGCATAGTGTGGAGGAAGGGAAAAGATAGGTTGATCCAGGATTTGTGCGAGGAAGATGGGCATTGAACTCAGAAATGGTAGGTCTAGATGGGCCTGATCTTTCTAAAAGATGGGAGACCAAGCCTCTCTAGTAGTGCTGGGAAGGAGAGTAGGGCCAGGCTGAGACAAATTGTGGTTATAGGGGATTAAATTATTAGGAAAGCAGAACAATGAATGTGTTGTCTGGATCACTGCAATTGAACTGTTTGCTATAGCTTTAGGAAAGATGCTCTTTTGGATCTGGTAATAACTAATAATACCAAATTCATATCCAGCACTAGTGTGGGTGAGCATTTAGCAAACAGTGAACATAACATGTCTCCTTTCAGATAACATTGGAGAGACAACTGTACAAGGAAGTGAACAAGACACTGTTTTAAACATGTAAACTTTGGTAGTATAAGGGCATCTCTGCAATATATTAATTGGAAACACTCTTCACAGGGTTAACTGTAGAAGGAAAATACAGGTATAGGATCCCTTATCCGGAAACCTGATATCCCGAAAGCTCCGAATTACGGAATGGCTGTCTCCCATAGACTCCATTTATCCAATAATTAAACAGTAGCTTGTACTTGATCCTAACTAAGATATAATGAATCCTTGTTGGGAGCAAAACCAGCCTATTGGGTTTATTTCATTTTTAAATGAATTTCTAATAGACTTAACGCATGAAGACCCAAATTACGGAAAGATCCGAAAAGCCCAGGTCCCGAGCATTCTGGATAACAGGTCCCATACCTGTATGGGTCTTTAAAATGCTACTAAATAAATATAACTGTCAGTGTATTCCCCCTGTAAGCAAGGAAAGGTGCTGCAAAGCAAAACCATTATAGTTTCATAGAAAGGTTAGTTTTGAGGTTGTTAAGAAAAAAAAAAGCATGGATTCAAGGCATTCAAGTTAGCTAGGGCAGCTGAATCTTTTATTAGGTCCAAAGAGACCGTAAATCGTGCAATAAAGCAATCACACAAGTTAAAATAGAGGATCAAAAGGGCATAGCAGCAATAAAATAAATTTTAAATTATTTTTTTAAAATACGTAATTAGTAAAATAAAGGGTGGGACTAAGCTGTCTTCCGTATTAGGGCTCTTACACACAGGTATTTTGCATTTTTTTCTGTGTTTAACATGTGTTTAAATGCAGGTTTGAGCGCAAATAAACACATTTGCTAACTGATTCCATTATATTCTGCCTGGTTGTACTCATGGCTGGTCTGAGTTGCGTTTTACTCCATTTGTGTTTTATTGTGTTTGTTTAGACGCGGCGTGTTGTATTTTCTTGCACTTGCCGTGCATTCAGCTTTCAGTAAAACAGAGTGTTGTATTTGGAATGGAAAAAGTTGAGTAAAAAAACACGTTTAAACACATTATATGCATTTTTTTCGCTCAGCATGTGTTTACAAAATGAAATAAACCTTTTTATTGTGCAAAATCAATGCCCAGTGGTCATAATCAAAATCAATGGTTACAGAACGCCTCTGTAACTTATAATATCTTTATATTTTACAAGAGGGGGTACTTTATTTACTATATACAGTATATGCACTAGGGGTCAGTTGGTGGCGTTGAACGTGATGTACTTTCAACCCCATTTAACTATGTAACAATGTCACTTAGGGATCCCTGATTGGCAAAGGAACTGTGTACTTAAGCTGTTGCTCTGTTGAACTTCTTATGTGCTTAACATTACTTTGCAATGTGCTGGTAATGCTATTATCTATGGTATCCTTCAGAAACATTTCTAATTAAAAACTGAGGACCAAACTGAATTCATTACGAAAAATTAAAATTTCATGCCATTAGGGGCATGGTCAAAGTTCTTATGTAATCAGTGTACTGCCTATACAAGCTTGGACATCGGAAAAAATGTATCAATAAAGTAATTATGTGAATTAACATATTCAGAGAATGTAATACATCAGCAAAATTGGCTTTAACCATGAGTAGATGTTATAGAATGACTCACTGTTTCACTGTAATTTTAATTTTTATCTCATCTCACTTTGATCTAATGAAGCAGTTAAACTACAGTAAATAACATAATATGTTTAATGCCATATTAAAGACATGAAATGTGCCTTAATTAGAGGCATGTAGTCCTCCTGCCTTACTGGCTTTTAAGCACTTTGGCCAGGTAATAGTGGCACACATCTTCCCAGGATCATCTGTGGTCTGATGAAAACCTTAAAATACTACATAAATAAAAATCAATACAATGCCCTTATAAAGTCAAGTGGTCATGACCTTAACAGCATACCTGAAATCATGTCTCTTAACATTACATATGCCTTAAAGGAACAGCTCAGTGTAAAAATAAAAAATGTTTCTAATATAGTTAGCCAAAAATGTAATCTATAAAGGCTGGAGTGATTGGATGTCTAACATAATAGACAGAACACTACTTCCTGCTTTATATCCCTCTATCTCTGCATTAGACAGTGATTTTACGGGGGGCCATATGCCCCCCCTCAAGTCACTGATTGGTTACTGACTGATAACCAATAAGAGAGCTGCAAAGCAAGAAGTAGTGTCCTGTCTATTATTTTAAATTCGAATAGAAGCTCCTCTCGCACTCCCTGGCCAACGTGTTGACTGCCCGGTGCACGGTGACGAAGGGATCGGCACCCTCCAACTGCAAGTAGGTAAGAAATCAAGGGCAGGGACAGTAACTTGTGTTTTATTAGCAGAAAATATGAAGTTTCGGGGTCAGGCCCCTTTATCAAGCATGCATTTTCTGCTAATAAAACACAAGGAACTGTCCCTGCTTGCGCCTGCCCTTTGAGTGCCAGTGACTTCTTACCTACTGCCTATTATTTTAGACATCCAGTGACTCCAGCCTTTATAGATTACGTTTTTGGCTAACTATGTATGTCACACACAGCAGAGCAGGGCACATACAGGCAGAGTATGTCACACACAGGCAGAGTATGTCACACACAGGCAGAGTATGTCACACACAGGCAGAGTGGGGCACACACAGGCAGAGTAGGTCACACAGAGGCAGAGTAGGTCACACAGAGGCAGAGTATGTCACACACAGGCAGAGTATGTCACATACAGGCAGAGTAGGGCACACACAGGCAGAGCAGGGCACACACAGGGAGCATAGGTCAGGCAGAACAGAGCAGGAGACAGGGAACCCCATCAGGACCACTCTAAGATGTACTGCAAAGTGCCCCATTAGCATAAGTATCAGTTGCATTAGCAACAGAGCATAAAAAACAAAGATCCCAGCCTTGTTGAATTTCACAGTCTCTGGCTCAGCTCAAAAAAGCAGCTTTCCTGTGTTTTTCCCCATATTCTCTTCGTTGTATCTTGAGCTGCCTATAAATTATCCACTTGATGTGTCTTAAGTAGCCACATAATATCTGGGCTGAACTGACAGTCCCCAAACTAGTCTGTTAGGAACCTGGGAGAAATGTAAACTCCATTCTGAACTTCCCAATATCCTGACAGTGACCTCAACTCAGTACTTAGTCCAAAATATTTAAAGCTGCTAATGTTGCAAAATGTGGCTAAAGGAGGAGACTAAATACATCTGCAAACATAATATTCTGATTTTGTATCTATCATATTTTTAACATAATACAGTTTCACATTAAAATGAAAAAGGTGAGTTTCAGTTCTTTGAAACAAAAATATCACAGAGAAGGGAATTTCAGTGTAGGAATGTTGTGGATAAATATTTTTGTCCAGAATCTTTGGGATCACCTTAAAGCAGTTAAAACTAATATGGATGTATGCGGCTTAGTTAGAATCAAGTACAGTATGGGTTTATTATTACTGAGAGAAGGGAAATCAATTAATTAATATTATGATTATTGGTATAAAATTGACTCTACAAGAGAAGGCCTTCCTGTAACATAGAGCTCTCTAGCCATTAGCTTTCCGATAAGGAGATCACATACCTATACTGAACTACCATAAATCTAGTGGTTGTATTATCTCATCGACTATCATTAAGATATTTATCCATCTACGTCAGTGGTTCTCCAACTTATTTGGTAAAGAAGAAAAGGTAAAAAGAAAAATTATCCATAAGCACATATTTAAGGTTACTGAATCACTAGTTTTATTTTTATGGGTCACTCATATACTTTTTTTTATACTGAAATGTTTTATTGATTTTAAAAACAAAATAAAAGTAATAAAGAAATGGACTTTCGAACCATATTGATGTAGAACAAAAAAAAATATCAGCAAATATTTCATGCATCATTCATATACTTCTGCACTGGGCACCCAAACAGTTCCTCACTAGCAAGAATAACTCAGCCCCATGTTGCTGTCAATTTTGCAAAGGTCACAGAAGAAACCATTACCAGTTATGCAGCAGATGTTCCAAGAGAACCACTAATACAGGTATAAGATTTAATATCTGGAATGCTTGGACCCAGGGTTTTTCCAGATAAGGAGTCTTTCCATAATTTGTCTACTACAAATCATTTAACATTAAAGGGGTTGTTCATCTTTCAATCAACTTTAAGTATGATGTAGAAAGTGATATTCTGAGACAACTGGTTTAAATGTTTTATTATTTGTAGTTATTTAGCTTTTTATTCAGCAGTTTGCCATTTTGGAGATCTGGTTTCTATGATCCAATTTACCCTAGCAACCATGCACTGATATGAAAAAGACTGGAATATCAATAGGAGGGGGCCTGAATAGAAAGATAAGTAATAAAAAGTACCAATAACAATATAAGTGTAGCCTTGCAAAACATTTGTTTTTAGATGGGATCAGTGACCCCCATTTGAAAGCTGGAAATAATTAGAAGAAGACAAATAGTTCAAAAACTATAAAAAATAAAGGGCAACTGAAAAGCTGCTTAGAATTAGCCATTCTATAACATACTAAAAGTTCAATTAAAAGTGAACCACCAATTTAAATAAACCCAAAATTATTGTTTTACCTTCAATATGGAGTCATGCAGCTTAGTTACCATCACATACTCAAGTACAAAGTACTGTTTTATTATTATAGGGGGAAAAGGAAATCATTGTTAAAAATTTAATTTGCTTAACATGGAGTCTATGGAAGATGATCTTTCCATAATCCAGAGCTTTCTGGATAAGAAATCCCACACCTGGAATGGATTAGCCTGTATCGTACCCTAAATGACTTCAAGCTGCGCTTTCAGGATTAGCAAAAGAGCAATTATGCATTCACTCCAAAGCTCACCCCAATTTGCCATTTCCTTGCCATTGATTATATTTTCAGTTATCTTCTTTATGTATTATCTTAAACAGCAAAACAAGGAAGCAGCTTACCATATTCTGAATACTGTATCTGAAATAAGCTTTTAATGTGAATTGAAAATCAAAAAAAAAATGCATGACTGATGTGCACATTTGTTATGATTATAATAGAAATACCTATATAAATTCCCAGTGGGAATTCTCATAGAGAGAGGTATTGGTAAAGAGTTAAGGTAAAGTGCCGGAAGCTGTTTTGTCTCCATAGCAGCCAACAGACAATATACTCTGTGAAAAGAAATCAGATGAAAATTAAGCTTTAAAAGCAGAAACAAGTGATTAAATATGTATGACCTGAGGTTTTCTGAATGAGGGATATTTGCGTAACTCGGATCACCATACTTTAAGTCTACTGAAAAATAATTTAAACAAATAAATGAAACCTTATGGATTGTTTGCCTCCAATAATGATTTATTATATTTTAGGTGGGTTCAACTACAGGGTTCTCTTTTATTAGTACAGAGACAAAATAAATCATTTTTTAAAATGTGAATTATTTGGTTAACATGGAGTCTATGGGAGAGGGCCTTTCTGTCATTTGGGACTTTCTGGATAACAGATTTCCGGGTAAAGGATCCCATAACTGTATATATATGTGGGCACGGAGCAATAATCTGATAACGTGCAGTGTGTAATATAAGAGTAATGGATAAGTCCTTGGTTTCTGGTGGGTATGGCAAGTTGCCCTAGATAGGGTATCCATTACTGATATAAGACTATTTATGTCACTGAATTAAATATATTAAATCTCTGTCATTTGAGCACAGCTGGAAAATAGAATAACATAGCACAGAGTTATTTATATAAACACGGCATTCATAAACTTCACTCCATACAGTCTCTTTCTGCATAACAATAGCTGAGTATATTTTCTAGCCTTGTTCCAGGCTGTTAGATCTTTACTATATCAAGTCCTCGCTGTTTCCCCCCTAAGCTTACACAATGTCTTTCAACTCTGCATATTATATAGAAAATAGCAGAAACAGTTACCATAACAACCATAGTAACCACATTTCAACATCAGTACGTGTTTGGTAGATATTAAGGTGGAAAAAACCCTACCTGTTCTTTTGAAACCAGATTGCATTATCAATTAGCCCTTTTATCGGCAGCCTTTTCTGTTTGAATTGACAACAGGGCTATTATTTTTATACCTGCTGAATAGAAGGGAAAAGAAACATTAGTTTTGCTAATACAAAAGAGTCAAAGATATGCGATACAGCTTATAGATTTATTTTCCTATTTTAGATTCATTTTATACTGTCTTTTTAGGAACCAGTTGAGAGCCTGTTCTGTGCACAGAGAGCTACACACAAAGCCAGAGCTGTAAACTTTGTACAAATAATGATGTTGTATATTAGAAGCTCTATATGCAGTATAGAGGTACTCAATAGCTACTCAATAACTTAAAGGAAAGCTATAGCCCCAAATAAATACTTAAATAACAAATTGTTTATATCATATTAACTGATCTATTAAATAATGCTAACTAAGCATGTGTTTTTTCCAAAAAATGTTTAACTACATTTAAAGGGGTAGTTCACCTTTTAGTTAATATGAGAGTACCTGGTGGTCTAGCGGGGAAGTCCTCTGCACTTACTACAGAGCGCCCACTGCCTCCTCTTCCACGCGCTGCTCCTCTATGATGCGCAGCTGTCATCATCGTGCTTGGCCTGAATTTCAAATATTTAAAGGGACCTCATCCAAATACTCATTGCCCAGTGTAGGTTTATTTTCATAGTGCCTGGGTGCATTCTATATTGTCTGATCCTTGTTCTTGACCATTGCCTGTCCCTGATTTTGTTAATCTGCTGCCTGTACTGACCACTGCCTGTTACTGACCATCCATTGGATTTTGATTTTGTACTGCACTACTGTTTGGTGTTTGGTTTTGACACAGCCTGTTCCACGACTATGCTGCCTGCTCCCCTGTCTCTCTGTGATAGGTAGAAGAGTGAGCTGTGACCAGGACCTTGGTGTTAGTTCTCGGTTTGAGATACTGTATGTTACAGTTAAATGTTAGTATGTTATAGATTGTCCAATTCTAAGCAACTTTTTAATTGGTCTTCATTATTTCTTTTTTTATCATTTTTGAATTATTTGCCTTCTTGTTCTGACTCTTTCGGGATTTCAGATGGGGGTCACTGACCCCCTCTAAAAACAATTGCTCTTTAAAGCTAAACATCTTATTGTTATTGCTACTTTTTTTATTACTCCTCGTTCTATTGAGGCCTCTCCTTATCATATTCCAGTCTCCTATTTAAATCAGTGCATGGATGCTAGGTAATTTGGACCCTATCAACCAGATTGCTGCAGTTGCAAACTGGAGAGCTGCTGAATAAAAAGCTAAATAACTAAATGAAAATTAAAAATAAAAACTAATTGTAAATTGTTCCAGAATAACACTCTCTACATCATACTAAAAGTTAATTTAAAGGGGTGGTTCACCTTTAAGTAAACTTTTAGTATGTTATAGAATGGCCAATTCTAAGCAACATTTACATTGGTTTTCATTATTTATTTTTTATAGTTTTATAATTATTTGCCTTTTTCTTCTGACTCTTTTCAGCTTTCAAATGGGCGTCGCTGACCCCCCATCTAAAAAGCAAGTGCTCTGTAAGGCTACAAATGTAGGGGGTTAGGTAGGTGAGAAAGCCAATCCACACACTTTGGATAAAAAATCACTGTCCAGCTTTATTGAAAAATTTAAAACAACTGACAGGCATCTTTTAGCAGTTGTACTCCTACCCTATGACATGTTGTATCACCTGACGCGTTTCATGCCCCATTCTGGCACTTCATCAGAGGCTACAAATGTATTGTTATTCCTAATTTGTATTTCACATCTTTCTAGTAAGATCCTCTGCCATTCATATTCCAGTCTCTTATTCAAATCAGTGCATGGTTGCTAGGGTAATTTGGATCCTAGCAACCAGATTGCTGACATTGCAAACTGAAGAGCTGCTGAATAAAAAGCTAAATAACTCCACAAATAATAAAAAATGAAAACTAATTGCAAATCCAACCAGAATAACATTCTCTACATCATACTAAAAGTTAACTCAAAGGTGAACAACTCTTTTAAAGATCAACATCCCTTTTCAGAGCCCTGCTTCAGTCATGCCATGTAAGGTGACCCTGGTATAACCAGCTCATTGCAGTACTTTAAATGTGTTAAATGAAGATATTCACCATCCCGAAAGGTTAAATGCACACTCTGTGCTTCTATGTCAGTAACGCTTAAACATTGCTTACCATGGTGAACGTCTAGGTGTCACTCAACTGTCTTAAAGACAAGTAACAAAACTACAATTAGAGTTATAGGTTTCCAAAAGCATTATATATTTTTATTTCTATTGCCTTCACAGAAAAATGCATGATCACAGCAATTGGATTACAGTGTTTTTTTGTATTTGAAATAGGTTCTTTGTAATAAAGAGAACCAGTTACCAAGCTTTCTGTGACAGTGACATTGTGTGCCTTTGAAGTTGTTCCATATTATTGTAATACTATTCAGCCCTTTGCCTTATGGTCTGAGAGATGTTGTGCTTACTGGGCCAATAAGAAACATTGGGGGTCATTTATAAAGTTCGCGCAGGGCAGATTGGTTCGCAAAGTGAATATATTTGCCCTGCGCATGGATAAATTTATAAAGCTGAATAAAAGGGTGCAAACAGAATTGCGAACTTTTTTTTCACAATGCAAATGTCTATAGGAGCTTTTTAAATATGTCACAATTCGCAAATTGCGAATATTTATGTGCACACTCTGCGACTCCATTACGCCACAACTTTGGTGGCGGATAAAATATTCGCAAAACAGTTTCACAAACTGCGAATTTAAGTCGCTGTCAATGCTATTTTCGTGCACAACAACCACGCACATTGGGGGCGCTTGTGCAAACTCCCATCTTTTTTTCCCGTCTATTTGCGCGCCATTTGCGAAAATTTATTCACAATGTGAATTCACAAAAACCGGAAAGACGGGCAGAGCAGTGCAATATATTTGCGCTCAGGAAAAAACATGCGCAATACAATCATTTGCGAAAAATATGCGCTGCGCGAACTTTATAAATGACCCCCATTGTGCCTAGGAACAGTGGTGTAACTTAGGGGCACATTTACTTAGCTCGAGTGAAGGATTAGAATGAAAAATACTTTCGAATTTCAAAGTGTTTTTTTTGGCTACTTTGACCATCGAATTGGATAGTTCGACCTTAGACTACGACTTCGAATCGAAGAATTCGAACTAAAAATCGTTCGACTATTCGACCATTCGATAGTCGAAGTACTGTCTCTTTAAAAAAAACTTTGACCACCTACTTCGCCACCTAAAACCTACCGAGCACCAATGTTAGCCTATGGGGAAGGTCCCCATAAGCTTTCTAACCTTTTTTTGATCGAAGGAAAATCCTTCGATCGATGGATTAAAATCCTTCGAGTCGTTCGATTTGAAGGATTTAATCGATCTAATACTTTTTTCCTTCGATCGTTCACTCGAAGCATTTGTGGTAAATCCTTCGACTTCGATATTCGAAGTCGAGGGATTTTACTTCGAGGGTCGAATATCGAGGGTTAATTAACCCTCGATATTAGACCAATTGTAACTATGCCCCTTAATGTTATTGGGCCCACAGCAAATTAATTGTAGGGCTCCCCTAAATATCCAGATATTTTCTGTTTTACCAATATATATTGAAATGGCACATTAATTAGAGCCTTATGGGCCCCCCCATACTTCTTGGGTCCCCCCGTAGCTTCCTCTGTAGTTATAGGATAAAAGAACCTTCTCTACTTCCAGACAGTCCTTTAAGTAAAATAAATAGAACTTCCACTCTTGTTCATAATTGCTTCAACATCAGCGCAATAATGAAAACATATTTGTTATTCATCTATCATATTTTGTAAAGCTTTAACGAATATTGATTTTGCCTAATAATACCCCCATAATGTAACACAGAAAACATTTTAATATTTAAAATGAAATTAACAAGGGTTCATGTGTAGTAACAATTCAATGATTCTGCTCTTAATCAGCCAGAGGCACTAGCAGATACAATGTGTGTGTGTCTGGCAAATGACAGGAAGCTGATCTGGTGTGTAGATGAAATGAAGCAATGGCACTCAAGGCTGATGAGACAGAAACCAATGTATCTTGATAAATAATGGCGCCAGAACCTATTTTTTCCTCTATTCTTTCTCTAATTCGATATTAACCCCCTACAAATAAATCACTCATGTAAATGACTTGACTTCTAACTGCAAAATGTACTGTACATAAGGTCTGAGATGAGAAAAAATAAGCGAATTAAAGTGCAGTGTGCAAAGTGCAATTGCAGCAAAATTCACCATGTGTTTTAACTAGGGATGCACCGAATCCACTATTTTGGATTCGGCCGAACCCCCGAATCCTTTGTGAAAGATTCGGCCGAATACCGAACCGAATCCGAACCCTAATTTGCATATGCAAATTCGGGGTGGGAAGGGGAGAACATTTGTACTTCCTTGTTTTCTGACAAAAAGTCACGTAATTTCCCTCCCTGCCCCTAATTTGCATATGCAAATTAGGGGTCGGATTCGGTTCGGCCTGGCAGAAGGATTCGGCCGAATCCGAATCCTGCTGAAAAAGGCCGAATCCTGGCCGAATCCCGAACCGAATCCTGGATTCGGTGCATCCCTAGTTTTAACCACAATTCAGCTGTTTTCCCATAATTCAGCATAATTGTGGCAGTGGAGGGGAATTGCCCCTGACCCGATGTGTCAAAAGGCATACAAATGGGCATTCACCTTTCGCTGAATCAGACAAAAATGCACAACATTTTCGGTATTGTGTCATTTTCTCACCATCAAAATGAAGGCTGTGTGTACAGGTCTTCTGCACTTATTGACACAGCTCACATTAGGGAACCTTGGAATTAGCATCAGATTGAAGCTAGCAGTAACTCCAGGATTCCCCTGGGTTTGCAGAACAGGAGGTGGGACAGACTCACTGACATTCAGTGCAACTACAGGGAAGTACAAGGGTCATATTTGTTGCAAGTACCTTTAATGAAAGGTATCAAATCACAACAATTGCATTATTCCACAACTGTAACTGTGGCTGCAGTTGTGAACAAGCCCTAGTGATCTTCATAGACATTTCACATACAAGTTCCTTGGTTCTAACTATACTCCCTGCTGTTAGGCCATGCTCAAAGAAATAAACCTAATAATCATACTATTGATATAGGGCCAGTGAGTTATGCAGTGCTTTAGAATAACCACACCACATACGTACGTTTTCCTAAAGCTATAACAAAGCAATGTGGCTTTTCCTTAGATGAAGAGACAAGTACATTTAAAGATTCTTCGCTTATAGAGATCATGCACATTAGTTCAATGTCTAAACTCATTTGGACTTATTTTATATGCACAGACCTTGACCCATTTGTATGTGATTGAACTTGAAAAACAGTGATAATGATTATTTGCTTGAACACAGCTACCATCATACTTTTGCATGGAGAGGTCAAAGCCACTTCTACAATATTTAATTGGAGGACTGATTAAACTAATTGATTTTTGAATCAATCTAAACACCCATATAAACTTACTCAGATCTCCCTTCTGAACGCTTTTGCAATTTACATAATTTTTTATTTCCTTGCATTTTCAAGATATTAGCAGTTTTATTATTACTTATAAATACTTATTATTTTGTTTTGCACTATTAAAGGAGACCTGTCACCCGAAAAATTATTCCAAATCCTATTTTATCACTTTAGGCAAGCAAAATAAACGTTAATTATACTGTATAAATTATTTTAATTTTATTTTCTTCGGTGTGGGAATTCATAATTATAGCAAGCTGGCAGGAGCCATTTTGTGGACACTGTTATTAAAGGGATACTGTCATGGGAATTTTTTTTTTTTCAAAATCAGTTAATAGAGCTGCTCCAGCAGAATTCTGCACTGAAATCCATTTCTCAAAAGAGCAAACAGATTTTTTTTATATTCAATTTTGAAATCTGACATGGGGCTAGACATATTGTCAATTTCCCAGCTGCCCCAAGTCATGTGACTTGTGCTCTGATAAACTGCAATCACTCTTTACTGCTGTACTGCAAGTTGGAGTGATATCACCCCCTCCCTTCCCCCCCCCCCCCAGCAGCCAAACAAAAGAACAATGTGAAGGTAACCAGATAGCAGCTCCCTAACACAAGATAACAGCTGCCTGGTAGATCTAAAAACAGCACTCAATAGTAAAAACCCATGTCTCACTGAGACACATTCAGTTACATTGAGAAGGAAAAACAGCAGCCTGCCAGAAAGCATTTCTCTCCTAAAGTGCAGGCACAAGTCCCATGACCAGGGGCAGCTGGGAAATTGACAAAATGTCTAGCCCCATGTCAGATTTCAAAATTGAATATAAAAAAATCTGTTTGCTCTTTTGAGAAATGGATTTCAGTGCAGAATTCTGCTGGAGTAAGACTATTAACTGATGTGTTTTGAAAAAAACATGTTTTCTGATGACAGTATCCATTTAAGGCAAGCCTTGCATCCTCTTATACCAGAATGGGGGACCTGATGTCCATCCCCATGTACTGGTTACACAATTAAATGGTAAAAAGAGAGGGGGGATGTGAGGAGTGCAATGACATCTAGTAAGTGCTGAATGAAAAGTGAAAGTAATTGCCTGCTCTGCCTCTATGCCTAAGGCATAGAGGAGGGGCAGGCAACATTTGATTGACAGCTGAGATATTTAAATGAGTTTACAACAGATATGAATGCTTTAATAAAAACAAGAATTTGGATTTCATGTTTAATATGAAAAGTAGTTTGATTATACAGCTTTGTATGTGTGGGTGACAGGTCCACTTTAATATCATGATTTGCAACAGTAGTGCACTCCCTACAATGCTGGTCAGCCTGCCAGCAGATAGAGGGTTACGTGACTAATGCAGAAAAAAATTCAAGATGCTTCTTTACTCAGTTCTATTACTCCTTGTCAGTTTGCTCCCGGTGCGAGCAGCCATTTCTGGTCACTCGCATGCGCAGAATGAAAAGCTGCCCCGAATTGCTCATTACGCGCATGCACACTTGTACTTATTTTATCTGATAAAGTGTCCTGGCCTGGCTCTGGACTACTGCACTTACTTTTTTGATCTTGATTTACTCCCTTTCTGTCATTTCATTAGATATTCCAACTCAGACACCCTCAGCTCAGTAATTATTCCCATGTGCACCACATAAGAAATTCTTAACCTGAATTCATTGCTTTTAGTTGTCTTCTTTGGAATATTTAAACATGATATACATTTTTTGTATGCGTTACATGAAATTGTATGTTTGAGATGTCCTGTATAGAAAAATCCTTCTATATTTTAGTGGCATATTCATAGAGGATCTGATCATTCAAAATATGCAATAATCTTTTGCACAAAATTCCTCAGAGATAGCAGACGTATTGTGACTCCAGTATTATAATTGCTGCTATTTCTGTTACGAAATACGTAAAGGGGTTTCTCAAGGCTCAATATCCAATCAATGACCTGAAATCTCAGGAAACATTAACATGTATTGTGAACATTGAACATATATAAAGTACAGCCAAAATATTTGTCTAGGAAATATTGCATGCAAATTCACTCTACTCTAAAAAGATAAATGAACTTTACATAAAAGGTTTATATTTGCTATAGGATTTAACTTCTTTTACATTTTTGAAACATTTGTAAATGGAGGGTAATGTATTAAAATTTGATTTTAGTTTAATGAGAAAGTAAAAAGTTCCTGAGATTTTTAACACCATAAATCAGATCCACAAATATCATTTTTTTCTATACTACAACAATAGAAAGTCTACAATCCAGTCACTCTTGAACTGTAAATGATTTAATCCAAAGATGTCAAACTTAAACCTACGTCCAGTGAAGGCAACCAAAAGACTTTGAGCTGTTTTAGTTCATTCTCAATGTGTGTTCTTGTATGTATGTTGCATTGTAGTAACAGTCTCCAGCCAGTCCTTCAGCTTTCCCAATTAGCAGCATTAGACACGGCACTGAAATGTAAAGTGTAGTTCCAACAAACTATAATATCTGAATAAATACAGATACCAGTGTTTAAGGATTAAGAAGATATGATCTCCAGTTAGAGGGGGTGATCTGTTGTATTGTTTGCAAGAGATGAATTTCTATTATCCACATCAAAGATCTGGGTACAATATTATTACATTTCTATGTTTTATTGAATTATGGAAGAGTTAATGAAAAATGTAGTACTGTATACTGTATATTTTAAACACACTGTTTGGTCTGCAAAGCGTACTCTATAGATTGAAACCTATACTAACCTTATACAGGTATAGGACCTGTTATTCAGAATAACCGAATAATTTGGATCACCATACTTAAGTCTACTAAAAAATCATTTAAACATTAATTTAACCCAATAGAATTGTTTTGCCTCCAATATGGATTAATTATATTAATAAAATGAGTACAAGGTACTGTTCTGTCTTATTACAGGAAAAGAGGAAATCATTTTTAAAAGTTTGAATTATTTGATTAAAATGGAATTTTTACTACATATCATCAATGGAGCTTTATTACATATTAGTCATTTCCTTGGTGCTAAATGGCGGCAGGAAATTGGGTGCCGTACTGTCTGTAGAATGAACTGGGATAGATATAACAAAAAATGCACAGATACAGCATGGCATTTTTTCTTGTAAAATGTAAATATAATGACAGATTTAGGGGCAAATTTATCAAGGGTCGAATTTGGAGGTGATGGGAGTTTTTTTAAACTCCCATCAACTCAAAATTTGAAAAAAGACCAACTGAAATTTATTTAAAAAAAAAATCAAATTTTTTCACTTCGAGTGAATAGGCTATATTCAATCGTTCAAATTGAATTTGGATTGTATTCGATCGAAATTGATTCAAAGTATTTTCAAAAAAGAACTTAGGTTCTAGGAGGTCCCCCATAGGCTAAAACAGCAATTCGGCAAGTTTTAGATGGCGAATAATCGAAGTTGAATTTTTAAAGAGACAGTACATGATAAATTGCGATATTTGAATTTTCGAATTTTTATCAAATTCAAAACTAATTTGCACTATCCCTAGTGGAAGGTAAAAAAAAGCTATTTTTTGTGTACTTCGACTAGGGAATAGTCCAAATTCGAATTTGAAAAAAATTTAACAATTCCAATTTCGAAATTTAACATGTACTGTCTCTTTAAAAATTCGACTTCAGCCGACTTTTAGATTCACCATCTAAAATCTGCCAAATTGCTGTTTTAGCATATGGGGGGCCTCCTATGACCTATTTGGATTCAATTGGTGGAAAAATCTATGTTTTTTTGGGGAAAAACTTCAAATCGAATTCGATCGAATGCGCTATTCCTTCAATTCCAATACGGCCGAATACGGACCTACTCGATCAAAAACTGACTTATTCAACCAAAAAAAACCTTAGACTTAATTTCGGTTGGTCTTTTTGAATTCAATGTTTTTTTCAATTTGAAATTTGACCCTTGATAAATATGCCCCTAGAATTAGCTCGAAATTCGAATTTAAAAATTAAATTTTTCAATTCGACCCTTGATAAATCTGCCCCTTATTCTGTGACATAACAAATGTTATGCAACCAGGGGCATCCTTTCAACAATGTACCTGTCATTCCCATTTCTGCCTTTTTTACAATACCATTTTTCCTTTACCGTATTATTCCTCTTCCTCCCATAATTTACATATGCAAAAAACGTGTTATACATATATGTTCTACGGGAGTGCTCTGTAATATTTTAGAGGTGATAGGGATTGTAATGGGTTCAGAGATTCAATGCTACAGGTTTCACATCACAGCACTAGACCACAAATGCTGTAATATCTTTCAGAAAGGAAGAACGATCTATAAAGGATCCAAGACACTTTAATATTTAGTGTACTGAAGCAAAGACAGCAGTTGTCAAGTGCGGAAGCTATTGATAGGAATGGCCCTAAGAGAAGGCGCACTGATAAATGTTCTAATAAGTGAGAAAGCAAGCCATCCATGAATGGGGGGGGGGAATAAATAAAATAATGCCTTGTCGCCATGTCCAACAATTTAAAAAACTTCAATATCTTCAGCAAAACCCTGAACATATTCTCTGTGTTCAGAGTTCATGATCAGCTAATAGAACGTAGCAGTTAAAGAGATCATAAATCTAGCAAGATTATCAAAGTATAACATATAAAGATGGGTTTTATGGTCCAAGCCTAACCAATATCCAAGGTAAAATTTTATTGTTCAGCCACAGAGGAAACTCATCCCTTAAAAAATCATTATGCATCTTCAAGGGAATAGCAGTGCTTAAGTCCCTTTATTGATACACTTTAAATCCATATTGCATAATAATGATGTGTTATTTTTGTTTTTTTTCTTGGGCTGCACTGAAAATGCAATACTTTTATACTGTGACTGGTTTTTTTCCTGTAGTCTAAAAACAGCCTAGAAAACCAAATTGCACTGGTAATTTAAGTGCTTGTTTATTTCAAGATTTGTTTTCGGTATAGACTGCTGCAAGTTTAATCCGTGGTGAAATAGCAGGCATGAACTCTGATACTTGGAAAAAGGGAGTTATGTATGGGTTTGTAACAACCATTAAACAAGAACATCTCCAATATATGTGTATTACACATTTTCAGTGTTTTTATAAATACAATAGCTATTGAAAAGCAATATTGCTGGTTGTTATCTTTTAAACAATGTTGCAAAAGTCTTAGTTGCCCAGCAGACAGGTCTGTTAATCTGCTGCCTTGTCTTGCAGAGAACAGAAAGGGACATGTCACTGCTTTCAATAGAAATACATATACACATAACTTAATAACATTATAACTTAATAACCATAGAAAATTTGTAATGAATGTTCATTGCGAAGTTGCTTAACTACCAAACGCAACACCACATACAGTACCACATTTCTCACCCACCTAATTTGATCTTGCCCACTCCCACACCTTGTGTATTACTCCCTTCCCTTTAGAGTGTAAGCTCTTTTGCATAGGGTCTTACTCACCTTTTGTACCGGTAACGCCATATGTTCTATGTATATAATTCATGTGATTTAGTTGTATAATCACATTTACTTTACAGTGCTACGCAATATGTTGGTGCTATATAAATACATGCTAATAATAATAATAATAATAATAATAATAATATTGTGACCCCCAGCAGCCAATCAACAGAACAATGGAAACATAACTAGATAGCAGCCCCCTGACACCTGCATTGCTAAAAATGATCCCACCTAGTAGATATGAGCATGGGTGTCTGTAGAATTTTTTTTTGGGAGGGGCAAATAGGTAAAGGTATCACAAGCAAAATATCTACAAATATTTTGGTGGCAAAGAGAGATTGGAATTGTTAGTGCACTTGAAAGAGAGAGTTGTTGAACAGCTAAAATGGTTATAGAGTTAAGGAGCCTGATAGCAAAAAAGAATTGCTGTGCAGAGAAAATTATATAATAGTGTGTGGGGAGGTAATAAGTTACACCAATTCAGCCAATGTAGCCACCTATATTGACTATGCAAGCAAATCCATGCCTTGGACATTGCCTCTTTAGGTAGCAGCACAGAGAGATCTGGGACAGGTTCAGACACACAAATGCAGATATACACAAACAAGTACTTTGGCAGGCACAAACATACACTTACATTTACAAGCAGCAGGCTTGACATAGCTTTTCAGTTCAGGTCAGAAACTCCAAAGGGGGGTATAAGTGCCCTCCATTGCCCATATTTGTGGATGCCCGTGGATATGAGAACAGCACTCAATAGTAACAATCCAAGTCTGGCTAACCGGGGTTGCCAATCCTTCAGTTACATTGAGTAAGAGAAACAATAGCTCGTCTGAAAGCAGTTGCACTTTGAAGTGTTGGCTCTTTCTGAAAGCACAGGATCAGGCACAATGACCTGAAATGGCTGCATACACACCAATATTACATATTATAAAAAAATGTATATTTATTGGTTCAGGAACAAAATTTTAAATGACAGAATGAATTATGAGCACACAGTGTAATTTAATAATAAAAAAAGATACCATAAAAATCATGACAATCCCTTTAATGATATCTGAGTCTCACTCTTCCTTTGGTAAGCATGCCTACTTGATACTAAAATATTGTAATTAGTTAATATTTTATTTTACTTACTCTTCTGATTAAAAAAAAATAACAGCCATATAGACTACAGTTACCATGCTACCCATGAATATGTGGTAATTAGTGTGCCATGTATGGAGGCAAAGAAGAACAGTTTGCATCTTTAGGGTCCCGTTCATAAAGCTATACAACGAAAGCACTTTGCACAGTTGAAATTTCTCTGCAATCAGTTGCCAAGTTCCTCATTTTATTCAGTGGAATTAAAATCTTCTGTTCTGAGCTTTTTAAAATTTTGTTTTGTCAGCAAACATGGAGAGACTACTTTTATTGCCAGCTTTAAAGAAATCAATAAATCAATTAAACAAAGGCAAGTAAAGGACAGAAATCTGTGGTGTTCCTCCTGTAAGACTCGCCAAACTGGCAAAGCTTCCATGAACTCACCTTTCTTCTTTCTGTATTATAGGCTATTTCCTAGCCA
This sequence comes from Xenopus petersii, assembly GCA_038501925.1. Taxonomy (NCBI): domain Eukaryota; kingdom Metazoa; phylum Chordata; class Amphibia; order Anura; family Pipidae; genus Xenopus; species Xenopus petersii. Next base: position 68,924,268 of record CM076680.1, on the reverse strand, counting down.
AGAACAAATATTTGGCATAAACTTTAAACAATTAATTATAGTCCTTTATTTAGCGCTGACATATTTCTTTTTTTTACAATTTACTGAGAATATCATTCATATAAATCTGTGCACCTGCAGAGCTTACTATTTACTTACTATTTTCCCTAAAAGAGGCACTCACACACAAACACACACACCAAGGTCTAATTTCATCAGATGGCAATTATCACACTAGATATTTCTAGGCTGTGCAAGAACCCTGCATAAATACCAGAAGAACATGTGAACTAATAAAAAGCAATATGTATAGAAATGCCAAATTTTATATATTGAACTTCCTGCACCAGCCTAAAGTTTCAGAAGCTCTGTAACAATAATGTTTCAGATTTTCAAAGTTGTGCACAGGGGGCACCATCTTGGATGCTCAGTGTCCTATGAGCAGCTGTTAAGAAGCTAAGCTTAGGGGTGGTCACAAATCATCAAGCAGAAAATGAGGTCCACATGGCTTAGTAGCTGATGCTATAGGGCTGACCATTACGTTATGGTGCAAATTGCACTGGTTTCTGAGATGTCATACAGTGACAATTTGAATTAATTACTAATGCCCCTTGTATTCTGACTTTTATATTCTATATATATTTACAGTATATTATGCTTTGGCCCCTAAGCTCAGATAATAGCAGTACAGAGCATGTACAGTGAAAGCAGAAAAGAAGATGGGGAGCTCCTGGCATCTTCAGAGGCACATATCTTTACTACTAAAGATCTGTGATCCCCTTGGGCTGGTAAAGAATCTCTAAACATAACGTGCAGCTTTTCTACCTACCTTATTTTGTTTAACTTTGGTTCTCCTTTAAAGTTTTTTCAATTGTCTCTACTTAAATTTACCTTGTGGTCAAAGTAGCACTCAATAAGGTGATCGTTTAAGGTATCTTTGTTGTGTGGAATCATTAAAATTATATGCAAAATATGTAGCAATTCAAATATGTCATGGACAACATAGAGCAGATAATATGTATAATAAAAGTATAATCCGTATCTATATTATGATTGTCTGGGAGCATGTGAGTTTCCTCTACCCTCATGAGTTATATATCCTTAAAAGGCAACTGCATATGTCAAATGAATCTACCATTATTAAGGATGTGTGAGTGGTGTACCTAAGTGACAAAGGTTGGATTCCTGTTAATGGCCTATGTACAAGATTCTACATACCCAACTAGGGGCAATTTTATCAGAGGTCTATTAAACCAACAGCTTGTATTTGGAATATGGGAAGAGTGGAGAAAAATAGAGCACCCAGCAGTAATCCGTAATATAATAAAATGTCTAAAGTTTCACCGCATCTAGTAATGCTGCTGATTTCTATGGGTAACAAGAAAAGTAGCAAATTTAGGATGATTTATTACTTTACCTCCTATAGGTTGCTTGTCAGAATTGGCTTGAAAAACCAGACCTGCAATACAATGTCAACCACTGTGCCCCAATACTCTCCATCTTTTTTTGAGAATATTATAAGAGAATATGGGGGTTATGTAATAAAAGGCACTAAGTTTGCACAGGGGCAATAACCCATAGCAACCAATAAGCAGGTAGCATTTACTGGTCACCTGTTTAAAAGCTCGCATCTTATTGGGTGTTATAAGTTACTGCTCCCAGGCAAACATAATGCCTTTTATTACATATGGGGGTATGTGTTTTACTGCCTCTTCTTGAAAGCATACATTTATTTTCACAAATACCAGTATGTCTAGTTTATACAGCAAAGTGAGATCAATACTTACTTAATCTTACTTGACTCACAAGTCCTTTGAATTCAGTCTTGAATAGATTAAGGTTATTTAGTCACATTGTATTAACCTCAGAGAAGATCATTATTCCCTGTATGCTAAATTAAGATTTTAACTGTCATATCTGAAACCCAAAACAGCCAATCACATGAGTTTGAGCATTCTATAATAAGCTGCAAAGGGTGTTGTATTTATCAAATATAACATTTATTCCTACAGTCACTTCACATTGAATCAAACTTATAATATAAAACATGTACATTCAACATTCACATTTTTCCTGCCCAGTATACACTGTGGTCATGGTAATGGTATAAATAAATTATCTACATATTTAAGAATGTGTGGAGCTCAATATACCTTCTGGGTGTGCTGGACAATATCATTCTGCAGAGATACCGTAAAATACTCTTTAGAATATTGCTCTACTGTGCAAAAAAGACAGTGGCTATACATTGGATGGGCACAACATCCCCAACCGTAAAGGCCTTTTTTGTGTTTAATTCTTATGTGTTTTTTTAGTTCTTCACTCTATGGGTTTTTTTACTAAACTCTGAATACAAAAATCTCGAAAAACGTGTGTTTTTTTTTTTACAAATTCTTCAGAATTTATTAAACTCCGAGGATGGAAAAGTCCGAAACAGAAAATCCGGCATCTCAGACCTGCCGAGGTTGCATACAAATCAATGGGAGAAGTCCCAATAATTTTTTGATGTGTGCTGGGTTTCGTGCAATACTGCAACATTGTGTTTTCTGGCAAAAAAGCATAAGAAATCTGAGTTGTCGGGTGAAAAATAGTGAAAATCCGATTTTTTCCCACAAAGCTAATTTTCGGAAAATGTAATAATAAATAAATAAATAAATGTTGAGATAAAATTGGACTTAGGGGATAAATAACCCCCTAAGTGTCGATCTGAAAATCATGACGGACTCCATGTAATGCACATGAGTGATTTTGCTGTGTTTTGTTTGTTTTTATATGTTTAAAGTAAAATACTAAAATTCTACCTTTAAATAAATAAATAAATAAATAATGTGTGGCGCTCAACAAGGCAGTGTTTTAAAAGTGAAGAGAACCAAATTGAGAGAAATATATAGCCTATTATAAAGGCATCAGCCCTTAGTCTGTGTGCATGCTTACAGGTCATAAAAGTCATGGGGTACATTATTTATTGTAATACCCATGTTTCAGTGGGTTTCATGTGATGCAAGTAGCATCCCTAAGAATGGTTTAATGCATGTAAATTAATGCTGAAAATGACCCATTTTTTTGCTTCTATTTTACCGCATATAATTGAATTAAAAATAATTAGGTGTAAGTAAAGTTTTTCATGCTAATGCAAGGTTTTACCCTGAAGAATCTGAAGTTAGCTATAGTTTAAATACCTCACCTTTCCGATGCATTCCCACATAATTGGTGATTGTGCTGTTTACCTTAGGCCAGAAATAATTCATTCTCTGCTTTTGCTAATTTCAGGTTATTAGGGCTGATTAAACAAAGATTAGAGAATTTAAAACCTCACAACTGATAATTGCTAATTCAGGTAATTCAGTATCTCTCACTAGATCTGCTTCTGTGTGGGTAAAAATACATGCAAACAATGTAATCTACGAACTGGAGCTCTTAATGAGGCAGTAAAAGTGATGACTGAATAATCATTAATATAAAACCACTGACTATGCAATTTAAAATTCAGCTGAAGAATACAACTTAAGCAGCATAACTCGAGTCCCATCAGAGAGTGTCTTTATTGTTTTCAGAATCTATAGTCATGAGCACTTCCTATCACAGAAGCTTAATTAAGAGGTATTTTGATATTATATATTAGAAATCATATTTCTCTTGCAAGTACAAGAGTTCCAGGTTGCTTTCAGTAGTTAAGAATATGAAGAGGAGAAGTATTAAAACCTTTGGGATCTGTGTTAGCTATGTTTAAATGATTTAGTCGTAGGCTTTAAAGCAGTATGCAGGGTGGAGTATGAAGTATGGAGAATAGGAACTAAATAGTTCCAAAGGAATTTCAAATTCAAATGCAAATTTCTAGCATAGGAATCTTAATGGCCATGACATTACTATATGGATATAGCTATGGTTTCTTTTTAAGGATAAATTCTTTTTAAAATGTATTTTGTATCTCATGCATTTAAATCACAATTTGCAGTTTCAGTGAAACTGTTGTGTGTTGCTCTTCGCCATGTTCCAGTGTGTGTCAGATGCTGAAGGTATATGGCTCATTACAAGTGCAGAAGCCCTCCTTTGCTGCAGGTCAAATTGTATTCCCTAATGATCATTTGTTGGATAAACATTCCTCAATCAAATCCCTGGAAGAAAGCACAGGGAAATGAGGATCATGCTAGTACATCAGCAATAGGCAGAGTTATATTTTAAAATAAGCTCTTCTTCTATGAAATGATATATAGTGACATTTACAAAAATAATTTGTCAAAAATAAGGATGCAGCAAAGAAAGCTAAAACATGCTTTCTCAGGGCTGCTAATATACCATGCCAACATTCTCATATATTATGTTATGTTGGCGATTAGTGAAAGGTGAATAAATTCTCCAGACACTAATTTGCGGCGGATTTCCGTGTTTCGCTGCAAATGTGCAGTGATAATTTGCTGGCAAAAAATCTGCCGCGTCAAAAAAAAACTGGCACTCATAAAGATTGGTGCAGGCAACAAAATTATTCGAAAGCCCATTGACTTTTATGCCTTTGGACCAAATAGTCGCACATATAAAAATTTATGCTTGCGTCAAAATTATTTTGATGCCATTGACTTCAACTCGTTTTGCAAGTTTTTCGACATTTCATGAATATCGCTGTAAATTTGGAAACGCCACAGATTCGCCCATCACAAATGGCAATGGCTTGGGAGTTGCGTGTGTTTTTATTTCAATACATTATTTCATGAAAAAATTAGCTCACCTGAGGACATTTATATGCTAATATATGGGAAATTAGCATACTTTGCAGGTAGTTGTTTACTGCTTGAGAATGGAGCACCCCGGACACTGAAGGGTAAAAGTTTGGTTTAGGTTAGGTGTGGGGGAGAAGGATAATAAAGCTGTGGCCTTTCACAGTCATCCTGGACTCTGTATATATTTTTTCAGGGTTTGCAAGGTGTTAAATGGGTTTATGGGTATAATTTTAAAAGGGTAACATTTCAACTGGATACCTTGATACTGCCTGGTAAAATTAAATTATGACTACATTTTACATATGCACCAAATAACATTGTTTAGATCAAATTTTAGAGGGTGTAATTACATTACATTACAAATTAAAAATTAAAATGTTGCCTGATATTTCTACATCTAAAGGGACATTTTCTCTAGATCCTTACTTGAAGGCCAGGGAAAGAGAAAAATGTTGTCATTTGAATATAAGAGCATTTGTGAAATGCAACAATATAATGCCCTCTTTGCAAATCATTCCATTCCCAAGGAAAAAACCCACTCCCATTTGGACATAATCAAAAGACAAGACACACATGATTAAGAAAGACACAAAGTCGCACAGAAAATAAAAACAAAGGTTAAAAGCAAAAATAAGGTGAAGGTTAAATCATGGACAGGCATGAGATTCATTATCCAAAAACCAATTATCCAGAAAGTCACGAATTATGGGAAGGCCATGTCCATTAGACTCCATTTCAATCAAATAATTAAAGTTTTTAAAATGTATTTCCTTTTCTCTGTAATAATAAAACAGTACCTTCAACTTGATACCCAAACAAGATATATGTAACACTTATTGGAAGCAAAACAATCGTATTGGGTTTAATTAATGTTAAAATCAATTTTTAGAAGACTCAGAGCTTTGCTATCTACCGCCTCCTTGTGCTTTCATATACAGTAATATAGTTTTTAATATCTGCCATGTAAGAGAATTGATGACTTTACTGATTTGAGATCTTGGAAGTGTAATACAATATGCTGGAATTTAGTCTTGGAACATTATTATTTAGCTCATTTATCTTGACTGCTGCATAAATCTACATGCTCTGAACATACAGCTTCACGGGAGTAATGCTCTGTTCTATACATCATTATGGTGCAACTAATAATTCTTTATCTCACCCCCCCTTGCCTAGTTTAAACACTCCTCCAACCTCTTAGCCATTCTTTCCCCTAGCATAGTGGACCCCCTTCCATGCTCTATATTTTCCCAAAACTAGGTATTAGTTTAAGGGATGTAGTCAGTTGCATACTTAAATAGTTTATAGATGACTTGAGAAATTGTCATGTCATCTTGTGGGTCATTTCCGATCCACAGGTGCAGTTATGCAACTTTACGACAACTGACACCATTCCGTAAAAGGTACTTGCATTTAAAGTCACTCCCAGCACTATCCTATAGTTGTGCTCGGCGATGCTACTGTGCGAGTACTGTGTAAATACACAGAGCTCTCTTAATCCATAATCACATACCAGCCAGAGGGCTGCCAGCTCACATCGTTAGAACAATTTCATTTCAAATGGATCACTAGCAGTTTCTGCCATTTCTCATTGTAGAATTCTGCAATATATCAGGAAAAAAGGGACATTTGCTTTCGTCTAAAGCACTCATTCTGCCACGTATACAATTTAAGGCACCCAGTTTTCATGATTTCAGAGATGTCATTTAAAAGGAAAGATAGCATAACTGTCAGAAAACACTGAATATATATATATATATATATATATATATATATATATATATATATATATATACAGTATATATATATATATATATACTTTTTATATCAAGTATTTGAAGCATATATAAGAGGTCACTGCATACATTAACCTGTCATTCCCAAGTAGTTTGTGTAAAATCAATACCAGAAGTTTATATTCATTTATCTTATTCCAGGCAAATAAAAATGTATTTCTCAAGAAGTAAAATATACCCTTTTTTGTGGCCAGCTATTCATTCTTGTTTTTAAGAGCACCCATTTTTCCCTACTAACTGGATAACAAAACAAAGCACTCTAGCGAAGCCTTCATTTTCAGATGTCATTTAACATATGTCAATAATGGATTCCAATTGGCTGACAGCCATGAAGTGATTTATAGAGCTCCCCCAGCCCTTTTTTCTTTTTCCTGTGACTTGGTAATGTAGCTACTCTGTTGAACAACTGAGTTTCAGCCTTATGTGCTCAGTGCCTTGGATAGCAGTGGGAAGTTCACAAGCATTCCCAATTCCATCGAAATTCAGCTATCAGCAAAACTCCAGTTCTGGTCAGGGAAAAAGGTAACACACAAATGTATGTATCTATATTTTTATTTATATAGAGCTACTTATGTATGCAGCGTTGTACAGGAGAACAATAGATTAATAACAAACAGGGGGTCATTAGATAATAAATACAAATAAATACAAAGTACAGTTGCATTAAAGATAAAAGATTAGGAGCTAAGCATTACAGATACAAGAGGAAGGGGTTCCTGCCCCATAAAGCTTACAATCTAAGTGGGAGGGTAATATACAGACACAAATAGGAGGATATTAAGTGCTGCAGGTAACAAATGTTCTGTTACTTTAATATTGTGCAAAACAGTCTTGTTTTACAAATACATGAACATATATTCCTGTTTGTTCTTATCTTATATTGACATCGAACATGCAGCTCACTGTATATGAGTAAATATTAAAGCTGTTCATAATCATAAAGCCAATTATTTATTTTTTACTTTTATGGGAATGATAAACAAATTTTATTGCCTCTATCTTTTAAAATACATAAATGTTTTACAGAATGTGCTATCAACATTATAAACTGCGATCGATGCTGCATGCGGTTTTTCCAAATGATGTTTTATGCAAATAATGGATACCACTCTAAAACTTAGCACTATTTTACACTTGTAGTCAAGGCAGGGTATAAAGTGTATAATAGGGAGGTGACCTAGAAGAATTCACACTGCAGCACTCTGAAATGATGAAAATCTGAATTTATTTGTGCAAAAAGACTAGGCTATTAGGGAGGTGACCTGTTCCTTAGTATAGTAGTGCCTAGCCACATATACTAATTCTAATCCTATCTGTATGTATGTATGTGTGATCAGTGTTACTGAACATGCTGGGAAGTTGTGTTCTCAACTGCTTTGTTATGTCATAAGGCTAACACTCTGAAGTGCCTGTGCCGCAGGCTACACATGAATGGCTATGTATTACAATGATGAAAATGATGAAATTTTGTGCTAAAATTTACCTTCAAATCAGCTGCACTGCTTCTTGTTCTGTTATGGGCAGAATAATGCAAAGCTGATTCCAGCACAGCAGCAGATATGAACATTCTGTAGTTATTTGATGCCCTGGCTGGGCTCTGCTTTACGCATAACATCTGCTCGGTGTCTTGTTGGTGTGCTCTCTCACCATGGGAACACTGATGTCTTTGCAACCTTCTTAGTGATGGCTGTCGGATTTATGCTCCTATAGTCCTCCAGGGATATAAGATTCTCAGCCACGATGAGTAAGTCCCTCTTGGATTTGAATAAATACTTACTCAAGTCGAGCCTGGCCCCGAAGTTCCACCTGGGCCTGACTTGAACCAAACAGATTCTCTCAGGAAATTAACCAGACAGCTTTATTTGAGGTATACATTAATACAGAGTATTACAATACAGAGTATTAAATAATAGCTCACACATCCTGAAAGCTCGTGAGGACGTTGGGGGACAATAAGCAATACAACAGATGACTTTTTAACCATTTCTTCTTCCATGGTGTTGATCCAGAGGCATCCAATCATCATTCTTGTTTTAGCATAACTGTGTCACTATTTCCATCTTAGGGACAGACTCACAGTCTCAGTACAATAGCCAAATAAGGTGTAACTACTGTGTCAGCACAGTGTCCAGAATGGTATCTATGCTGTAGTTTCTGAAACTATATGTCTTGCTTGGCCTTGCACTATACTTGTGACATGAGACAACAGATGTATTCCTTGCTCTGTGCAAACATTCTACATTCTAATAACAGAATGGAATTTAACCTTGAGCTTCTTCTACAACACAGCAATTCTGTAACTAGTGTTGTGTTCTATAATCTTTGATCTTTGATAATAACCACTTATGGCTTTAATGTTAAACTCTGATATCTACAATGGCTGCCTGCTAATTTATGTACACCACATGCCCTTCTACTGTATGGGCATTTCTGCCTAGTGGGATCTCAGGGAAACATATCATGTGAATAAGCATTCTATAACTGAGGCCAATGTGCTTGCCTTTGCAAACATAATGTATAAATCTCCTTGAATTAAAGTGCATGTAACCTGCAATTCATTTTTCTAGCAAGCTTTATTATTAAAACGGATGAGTCTTTTTGGTTTGGATATTAGATGTGCTATACTTCAGCTTCATTACAGTCCTGGCTTTCATTTAGTTTTCTGTGTGTACTGGGGTCAGTCAGTGCACTGTGTTTTCCCTCATTATATTACTTTGGTTCCATTTGCTTTCCACATGCGCTGTGGTTATTAGATGAACTTTGCATCTTTTTCTATTATATTATATCATTTTTATTTCTCAATACACTGTGCCTCGGCATTGCTACAGCTAATTTCACTTGTGCTGTTTTTTTTTTACATGTACACTGCCTCATTAAAAACCTTATTGGTTTTATTCCCCTCCCCACGTGGCTTACAGAGCCTGTACTTCATCATTTTGCTATAATGTAACTTTTAACAAAGCCTGTTTCATTATATATTACAAAGAGGAAGATGTATGAGCATGATTAACAGAAATCATGTCATTCCAGAAAATGGAGCAACTGTACAGACTGCTAATTCCTGAGATGTGGAATGGGATAATATAATGGGGAGATATAACAAGTGCCTGCTGCAGCTTCCCATATATCCTGGCCATGACACATTAATGAACAATGAGCTTTCCCAGTCTGAGAGGAAATGGCTAGATCTGCTAGAGAGGTCCAGACTTTATTTGCTACCATCATTTGCTATTCATCTTCCTGTTGGGTTGCTTTTTATTTATAGGGACATATGTGTTTGCCATTTTAAATAATAAATATACAACCTAAGAAAAAATATACAACACTGATATTTTGTTATTTTTGGGACCAAATATTTAGAGGAAGGGAGGACAAATGTAGGAAGATAAGTTTTAAACTTATTGATTTGGAGCAGCAGTACCAGACTTTTTGATTCTGTAGAGCTCTGAGATTCTCATTGGTGGTTCTACTGTTATTGGCAGCTGCTAATAGTTTAAGAGGTTGTACCGTGTTAGCCATTGAAAAAAAATGTAAAGTTTGGTGATACCTTTTATTGGCTAACTGAATAAGTAACAATTGCAAGCTTTGGGAGCACACAGGCCCGGTATTTTACCTGAAGAAGGGGCCTGTGTGCTCCGAAAGCTTGCAATTGTTACTTATTCAGTTAGCCAATAAATAGTATCACCAAACTTTACATTTTTTTGGCAGCTGCTAAATCAGATAAGTCTTTGGTTAGAAATCAAAGAAAATGGCACTATTGCATCTGCATCAGAATAGGCATGTTATTGAAGGAATGTGCCAATATATTTTTCAGATCCTTTATTCTATTTTTTTAATTTATGCCTAACTAGTGGTAGATCGAGAAAAGGAGTTAGAGACCGCTACTGCTCACCACTTGTACTCGTCCAGGTGCTCTATCAAGCAGTATCCACACTGCTAACATTCAATAGACTCAAGGTAGGCAGACGGCACTTCTGGAAGAGATTTATTGGGGTAGCTGCTGTAAATCCTAACGCGTTTCGGGAATTAATTCCTTAGTCATAGGTACATAGGTACCTATGACTACCTTTTTTACGTAACTGACTGCAGGGAAATTTCTGGAACCACAACACTAGTAGTCAGATATGGCTCTTTCTGTCTTGAGGTTATTGTGAGCACAAGGGAAAAACTCTTATAATTAATAAGGGGACAAAACTATTGCAATTACCAAGCATAACATTCATTGGCACATAAAACTGGTACAGACACATTGCCATCACTTTTTTACAGTGTTTTAATACATAAGAAATTTGAAAAAGTGGAACTGCTAAAGTGTTAATTTTTGCCAATTTTGTTAATTGGCTCAGTCTGTGCCTCTCAGCTAATACACATTCAAGGAACAGAAGGCAGAGGATCACCTTTTCTCCACTAATGTACGTATAAATCAACCCGTGTGCATCAGCCTCAAGCAGATATCTCATCTGTAAAGAGATCTTTTATATTATATGTATTGATTTTTACTTGAAAGTAAAGGGGTAATTTGGTAACCCACTACAATTTTGGACATCAGCCATTGAATCTATTATTAACATCAAACTGTCGTGCCAGAATCAATATGCTGAATTTGCTTCATCTTTTATTTATGAAAAGAAAATCAGCAACATCACTCAATAATCATTTATTATGATGAATTAATAGCCGCATTGTAAGTATTCACATTTCTGAGTTGAGAGGTCACCTGGGATTGCCACTATTTGTATCCAGTCAGTCACACTGATGCTTTTGACAGCATCTCACTTCTACAGGCAGGTGTACATTGCCTAGCTGTGAATTCTGTAAGCTTTCCTCCAACAGATTGCAGGTTGCTCTGCTCTGCTTAAAGGAGAAGCAAACTCTTAATTAAAAAAAACCCTACCCCCCTACATAGACCCCCCTCCCTCCAGCCTAGCTGCCCCCCGCCGGGCAATTGACCCTAACTCTTTACTTACCCCTCCGTGCAGATTCTGTCCAGCGGAGTTCGCAAGCGCCATCTTCTTCTCTTCGGTAATCTTCAGAATGAGACCGGCAAAGTGGCGCATGCGCAATTGGAACAATTTTCCAATGCCGGTGTCATTCTGAAGATTACCAAAGTGGCTGAAGATGGTGCTTGTGAACTCTGCAGGACAGAATCTGCACGGAGGGGTAAGTAAAGAGTTAGGGTCAATTGCCCGGCGGGGGGCAGCTAGGCTGGAGGGAGGGGGGTCTATGTAGGGTACGGGGGTAGGGTTTTTTATTAAGGGGTTGTTTCTCTTTTAAACCTATCCCAATGGCATACTGTTAATCAGATTCTAAAATGATTACAAAAACTATATTCAGTATATATATATATGTTGTATATTTGCCTTGCAAAGCTCTGCTAGTGTTTTTTATCAGCTTAATTATAAACAAAGCCTTGCGTGTGGCTGTCAAGAGAAAAGAACTTGATATATGTATATAATTATTTGGAAATCTGTTATCCAGAAAGCTGTGAATAACTGGAGAGCCATCTCCCATAGACTCCATTTTAATCAAATAATTCACATTTTAAAAAAACTATTTCTTTTTTTTCTCTGTAATACTGGTATGGGAAGCGTTATCCAAAAAATCCGTTATCCAGAAAGTCAGAATTACAGGATGCTATCTCCTATAGACCCCATTTTAAACAAATAATTAACTTTTTTTAAAATTTTTTATCTGTAATAATAAAACAGTACTGTGTACTTGAGCCAAACTAAGATATAAGCCCTCCGTATTGGCAAAACAATCCTGTAGGTTTATATAATGTCTACATGATTTTTTAGTAGGCTCACCGTATTGTGATCTGGAGAAACCCAGGTCCCAAGAAATCTGGATAACAGGTCCCATATCTGTACATTCAACAGCAAAAAGTTGAAAGGACGCAGAGGGATATAGTGAAGAAAAGTTAATCACCTAGGAAATCAGCTTGAAAAAGGAACTAAAATGTTCCGAAAGCTTGCTATGATTATATTAGTTAGCCAATAAAGGTATCATCTTTATACCACTTTTTGTTATTTTTTATTTCAAAAGGGTTTCCCTATAACATTTTTGTTTTTACATATATATTTACAACCTTCCTGCCCATGTATTTGCTCTTGCATTACGGAAGCAGATTTCTTTGAACTCAGCCTTGTTGTGCTAAACAGTAAGTTGCTCCTGGTCTCTTGACAGACACATGTCAGGCATTTCATATTTCTAGTTATAGAAATTCACTTTAACCATCATATGCCTTTAATGAAATCTGTTTGAAATAGTTTGCTTTGCCAGATGGAAGAATCTTCATCTTAAAGCAGTCATTTCTCAGCACTTTTCTTAATATCTGTAATAAGCCAGAGGGAAACATTTTACTTTTCCCCCTTATTTATTAAATGAATAGTAAATATGTCTTGTCATATTTGTTAAACAAGAAAGTCATCATTCAGTGGAGCATAACAATAAAATAAATAATACCCACTATACAGGTAAGGGACTTATTGTCCAGAATGCTCAGGAACTGAGGTTTTCTGGATAAGTAGTCTTTTTTTTTTGGATTACCTGACTGTCTACTAAAAAATCATTTAAACAAAAATAAACCCAATAGGATTGTTTTTCCTCCAATAAGGATGTATTACATCTTAGTAATCAAGTAGAAGCCAATGTCTTATTATTACAGCGAAAAAGGGAATGCTTTATAAAAATTTTAATTATTTGATTTTGTAGGAGATAAGCCTTTCTTTAATTCAGAGCTTTCTGGATAACAGGTTTCTGGATAACAGATCTTATGTAGCTGCAACTGCTATAATGTGCCCCCTGCGGGGCTGCATCATGTCAAAGATTAAGCAGACATTTCACCTAGGTGTGATGTGAGCAAGTAGTTGGAGACTAGGGAAATCTCAGCATCAGCATTGAAAACAGTAGTTACAAAAACGCAGCAATTTAAATGGAATACATTTATATTTTGGACTTAATTAACCTTATAACTAGATCTTAGACCTTAGAGGCAACCTCTGACATGTAAGATAAAGAACCCGTGTCAAGGTAGACAGCTGACCCTTGCACTGCAGTGACAAGACGAGCAAAAAGAGCTATTATTGTTTTTATTGTCCTTTATTTATATAGCTCTGACATATTCCACAGCACTCCAGTGTAGCTCATAATCTAAGGGCTCTTACACATGAACACACACACATAATGGGATCAATTTAATCAGACAACAGTTTGTTTTCCTGTATGTGATAAACCGTAAACATCAACAGTAAATATGCCTTTAGACAAATCCACACACAGGGGCATCTGCAGTCACGGTTGTTCTCCTGCTGATGTGACTTTCAAGTCATGCTAAGTAGAGGTACTAATGGCAGCACTGTTCTCTGTAATATATAGATTGAGTGATGGCTAACCCTAATAATTTCTTTGGATATCATAGACAGATATTGTAAAGTATATTGCTAACGGTTAACTTCAGGAATAAGCAAATGGCAAAAAAAGATCCGATTATTCCCTAGGGACACCCTGAGAAATCATTTCTGAGCAGCATTCTATATCAGTAACTGGGTGTAAGTGTCATCTTATTGTCACAAAACATTGGTCATATTGGAAATATTTGCTCTGCCCCTGTCTTAGAATATAAATGGGAGGGTGGTATATACTGCAATCTTCCGTGTCATAGTAAGTGTAAAAACTGCTATCTTCTGTGCTTAATGTACCACAATATTTAATTCTAGTTAAGAATAGCAAGGTGCTATGGTGATCCCAAATATAACTATTTTGTCGTAGTTAATGTAGTGATTGCAATTTAACAAGGTTGTGAGATCCGAGGTCAGGGGACAAATTTAACAGAACTTATTGAGAACCCACTAAAAAACCAGAATGAGCTTCCTGCATTTTTCCTGTATGGAGATTTATCATCTGTCCCCTTCACAGTAGGTGGATTTACGTTGTATTTAAAAACTGGATAGAAGTCCTGCTTGGATTGATGATGTCAGTTATTGAACACAACTAGCATTATTTTGATGAGCTATTCCTTCAGTCTGAAAGGTGACCAGTGTCATGAAAAGCTGTGGCTCTGTTGGCTCTCATATGTTAGCTGGAAATATCTTTAAGTAACTAGTTTTAGTTATCCAATGGATTCAATCCATCAATCCTAAACATTCCAGTCTGTGCGGTTTTTATCTCATGTTTCTAAGACATTTTTGGCATGACCATAGCATTAGAAATCCATAAAGCAAATGCAAGGAGAGGGCACAATAATTTCCCTGATTTGGATTACTTTACCTTAAGTTTACTGCAAACCATTAAATAAAGCCAACAGAGTTGTTTTGCCACCAATATCAATTTATGCAGCTTACTTACCATAACGTACAGGGTACTGTAAGTCGCTTTATTTTTATAGAGATTGCATTGTATTAAAGATGGGCTCTATAGGAGATATTCAGAGTTTTCTGGATACCAGGTTTGCAGATAAGATATTCCAGTTATGTAATTATAAAAGTACATTAAAAAGCAAAATCATTTCATTGAAACAGATGCAAATTGAAGATATGTGCTCAGTAAATGTTACTAGTAGTTATTACAGACTGAGCATAAAACACCCAAGTGGAAAAACCCAAGAGGAAAGCTATGTCTCCCTTGCAATGCTCTATGAGACAGAGTTGATGTAAAGAATGACAGGGGCTGTGTTCACTCAGGCTAAAAAGCCAATAGAGGTACTGAAGTTAATGAGTCATTACCTGTGATAAAATGATGGGGCTAGGAGTGAACTCTCTGTCCAGGGAGTAGTAACCAGGAAGTGAAAAGGCAAGCTGAGGCAGCATAAAGAGAGCTGAGGCAATAAAAAGACTATGGCGCAAATTCACTAAGCGCCGAAGCGCTGAACGCTAGCGTTAATTCGCTAGCGTTAATTCGCTAGCGTTTGGCATTTTTCAAACTGCGCAAATTCACTAACAAACGCTGGCGTAGTTTCGCTAGTGTTACTTCGCACCCTTACGCCAGGCGAATTTTCACTAGCGACGTAACTATGCAAATTCACTAACTTGCGCAGTGTACTGAACGCTACCTTTTACGCTAGACTTACTTCACCACCTCAGACCTGGCGAAGCGCAATAGAGTAGATAGGGATTGTTTCAAAAAAAGTCAAATTTTTTTCTAAGTCCCAAAAAACGCTGGCGTGTTTTCTACATGATGGGTGATAGGCTGAAAAAGATCGAAAACATTTTTGGGGCTCCCCTCCTTCCCCCCTACATTTCCTGACTCATGGCAACTTACCTAGACAGTGGGCACATGTGTAGGGCAAAATAACATTTTTATTTGCTGATTTGAAGGTTTTCTAGGCATTTGTAGTGCTATACGTGTTCCTCCATTGAAATTTGAATTTGGCGCCGTATGCAAATTAGCCTTCGCTAGCGTAACTTCGCTTTACATAGCGAATCAACGCTAGCGCAACTTCGCAACCTTACGCTACCCCTGTGTGCAACTTCGGATTTTAGTGAATTTGCAGAGCGCTGGCGAAACTACACCTGGCGAAGTGCGGCGAAGTGCGGCGAAGAGCGGCGAAGTTGCGCCTGGCGCAACTTCGCATCTTAGTGAATTTGCCCCTATGAGTCAAATATTTTTATTTAATGGTCTGATTTACTGGCCTGAGTATCCATAATAATAATAATAATAGTGAGGCACATAAAGAAAAGGTTTCTTAGATACCCATTTTGTCTTCTAAAAGATAACATATTCATAATGGAACATAACCTATTTCGTATTATTCATATTAAGAAAATGTAAGGTGCTTTATTCTTAGCTTCTCTTGATATAGAATTCTAATGAGCAACAGATATATGCCATGCCAAATGAACATATCTAAGGCTTGTGTTTCTCTAATATAGTGTTGTGTGTGGGTGTTGGAAGGAAAATGTGATTTGATTGATATGAGGACCTGTAGCAACTCATCCGAAACTCTCAGATAGTGAGCAAATATTCTATCAGTGATTATATTCCTTACTAAATATCCTTTGGTTGATTGTTAACGACATGTGCACCTTGGCTAACATTTCTGGATAATCTTTTTTCTTTTTTGCTTTTTATTATTGGATCCTATTTCAACCGTCTCTTCTCAGTTAGTGACCACAATTGTCCTCTTGAGATATAATGATAGTGTGTACACCTACATTTATATTAGAATGGAAGAGCTTTTCTAATATTTAGTAGATCACATTATAATTATATTCCAAAACTGTGCAAGGCAGATGTATATTTATTTAGTTTATCCCCTCAGGAGTGTAGTTTGCTCTAGAGCTTTGTAAGGGTGGAGAACAGAGGACATTTGCCAAGGAGCATGGAGCTTTTAACAGAAGGTACAAAGAAGCTGGCAGATATTTATTAAAGGAAAATGTTAACTCCAAAAGTAATTCTTAAGCAACTGATAGTTTATATCATATTAAGTGGCATTTTAAAGAATCTCACCAAAGTGGAATATATGTTTAAGTAAATATTGCCCATCTCTTATCTTGAAGTACCACTGTTTCTTGATGGTCTGTGTGCTGCCTCAGAGATCGCCTGACCAAGCATACTGCAGCTCAAACTGTAACAGGAAGAAGTGTGGAAGCAAAAGAAAGAACTTTGTCTGTTAAGTGGCTCATGTGACCTAAAATGTGTGTGTGCCCTTGGTTTGTTTGTGTGCACTTTGAAACTTAAGAGCCTAAAAGGGTTGGCACCTAGTTCTTAAAATGGCAATTTTCTATTTACAATTACCCATTGGCACATACTACTGAAAAATATATTATAATGAAAATGGTTTAGATGAAGCAAGGTTTTACATATGAGCAGTTTTATGCCATATATTTTTATGGAGACCTACATTGTTTGGGGGTATAGTTTTCCTTTAAGGAGCATGGAGAGTGGAATGGGGGGTGGGCAATGAACAAGGAGAATGAAAGTATAATAAAGGGGATGTGGGAGCTGACATACCTATATTAAAGAGCATAGACAATAATGGAACATGTGAAGGACAGGCTAATATTTCTTAAACAGTATGAAATGGGGAATAAGGGTTGTGGTCAAAATATATGCAGATCTCAACTATGCTGAGGATTATAGTCTGGTTTTATTGATACACTTAACTCTACTCCACTTTTACTCCACCTACTGAGCATAGGGGATTCCTTTAGTAATGAGGTATGATAACGTGTAAAACATTCCATCACACACCAGGTATCATACCTCATTACTAAAGGAATAATATAAAGCAGATTGGTCTTCTTATGACAAAGCTGGTTTCATTTCTGAAATTCCTATTACCTAGTTTTATAGGCAAAAGAAAAGCTCAAAATCATATTGGTCATTAGAGAGAGTGAAAGAAAACTTCTGAACAATTGAAAATAAGATAACCCCTATTTCTGAATGGATTATGGTAATATGTTGAATTTTCTTTTGTCTTTTTAGAGTCTCAATGCACGTTATGTGGTGAACCAGAAGGTGAGTGTGATATTATTTCCTGACTTCGATTTAAAGTAGAATTCAAGCACAAATTTGTTTGTAAATGTGTTTTTGGGTAGATTTTGTCTGTGTTTTAAGTACATTAAATCTGCTGAAGTAACTGATGGCATCAGCACAATGCCAGACATATTTAATGTTGCCATTCTTGAAGCCTCAATTGAATTAAATCGAGTGGGTACGGTACAAGCTGTAGGCTGCAGTATGACTTTAAACCAATCCTACTGAATAAACAAACTGAATCTCATTTGTTATATTGTAGCCTGAGGTGTGGTGAGTTTTTCTTTATGTACATAAGTGTTCTGTTGAGGTGCTCATAAAAAAGCAAGATGTCTAAACTAGCCTCACCATTCTTTTTAAAGTTGTGTTTTGCAAGAGTAAAAACTTTTATAGGAATCTATGCTGATAAATTGCATTTTCTAGCTAAATGTGACCTATTATTCTAACACCCTTGCTTCTTCCTATGAGCATATTATAAGGTTGGCCATCATGTTTATTGTAATCAACTGTTTGTCCAGTGTGACCTGCACATATAGGCATAAAATAATATAGGCTTAGGTTTTGCTTACACATAACTAACCAACTAGTGCAGTATCAGCACATTTCTGCCTTTTGCTCAATAAATATTTTCTATAACTTGTTCTGAAATAAATGAAGGGTCAACTATCATCAAAATACAATTTTCTTAATTAATGTATAGCCCAAGTTCATTTTAGGGAATGTGTATCTAAAGTCCTAAAATATTATGCAAACATATAATGCTGTTTTCATCTCCTCACACTTAAAGTTGCAACAAATTGACCTCTTTTTTCTTTCAACTGCGTTTTACTAATTGGCAGAGTCTTTGTTACTATATTTTTATAAATAAAGGCAGTTGCAAATTATCGAACTAGCATCTGACTCTCCAGATGGTCTGCTAAAATGTTCTAAACACATTGGGAATTTAAGTTTTTGAGAAGCAAGGTATTAATAATACATAATAACTGTAAAACGATCTTAAGGGAGTTCCTATAACTTATTGGTCACTTCACCACAATACTCCCACGTGGCTGCCCATTTCATTAGTTTATGACTGCACACTTGCTATAATATAGAGAATAAATATATATATATATATATATATATATATATATATATATATATATATATATATATACACAAAAATATTTTGAATGTAAATATTAGTACTTAACTTCACTAGGTTGGGAACTTTATGGCTTTTCAGCTTTCAACTGTCAAATGCTGCTAAACTTTATTAATAGGTGGAAGGCTGCAGGTTTGACAACCGTAATGTATTCCCAGATTACATTAAATTTCCTTTTTTAGAATTACATAACCACACAAAACAGTGGCATAGGTGATACGCCTTTACCCATTTCAACAAATAGATTCCAACAAGCTTCGTGATGTACTGTTTTCTTCTACAAGTGTTGCGTAGATGGATACAATCTCTAAGGCAAAGGATTCTGCAAAAATCTGTTTTTAGACACATGGGGGCACATTTACTAAGGGTCGAATATCGAGGGTTAATAAACGCTCGAATTCGACCCTCGAAGTAAAATCCTACGAATTCGAATATCGAATTCGAAGGATTTACCCCAAATCCATGATCGAATGATCGAAGGTAAAATCACTTGATCGAACAATGAAATCCTTCGAAACGAACGTTTCGAAGGATTTTATTCAATCGATCAAAGGATTTTCCTTCGATCAAAAAAAACCTTAGAAAAGTAATGGGGAAGGTCCCCATAGGCTAACATTGTACCTCGGTAGGTTTAAACTACCGAAGTATGTAGTCAAAGTTTTTTTTAAAGAGACAGTACTTCGACTATCGAAGTCGAAGTGGTAGTCGAAGGTCGTAGTAGCCTATTCGATGGTTGAAGTACCCAAAAAAATACTTTGTTTTTTTACTAGTTTTTTTACTTCGAGCTTAGTAAATGTGCCCCATGGAGTCTAAATCATGTTCTGTGATTGAGCCATTAGCCAATGATATGTACTCAGTACAGAATTTTGTTCAGGTTTGCACTTTATCCATTTTCCTTTTTTGCAATATCTGTCCAAACGTTACTCATTGCATTATCATGACCGCAGATACATTTTGGTTATTTATTAATGTAAATGTATATATAATGCATATGAATGGTATATGTTGCCTCCATCAAAAAGGCAAATGCAAATCTCCTCTGAGTGAAAAATGACTGGGAAATTCCCCTCCTTTTAGAAAGGGGCTGAATTTGCAACTTATCTGTTGGGCTTTTTCTGTTGATCAGGGAAAAAACATCATGGGCCATTAGCCAAAGAGCTACTTAGCTTTGTGGCAGGAAAAGTATTTCTCAGAATGCAGAAACAACTAATTTACTCCTGCAGATGTATTATTCTTTCTGTTTAGCAATTTTCCTTCCATGTTTTTGACTACATTTTTTTAACTAAAAATTATGGGGTCACAAATTTGTCAAGATCCATTTAAATCATCAGGTACATCGCTGTTTGAATAAATATCTTTCTCTCACTTCACTTGCTCAAGAATGTAGCCCTAACTCTAGAGCTATTCTTGAATCCATTTTCGTAGTGTTTTCAGGCTTAAGTGGAACAAATCAAAAACTCCACAAACAACAAGCACTACACTTGACAAAAAATATTGAGACAAAAAAGTTAAACCCCCTCTGCACAAGTCTTAAACCCAGAAATTAAAATGATTATGCATGGGTCCTGGGGATCCTGAATGCATGACTAAGATATGTTGAGATGAAATTCTATGTGCTTTGTCTGTACATAATGGACGCTGGGAGCTAAAGTTGAGTGGTTGGCATTAATCTTATATGGATTCTCTTTATTGCTTAAGATTTATTGAGCATTTCCAACTACTGCACTTAACTGTCGTACCCCACAGCAGCAGCTTGGCCTGGCAAATATAGATGTTTTGTTAGTATTCTGTCTACGGCTATTCTAATTCTATTACTCTGCATAGGAGACAGAGGGTATACTTTCCTTACAAGATTTAACATAGCTACATTCAGCTATTTATATTCTTTTCAGGATGGTGTGTGTGATACTGAATGTATAACATGTATTAAAAAGGCTAAAAGAATAACTAAATAGAAGGTAGATTGCTGCCTGTATAAAGTCAACCAGCATGTTGGATATTTAAAAGGCTCTAAAATGTATACAGAAATTGCATTCTTTGCTCAAAATATCTCTCAGCTATGTCAAGGTATTTGGATATCCTGTTCTTCTTTTCATTGCTTTACTTAACAATTTTAGGGTCAATTATTAAAATAATGTTTTATTATACATGGTTAAAAACGGGAATTGGACATACAATTTTACTAAAAATAACAGATAAGTGAAGATGCACTTCACAGCAGGATTACACAGTCATCAATGATGTTCGCAGTATATTAGCATGAGCGCGTTCTTGTTAGAGTTCCTGGGGTTACGTGTGTGCCCTGCAGAGCATAATGTACAAAGTAGCTCCAACTGTGCTGTGGATTGTCTTTACTGTGTAGAAGGATCTGTTTTACATTAGAACCAGCAGATGATTTCCCCTACAGATGTGATTTAATGTACATACAGTGGATCTTTCCCCTTCTGTTATCTACAGCCAGGCAGCTAATTAACAATGTCACAGGTTATTAAACATATGGAACTTGCTACTTCTATGTCTATAAGGTCATTTCTGACAACTGTGTGTTCTGAGAATATTTCCCATGCTTATGAATGGCTATTTACTAAGTTAAAAGCAGTGTGCAAAAAACGGGCACAATCTTTCATTTTTTGTTACGTTTTACACTTCCTTCCACATTTTTTTTGATTTGACGCAGGACTCTGCTCTGTTTTGTAACACGAAGAACTACGGCAGCCACCATGAACACAGTGCTTTCTGCATTTAGCAGTTCTGTATTCATAAGGGGTGGGAAGGAGGAACATAGATGCCCCACTCCTACCTGTTGTCATTCCGACATATAACGAAACAGGGCCCTCACCCTAAGGCAGACAGTAAGGACAGAGCTGACCTGCCCCAGCTTATGCTGTGCTCTGCACCCAGCCCATTTGTTGTCTTGCACTTCTCCCCAGGGACATTGTTAATAAGCCACATATAGCAGGTGAAATGGCTAGCTGTTGCACAGTATAAGGCTTAGTCCACACCAGGCGATTCGGGGAGATTTAGCGCTAATCTCCCCGAACCACTTCCTCTACTCCTCTGCCGGCTGTAATGAGAGTCACCTGTGTTATGACACACGCGACGCTTTGTTTTCCAAAGTTGCTCACGAGGAAACTTCAATCAACTTCGGAAAACGAAATGCCGCGTGTGTCATAACACAGGCGACTCTCATTACAGCCGGCACAGGAGAAGAGGAAGCGGTTTGGGGAGGTTTGCCGCCTCAAAGAAGAGGTGAATAGCCGTCAGGCGCTAAATCTCCCCGAATCGCCTGGTGTGCACTAAGCCTAAATGCTTTACAGCTGTCAACTTACACTGACCCCAGAGGAAAGGTATTTTAGACATTTTGTCACCTGTGCTAGAGGAGATTTAGCGGCCCATTTATCAAAGGTCGAATTTTGAATTCATGTGAGTTTTTTTTTAACTCTAAATTCTAATGTAATCGAAATTCAATTGAGAAAATTGAATATCTAAAACTCGAACAAATATTCCCAACCCAAAAACTGAATCAAATTTGAATCTTATTCTACTAAACTTGAATCGATTTTTTTCTCCGAAAATAACTTGAATGTCAGGAAGGCTATTAACATCTTCAAATGGGTCACTGGACCTCTCCCATTGACTTATATTGTACATAACTAGGCAGGTTTTGGGTGGTGAATAGTCAAATTCAAATTATTCCCAGGGTATAAGTTTGATCAATCTCGAAATTCGAATTCGAATTTAAATTGGAATTGAGTTTGGATAATTCTCAATTCGAATTTGAGAACTTTGACCAAAAAAAAATTCGAAAATTCCAATTCGAATTTACTATTCGACCCTAAATAAATCTGCCCCTTAGTGAGGACAACAAAATGTACCAATACCCTCAAAGGAGGACAATAGCAACTTGTATTGCAGCGAATGAGAATCCATTAGAGATGTAAAATTTACCACACTTGTGGATTACATTTTCAGAGAAACTCTGGAGAAAGATATAAGGGAATTTTGAGCAGTGATGGGGTTTGTATATCTGTGGTCAGTAAACATGACTTTAATATGACCAAGAACTCTATTCTATCCTATAATTCTATTATACATTATTATTATTATTATTAATAACATATATAGCGCCGGCATATTTCGCAGCACTGTATATATAGTATATATAGATATCTAATATATAATTAGTGCTTATACCAACAATATTTTGTCATCCAAGGGCTCCACATAAATGAAATAATTACTCCTTCCTGCCTTAAAATAAGTTGTATTTATTGTACATGGCAACCTATTTTTAACAACTGTAGTTAGAAAGGACATTATAGCCCTTCACTCTCTGGTGAGACAGGCAATGTGTGGGCCAGAAGATGAGCTTCAGAGATATCATTACTGACATCCAAGCAAGCTTGTGGCAACTGTCTGCTCACAATTGATTCACTAACAACTAATTTGCGAGGCATCCTGTTTGTGCCAATCACACACACATTGGCTAACGCAGTTATATTTATTATCCCTTCCATAAACTGAAGTGTGGAAGTCACACAGCTTACTTCAAAGTGACTAGCACTGGCAGTACATAGCACCAAATGCTGGAAATGTGTATTATTCTATATTAATTCATCTGAGCAAAATATGTGAATAAACGCAAAGAAAACTACATTTTGTTCCAAGAAAATAACAAGTGTTATTAGATCAACATAAGAGTATTTTATTGCCAAAATTAATGCTGGATATTTGATTTTAGCCCCTTAACCAATTCTCTTGTTTTTCTAAATAAAAAAAAAAAATATTGAAAATATATTTATCTCAAAGCACCACTGACACTCAAAATGATTTCTTTAATGTGACGTTGCTTTGTGTTAGATAGAAACTGAATACCTGCATAGCTGAATACCTGCTTGTATTTCAGTCTCCATGCTTTAATATGTTGTGCAGCAACATTTCACAGCAACAGCTTTTAGCCTTTTGGGGTAAATATGTAGTAGCTTTGCACATTGCTCCAACGTGGTTTAGGTTCATTCTGTTACAGATTTGCTGCAGGGGCTGCTTTTCATGATCAAGAAATGGCCATCAAATGGAAGGAAGAATACTTGGTGCGAAATACAGGGGAATGCCAGGGGAATGTCTGCTAAAAACTGAATCTTTGAGAAAATATATTTCAGAAGCACAACAATCTCAAAGTAAAATTTGATTCGCTCAAGAACAACAAGATGTATGTACAATACTTTATTCAAAGCCTCAAGTTACAACTGCAAATCAGTGGTACACATATTGTTTGTGGTGTTCAAATGCCATCCAACTAACCTGAACCACATGGAGCAAATTTGGTCTCAAACATTCAAGTTGGCACAACAGACAGACTTATTTATTGATATTTAAACAGCATTTGTGTTTTTAATTCTGTCAAGATTTTTTTTCTTCATATTAGAGTTTGCTCAAAAACAGAGTCAGATTTGTAAGATTCAGTACAGAGAATATATATATATATATATATATATATATATATATATATATATATACACACATACAGTGTACAGTACACAGTGTGTATATTGATGAATATGTCACTGAGCCTCCACATTTTTGGTATGCTCTGGCTGTTGTAGAGCAGCTGAATTCAGAGATTGCAAGAAATGGTCAAAAATTAACTATTAACATCATACTTCCACTATGTAAAAATTTTTTATTATTGAACATCCCATTTCTCTGCAGTAAGAGCAACTAGCAGTCAGTCATCAAGTATTAGTATTTTGAAGAATGTTTAGGAAACAAAACTTCAACTACACCAGCTTCAGCAAAGTTTTGGTAAAGTCTGTTGCAAAGCAGCTGTTATAATTTGACATTTAGGGGATATTTGTCAAGGGTCGAATTTCGAATTTGAAAAATTTCGAAATTCGAATTCAAAAAGACCAACTAAAATTAAGTTGAAGGTTTTTTTCGAATGAATAGGTCAGTATTCAGGCCAAATTCGAATCACAAAAATCGAAGTAATTCGTAAAATCTAAGCGCATTCTATTGATTTTTCAAAGTCCACCAATTGACTTCAAATAGGTTCTAGGAGGTCCCCCATAGGCTAAAACAGCAATTCTGCAGGTTTTAGATGGTGAATTTTTAAAAAGGCAGTACATGATACATTTCAATATTCGAATGTTTGCATTTTTTTTAAATTCTAATTGAATTTGGACTATTCCCTAGTCAAAGTACACAAAAATAGCTCAAAATTCTGATTTTTTTTATTCAAAAATTCACCTCAACCTTTGATAAATCTGTCCCTATATGTAACCCTATCTTGACCACTGCTTATGTTATAGGATATATTGTATACATCATTAATATCTTACCATCCACAGGTCCTGAATCCCCTTTGTTAAATTAAAGGGTACTGGGAATTTCAAATGATTAACAACACCATTGTAGTAAAACAAATAGAACTTTATATAAATGGGTACTGAAGAAAAATGCAAATAAACAATATTAATCAATAACACCCCTGCTCTGAGGAACTCATGTGGTATTCCCAATCCTGGCACAGTCCTTATCAGGGAAAGTCCCACACTCCACTCCAGGGAGGACAAAGAGAGTCAGAGTCCATTCTTCCCCAAGAGCTCTTAACGTTCCCCAGTTAGCGCTACCTGCCCAGATACCTCTCCTGATGGACAAAGGTAGTTGCTCCCACATAGCAGGCAGACAGACAACACCTGTCCTCACACAGGGAACACACACTAGAGACTTTCAATACCCTCCCTCAGGCATACTCACCAGGGCTCACACAGAACCGGTACAGGCATCCATGGCGTCAGGCTGGCAGGCTTTCCAAGCTGAGCACATGAAGCTTGCTTTAATATTCAGGGCACACCTCCCAGCACTATTTGCAGTATAAGCACAACAAAACCTTCTTTACTGAATTCCTCCACAGTCAGCTCCGGCCACATTCTCACTGCTGCCTTCAAACTCTAGACCCTCTTGGTTGAACCCCCAGGCTTGGGCCTGTACCCCAAGCCCTCCACGGGGCCTCTCACTTTGCTAGTCCCTGCACTCCTGACTGGAGTAAAACCAGGAAGTAGACTGAGCACATGGAAGCTCAGCTTTATGAAGAAATGGCGCAATAGTGACACCTTCTAGCCAAAACCTCACACAACATAGTGCTAATTTCACCCTCAACATACATATTAAATAGAATTGGGTGCTTAAAGACACACAAATGAGTTCATACATTTAAACAAAGCATAGAGTGCACAAATGTATTACCAGTAAAAGAATACAGACTGAATAAATACCATTAAGGTCACAAAAGAATTAAATATCCAAAACAACCTGTATCAAAAACATCATTAAAATCAATTCTAGCAAGTACGTTTATATTCATGATTTAAGCCTCCTTCACAATTGTTTTCAGTTTATAAATCCACCAGGCTTCTCTTTTCTCAATTTGTGATCAAGATCCTATTTCTTAACTGACATAGCTACCTTTTCTGTTATCTGAAATGTAATATTCGTTCCTCCATCATGAAATTGTAAAGTGGATTTTACCAGAGCTGCATGATCATCTTTCCTACCCAGAGCCAAAATATTCTCCAAAAATTAACATCAACATCCTACATGCTGACTACCACACTGATAGATTGCCAGATATAACATTTCTGTGGTAATGTACTCTCATGTGGTTTCTTCATTCTAATACCTTGGCTTCCTGACAATTTTTTTTTCCCCGTGACAAAAAAATTAAAGCTCAGCACGGTTTGGGTGTGAGCTTTTTTTTTAAAAAAACTTGCTTGGGAATAAAAACCATCCGCAGGAAGCTGAGGTATTCAAATAAAGAAACCTTTCAAAAGTTTAGGAACTCTAGTGTGGTTTAGTAGTAAGGCTTGAGCATTTTTTAAGGGATGGTTCACCTTTAAGTTAACTTTAAAGGTGTTACAGAATGGCCAATTTGAGGCAACTCTTTAATTGGTCTTCATTGTATATTTTTTATAGTTTTTGAATTATTTGCCTTCTTCTTCTTCTAACTCTTTCCAACTTTCAAATGGGGTCACTGACCCTCATCTAAAAACAATTGCTCTGTAAGGCAACCCATTTATTAAACCTCTAATTTTTTCCTGGTCAAGTTTGTAAGTTGGAAAACTAAAACAATTTTGTGGAAAACAAAAAAACCTCGAATTTTTTGAGATTTATTATACCCCAAAGCTGCTAAAAATCTGAAAATACTAGATTTCAAAACTGTCGAGGTCATGTAGAAGTAAATGGCAGATGTCCCTGAAGTTGTTTCTTGAAATTGTGATCTGCCTGGATAATCCAGTAAAGTCTGGGTTTTCATCCGAATCCGAAAAAATTGAGTTTTCAAAGTGAAACTCTGATAATGTTGAGTTTTTGAAGGGTCACTTGTACAACACAAATTGACACGAATTTGTTGCAACGTTTTGATTTTCTTCAAGAACAATGATTGATAAATGAGTTCAATTTGTGGAAGGGAAAACTTTGTTTTCATAAAAAACTGAGATTAGAGGGAATGTCAACCCAAAAGTACATTTTCTGCTAATTAAATAAAACATAATTCTAAGCAACTTTGCAATATACTTTCATTACAAATTTCCTATGTTTTTAAGTTGTTAATACATGCATTGCTATTGAAAGCAGTGTATGTTCTATTCTCTGCCCTGGCACTCTGTTATATATTATAGACTATTGATACAATTTAAGACAGGGCAGCTGATTCACAGACCTGACTTTGCTGGGGAACTAAGCCTTTTGCAACATAGTTTAAAAAGTAACAACAGCAAATAAGCAAATGCTGCTTTCAATAGCAATTGTTTTTACAAATAACTTTAAAAACACTCAACTTTTTAATAAATGTATTTTGGAAAGTTGCTTAGAATTATGTTTTTTTTTATATAGGCAAATTTTTATTTTGGAATAGACTTGCCCTTTAATTAGAGTTTTAGTAAATAACCCCCTCATTGTTATTGCTACTTTTTATTACTAATCTTTTTATTCAGGCCCTCTCCTATTCATATTCTAATCTCATATTCAAATCAATGCATTTTGCTAGGGTAATTTGGGCCCTAGTAACCAGACTGCTGAAATTGCAAACCGGATACCTTTTGAATAAAAAGCTAAATAAATCAAAATCCACAAATTATAAAAAACGAAGACCAATTGCAAATTGTCTACGAATATCATTCCCTACATCATACTAAATGTTAACTCAAAGGTGAACACTCTCTTAAAATCGGCCCCAAAAAGTGATGTGAGTCATTATGATTGTCCTATGCCAACCTTTATAGGAGATGGCTGGAGTCATCCAAAGTTTCTGCCCTTGGAAATATCTTTAGTTCTAATTTTATCATTTACTTTTGTTTCACTGAAGATTGGTTATTTGTGAGGCAGAATCGGTCTTAAACACTATTATTAAAAGTAATGCTTTTGTTAGAGCTACAAGCTGTCATCATTTTCAAGCTTTTAAAGTCATTCCAGTTGGCCAGTTCATCAGATTGCACAGGAATTGTTTTCTGATGAGGTGTTTCTTGCACAGTCTGGCAAGCTCTGCTGACATATTGTCTAAGAGATCTTATTCTATTTGGAAGATTGATAGAGCTTTTAATATAGCTGTAAAAAAGAAAGATTGGAGCTTCTATCAGATGTATGTAGGCACAATGGAATTTATCAAAACTGTAAGACAAGGAGTGACTCTTACGTCAATGGCCAAAGGACATTTTGCAATAGATATTCTGTAAAATTTAAAACTCCAAAAAATGTAAAAATAAAAACAAAGACTAGTTTTTATAATAATAATAGGGGCTTTGCAAAGGTTTACAGTATATTGCATTATCACTCTAATATATCCTTAAATTGAACAACATTGGTTTAAAGTGAAGGGCATGTGTAAATCTCATGTTGTGATCTTTCTGTGATGTACTATTTGTGGCATAAACATCTTGATTCCTTACAAACGCAAGGGAACATATCACATACCATTGGAGTTCTTATAAAGAAGTTTTTTTGATACAGTGGCATAACTATAGAGGAAGCAGACCCACTGCTGCCTGGGGAACAAGGGGTTTCCTTTCTCTATAGTTCTAAAGAATCCCTCGCCAGCCATTGACCTACTGTACCTTTGAGCAGGGACTACAGGGAGGGAAAATGCAGGAAAGTAAGAGAATGAGCCGATGGGCAGTGCACACGAGTTACACCACTGTTTGAATACATTGGAAACACATATTCCCCAAGGATACTTTTTAATTTATATTATTTTGCTATTTACTACTCTGACCCCCTCCATGTTCAAGCACAACTAAATGCAAAACGAACTTACATAAAATATTACAATGTGCAGAATAAAATGTAACATATGAGGTACTCTGTGTAATGTCTTAGCATATGGCAAATGGTTTATAGAGAGAGAGAAAGAGAGAGAGAGATAGAGAGAGAGAGAGAGAGAGAGAGAGAGAGAGTGAGAGAGAGAGAGAGAGAGAGAGAGAGAGAGAGATAAGAGCAAATGTCTTATAAGACACAATGCAGGATGAAATACCTTTTGTATGTAAAGCATGTTTACAATTTACGACACTGCACAGCAATAGTAAAACTTGGCTAGAATATTAAATGGCATTATAAAAAACAGGGTCACTATTTTATGGAGAGTATTCTTTTCAATAAACACGGGTCACGGACAACCATATTTATTCTAGCAGGGGACAACAGATTTCAATAGAAAAAAATAGTAATGATGCAAAAAAAAAATCTTCATTATTTAGTGCTGCCCTCCCTGACACTGCAGCCTTTTCCTGAAAGTTCAAGGTTAGGCTTTGTTATCCCCATCATCATTTTAGCACAGATGTCTGTACTTTCATTTTTTATAGCATATTAAGATAATCCAAAAGCTAAAAAAACAACAATAACAGATTCTACATCCTGGAGTCATTAATCCATTATAAACTGTATGATTGTAATCATCAATCATGAATTTGTTAGCATTGTATTTACACATATTTAAATATTTTAATCCAAATTAACCATGAAACGGAAAGAAAACAGTGTTCCTAGAATGTATTGAGTGACTGTAAGACGAATGTACTGAGTAATTATTAACATGTTGTTGTTGAAGCACTGTAGCAAGAATGCAAGGGAGAAATCTAATTACCCAGTGCTTTTAAAAAGCCATGAGGCATGTTGAGTTATTTTGACACTTAACTTTTATATGTAAATTAGTAGAGTTGGTGTGACACTGATTGCCTTGCCTGTCTGAATGAGAATTGGATGTCACACGGATTCTGGGTCCTGTCTGAGCTCATTAAAGGCAAAACGTATTCTAGCCACATTATTTAGAAAAACAGAAACATGTCAAGTCAACAGACCTTCCAACATACATTTTCAATCGTGTTTGCTGTCATATTGCTACAGGTGGAAATTGTGTCTAATGTGCCGCTTTGCAATAAAACTGTTTTCTATGAACAGATCATTAGTTCTGTAAAATGTAAAATATTATTTCTACACATAGCCATGCATCTTTAAACCAACATTATTGCTTTGTTTTAATATCTTCCATTGATATTTTACTTTTGCTACCATTCCTTAAGGGGGCAGAGTTATCCAAAATTGTGATGGCTTTTTTATCGAAAAAAAAAAAAATCATGAATGTGAATATGCATGCAAGTATTTTCTGAAACTTTAAATATGGGTTTATTAAAGAAAAAAAAAAATTCCAGAAAAAAACTCTGCAAGTAAAAGCTGGCAATTTTTATATAGCTTTCTTGTCCACAGTGCTGGGGGGAGGCGGCACTTGAGCACAATAGATCCTACTGAAGATAAAGAATTTAGCCTTGTCTAGAGTGGTGTTATTTCTCTGTGTTGCTTCTGGTAAAAACAGGTTCCACACTTTTACAAATATAGGTTAAGTATTGGAGTAAAATAAAAATATACAAAATATTTATTTGGTTGTGTTATTTTCTCACCTTTATAAGTAGACACCTTTGTGCTAAACTTACATTTCATTCTTAAAGGAATTGTTCAGTGTAAAAATAAAAACTGGGTAAATAGATATGCTGTGCAAAATAACGAAATGTTTCTAATATAGTTAGTTAGGCAAAAATGTAATGTATAAAGGCTGGAGTGATTTGATGTATAACATGTCAGTCAGAGCACTACTTCCTGCTTTTCAGCTCTCTTGGCTTCCACTGACTGGTTACCCTGGTAACCAGGCAGTAACCAATCAGAGACTTGAGGGGGGGCCACATGGGTCATATCTGTTCCTTTTGAATCTGTGCTGAATGCTGAGGATCAATTACAAACTCACTGAACAGAAATGTACCATGTTGCCCCCCTTCAAGTCGCTGACTAACTCAGAGTTATAGAGCTGAAAAGCAGGAAGTTGGATTCTGGCTCTTTTATTAGATATCTGTTCACTCCAGCCTTTATATATTACATTTTTGGCTAACTAGCTATATTAGAAACATTTTTTATTTTGCACAGTCTATCTATTTACACAGTTTTTATTTTCACACTGAACTGTTCCTTTAAATAACTTAAGCTACAGTATTTTAAGAATTCAAGCTTGCTGCAGTTATAAACAAGAAGGCCTGAAACAAGAGTTGCCACTTGTTTGGTTTTGACCTGAACAGTTAACTCAGGGCTGTTTGGGTAACAACTGGGTAACAACTGTCTGTTTGGGAATCTGGCCAATAACCACTTCTAATGTTACAACCCCTCCCACTAAGACAAAAACACACCCCAAATGTCATAACCCAAACCCCATATATCACTGCTATGCCACAATGACATCATCCCACCCGCTTGTTTGGTTCAGTCAAAAGGTGGCAACACTACCTGAAACCCATAAAACCTTATTTGCGAAGCCAAATATAAGCCAGAATCAGACATGTTTTTGCAATTTGCACACTGCGTTTGGCTGTCTTCAAATGGCTGCGGGTCATGCCAGTCATGCATGCCAAAGTGCCAGCATTACAGTTATTCTGAACAAGTCCAGTTACATAGTTACATAGTTAAATAGGGTTCAAAAAAGACAAAGTCCATTAGGTTCAACCTCTCCAAATGAAAACCCAGCATCCATATGCACCCCTCCATACTTTCACATAAATTCTATCTAACCATACATATCACAATAGCCTTTGATATTATGTCTGTCCAAAAAGTCATCCAAGCCATTCTTAAAGGCATTAACTGAATCAGCCATCACAACATCACCCGGCAGTGCATTCCACAACCTCACTGTCCTGACCGTGAAGAACCCCCTATGTTGCTTCAAATTAAAGTTCTTTTCTTCTAGTCTAAAGGGGTGGCCTCCGTTACAATGTTATGGGTAAAAAGGTCCCCTGCTATTTGTCTATAATGTGCTCTAATGTACTTGTAAAGTGCAATCAAACAACCCCAACCTTGACAGTCTACCCTAAGTCTTCCATCCCTCTAACCAATTTAGTTGCACGTCTCTGCACTCTCTCCAGCTCATTTATATCCGTCTTAAGGACTGGAGTCCAAAACTGCACTGCATATTCCAGATGAGGCCTCACCAGGGACCTATAAAGAGGCATAATTATGTTTTCATCCCCTGAGTTAATGCCCTTTTTTATGCAAGACAGAACTTTATTTGCTTTAGTAGCCACAGAATGACACTGCCCAGAATTAGACAACTTGTTATCTAGATCCTCCTCATTTAAGGAAACTCCCAACACACTGCCATTTAGTGTATAACTTGCATTTATATTATTTTTGCCAAAATGCATAACCTTGCATTTATCAACATTGAACCTCATTTTCTAGTTTGCTGCTCAGTCAACTCAGTGGTAGCATCCTGCATTGAACCTATAGTTTTGCACAATTTAGTATCATCTGCAAAAATAGAAACAGTACTTTCAATGCCCACCTTCAGGTCATTAATAAACAAGTTGAAAAGCAAGGGACCTAGTACAGAGCCCTGCGGTACTCCACTAACAACACTGGTCCAATTAGAAAATGTTCCATTTACCACCACTCTTTGTAGTCTATCTTTTAGCCAGTTCTCTATCCAGGTACAAATACTATGTTCCAGGCCAATTTTCCTTAATTTAACCAGTAACCTTTTGTATGAAATGCTTTAGCAAAGTCTAGGTAAATCACATCCACTGCCATCACAGAATCGAGGTCCCTGCTTACCTTCTCATAAAAAGAAATTAAGCTAGTCTGGCAAGATCTATTACACATAAAACCATGCTGGCACACACTCATAGTATAATGATTTGCTATAAAGTCCAGTATCTTATCCTATATTAACCCATTCGAAAAGCTTTCCTACCACGGACGTCAGACTAACTGGCCTATAGTTTTGAGGCTGAGAACGGGATCGTTTTTTGAATAGAGGCACCACATTAGCAATTCGTCAGTCTCTCGGCACTATGCCAGACCTCAATGAATCCTGAAAAATTAATTAAAGAGGTTTGGCAATCACAGAGTTAAGCTTGCTAAGTACCCTGGGATGAATACCATCTGGCCCCGGACCTTTGTTAATCTTAACATGTTCTAGTCTCTTTTGAATTTCCTCATGTGTGAACCATGCATCATTAGTTGTATTACTGGAATTGGGACTATTAAGAAGGAAACCTTCATTAACTGGTTCCTCATTTGTGTAGACAGACGAAAAATATGAGTTCAGAATCTGCGCTTTTATTTTGTTTTTATCAACCAGCTGACCCCCCTCTGATACTAAAGGTCCCACCCTTTCCTGCTTCGTTTTTTTACTATTAACATGTTTAAAAAATAATTTGGCTTGCCTTATAGCTTCTTTGCATGATTTATTGGCTTCTTTGTACCTTATAAATGATTCAGATGTGCCAGCTAACTTGAAAGCCTTGAAAGCACGTCTTTTCTTACCCACCTCAACACCAACACTTCTATTGAACCTAAAAGGTTTTGCTTTGCAACGATGTTCCTTGCTTACAAGGGGAATATACTGACAAGTATATTTATTAAGCAGCATTTTAAAGACTAACCATTTTTGTTCTGTGATTAACCCTGTGAAAAGCATTTCCCACTTAATATGTTGTAGAGATGCCCTTATACTTTCAAAGTTTGCACGTCTGAAATTTAGTGTTTTAGTTACTCCCTTATAGAATTGCTTCTGCAACAGAATCTCAAAGGAGACCACGTTGTGATCACTATTCCCTAAATGCTCACCCACACAAATGTTAGAGATGAGTATTATTAGTTATTACAAGGTCCAAAAGTGGTTATTCCTAGTAGGTTCTTGAACGAGCTGGAATAAAAAGTTGTCATTCAGCATATTTACAAACCTACTAGCTTTTTCTGTCTTGGCAACCCATTACCCCAGTCAATGTCTGGCTAATTGAAGTCACTCATAGCAACAACTTGACCCAGCTGTGAAGCTGCTTGTATCTGCAAGAGTAGCTGGGCTTCATACTCACCACTTATACAAGGTGGCTTATCGCATACACCAATGATAATTCTCTTTGTAACCTTTTGCCCAGTCAAAATCTCTACCCAGAGGGATTCTACACCCTCACCAGTGCCAGCTATGGTTATTTCTTTAGCGCATGGCTTTAATTCAGGCTTTACATACAAACACACTCCTCCACCCTTTTGAATCCCTCGGTTCCTCCTAAAAAGGGTGTAACCATTTAAATTCACAGTCCATTCACATGTTTCATCCCACCAGGTCTCAGTGATACCAATTATATCATAATTTTTAGAGCATGCATTTAATTCTAGGTCTCCCATTTTACCTGACAAACTCCGTGCATTTGCCAGCATACAGCGTAGGTCACTACTTTTACTTTTGAAATTTGCATTACTTAGTATTTTCCCAGCATGTATCTACAATGTATTTTTTGTGGGGGATATTTGTAGCTGTAAATCAATATACAGACTTAAAGTGGACCCGTCACCCAGACACAAAAATCTGTATAATAAAAGTCCTTTTCAAATTAAACATGAAATCCAATTTCTATTTTTTATTAAAGCATTCATAGCTGTTGTAAACTCATTTAAAAATCTTAGCTGTCAATCAAATATTGTCTGCCCAGCCTCTATGCCTAGGCATAGAGGCGGGGCAGACAATTACTTTCACTTTCCATTCAGCACTTCCTACATGTCACTGCTCTCCCCACATTCCCCCAGTTCTCTTAACCATTTAATTGTGTAGCCAGGGCATGGGGATGGACATCGAGTCTCCCATTCTGGTGCACAAACAAGATTCTGAGATGATACAAGACTTGTCTTAATAACGGTGTCCACAAAATGGCTCCTGCCTGCTTTTTATAATTATGAATTCCCAGACTGAAGGAAACAAGATTCAAATAAGTGTGGTCTGAGGCATTGTGAATAGTTTACTCTCTGTGACTCTGAGCAAGTTTAAGTAGTTTCTGAGATATTCACAGTTTTAGAGAGTTTTCTACTGCTAATCCGACTTGGCTCAACAGCTTTCTGAGGGCCAGCGATACTCATCTACATATTTATTAACACTGGAGAAAAGCAACAAAGATGATGTTGCCCACATCAACCAACCAGATCCAACTGTCTATGCACTTCCTGGATTCAGTTAACCCTAGGGTTACTGACTCCCAGTTGAGCCAAAAGTCAGGAAAGCCCTGGAGCTATAAGCACAGGGGCTGCATGACAAGGGATCTGAATGACCAGCAGCTAGATTGCACTGGTCTAGGTTAGAGATGGACTGAATCACATGTAGCTGTGTTTAGATGAGAGGGAATTCATTAATGCAGGATATGGCAGGGTCCAGGGGTGGAGTCAGAAAGGGATGTGATGTCAGGGAAAGCAGTTCCCTTCCTTATCATCTGAGCAGGTAGCAGCATTGCACCCGCTCTCCCTCATTTTGCATATGGAAGTTTTCTTATCATATTATCTATTGATAATGGAATATGAATATTTTTCCTGAATGTGCTGTTACTTTGTGGTTTCTGTATCTTTATACAATTTAATTGTGAGAGTCTGGATTGTATTAATTTATGTTAAATAAATGATGTCAAATGCTTAATCCAGGGAATGTTTCCTATCGCCATTGGGGTCAGGAAGGATTTTTTCCCCTTTTGAAGCACAATTGGCACTGGGCGGCTTCAGGCTGGGTTTTTTTGCCTTCCTCTGGAGCAAAACAGTGAACATATGATATTAAAATTTAAATTTTATTTGTCACGGCAGCCAGTACTGCACAGGTATGTTTAGAAGGGTCAAATTGAGGAGTCACCTTGTCATGATATTAGCAGTCTGATGCTAATATCTCAAAAACTGTTACAAGTAGAAAATGAATGTAAATTGCAAAAATGCTCAGAGATGAGTTTACATCAGGTTTTACATTTCTTTGTATTCTGTGTTTGAATATCTTCATTTTTGTTTTAGTCAGTTAGTCCAAACATTTAAAGGTGTGCTGTTATGTAAACCCTGAGAACTAGTTTCTGGAGTGAAGTGAAGCTTCTTCAAACATTTTGCTAAAATATCTTTGGGGCTGAATTGCACCAGCACAGTTACCAATACTAACATACCTTAAATGATATTCATGTATTCTACCAGAGTTTTAGCATCAGACAGTTGTTCTGTCTTACTAGAAAAGTCAATATGGCACAGTTAGAACTTTGCTTCCCAGCTTTCTCCAAAGAGCCCCCATGCCACTGGTTCAACAAAAAGCAATCTGGAAAGATAATAACCCACCATACTCTAGGGTACTCTCCTTTGTTACAATGAAATCACTGTGCATTAAGTTTGTGCCAATGTGTATGTCTATAGTTCTAAAAGCACAAAGACTCACAATAGCCTTTGTGTTTAGCTTTCTATTTACAACAAAAACTTATACCAAGAAATAGTCACCTTCAAAAAAAGATGCCTAGCCTTATGTTTAATACCTTTAATTTCTTTATTTTTATTTTTTTTTTAAGATAGGTAATCCCCCTCGGGACTAGCAGTGATGAAGAGCAGAACTCAAACTATAATATTTCAGTTATTATTTGTACGATTTACAAGAAAAGTAAAAGCTACATTTTTCAATGAATATATTATTTAAATTCGTATTTCCCTTGAAGCTCCATGGTTTGTGGCTGCAAATAATATTCCATGAGTACAAAGTTTCCAGGTTCAGTCTCTCTACTTTGAAGTTGAAAGTACAGTTGAAAAGGGTAGATGACCTGTTAGATTACTTTTTTTAAACATTAATCTGCATGTGCACAGAATATGAATGCAATAATTTGCCCACAGTTGCAGAAAGTTGTGTTTATTAACCTTGTATTTTGTACAAGGAGTATTAATAAAAATATATTTTTCTTCTGTATGTGTCATAGCCTTAGACTGTACAAGGTTTACCTTAGTTATATGCAAGCAGGTACAAATCATATCTAAGCAAGTAAGACATTTGACAGAGGTACCTAGGAGCACTCACGTTGCTTCAGTTATTTTGCCCTGTAATGATGAATAAGAATTAGCCGTATCTCAGGAGACCTGCAATATGCTGGCAGTTGCTTGATCAGCTCTGACAACCTTAGTAAAGATCTAGGGGAAAATGAAAAGTTCAACTGCTATAAAGCTTTAAGGTTCCCAGGCTTGAAGCTATGCTTTTTTTTTACTGCTGCAATAAGATCACAGATGGTAACTACATTCGAAATTTTTATTAAAAAAAATTTAGTTGGATGCAGTGCATAATAAAAAATAAAAAAAAAGAGGATTTTGGTTGCTGATTTTAAGTTAGCACAATGAATAATTATGCAAATGTTCATGTTACATGTTCTTGTAAAGAATATATATAAGTAGGTAATTTAGTATTCATTTGTAACAGTCAATATTTAGAAACTAGTTATCCAAAATGCTTAGAATAATGGAGGACCACCTCCCATAGACTCCATTTTAATCAAATAATTTTAATGATTTCCTTTTTCTCTGTAATAATAACAGTACCTCAGAACAGTACCTTGTACTTGATCCCAATACTTGATCCCAACTAAGATATAATTAATCCTGTTGGAGGCAAAACATTCTTATTGAATTTATTTTATATTTAAACGATTTTTTAGTGAACTTAAGGTATGGAGATCCCAATTAGGGAAAGACCCCTTATCTGGAAAACCCCAAGTCACGAGCATTCTGGATAATAGGTCTCATACTTGTACCTTGCACTTGATCTGCATGAATCTATACTGGTGGCAAAACTATCCTATTGGCAATATTTAATATTTAAATTATTTTTAGCTGCTTTAAGTCATGGAGACCCCAAATGCCAGATTACTGAAAGACCCCTTATCTGAAAATCTCAAGCATTCTGGATACTAGATGCTATACATTTATGTATTTGCATTGATAAGCCAATCTATTAATGATTAATTTTGTATTTCTTTTATGCCAGAATAATTACAACACAAACTTCCTGTTTAAGTCACAGTGGCTACAGCTCCAAACCAAATTAAAATGATATCTGGTTGTTGTAAATTACTAGAAATGGACCAAATGTACAACTTTTATGGCATTACCTCCAGTATTTTTGGTATGGTGTCAGGTTTCCCTTTAGTCCTGCTATTTATTTCAATATAATATGCCTTTAGCAGTGCAATAGGCTGTGTTGCTATATGTATTTATATTATTATATGCGATATGCTGAGAAGGGTAACATTTTAAATAAGTAGAATTATTTTCTAGTTAATTAACCCTCGATATTCGACTGCCGAATGGAAATCCTCCGACTTCAAATATCGAAGTCGAAGGATTTAGTGCAATTCAAAGGATTTTAATCCATCGATCGAAGGATTATCCTTCGATCAGAAAAACCTTGTAAAGCCTATGGGGACCTTCCCCATAGGCTAACATTGGCCTCGGTAGGTTTTAGGTGGCGAACTAGGGGGTCGAAGTAGCCAATTCGATGGTCGAAGTAGCCAAAAAAAACATTCGAAATTTGAACTATTTTCCTCTATTCCTTCACTTGAGCTTAGTGAATGGGCCCCTTCATGTTTTTGCTCAATTTTATCAAGTCTTTTCCCAACCCAAATGTTTTGAGTTATTTCACTGAGAAATAAGATAAAATCATGGATGGTAGTCTGGTCAAGCTTGGTTTAATAAGAAGATGAGATTAATTTGAGTTTTAGTAAATAACCCCCATCGTGTCACATGATATGATACCTTTGCTTTATAAGCCTATTGCACTATGATCAACTATGTTCCTGTTTTACCACAGCTTTTTCCCTGTTTTCTGCTTTTTTTGGTGCCTTGATATGAAGTATTTTTAATTTGAACATCAATTAGTGAAACACTACTGTTCTTGTTATTTTTAGCCAACAAATCAGTTTGGGGCTTCCAGTGATAGTCGGCACCCCAGGAGTTTATACAAATTGGAGAAATAACTGTGTGTAGCTAACATATTACATTTGTGATTTATGAAACAAAGTAATTCTCCACTGGGCGCAGCTAATGGTGTCATATGAAAGGGATGTATCTTCACGGGACTGCAAGTTGTATGGCACTGCTGTGTATTGTATGTAACATTTTTTGAAATTAGCATTTCTTCCAGCCAAGCTGCTAAATGAACTACTAAAACCTCTTCTAGATTTCAGTATTGATGAAACATTTACAAGTGAAAATAATCCATCTGTTAAGTGTATTCTCTCGCTTTTTTGGAATCCTAATCTGTGTATGTGGTAATTACAGTGAAGTAATTAGTTAGTTAGTTAGTAGGGGGAAGGTTGGTGTCTATATCACCCATAAAGCGTATCTGTTTCCTTATAAATAGGCATGTTTTTTTTTCATTCACAAGCCATTGTGCTTTTAGATTGTAAGGTTTTTTTGTATGTTAATGATTGCTTTGTATGCAATTCTGTATGTTCAATGTAGATGTTGGAGGATGCATGTTGTTAATAATAATAATAATAATAACAAACTTAACTGACAGTAAAGAAAGGGATCCCATTCTCAGCCTCACAACTACAGGCCAGTTAGTCTGGCATCAGTGGTAGGAAAGGGTTATTAAGGGATAAAATACTGGACTTAATTGCATATTATAATACTATGAGTTTGCACCAGCATGGTTTTATGTGTAACCGATCTTGTCAAGCTAATTTAATTGATTTTTATGAGAAGGTGAGCAGGAACCTCAACTCTGCAATGCCAGTGGATATAATATACTTGGACTTTGCTAAAGCATTTGAAACAGTGCAGCACAGACGGTTAATGGTTAAATTAAGTAATATTGACCTGGAACATAGTATTTGTAATTGGATAGAGAACTGACTGAAGGATAGATGTAACAAATGAAACATTTTCTCATTGGACCAGTGTTGTCAGTGGAATACTAAAATGGGTCTGTACTTGGTACTTCGCTTTTCAACTGACCTGGAGGTGGGCATTGAAAGTACTGTTTCTATTTTTGGAGATGATACTAAATTGTGCAGAACTATAGGTTCCATGCAGGATGCTGCCACTTTGCAGAGCGATTTGACTAAACTGGAAAACTGGGCAGCAAACTGGAAAATGAGGTTCAATGTTGATAAATGCAAGGTTATGCACTTTGGCAAAAATAATATAAATGCAAGTTATACACTAAATGGCAGTGTGTTGGGGGGTTTCATTAACTGAGAAGGATCTATGGGATTTTGTAGATAACAAGTCTAATTCAAGGCAGTGTCATTATGTGTCCACTAAAGCAAATAAAGTTCTGTCTTGCATAAAAAGGGCATTAGCTACATGGATGAAAACATAATTATGCCTCTTAAAAAGTCGTCACCTTGAGTATGCTCTGGTCCTTAAAGAGAGTATAAATGAGCTAAAGAGAGTGCAGAGATGTGCAACTAAACTAGTTAAGGGGATGGAAAATTTAAAATGTGAGGGTAGATTGTCACGGTTGGGGTTATTTTCTCTGGAGAAAAGACACTTGAGAGGGGACATGATTACTCATTATAAGAACATTAGAGGGCATTATAGAGCACTAGCAGGAGATCTATTTTTCCATAAAATGATTAATCGAACCAGGGGCCATCCCTTTACTCATTCGTAGGTGGTTCTTCACAGTGAGAATAGTGAGGCTGTGGAATGCCCTTTCAGTTGATGTTGTGATGGCTGATTCTGTTAACAACTTTAAGATGGGGTTGCATGATTTCTTGGACAAGCATAATATCCAAGGCTATAGTGATACTAAAATCAATTACAATTAATATAGATGTCTTATATATACAGTAGTTTCAGTGGGTGTGTGTATGTATGTGTACAGGTATGTGTGCTGGGTTTCATTTGGAGGGGTTGAACTTGATGGACTTTGGTCTTTTTTTCAACCCAACTTAACTATGTAACTAATTATGTAACTACTGTATGTAACTATTCTGTTAAAGTACATAAAGTATTTCTATTCCTTGCTATTTCAGACAGGGTAAAGTTTGGCAATGCAACACTGTTGCAGAAGAACACTTTAATTGCATAAGAGTCTTTATTGCTGTGCTAGATACTTCAATAAAAACTTATCATCTGTGGTCATTCCATCATTAAGCAAATGGGATAAGGAATAATGGGGGTTATTTAATAAACCTCAATTTTTTTTGGTCAAGGTTTTTTGGGCAAAAACTCAAATTTTTAGAGGGAAAAAAATCAAATTTTTTGAGATTTATTATACGCCAAAGCTGTAAAAAGTCCAAATCCAAAAATCTTAAACTGTCGAGGTCATGTATAAGTCAATGGGAGATGTCTCTTTTACAATTTGAAGATATCGTGATCTGTGCTGGGTTTTTGGATGATAATCCGAAAAATCTAGCGATTTGGGTTTCAAATTCTAATAATTCGTACAATTCACGTTTTTGTTCAATTTTATCCGAGTTAGGTTTGGTCGATTGCTTGATTCAAATCAGGTTTTAAATTGATTTTATCGAGGTTTTTACCGACCCAACTTTTTTGAGTTATTTTATTGAAAAATAAAATAAAATCATGGAAGGGAGTTTGGTCAAGCTTAGTTTAATAAAAATATGAGATAAATGTGAGTTTTAGTAAATAACTCCCTAAGTGTTTATTCTCTGTCTGTATCAAGTTAAAATCCCCAGTGCAACAGTTGCACCTCTTTTGCATGAAGTACATCCCAATAGGAGAGCTGCTAGTCTATCTCAGCCTCCTGTATCATGCTCAACTCCTATTTGTCAAGATTATCTCTAGTGCCAAGGCTGCTCTGCTAATTCGCTCATGCCCCTTTTTCAAGAGAGAACTCTTCTCCCCCATTGTTGCCCCCTCTATCTGATTTCTGCAGCAAGAAAACTCCCCCAAATGTCATGAATTCCATCAATTTCATCTCTCTGTTGCATTAAATTTTCTTTCTGCTGTCATTCAGCTGTTTGATCTAAGCCAACAATCAGTCCTCCGAGTGCTGGAACAGAAGTGATAAGTTGTCACACTAGCCACCAAATTATTTTAAACCCATACAGTAAGATAACCCTCAAGCCTGCAACTGCAAGTCCTCTATAGCTGTATTAAGAATGCTGTGCTTGAGAATACATTGCCACAAAATCTGAGGTTATCATATGCAAGCAGTGTGCCCTTTACTGTTTGGCAATATCTGTGTTCCACTGCTTTGTGCTAATTAGTGATGAGCGAATTAATTCGCCAGCCATGGATTTACTGAGAAATTCCAAATTTCGCCATGTGTGAAAAAATGCCCATTGAGTTTAATTCATAAGGACAAAAAAGTCTCCATAAGAAAAAATGACCATTGAATTTAATGCATTTTGAGAAAGAAAATCAGGGGAACAGTTGATGCTGTGGGCATTTTTTTAATCAGAACTTGTTGATTTACAGACAGTATAGAATCTGTATACCCCAAATATGCCACATGTTCTGGGAGGAGATTTTAATAAAACCAGAAGCAATATAACAAATGATAATCCATAGGCTGACTGGGGCTCACAAATAATCTATATGTGCCCTCCAGAACTCCTGCTCTATAGTCCATTTTCCAAATGTGAAGCAGATGGGCTTCCACTTAAATGTGAATAATTATAGCCAAAAGACCTCTATAAAATACAGTAAAAAGAAGATGGCAGATATCTACTGGGTTTAATCTTCTTGGGTTGAATCCTCTATATATCATTTAAATAAAGTTTCAGCGCTAACCTCACATAAAAATTGCTTAATAATAACACACCCCCAATGGTTTGTTTAGACTGTAGAAGGGTTCAAACAGTAAACTCTGCACAAGATATTCAATACAGACAGGTAATGAGGAGCATGTCTAATAGTTTGGCAAAACTTTAAGATTAAATATTAAAAATTATTTATGGTCTTACAACAAATGCTGCATAATGGGGGCAATGTTTCAGCCACTCCTGGCATTTTCTCAAACACAAAGTGAGCACAATAAGGAAGTAAAGAAATCATATTTAAACCATTGTAAAGCAAAATCAAGCACTTTTGGAGAGATAATAGGTAACGTGCCATTGGCAAGATGAAATTAAATAGTACCCAGCATACCATCAGCCAGCACACAGTCTATCTATATAACTGTCCATCTTCACTATCCCAATACAATATTTATATTTATTTTGTAATAATAATAAAAATTCCCCAAATCCACAG
The DNA here is from genome assembly GCA_038501925.1 of Xenopus petersii. NCBI lineage: Eukaryota > Metazoa > Chordata > Amphibia > Anura > Pipidae > Xenopus > Xenopus petersii. The sequence continues at coordinate 68,880,640 of CM076680.1, read as the reverse complement.
GTCCTGTTTTTGTTAATCCTTGTTGATTTGTTAAAATACTGCCCTACTCTTTATGTTCTGCATATACATACCTTCTCATCATTTGTATGAGAAGGTATACTGAAATATTACATTCGCTTCAGGTACAATCTTGTAGTGCATATGTTATCTGGGCAACAGTAAGGTGAACAGATGGCTGTGGATATCATTAACAAGTTTATTAAGTGTTGTGTGTAGACTTTCCATCTTAGCGTATTTTCCTTTGGGACTACTTAACAAATGTTGTGTTGAGTAAGAGCTGAACCAAAGGGATATATATGTCACTGTTAGGCTATATTGCTGGTAAATGCCCCACATTTCTCAACAGAAATTTTACAGGGAAAGTTGTAAATATGCATATTAAGATAAAGTAGTACTGTATACCTTTCTTATTAGAAAATAGTCAATATTTTAAGTAACTTTCATCAGGAGATGTGTAAATTTATGAACGGCTACAGCTATGCACTGCTTATTTTTAGCATGCGGTTTGCTTTTCAGTAGAATATCGTCATTTTAACTCTGTCTATCTTTTAAGTGTGACAATATTTGTCCATCTGATTGTAATTGATGATACCGTGTATACTCAAATATACACCCAAAATGTGCTGAAAAAGTCTACCACAGCTTATACTTGAGTCATTGACGCGACTGGCTGCGCTTCAGCAGAACACACACTTCTACATGCGCACACCATTCACTTCCTACCCAGCCTGCATCTCCCCGGCACCTCCAGCTCACTCACGTGACGTCATCAGAGGCAGCGCGCAGCATGTAGTGCCTCCTACTGCAGCCTCCCCACCTCTGCAGTCCTGCGGCGCCTGCAGGGACTCAAGCTAGAGGCGAGCTGTGGCCAAGTAAGTGCGCAGGCTGGTGTTCTGGGCCAGGGATAGGGGGCAGGCTTCTGGAGATCCTGATGCTCCAATACAGAGGCAGGTTTATTCCTCTGCTCATGTGTGGAGTGGGCTGAGCCTGTGGGGGAGTGAGCTTGTGAGTGTCTCATTGCCTTACCTGGCTGCGTATGGTGCAGCACTGGCCCGACCCTTGCTGTATGTTTGTAGGTATGTGTATGTAATGTATGTATGTGTATGTAATGTATGTATGTATGTATATGTAATGTATATATGTATGTAATGTATGTATACCCTTACAATAGCAAGTGTGAGCAGCACAGAGCTCTGACTGCAACCTCTTTGGATCCTAAAATGCATTTCTCACCCCTAGGCTTATACTCGAGTCAATACGTTTTACAAGTTTTTGTAGGTAAAATTAGGTACCTCGGCTTATACTCGAGTATATATGGTACATATTTGCACACTGGCAGGAGGCAGAAGCTAAGGACAGTGTATCATTTGTGGAAGGCTAAGGTTTAAGGATTTTTATCCCTAGGATGACAAATAAGCCACAGGTATAGGATCTGTTATGCAGAAACCCATTATACAGAAAGCTTCAAATTACAGGATGGCCATCTCCCATTGACTCCATTTTAATCAATTATTTGAATTTTTTGAAAATGATTTTTCTTTTAAAGGAAAACTCTGGCTTCCAAACAACATAACAGGTCCACATAACACAGAAACCTCTATACCTACCACAGTTACCTGTTTCTTTAAAAAGTATGAATAAATGTAATTTTCTATGTGGAAATCCAGCTGGTTAACAGTTCTTCTCATTCTGCATCATTTGAAATCCTGGCAGGGAATAAGGGACTAAACACTGATGTTACAAATTGTAACAACTTTCAATTGTTTTATATTGGAAAGTTGCTTGAAATTATGTTTACTTTTTAAAAAGCTTACGTTGTGTTTTGTAGAGTTCCCCTTTAACTTTTTCTTTGTAATAATAAAACAGTACAGTACCTTGTATGTAATTCTAACTAAGATATAATTAATCCTTATTGGAGGCAAAACAATCCTATTGGTTTTAATTAATGTTTAAATTATTTTTTAGTAAGCTGGAGATCTAAATTAACTAAAGGCCCCTTATCCAGAAAACCTAAGGTCCCAAGCATTCTGGATATCAGGTCCCATTCCTGTACTAGGCAGATAGGGTGATAGATATAATTTAACTATCTTGACTGTAATAAAAATATAATCAGGTCTGCATACATAACAACACTAATCTGCAAATAACATATCTTCCCAATATTACCATGTAAATTATTAAACATGATCCTATGAGATATATTTGTTGTGGATTTAAGAGCAGATGTATTTGTAAGACAATTCATAATGGGGGACGAAAGACGTGAATTAGACCTTTGTATATTCTAGTGAAAGGGATAGGTTATACTGACACTGCAGGTCCCAAGGTTTAAAGAACACAGAGTGAGTTAGAGAGGATGTTGCTTAGATTTATTTAAAAAATGTGATATTACCCATCTATTATATTCTTTTAAGTAAATTATGCATTACTCGTGGACATAATTCCCATAGAAAAATAGCAGAGATGTTTGCTCTTGGCCTTGGTTCTCCATGGGTCTGCAGTTGTTAGACATGGGTGGATGCAGCTGTACAATTGCATTTCTACCCTTTTCATAGAGAGAAGGTACAAACACTTTGCAAGGGATCAGCAACACACCCATAAGGAGTCACAGGACAAAGCCCCAACTAGCTTTGATATTTTATATTAAACTTATGTTTAGTCTGGGTCTACAGGTGTTTAAGGCTCATTTACAAATGCAATCACAAGTGCAAATTACAAAATCAGGAGCTATTTTGTGAAATGTACATGTTCCCTATATATGCCTATCTATACATGCTCCACATATATGTGCTAAGAGCCAATGTGCTGGTTCAGCTGTTCCTTAGTGTGTTGTGCCTATGCAGGCAACTGACTTGTGTGCAATGAAACACATGCCAATCCTTTACCTGAAACTGTGTGCATCAATGTGCAGATGCTATTCTCACTAAGAAAAACTTCTCACTACTTTTATGATGGTTTATGAAACTTCTTCTTATTAAATTATGTGTAAATTGCAGTACTTGCTATTTAGCAGGCACCTATCAATATCCTGGAATTCTGGGAAAATCATAAAACAAAAACTGTGGTACCGTGTCAGCCAGTAGCAAAAATAACAAATAAAAAAAACAAACAAATACAAAAAGTATTGTAGAAGTGATACCAATATTGGCTAACAATAAAAATACATTTACATGTCAATTTTTTTATTGTTAGCCAATGTAGGTATCACTTCTACAATACTTTTTGTATTTGTTTGTTTTTTTACTTGTTATTTTTGGGAAAATCATGGCACTGTAGGTAACAAACATGACCACAAACTTTTTGGTCTTTGCATATTGCACTTGCATTTGTACATTGAGGTCCATTAACAGCCTGTACAATTTTCCTGGTCTGTATATATATATATATATATATATATATATATATATATATATATATATATATATATATATATATATATATATATATATACTGTATATATATCCACTGCATACATTTCATCAGCAATGTAACATAGCTCTGCAAACTCCATTTGAAAAATATTTGAGGTGGCCCCAACTAGCCAGATCACGTCCGTACCTGCTACCTGTAATTTTCAGTGAGTGGCTATCGAGGAAGCTGACCCTCCAGACCAGGATTTTTACCCGGGCCCCCGGTGAGCGCTGGGTTTGCTTCCTCTATAGTTATGCCAGTGCATTTCATACATGCATTTTATTTAAAAAAAAGAATACACAAACTTGAGGACTCCATACTCTGACTGAGCACATGAAAGCAAATGAGCCCAGTCATTTTAGGTTTTGGTTGGATGTATACAACCAAGGGTGATGGTGTATGGTTAAATGTATAAATGCAGCAGTGCTCGTTATGCAATGGTTGCATTTAAACCTTGACTCCCACATTAAAAATGCAGGTTGACTCTTTTTTAGAAGTACACATAAAGTCAACTTGAAAAGAAAATAAATTTACTGTGCTTTAGAACCCAAGGATTACTCTATAGTGAGTAAATTTATGTAGCAAATTGTTTAGAAAACATCCTCTAACAAATATAATTTAATTCTTCGACAGAGCATCATAGAGAGCAGATGGGAGGGAGGCAGTGGACTTTATCTGGACTTCCAAAAGGCAATTGCCATTGTACAACACATGAATATTAACAAATATGGCATTGAGGGAAATATACTGAAATGGATAGAAAACTGTCTTGGCGGAAGAAGACCGAAGGTCAGTACAATCATTGCAACTGTAGGTCACATGATCATATGTGGTTTTGTCAAATGAACATACACTTAATCTGAAGCAAGATATCACTTTCAGGGAATGACATTTCTCAGCAGTTAAGAGACTTGTAACAAAAATCAGAATTAACACATGGATTTATTACTTGAAATGTGTAAGTCATATAGCATATGTTATAACAAAGTGTAATGAACATTTACACAGAGAAATACCACTGGTCTCTTTGCAAGGAATGGTCTGGAATCTTTATAAGTCATCAGATCATTATATAGTTTCTTATCTAGTTATTGGGAGCCTGTTTGAGATAATTGGTATATATGCTGTACTGATGGGTCTGTGGTTATTTCTTTTCCTGACTAATTATAGTTAGAAGCTGTCATGTCAAACTGGATATTCTATGTGGAGTTCCAATGAACAAATATTGTTCCAGGTGTTGCACTAGAAGAAGTAAAAGAAACGTTACTTTATTTTTATATAAATATGGCTAAATAGGAAAAAGTTATTCTGTACACGTAACCTTATCTATGTGCCAATTAGCATTTCTTCATATCAGTGGGACCTACTGTACCTCTTGCTCTACCATGATAAAATGGCATAGAATCCCCTAGACTCCAATGAAATAATGTAAACATTAGAGATTTCAAAATAACTCATTGTGGCTGAAATACCATGAGCCAACCGGAAACTTAATCAGTTATCTAGAAACCGGTTATCCAGAAAGCTAATTTTAATGATATAATTCAAGTTTTAAACAAGTATCTTTTTCTCTGTAATAATAAAACAGTAGCTTGTACTTGATGCCAACTAGGGATGTAGCGAACTGTTCGCCGGCGAACTAGTTCGCGCGAACTTCGACTGTTCGCGTCCGCCGCAAGTTCGCGAACGTCGCGCGACGTTCGCCAATAGGCGTTCGCGTCAAAAATCGTTCGACCATTCGACCATTCGATTCCTTCGACCGCTAAAATCGAAGGATTTTCGTTCGAATCGAACGATCGAAGCCATTGGATTGAATGAAATCATTCGATCGAATGGCTTCGATCGTTCGATTCGAACGAAAATCCTTCGATCGAACTATTAAAATCCTTCGATCGTTCGAATCGAACGATTTTCTGATGTTCGAAGTTCGCGAACTGTTCGCATTTTTTGCCGGTGTTCGCGAACCACGTTCGCGAATACATACACGGCAGTTCGCTACATCCCTAATGCCAACTAAGCTATAACGAATCCTTATTAGATGCAAAATAATAATATTTGTTTTTTAGTAATTAATGTTTAAATATAATCAAATAACACAAATTATTTAGTTTTTTTCTGTAATAATAAACAGTATTTTGTACTTTATCCCAATTAAGATAAATCCTTATTGGAGACGAAACAATTATTTTTTACTTATTTAATGTTTATATTATTTTTAGTACACTAGGAGTGACATTTATCAAGCAACGAATTTCCCTAAACTCCCATAAATTCGAATTAATAAGATCAAATTTATTAAACTTGAACAAATTAAAAAAAACCTAATTGATTTAGATTAGATTTATAAAAACTCAATTTGAATCTAAAAACTCGATTTGAATATAAAATACTTGATTCGAGTTTTTTTCTCCATAAAAATTTGAATATCAGAAAGGCTATAAACATCACTAAAATTGATCCCTGGACCTCTCCCATTGACTTTTACAGTAATTCGGCAGGTTTTAGTCGAATTTGAGTTCTTAAAAGGCCAGAGTATGATAAATCTCTAAATTTGAATTTGAATTAAAACTCAAATTGAGCTTGGATAATTCTCAATTCGAATTTGAGAGTTTTCACAAAAAAAAAATTTGAATTTTCACTTCTACCCGTAATAAATCTGGAGATCCAAATTATGGAAATCCAGAAATCCCCCAGGTACCAAGCATTTTGGATAACAGGTCCCAAACCTGTAGCATGAAATCAGCAATTCAAGTTTTTATCAATAACATAAGTAAGCCAATATATAACCATTAACTTCTTGCCATTCTCTGCATTCTGATTCAGAATTCATCCTGACTGGTTTTTCAATAGACGTTCATTCTAATTTTTTTTGACTTGTCCTGCATCTCTTGCCACAAAGAAAGCAAAAAGAAAGAAAAAGTATACAGTTTAAGCAAACATTTAGGGGCACATTTACTAAGGGTCAAATATCGAGGGTTAATAAACCCTCAAATTCGACTCTTAAAGTAAAATTATTCAAATTAGAATATCGAATTCAAAGGATCCTTTGAATTCGATATTCTAATTTGAATAATTTTACTTTAAGAGAATGGCAAGAAGTTAATGCGCAAATCCTACGATCGTTCGATTTGAAGTCGAAGTCGTAGTCGAAGGTCGGAGTAGCCAATTCGATGGTCGAAGTAGGCAAAAAAAACATTCGAAATTTGAAGTTTTTTTTATTCTATTCGAGTTAAGTAAATGGGCCCCATAAAGTATTCTTTTTTTGGACAAACAGAAAATACACATACCCATAATTATTTAACATAGTAGTTCATTACCCTTATATTTACTGCCCATATATATAATTTACTACTTTGGCTTTTCCCAAGAAATAACTGATCCTGCCTGCTAATCTTCTTCAATCTGCTTAATTTGACTACTTGTCAGAATGGGAAAACTCTTTCAAGGAGAACTAAAGTGATTTCTATGATTTTGTAAAGTGGTTTCTGTGCAAAACTTTCTCTGCATTTATTAATATTTAAATATTTATTTCAGCATTATCATGCCTCTGCAGATCTTATAAAAAGCAAGAATTCTTTTTGAATGGGAAAACAGCCTACTTTTGTACTCATAGATCCACATTCTTTGTAGCAATAGCCTGCTGTGTTCAAGAGGCAAGTAATTGGGCCCCAGTAGCAGCTTACTGAAGTGTATGAGGAATTGTTTTTTTTTTGGAGACACAGCAAATACAATTTCAAAAATACATTGGACAAACTTTTTATAATATAATGTTTACAGCACAAAAACTTTTTATAGGAAACAGTTTATACTTAACTTTTTGCTTTTAACATAATCAGCATTGACATGATGGCAGAGGCACATAAAATAGTGTATATATACATATTGGGGTGCAGTATTTAATATCAGATGAAAGTAATGTCATAGCTAATGTATAGCATTCTGTTATTATGATGACATATATTATAAATGACAATTGTAATGAAAGGCATCCATCCACATGAGCCAATAAGGTAAAATAAGAACCACACCAAAATATAAAAAAAATTAGAAGGTAGACCGTAAGGGAATTAATATTCTGGGTAGTAGGATGTGATATTGAACTATAATTTGTATTTATTTTTATGGGGTGAATCCTATATTAGACCTCTATAGTTTATTATTTAGTTAATAGAGTCAAGTAGGACAGTGACATATTAAATATATTGAAGCAGGGTACACTGTTGCAGACATTTTCATGTAATCAGCATTTGCCATACTTTTCATGAAGTCATCATGAAATCTTATTCTTAATGACAGTATTTTCTTCAAATTGGGGGTTAAATCCCCCCCCCCCGTGTTCATAATGCCTTTTCAACAAGTCTGATAGTAAATCTGAATTAGTGAGGGTGCACTAACCTAGATAAGAGGAGGAATTCATATGCATTGATTAGAAAATCTTAGGAAAGAAGGACCTACGAACTAAATACTTAAAACTACATACTTAATTGTAGGATGGTCAAGTTCTAACTCCCTATAACATTGCATAATGTTCGACCCTCCATGCTTTGAATCAACATCTTTTGTTACATATTTACATAGTTAAAACTGGTTGAAAAAAGTTCAATCCCTCCAAATGAAACCCAGCATCCATACACACACCCCCCTCTATACTTTTACATAAATTATATATATCCATATCTATACTAACAATAATAGTATCACAATATCATTTGATAGTATGTCTGTCCAAGAAATCATCCAAGCCATTCTTAAAGGCATTAACAGAATCAGCCATCACAACATCTCCCGGCAGTGCATTCCACAACCTCACTGTCCTGTCTGTGAAGAACCACCTAAGTTCTTTTCTTCTAGTCTGAAGGGGTGGCCTCTGGTACGGTGATCCTCTTTATGGGTAAAAAAGTCTCCTGCTATTTGTCTATAATATACTTGTAAAGTGTAATCATATCCCCTTGCATGCACCTTTTTTTCAGAGAAAACAACCCAACCTTGACAGTCTACCCTCATACCCTTCAATCCCTCTAACCAGTTTAGTTGCACGTCTCTGCACTCTCTCCAGCTCATTTATATTCCTTTTAAGGACTGGAGCCCAAAACTGCACTGCATACTCCAGATGAGGCCTCGCCAGGGGCCTATAAAGAGGCATAATTATGTTTTCATCCCTTGAGTTAATTTATCTACATTGAACCTCATTTTACAGTTTGCTGCCCCGTTTCCCAATCTAGACAAATCACTCTGCAAAGTGGCAGCATCCTACATGGAACCTATAGTTCTGCACAATTTAGTATCATCTGCAAAAATAGAAACAGTACTTTCAATGCCCACCTCCAGGTCATTAATAAACAAGTTGAAAAGCAAGGGACCTAGTACAGAGCCCTGCGGTACTCCACTAACAACACTGGTCCAATTAGAAAATGTTCCATTTACCATCACTCTTTGTAGTCTATCTTTTAGCCAGTTCTCTTTTCAGGTACAAATACTATGTTCCAGGCCAACATTCCTTAATTTAACCAGTAACCTTCTGTGTGGCACTGTATCAAATGCTTTAGCAAAGTCTAAGTAAATCATATCCACTGCCATCCCAGAATCGAGGTCCCTGTTTACCATCTCATAAAACTAAATTAAGTTAGTCTGGCAAGATCTATTACGCATAAAACCTTGTTGCCACAAACTCATAGGGGGGAATTCACAAAAGTGTCGGAAACGAAAAAATGTCTTTCAAATGTCGTAGAATGTGTCGTAGCAACAGCCGACAAATTCACAGAGCATTTCTCCGCCAGTTTTCCGACATGTGCGACACTTTTGAATTAGTGTCGTTAAAAGTGGGCGTGGTTTTTTCGGCGCCACTTTTCCAGTCATTTTTATGAATTACTCGTAAACTCATTTTTTTACCGACAATTTTTCAGACACTTTAGGCTCTCCAAAATGAAAATGTCAGACAAATTGTCGTTTAAAAAGTCTTGGTAAATGTCGTTTGTACGATGAAAAGATATACGACATTTTAGAAAATTGTCAGACTTACGAGACATTCAGAGATGGTAACATCTGCCTTTGTGAATTTGCCGTTCATACGACATTTTACAAATTTGTCGACCGCCACTTCTGGGTTACTTTTTTTACCAACACTTTTGTGAATTCCCCTCATAGAATTCTGATTTGCTATAAAGTCCAATATCTTATCCTTTATTAACCCTTCGAAAAGCTTTTCCTACCACTGACGTCAGACTAACTGTCCCATAGTTTTGAGAACGGGATCCTTTTGTGCTACAGTACTATGAATTTCATACTAAAATATTACATTCAGCTTCAGGTGCAATCTTGTATGTAGCACATATGTTATTTGGGCAACAGTAAGGTGAACAGTTGGTTGGCTATGGATATTATTAACAAGTTGATTAATTGCCGTGTGTAGACTTTCTATTTTAGTGTATTTTCCTTTTGGACTACTTAAGAAATGTTGTATTGAGTGAGAGCTTAAGCAAAGGGATAAAGTTTTTTACTTCTTCATCTCAACTTTATATGAGGATTTGTAAATGAATTAATGGCTAAAGAAATTCACTGAATATTTTTCTCATACTGTTTGCCCTCACTGATTCATGAGCACAGCAAGTAGCTCCAATTAATGAGGAGTGGACATCAATGATGACCATGTTCATTACAAAAGGGAATATTTGGGTAATATCCATAGCATTTCACAGGGTTCAAAATGTATATAGAAAACATTCATAATACTTCACAGGTTTGGAATTGCTGTAGGGACACTCCCTTTTAGATTTAGAGCAGTGCAAATGCAGTTGATGGTTATTCACTGGCAGCCACTGCCTTTTTAGTAGATGTCCCTAGACAATATAATAGTCTCCTTCACAATAACGCGTGTCTTATGCTATAATAAGGGTTTATTTAAGTCAGTGCAGTGACATTTCTGAATAACCATTGAGAAAAGTATGTTTTAGTTTGAATGATTGAAGATGATTAAAGAAATGGTTTTGTGACTTCTTATCAATACACGATGTACATTATTATTCTTATTATCTTGCTTTGGATTTGCTAGCTTAGGCAATTTTTCACAAAGCTTAACATTTTCAAATAATGCAAAGTAAGAATTACTTTTTACAGTTGGTTCCAGTTATCTATTTTCTACTGTTTTTCAAAAATGTAAGTTTTAAAAATGAAGCACTGTAAGCCAGATTACAGAAAATTGCTGAATTTGTATACATTGATTCATTTCTCAGAAGTATCTGCAACTAAAGCTGGCCATACACTGGGCTCAACATGGCTACCCACACTCAGGTCAAATTGGGATGATTCAATAGCTCACCATGGGGCCATTGATCGGATTATTTACTGGGGCTTTCAGAGGTCTGTCAGACCACATCCACCTTGTGCAATGGGATTTTTGGTCATATATCACTCAGGCAGGCCCATCAGCAGGGCTCATACACGAATCAATAAGATCTAACTTGGTCTGAAGGGACTTAGTCAGCAGCTTTTATGCAGCCACCTTAACATTTTAATTGTAATAGTTACTGTGAAAGACTTTAGCAAGGCTTGGGGATCATGCTTAGAAGGAAACAAAGCTGCTGCTGCTGCTGCTTCTGGTACTGCTGAGAAATGTAACCTTTTTTAAAAAAATGTCAGCAGACTAACTTACAGCTGCTACTGGCAAACATGAGAGATGTAAAACTAACAAGTGCATTTGTAAAACTTAAATTGTAGCAAAAACAATAGCAATTGAAAAGAAAAATATTTTGCGGTGCATTATTTGAAAATGAAAGTTTAGTTAAAGTAAATCACCCATTTAAGGTTTGCATATAGTGACAGGTGTATAACTTTCCAACATTTATAACTTTTTCAAAATATGGATGTTTTCACCATTAATATTTTGAAGAGCAATGTTTGCATATACCTTAAAAGGAGCATATTCATCTATTCATATATATTGTAAGCTCAAGGATATATATATATATACTGTATATGTATATATGTGTATGTGTAATGTAGAAGGCACGCTTCAAACCATTTAGCTACTTGGGTGTTGAGTTGTATTTGTACACAAACAAGAATGCTGGAGCTACTGTATCATTTTTGTTTTTTTTGACTGATGCCTTCAGTACAATTGTTCAGATACAGTTTGACATACGCAAACTAATTTAGAAAAATATGAATGGTTAAATATATTCTAATTTGTTTTGGACCAAGTCGGTATTAAGTAATGATAAAACTAGCTCAGAAATCTGAGGCAAATAGGTTCCTCATTTGTAAACACTTCTCTGCTTGGAGGCGAATCCTCCCTCAGCAGGCATGTCAACATGAGAAATGAAATATGACCAGGGTAAATAGTGGAAACCATCTCATGTGCATCATGGAGCGATCATTGGAAGTCACCTCAAAGTTACAGTATGTGACCTGTATAAAAGCTATTGGCCTGCCACCTCATGCTTTTATATAGTCACATAACTCCTCTGTGACTTATATATGTGTATATATATAATGCACAGTACACACATACACATATTTATATATTGTGCAGCTTGTGTTGTGTACAGACACAGAGTCACAGTGGTTGACCAGTGCAATCACATGAAAGAAAATCTTGACTTGCCCAGGGTTTCTCAATTATTGAATAAATATATATATAGGACTGGATCTGTGTGACCATGTGACAAACAATCATATATTGATTTTATGATATAATAGATTTACTGCTAACCTCTAATTTAACTTACCATTAAGCACAAGATGTTTTCTATTAACTCATAAAGATAAATGAATCACTATCAATGTCAATACATTTAGTGCTCAAAGAAAGAATTCTACAGATATATATTTATATATAACCATATTAATACTAACTATAGATTTTAGTATTACAATAGCCTTGGATATTATGCTTGTCCAAGAAATCACCCAAGCCACTCATAAAAGCATTAACAGAATAGTTATATGTAACCTAATGGCGATTTTGGCTTGCCCTTTGCTTACTTCCTTCTTGTCACTTACCTTCTCATGACCCTCCAAAATCTTCCTGTAGAAGCAATCCATTTGCCTAGTGTCCAAGGACAAAGTCCAGCTCAGCAACTTCATTTTAATCTCTGTTAAGATGTGGGAATTGATTTCATGACTCATCATGAAAATGCTATTTGTATGCTTGGGTGACTGAGATCAAGCTTTGAGATGCACTGGCCTTTATCTTCTCACATGCATATTATTAACTTTTGTTTCTAATTTTAAGATTTGAGAAAAAAGAAGACAATTGTTTCTGGGTTATAACAGGTATTGGAAGCTTGCTTGTCCTATTTTTCTGACTTTTATCTCTAGCAATAACTAAATTGTACCTATAGCTCTTGCAGTAAGGGTTTACTAGCAGAGGTTTTATTTGCTTCTTAATTCAAATAGTGACGGTTTGATTTAACTAGTCAATTACACCAAATAAAGGAAAAAAATCAATAAACTGATGGTCAAAAAGCAAATGCCATAAATAAAAGCTTAGTTTTTTTTTGTTGTCTCCTTGATGAACAGTATGTTTAGAATCGTAGGAGAATATCAAGAGTAATGGGAAATGCGATAAAGAATCTGAGCATGTCGGGATGGTTTGGAAAGGGGCAGTAGACGAAACAGATAGATAAACATGTTGCACATCTTGTTTTATGTAGTTCACGTGTAAGTCAATAAAAGCTTTTCTAAAAGCATGTTGGTTCTTTTAGTTGCTATAGTTTATGTTTTAAGACTATTGAGGTGGTCTTACATTAGAAAGTATTGAACTGTACGGTCTATTGAAACTGATTCCCACTAGACACCACTTCTCTGCTGTTCTGCATTGACTGCTTGCTGACTAGTTCAATCCTTATATATGACTGCAGCTGTCTGTTTGAATGACGACACCTTATTTGCTCAATGTTATACTGTACATTTTCCTTTTAACTGGTCAGTTTATATGTGTGTCACATATACTTAATTTTCTTGAATAAATTAGTATCTATAACATAAGTTCACCAACCCTTCAGTTAACACACTGTTTATACTTTATATGCTGCATTTTCTTATCAAATACACCCACTATCACTGTGAGGTCAAAGGATGATTATACTATGTATATCTATTGAAATATATTTACAAAAAAATGTAATCGTTTGGAGTGCAAATTCTGTAGGGCAGGTTCCTTCTTTGTATCTGAACATTTTAATCATATTCTTTGATGTTGTGGTACATATGTATATCTATTAAGCATATTTATTTGAAGAGGTATTGCCATGCCTGTGTCATGAATGTATTTTATATTATGTAAATCACTATTTACACAAGTAGTACTATAGAAATACACTATGTAGCCAAACCTATCTATTCACCTCTTATAATAATTGAATTAGCTATTTCATCTACACCTGTTGCAGATACAAGTGCATAATAAAGTCATGTAATTGCTACCAAACATTGCCAACAAAATCATTTGTTCTACAGAGACCAATTTTCAAAATTACACCTTTATTTGATGCCAGCTTTCCAACACGCCTAGGAAGCTTATGCACCATTGGTCTGCTTCTCACTGCACTGAGCACAGGATAAAAAATCAGAGCTGTATTAGTGTAGGGTACCTACAGGTCTCTGCACCCCAAATTTTGCACACTACGTGGAGCATAGTAAATTACTTCTTTGGAGTTCCTTGAGGGGACAGAAATATAGAAGGGTTTTATTTTCATTGTATGTGTGTAATAGATTTTCTCTGGAGTTTATAAGGATGTGGGTCAACAGCACATAAAATATAAATAAAGCTTTAAAAATGTGCCCAATATACAAGCATTTCCTGTACTATTAACAACAACAGAAACTTCTTGTAAATATTTATGTTGTAGTGTTCCCATTTGGTCTTTATCTTTATTCTCCTGTCCCTGTCAACAGTGATGCCTGCCTAGCTCCTTCATAAAATGAATAAATATAGCAGGGGTTCTGAAGTGCCTTAAAGGGCAGTGAAAGCTTGATATTTAAATTGTATACACTGTTCATGATTTAAAGTTGGCTTGCTGAAAACCTGTTTGAAATGGTATTTACATAAATATAGATTTCATAATTATATTGATTTTGCAACTGTCCTCACCCCTCAGTGCACTACCTCTTAAATGGCAACTTGTCCATGCAAATACGTTTTTATTTACAGCTTGCATAATGGTGAATTTGGCAATAATTAACAAGCTTAATTTGTTCTATTTTATATTTTTCTATAGATATATTCAGAGCTAGGTAGAGGGTAGAGCAGATACAGCCTTTATTCTAGCTCTAGCAATATAAGGGCCCTGAGGGAGAAATATTCAGATAAAAGTACAAAGGTATTTTTAGAGTATACACTATGGGGCAGATTTACCAAGGGTAGAATATCGAGGGTTAATTAACCCTCGATATTCGACTAGGAATTGAAATCCTTCGACTACGAATATCGAAGTCGAAGGATTTAGCACAGAAAATTCGATCGAAGGATCGAAGGATTATTCATTTGATCGAACGATTAAATCCTTCGAATCGAACGATTCGAAGGATTTTAATCCAACGATCGAAGAAAAAAACTTAGGCAAGCCTATGGGGACCTTCCCCATATTCTAACATTGACTTCGGTAGCTTTTATCTGCCGAACTAGGTGGTCGAATTTTTTAAGAGACAGTACTTCGACTATCGAATGGTCGAATAGTCGAACGATTTTTAGTTCGAATCCTTCGATAGTCGTAGTCGAAGGTCGAAGTAGCCCATTCGATGGTCGAAGTATCCCAAAAAACACTTCGAAATTCTAAGTTTTTTTAGTTCGAATCCTTCACTCGAATTTAGTGAATCGGCCCCTATGTCACAGATGTGTCCCTTTCTGAGAAATGGGAGGTGCACTTGGCCATTCACATTGTGTAAAAAATACCCCATGTGCCATGACTTTAACTTACTATCACACCATAATATTTGAGCCAATTTTGGTTGTAGATTCTTGATTTTAGAGGGGCAGTGGCAGGAGTGTGCCTAAATAATTGACTATTGCTGTATGTGTAATCCACCGTTGAAGGAGTTTTACTTTGCACACCAGACTATACTGCCTGTATGACCATAAAGATCTGGGGTTGGAGAACAGGCAGTTTCTGCCATTTTTCTGCCAGTGTATTTCTGCCTGGTGTTATATAAGCCTTAAGTGGATAACGGTAGGGTGTAAAAGGAGAGAGTTCATGGGAGAATAAAATGGGTGGTTTACTTTACTTTAACTTCTAGTATGTTATAGAATGGCTTATTCTAAACAATTTTTCGATTGGCCTTCAATTTCTTTTTTTTTTTCCTTTTTGAATTATTCGCCTTCTTCTTCTGGCTCTTTCTAGCTTTTAAATGGGGGACACTGATCCCATCTAAAAAACAAAGGCTCTGTAAGGCTACAAATCTATTGTTATTGCTGCCTTTTATTACTCATCTTTTTATTTAGGCCCTCTCCTATCAGTGTCGGACTGGCCCACCGGGATACCAGGAAAATTCCCGGTGCGCCCAGATGTCAGTGGGCCCTCCTGCTGCTAAACATTTGGCCTATTTTATGGCCATTTCCTATTTCTATGAGAACAAAAAGGCTAAATAGATGGAATAATAGATTATAGTATGTAAAGAAAAGAGAACAGAAGTTGAGTGAGGAGAGGAAGAATAATAGTATTGAGAGTGGGCCCCTGGTCTAAGGTTTTTGGGTGGGCCCCTGGTTGTCTCAGTTTGACACTGTCTCCTATTCATATTCCATTCTCATATTCAAATCAAAACATGGGTAATTTGGTCTCTAGCAACCAGACTGCGGAAATTGCAAATTGGAGAGCTGCTGACTAAAAAGCTAAATAATTCAAAAACCACAAATAATAAAACATGCAAATTGTCTCAGAACATCACTCGAGTCTCTATATCATATTGAAAGTTAATTTAAAGGTGAACATCCCCTTTAAGTAACAGCTGCAAGGTTTGCTCCCTTACTGTCAGGGCCCGAAGGCTCAGTTTGTAGTTGCGGACCAAGGAGGAAGCATGTAGGTACAAACACAGTTCGTGGTACAAAAAGGTGTCAAGAAGAAGGAACAAACATGCAAATAAGGATGCACACCCCCATGTTTTTTGTAAGATTGCACCCTACCCTGCATTTGGTAAATAAAGTCCTTTGTATTCCAAAATGTTTCAACTTGGGAGAATTCCATACATAATTCCATACCAACAAAATACATAAAAATGTTACACAGACAAATATTGTTTCCCCTTTTATGCATGCCAGAGCAGATTTTTAATTTAGAAGCCTGAATTCTGCTGCATAAAATTATTCCCGTTCATGTTGTGCTGTGTGAATGGGTGTCTAGATCAATCAGTCTGCACATGTAAACAAAAAATGAATAAGATATGTAAAAGTCTTACTGAACTGCACTCCTTGTCATATCAGCACTCCATAAACGCTGGGTACAGTTAGCTATTTAAAAAAAAAAAAAAAAACACAGAAGAGACCTCAGGAAGCTGAGCATGTCAAATAACTCATGGTAAAATCTCTGCTTTAAATTGGGGATTGACAGTGTTGAATCTTTACCCCAATTAAATATATCTAATAAAACCTTTATCATATGGAAAAATGTGGTTGCCTTGAGTTATCAGTGGTCACATGGCTGTAAGAGCTGGGATTTAAAGTCTTCCAATTTTATTTGCTGTTCTGCTCTACTTCTCTCTGCTTTGAGATTCAACATATTGTCTGGTCTCTAGAATCATGGGCTGCCAGCCGTGAGGATAGATGTTTCTCCTGCTATTAGTATTTATCTTTCTTTTCAACCCCTTATATTCATCATCTATTCTGGTAATAAACCTCATGCATAGAAACACATGTTGTTTTGAATAAAAACAATTACAATTTGATTGATTTGCTAATTTCTCCCAGGGGGACTCAGAGATCTTAAAACATTATGGACTAAGAAGATGCATTTTATTGTATTCAAAAAGCTTTTAAAAACATCAAGAGAAGATGTCTCTAGCACTGTATATGGCAAAATGTTCAATACTGAGAGTGCTGTGTGGCAGAACGCACAAGATCCAAATGATTTTAGTGCTACTCTGGGCACTTTGAGTATTCCTGACTCTGAAGAACAAAGAGGATGGGCATGTACATGAGGCATCAGAAGCTCTTCCAGATAAACAGAGCCTTGTTTATTTAGAGAAGGCAAGAAGGTACTTTTAAAGAAAATCCTCCATTTAATTGGAAGTCAGTGTAGGGAACTTAGAACTGGCGTTATGTGGCATTGGCGGTGTTGATGGGTAAGTAGCCTAGTTGTTTGTACCTACTGTAATCGGTGCAGTTCTTTTTCTGGAAGACAATAATACAAGGCATTTCAGTAATCCAGTCTTGAAGATACAAAAAAAAAATCCACTGGAATCAGATGCTTTATTCTTGCAATGTTTCTGAGATGGAAAAATGCTGAGCTGACACCTGATTTTTGAGGGAGAGATCTCTGTCTAGAATTACACACAGGCTGCGTGTCTGACCTAACAAATCTAGATTTAGACCCCCAAGTTTTAAATCCACTGACTGTTCCTCTGACCTCTAATTATGAGTAACTCTGTTTTGTTCAGGTTTATCCACACTTGCAGATACGTTAAGTACAGATTGATTGTGGATATTGGCTCACTATCATCCGGTTTAAAGGACAGATACAGTTGAGTATCATTTGCAACTAAAAAGAATCTTTTTAGGCTCAAAACGTTGCTGTAAATGTGCACAGTAATGGTGATGTAGCCTTTTTGGTACAATTAAATATAACTTTTGCAATAGTTTTTGTGTTTTTTGTCATATATCTATATATATACTTTTTTTTTATAAATGTTAATATTTTTTTCAATATGTATCAATAGGTATGTTCTGCAAAGAAACAACTAGGCTACTGCTTAGGAAAACTACCAGTCACCCCTTTAAGGTAGAAAAACAAAGCCTTCTCATCATTACAATACTTTTTTTAATATGCATATGATTTTGAAACTGTATATGTCCAACAAAGGATATAGCTTACAGCATTTAATACAGTGTGATAGTATCCCTTCCCTGGATAACTCCAGAAAAAAACATTAAATAATTAAAAAGCCATAAAAATGAAGATCAGCCAAAAAATGTCTCAGAATGTCATTGTCTACATTGTGGAAAGAAGAAAAGAAGAAAGAACCTTGCTTTGTGACTGTGAATTGCCTTCAACGGTTAAAACCACCCCTCACCTCTATAGACCATGTGTTGATTCTTTCAGCGACCAACTTTTTCATTCACCATTCAATTAATGGAAGTATATAAAGTTCCTCAACTTATACCATAAATATAAAGTGCAAGTGCTTAGGTAAATACAACCAATAAAATATTGATTGTCGCTACACCGGCTCTGTGTATATTTTATCAATTGTTGATTCTAAAAAAACTCTAGTACCAATTGATTTAGCAAATTCCTAGTATTTATGTTAATTAAAAAAAGAATTGTAATTAATTGATATAAATTATAAAGTGCCTGTGCTACATTAGTTGATAAAAGACCTCTTACATCTTTTATATCGTGATAATTGAGGTAGTAAATACAAAAAAGTAACTGGTGCTAATAATCGAAAAGTTGATTGAGTAGATTTAAATCAGTGCTACTCAGTTGCAAATTAACCCAACCGCTCCTTGAGGGTAAGTGAGGAATTGTGAAAATAGATAGTTGGTGGAGTTGCTCCCAAGATTTCTAGTTATATTTTTTCTAAGTCCCTAGGAGCACCACAAAGTGGGAGAAGGCAGAAACTGAAGGGCTGCGGTCTCATTTGTTAATCTTTTCTGTCTAAGAAGAGAGGCTATTTAACCCTAAAAAAATGCAAACCATTCAGTTCATGGAGAGAAAACAGGTTTAAGAAACAGTAAAGGAAGGATTCCTATTAGTTTAAAAAGTGCAATTTTTGTTCACCGAAGTGAAGTAAATAAAAGAAAATCAAGAGTCAAATCTTGCCCTGACGCGCGTTTCGCCACAGCTTTCTCAAAAGGCAAGTATGAAGAAAGTTTCTCCTGGTGGTTTTTTATAGCCGCATATTCACTTTCGGTGTAGCGACAATCAATATTTTATTGGTTGTATTTACCTAAGCACTTGCACTTTATATTTATGGTATAAGTTCAGGAACTTTATATACTTCCATTAATTGAATGGTGAATGAAAAAGTTGGTCGCTGAAAGAATCAACACATGATCTATAGAGGTGAGGGGTGGTTTCAACCGTTGAAGGCAATTCACAATCACAAAGCAAGGTTCTTTCTTCTTTTCTTCTTTCTACAATTAATTTTATCCTTGTGTGTACTGTGGTTTTACGAAACAATTTAATAAAGAAAGTTAGTGAAACCCTTTTAGTATTGTCTACATTGTGCTGAAAGTTATAAGGTGAAGTGAGATGATCTTATTCTTTTATTCCAGCCTCATCAGTCCAGTTAAATGGCAGGTTTTTAAAATGTATCATATTTAAACACTTTTGAGATATTGGCATGACATTTTAGTGAAAAAAAGCAGAATCATTAAAGCAATACTGGGAAAGAAGGCAGCATTGCGATTAGAAAAAACAAAAAAAGACCTCACCTAAGCCCTTCAGGACAATAAGGACTAACAGACTCACCACTTGGTAGCCCATAGTGATGGGCGAATTCGCAAATTTCCATCGAAATTGCGAAAAATTCGGCACCGGCGTTTCTTTTTGACGCTGGCGTCCGTTTTTTTTACGCTGACGTCCTTTTTTGATGCAGACGCAGGTTTTTTAACCCACTAACAGTTTTTTTTTGACGCCGGCGAATTTTCGCGCCGTTTCGTGAATTTATTCGCTGGTGCCGAATCGTGCAAATTTGCCGCAAATTCACG
Organism: Xenopus petersii; assembly: GCA_038501925.1. Classification (NCBI taxonomy): domain Eukaryota; kingdom Metazoa; phylum Chordata; class Amphibia; order Anura; family Pipidae; genus Xenopus; species Xenopus petersii. The sequence goes on along the minus strand of CM076680.1, from coordinate 68,860,371 downwards.
TCCAGCGAATAAATTCACCTATCACTAGCCCACCCTTCCTCTGATCCACCCCCCCTCATCATCATCTGTTTGACTTCTTTATTTTATCACACCTTATTGTTTTGTTTACCTTTTGTTAAAATGCAAAAATAGAACATATTTTAAAAAAAACACAATAGTGCATTACGCAGATAACTTTCACTTTGCACTCCCATTGTAAATTAACCCTTGCATCTCCTCTAGCCAGCAGTGCTGCTATTTTCAATTAGACCTTATCAATTAACTATGTTTCTATCTAGCAATACAACCATAAAACAAGGTTGATGTGCTTCATTTTGACAAGTAGGAGCGACATGAGTTCTCAGAAACAAGTAGAAAAATGTCCTATATCTTTTTTATTTTAGTAAAATTAACCCTTGCATCTCCTCTAGCCAGCAGTGCTGCTATTTTCAATTAGACCTTATCAATTAACTATGTTTCTATCTAGCAATACAACCATAAAACAAGGTTGATGTGCTTCATTTTGACAAGTAGGAGCGACATGAGTTCTCAGAAACAAGTAGAAAAATGTCCTATATCTTTTTTATTTTAGCCTAACATAACATTTTTACTTTATACAGCATTGCCAATTATGTTAAGGAAGCACCAAAACCATTTTCCCAAAAGTATTGATTAAAACTTACAGTGAGGAATAGCCCAGTGCTATTCATTATATTTTTATGCTGTTGTTTCTGTACTGTTAATTATTTATATGCGGTTTAAACCACATTTTTCAAGCCACCGCTGCTTTTTATAGCAGAATGTTTACACTAGACTATGCACCTTAAATCCATACACAGCTTACATGTGTTTGCCTTGTGTTCTGCCACTCATTTGACAGGAAGGTATAAAAAGGTTCCCTTTATAGTGTGTGAACACTTTTCTTTGTTTTGTGTTTGGCCATTAAATGTAATGCAGTCTTCTTGTGTACTATATGCACCCAAGGAATTAGAATGCCCCTTCTTTTAACTGTGCAGCTGGGGGGAGGGCAGGAAGGGAACTTGTCTGTAGGTACTGTATGTAGACTTTTATACTGTAATCTCCTCCATTTACTATACATGCATATACATGTAGGATGTTTTTAATAATAGATCTACTTATCTCAATTTAGGAAAAGGAACATTTTTTAAAATAATATAGCTGTATATTAGATATTCTGACACAGGCACTAAAGAGTAATCATAGCAATAGGTGGTAAAGCTTGATTTTTCTTGTTACACAATAGAAACAGCAGAGAGTACTTCCCAACAAGTAAATAACAACCTCGGTTGTTTATTTCCTATTGTTAAGGGCATTGACAACATAAAGCCTTTATTAGGCAGTTTGTCACGGGCTTGATTGAAGCATCCCAATTTAAAAGACAAACAAGCAAACACTGACCAATTAAATCATATCTGATTTACTGACTGACTGCACTTGAACCCTATTACTGGAAAACAACCATATTCATATTCCAAGGTAACCCGAACAAAACAACTCGTGTTTCCCCAGAGAATGATATCATATTGTGTATATTGTGAGATTGTAGATAAAGCCACTGTGTTTATACATTTATTGAGCAAACTTAGTTTATAAGGAAAATGTTGTATTGAGAAATAAAAAAAAACAGTGTAGTTATCCAAAGTAAAAACAGCAGCAATTGGAATGAATAAAACTATTTTATAATAAAAAAAAAGAAAAAACATGTGATTGGTTGCTAAGAGTTAAGCTGGCCATAGACGCAAAGATTTGATCGTATCGAGGATTTGTACGATATTCGAACCATGTGTGGAGAGTCCCGACATTTTTCGTCCGGCGGAGATCGGTCATTTGGTCGATCGGACAGGTTAGAAAATTTCTGTCGGCTGCCGATAATATCTCTGCGTGTATTGCCAATCGTACGATTTTCAGTGGGAGACTGTCACTAGCTTTGGTTGGACATAGATATCGTACGATTGCTGTCAGGGGCAAAACATCAGCTGATCTGTTCTTTATTTGATCTGACTGGTAAGACTTTGATCTGAATGGTTAGTGGCGGGTCGGGAGATGGGAAAGTCCGATCGTACGATGATTCGTACGATCGGATATTTGCATCTATGGCCAGTTTTAGGCTGGTCCAGTTCAGACAAGTGTTGTTTACCAATGTGGCCACTCCTGAACAAGTTAGCAGCATTTTGACCCATGTACTGTATGGAGCCAAAATAATGGCCTTCCTGAAAATATCTGGTTGCAGTCATTTCAGGGGTATGCTGAACACCATGTCAGCTTGCACCCGAAATCTCAGCTGTAAATAGGGTCTTCCTGTTTATCTGGTTTGGGCTCCTCTAGGGTTAGCCCCAAAGTTTGGGGACCTTTAACTTAAATGTCTTAAAATCAATGCAAGTAACCACAGTATCTCTGATAATGTAGCCACATCAACAACCTTTCCTAGGCATTGACATATAAATCTTGTTGTGTATCCTAAATCTGTAATTGTTTAATATAATGTCCTTTTATGAAATCTCCCAAGAGAGATGAGCTGTACCTTATGAAGTTCAGATATCATACATTAATGTAATATATGAACATATATGATATTTTTGCCCTTGATGATTCCAAAAAGGAAGATTTCACTATTCACAACTCTCCTGCAAATCTTAGGGCAATGGCAAACAGTATATTTTGTTACCCTTGCTTATTTTCCTCCAGTCTAGGTGACAAACATCAGTAAGTACATATGCAATGCTTTACCACTAGCGATTCCCACCAGAACCAAAAGGCAAAGGTATTTACTGATGTTTTGTTGGCCTCATTTATTCTCCTTCAGCACTGGAAACAAACTGTACCATGTGCCATTGCCCTAAGCCATTGGTAGTACAATTAGTATGCAATCTTAATCATTCCTTGTGTGGTATGTATGTAGAGGAAGGTCACTGCAAATCCAAAACTCACTTATATTAATGGCTTCAGCATTTGTACATAGGTTAACAACATTGTTACTTGTATACAGTATGTTTTCCATTATTCATAATATAAGCCAATACATTTTCCCAAATGGCAGTTATGCTGTCCTACTAACGATTAGCTGACAGCTAGCGAACATAACTCGACAGAAGGAGGTCGGGTTCTTTAGGTAAAACTGAATATACTTCCGTGTGGAGTTGTTTATTTTGTAAAACTGCAATACAATCAAATAGACTGAAATTACAATATGCGATTGCATGTGGCATTTATAAACACATTTCAGAGAAAGAACAGCTAATACTCACATCGAACATACAGTGATGCAATGCACAATAAATCTAACAAATAATATGCAGACTTACAAGCACATATGTATGGAGGGAAGACAGATGAACTTCCAAGAACACTCCTGAGAGGTAAGATGGCTCCTGCAGCCTGAGGGTGAAACTTTATTAACCAGCCAAAAAAATTTTATTAACAAGTGTAAGGCACTTCCTGGTTGCTTATGGGAGGAGCTAAACTGCAGTTACACAAGTGACCACTAGATGTCTTAACACAATAGTCCTGTGATGAACAGCACAGCAGTTATATGTCAAGCAAACAGAAGCTATTACTTAGTTCTTCAGATCTATGTTCTCAACTGCTTTGTAACACAGTTAAAAGGGTTATTGTATATGTACATTTTGTATCCAAGCATGGCAATATACCCAGTAATATGAATTCTGTATATTTCTGCTGGAACATTTTCTGCATATTTAATATATAACGCAAATCTCTTCCAATTTGTCTACTATTTGTCGTATAGGAAGAAAAGCCTACCCATACTTACTATTTTTACTGTTACAGCTGTGCCATTCATATGTTAAAGAATCCCCAGCGAATCTTTTCATTCTTGTTTCTTTGTCAGCATGCAGTTCAAGCTGTTTACAGGCTAAAGTATACAAAGCCCTGTTTTTCTGACATTTAGGAAAGCCATTTGTGAAAGCTGACAGATAATGGTAAGGACATCATGGCAAATGCCAGGAGATCATTTTCTGTTCCTGCAAACAGGCAGCAGGGTAGAACATTTACAACACTGCTCATTTGGTTCTCATTCCCATTTCCTTTATTTATTTGCTTTATGTAATTACTGACTCTTTTGGTAATTCACTAAACTGTCTGATAAAAGTCAGGCATTTTCGGGTCCGTCCTGTAACATGCTTGGGATACCAATGAGTTTATGTCATGATTTTTAAAATGATTTAAAGTTTTTTTTATTTATTAATTTATCTGGCACTAGTATTCAAAACTATCAAGCAACACCTTATTTTACATTGATCCACAAATGAAATTATTAGATTGCAGCACATTTTACATGGCATTAATGTGGTGGTTTGGTGTTTTTCAACACCATTTTTTTCACCCAGCTTTACAGCTTTATATCATACCCGTTACCAATTAAAATGTTGTTAGTTAGTCTTTATCTAGAGTCTATTGTGATACTTGGGTTCAGCAAAAATATTGTAGAAACTCTAAAGCGAGTTCAGCATGCTGAGAAAAAGTTCAATTTAATTGATCACAAAGCTTGGCGTCTGCATATGGGAAGCATACATGTAAAACTTTACTTATTTGATATTACAGAACTCTGGGGAAGCAGGATATTAAAAGGTGTTGATATCAGTAGATTCATATTGCTTTCAGAAATCCTGAATACAGATGGATAACAAAATGTTCCCAGCCTTGTAATAGTAGAAGTGAAGCACAGGCCTAGCGCTGGAAGACTTATCTGGGGACAGTATTTGTGGATCTTTGAGATGACCGATTGCTCTGTCAGCTCCATATAAACTGCTCACAGGGAGGATTTAAAGGGGTTTGTACAGTAAATAATATCAGCTATAAAATGTTCATAAGAAAATCAATTTAAAATACAGATAAATGCTTGCTTCAGAAATAAGGTCTCTTGCAGGTGTTTTAATGCTTTTACAAATGCATGCTGAGTGCATAAATAGCCTGTGTGTAAGAGCCCTAAAAGTAAATGCAGCTCAGTATCCATTTCTGGTGCAGAATGCAGCCTCTATTTGACCTAGAGATGCAGGTTTCAATAGTCTGCATGCTGTGTGTCTGAGCAGTAATTATACATTGGGCCAACCCAGACTATTATTTGGTGCAGAAGTATGTTGCTCTACTTTTTTATATTTAACTTGGCAGTGTAGTATATGTTGAGATGGGTAGCCAGAATCATTATTCTACATTATTTTAATAACTTAAAATAAGAACTGAAAGATTAGTGTATTTGTTAAAAATGGCATTCATATTAAAGGGCAACAAAAGTGTTATTCCCTGGTGTTAAAAATGCAGACATCAGGGTAGATTTTACAGTTATCTCATAGGATTTCATAAGCTATCTGACTAATAGCTATGCTATAAGCTGCAGCCTTTTTTTCTGCCTGCTTTAAGAGAAGGAGAATGATTGCCAGCAAACTTAATTTAAAAATATAAAATTAGAAAACTAGGTGTTAGTACCACACGTTGGCCAAACAATGTAAGCTCACATGTCACTTTAAAGCCTATTAGCATTCTAAGTCTGTAGTGCATTTAAAATAATATCCAATGCAAACTGTGTGACTAAGAAGGTGATTTAAGTCCAAATTCCAATTTTTGCCACATTTTTTTTTGTTCTAAAACTCGTGACTTTGAACTATGGTTTAAAAAAACTGCAATGCTCAATATTTATTAAGCACAAAAGATTTCAAAAACTTGAATGTAAAAAAAGCTTGTGAGTTTATAAAGAAGTAAATGGGAGCTGTCCTAGGCAAAATTTATCAATTTTTGCAATTCAAGTTTTTCACATTTTGTGAATTTTTTTGAGAGCTTGTAAAGCAATTGAAAATGATGAATAGAATATGGATTCCATGCAATCATGTTATTTTACAGTTTTCTTTGGTCATGTTTTTTACATTCACATTTTTTAATAAATAAGCAAACATTCAAGCTTGGTAAAAACAATTTGAAAAATTAAATTTGAAAAAGGCTTTAAAATTCACAAATTCAAATTTTGATAAATAGGTTCTCATGTAGTAAGACAATGTTGCAGTTCCCCATCTATTTAACATCCATATATGAGGAATTCCTTGTTCTAAAGACTGAATGGTGGCTAGAAGCAAGGCCACAATTTGTGCACCACAGAAAGAAATGGGCGTTTTGACTGTCTCTGATGTCCAGAGAAAGGTGGTTGAAAATCCCTTCTCTGCCTGTCACCTCTTCCGATGCATGGGCTAAATGCAAGGCAGTATGTGCAGTATACAGTAGAAGCCATGGTTGTATATGTTTACAAACTGACTCAGAGCAGTCATGGGATTCACTTAACCATAGATTGCATGGGGACCTTTTTAATAACACATATTATTATTTCACTGTGGAAAGAAAGGAAGAATGTTAAATCCAGATTCACTCACTCTGCATGACTCTGCAAGGACTTTAGAAATCATTAAAAATGACAAAGCTGAGAACAAACAAAAGCAGCATGAAAGCTACGTCTGGTGACTAAAATACCTAATTTCAATTCTTGCTAGCCTATTTTTAAAGCTGGACAGTCACCTCAATAAACCTAAAATCTACAATGAAGAAAAGACATTTACAGAAATGTTTTACTAAAAGTTCATTTCAGTAACTTTCTATTTCACTTGCTAAAAAAGGATCCATCCATTTCTTATAACAATTTAGTATATTGGCCACTACAGCCTCTAACAGGAGAGAATTTCAAAACATTGTTTCCATTGTAACAAATTGTTTTTGGGATCTTAAGATGGAACATCCTTTCTTCTAACCTCAAGGCATGCCCTGATGGGTGAATCTAGGCAGTTTTGCTTTGCCAAAAAATTTGTGAAACTGCAAAATACACTGTATGCAATATTTGAGTGCTGCTTCATCTGTTCTACTTTTGTATATTACATGGGGATGAGATTGCGTCTCCTACAGGAGCAAGCGCCAAAACCTTTCAGAAATGAACTGATAAGAGTGCTGAGGCATTTTCTTCTTTTTTTTGTATATATACTGTACATAATTATCCTATTCATCCTTATGAAGCCTTTCTCCACGTTCTCCAGTGTAGTCCAGTTCAAAAATATACTATTGACAGCTACCTGTAGCCCTACCTTTTATTTGGTTGGCATAAGCAACACATAAAGATTTTATGTCAAGTAGAGGCAATCACCTTGAAGTATAAATGCACTCTGATGCATTTTTGAGAAGTTAAGTGCTGTCTCCTGAGAGTCAAGGGCTGCAATAGGAACTCTTTTTTTTATATATTTATCCCAAAATAGTTGAGCCAATCAATTAATCATTAAACACAGGAATATAGGAAAATATAGGACATATAACTATCTGAGATATCCTAAGACAGGGGTCCCCCAACCTTTTTACCCAGTAACCACATTCAAGTGTAAAAAGAGACATGGAGCAACACTAGCACGAGAAAAGTCCTCGTGGATGCCAAATAAAAGCTGTGATTTACTATTTGATAGCCCCTATGTGGACTGGCAGCCAACAGGAGGTTTGCCTCCAAGCCAGTAATTCAAAAATAAGGACCTGCTTTGAGGCCACTGGGAGCAAAATCCAAGGAGTTGTTACTCACTAGCCACTGGTTGGGGATCACTGTCCTAAGATATAATTTGTTATGTAGGTGATTCAGTTTCTTAGCATTTCTGGTTTTTGGTCAAAATCGTTCTGATAGGTTACATTGCAAACTTTCATTGTGTAACCTATTGCCTCCCTACGTAACATCCTGTATGGACTTGGGACCAACAATGGAGACTGGTAAAGAGGGGCCTGCCAATTACAGCTTATATCAGAATAGTACACTGCATTTTAAACACAGTTCCATTGAAACAAATTTAATATAGCTTTTGAAAACCCACAAACCTATTTAGTGACCCCGCCAGTGCATTTTTCCAGTGTATGCAATAAAATAAAACATCCGATTGCACCCCCCAAAATGCCACTAATAAGCTTTCTATGCACAATTAAAATTCTAACTAATATTATATTGTGAAATCTAAGTTTTATGTTCCGCTTTGTGAGATTTTTTATTGCATTTCCCCAGTATAGTCTTATCTGAAATAAAGCTCAGCAGGAATTGCATTTAATCAGCTTGTGCGTTTTACACAGACCTGCTGTACAGTGTTACATATATCTTTGACTGAAAATATTACCATCATGCAATAATCCAAAGCTAAGTTTGTAGGTATAAAACTGTCACCTATGCAGAATGAAATAAATGGAACAGTGACTAAATATAGAGAAGTAGAAGTGAAGGTCATCTTTAACATCAAGCTAATGCGAGAATACTCTTTCTGGCTGACAGGTTGTGAGCTGAAAATGAATTGGAGGCTTATAATAGCTAAGAATTAAACAAAATGTATTAGAAAGAGGGCTCTCTAAAGTCTATAGGATCTATGATCTGTTTGGCCATGTACAGCTTTCTTCATATTACTATTTATTGTTTTATGTGTTTGTGTGTTTTTTAGTTGTATAGAGAGGTTTTTATTTTCAGGATCTTATCACAGTCCAGTAACTTTTCTGGAAGATATTCAATTATTTTAATAATATTTTAATAATGAGTACAGTGACGATAATGTTCAGGATATTAATAATAGTCAGGAATATGGTTTGCTATCACTAAGGATGAATGGTCAGACACTAATGGTTTTCCCATAGTCAAAGCTACAACAGAAACAACTCCTTACTCTACTACATAGGATGTAAAGAAATAATACTATTTCAGTGGTCCCCTGTATTAAGCACAATGCAACAGGAAATCTTTGTGTTAATTGGTTTAACAACCAGTTGAGAGTTTTGATTGAAAAGTGCCCAATGCTTGTTCATTCATTTCTGTCACAATGATTTTTCATTGATTAATATGAAAATGAAATAGGATTTTAAAAATGCCTGGAGTGAAAGAAAAAAGAGCTACCTTAAAGGAACAGTAACAACAAAAAATTAAAGTGTTTTAAAGTAATGAAAATATCATGTAGTGTTGCCCTGCACTGATAAAACTGACCTGTTTGCTTCAGAAACACTACTATAGTTCATATAAACAAGCTGCTGTGGAGCAATGGCGGAAATTGAAAAACGGCTATATGGCACAGGTTAACTAATGGATAACAGATAACACCATTAGACAGACAGAGCTTATTTGCTATCTGCTGTGTAACCTGAGCCTTTTCTCCTTTGAATGGCTGCCCCCATTGCTACACAGCAGCATGGTTATATACACAATAGTAGAGTTTCTGAATCAAACACAACAGTTTTACCAGTGCAGGACAACACTGCATTTTATTTTCATTACTTTAAAATACTTTTATTTTTTGATGTTACTGTTCCTTTAAGAAGTTTCTTTCTCATGTTTGCAATAAGCTGGGAAACCCTAATTACGTTTGGGCCTCCTACCCTATTCCCATTGAGCTAACTGACAATGTTTTGCAGGAAGAAAAATAATGGAAAAAAAATGTTTTCATTTGAAGGGACAGTGTACACTTAAACAATAGGGTAGACACAATACTATCAAATATGTACTAAGGGGCCCATCAGTGGGATCTTTGCTTTGAGTTTACCAGTAACCTTAAGCACCCCTAAGATTGAAATTTGTATTATAATATAAAAGCTAAACAATTTACAGTAATGAATGAAAATTCAATATTTGAAGCACAATTCAGTAATTTGGGTGATTGAACCATCCATTTAACAGAAAAGAAATACGGCACACTTTCATTTCAATTGATAGCTACCTTTTAAATGATGATATACAGTACTGAACCTGTTATCCAGAATGCTTGGGACCTGAATAAGGGGACTTTCTCTAATTTTCTTCCGCCTTCCCCTAGTTCAGACCCCTGTGTCCCCCACCTGCAGCAGCAATTATGGTATTTTGGCCACGTGCGCTCAACCACGCATGCGCAGGTGATTTCTATGGGTTTTTGGATAATGGATCCCATACCCATACAGCGTATGTAGTGATTTAATGAAATCTTTGTTTCATAGTTTTACTGTGACATTATGTTTACCCATTATGGTCTTGTATAACGTACCTTCTATGTCTGTTGCAGTATGTTCATCTTTTAAAGATCAGACTACTATAAATCCAGGGTTCCCATTACTTCAATATCCACATTTTATTAAATTAGGTTCAGCAGGGGCATTGGTGCTCCCACAATTTGCTATGGGCACAAGTACTTGTACTGTGACTAGCATTGATATCAAGTTCTTTGCACTTTGTAAATATGCCCTATAGTTTACATTTAGCTCTGAAATTCCCTAGTTTTGAAATGGTGAGGAATTCATTGTTGTGTTTTGAAAAAAGGCTTTGGTGGCTTTCTACAAAGAATAGTCATTTGTATATAGATCTTTACTAGTTAAAATTAGCAGGAAATGATTAATTCAGGAGAAAGCAGACCCTGCAGAGCAGGGGGGCTCAAGAGTGTAGGGGGCCCAGTGACACCCTAATTAATGAGCAAGTTTAATATATCTTGGTAGAATAGGCCAATTTAGCAATATTTGGGGGTCCTAAATTGCATTTGCTATGGGGCCCAGTAACATCTAGCTATGCCACTAATTAATTGGTTATCTAATTGCCAGTTGTGTTCTGTAAACAATATTCTGTAAAAGTGTTTATAACTAGGCTGAAACAATGAAAGCCTGTATATAAACCCCTATAAAAATGGAAACATTTTTAAAAAAAGACAGTATTATTATTTATAATAATAATCCTGTGAAGTGGGCAATTTAACAGTAATGAATATGACCTCTATGGCCATAAAATGATGCAAATCTTTTAATTTTACCTATGTTTATCAGTCACCAGTGAGCAGTTTCCTTAAAACTATATTTTGAGGCTTTCTTAGAATTCCTGTTTCAAGCCAAAAGCCAGAATGGCAATGTTTTAAATGCTGTTTTGTATGAGTGAATTATCTCAAGAACTCATGTATGACAGTCTCCTAAGAGTCTGATGTTCAGCACAAGAGCTGTAAGAGCAAAATGTCAGAAAGAAAACTGCTTTCAAAATAACATGATAAATGGCAACAAGCAAAATATTTTCTTTCAAGCATTACTTCTAGTACAAATGCCTTTGGAAAGCGCTACAACTTAAGGGGGTGGTTCACCTTTAAGGTAACTTTAAGTATTTAATAGAAAAGCAACTTTTCCATTGGATTTCATTATTTATTTTTTATAGTTTTATAATTATTTGACTTTTTGCTTTGACTCTTTCCAGCTTTCAAATGGGTGTCGCTGATCCCATCTCAAAAGTAAATGCTCTGTAAGGCTACAAATGTATTGTTATTGCTAATTTTTATTTCTCATCTTTCTAGCAAGGTCCTCTCCTACACATATTTTAGTCTTTAATTCAAATCAATACATGGTTGCTAGGGTAATTTGGATCCTAGCTACCAGATTGTTTATAAAGCTTATTGAAGAGCCACTGAATTAAAAAGCTAAATAACTCAAAAACCTTTAATAATAAAAATTGAAAATCAATTGCAAATTATCTCAGAATATCATTCTCTACATCATACTAAAAGTTAATTCAAAGGTGAACAACCCCTTTAAGCCACTCAGACATAACCTTTTGTGAATTAAAAGGACAAGGAAAGGCACAATCACTAAGGGGTATCATTTTGGTGGGCACCACTTATTCAATGATGTAGTTGCTTCACACCCAAGCTCCCTTTCCTCTAACAATGCACTGCTACCATACTCTATTAGAAGCACCATTTTTATAATCATTGGTGAGCACATACAGAAATACTACACTGATTTTTGAACTGCAGCACCAGTATGGCAATGTGTTGCTGGGAAGAAAAGTACCATAAGCTGGTGTATTTTTGGAAGAAGAGTAGTGTTCCAGTGCTTAGAATCACAATTTAGCCCCAGGTGGGTCCCTAATGGACAAAAAAGGTAAAAAAGTCAAATCTGTGCTGAAATTAGCCTAGACACATACTGTATGAGTCTCCAGAAATCCTGATGGCAGTCAATTTGAAGATACTGAAGAACCAAATATATATGAGGCAAATGCTTGATTTTTCAGAGTATCTCTCTGTGCTACTGCCTGCTTAGTTGAGTTAAACTATCTTTGGCATAGCGTTTCAACCAACAGACAGGGCAAGAGCCACAATAAGGAAACGTGCACTAGAAAAGGAGTGCTGGAACAAGAATTGGCCAATATTAAGGGGCACATTTATTAATGGTCGAATAGTAAATTCAAATTCGAGTTTGTGAATTTTTGTGGTGTCAAAGCTCACACATTCAAATTTTAATCCCCCAATTCAAATGTAAATTCAAATGTGCGATTTATCACACCTCGACCATGGAAACAGTTCTATTTCGATTATATTCGCCACCTAGAACCTAACAAGTTAATTTACAAGTCAATGGCAGAGGTCCGTTGGACCATTTGAATATGTTAGTAGCCTTCCTGACATTCAAGCTTTTTTCAGAGGGAAAACTCAATTCGAATTCAATTCAAATTTTCAGGTTGGGACTATTTGAACGAATATTAGACGTTCACATTTTTTCTTAAATAACTTCCTATTCAAGTTGTGAATATATTCTAATTTATTAGAGTAAAAAAAATTCACGTAAATTAGATAAAGCTGCCCTTAAGTTAAGACAAAATTCTTGAACTACTCAGAAAAGACAATGATTTTTCAAACCTATAAGAAGAACAATAACTCGGATACAGATAAAAAAAAATCTAAGAGAAATTCTATATTCCTCTCAAATATAATATAGTTTTTGAGTAAAGTAATTTCTCAGATGGAATGCTGTAGACCAGGAAAGAGGAGATATATTCTGCTGGCATATTATTAAAAGAACATATGATTTGAATGAAAGTCGTAGGTTAATCTTTTTTCAGCCGGCCTATGGGGGAGTCCTATTTGTTAAACTAAGAATTTGCGTAGTTTTAGAGGTTTTTTCAACCTCAACTGAACTCACATTTTAAAAAAGTATGAATGTCTACTTATTTATTAAAAGATCCTAAAATGAAGGGCACTTACAAATAAAAATGTGGAATGATTCTGAATAAAATACAAAAACCTGAAAATCCTTTTTCGTAAGAAATTACGTTTTTGTAAGAATTGTCAGGCAATTACAAATTAAAAATTCCAAAATCCTTTAGAAGGTCAAAGCAAAGAAAGATTTTACCATTTCATAAGGGACAGCTCCCAGCTTTTAGATGGAGACGTTTTGTTAACTATCTAACTAACAAAAGAAAATCCAAGTTATTTTTCAATCTCTTTTTAGCATATCTTCCTCTGTCTCTCCTGCCTTCTAGAGAGCAGCAGCAAAATGATACATATATTAGAACATATGATAGGAGTTATGTCTGTCTTCAATTTTTTTTTGGTATGAAATACCTTAAAAAACATTGTCGAAGTCTGAATCCATGCACTAGACACAATTTCTTAAACTAGAAATACATGATGATAAGGAATGACAGTTGATATATACATTTTTAGACACCACAAACAATACAGCTAATAATTCAAATTCATGAGGGAATGGTCATTCTCATAATCAATAGATTCAGTGTTTTTTTTTGTTCCTTCTTGGCTCCAACTTCAAGTAGAGAGAGATTGCTACAGCCTTATCTAGTTACAATAAGATATTTGCAGTATACTGTTATTGACTTTTAAGATCCTAGTCTTTTATTTACTTTCATGGTCTTTAATGGTCGATTTATTATAAATATGTTTTGATATATAGCTTTATTGCTAATCTGTCAAACATCTTGACTGTTGTTTTCAAAAACATTAAAACTATTTGGAGAAAAGGAGTGCTATATTGTAACAAGAGATCTATTCCCAGGGGAGGCTGGCTACTGGTGGAGTATTGCTAAGAATTGGTGAGAAAACCATCAAAGCAAAAGTTAAATGGGTTCGATAACAGTTTTTTCCCCCACATAAAACAAATTAGTAATTTAATTATAACAATAATAATGCACAAACCAACCTTTCAATAACGGCCATTTCTGGAATGCATGTCTGTTAAACACAGAACTCATAGCATAAATTGAACATGTCTACCAGTAGACTGATATGAGAGATTATTCTTCATTTTCATTTTATTGATGGTCATAAATCAGCAGCACAGAGAGACACTGGAAATAAGAAACTGAACACATGAAATATAGAAAACATAGCCTAACTCAATACAAACGTGTGCTATATTATACATAATGTAATAGAAGTTATACAGTTCAACCAGTGAATGGAATGCAGAAGTGCAAATCATCCTAATTTATGTTATTGTATTAGAATGTCTTTTTAGTGTTCTATAAATTCTGTATTCTCTGGATGTTACTGTAATATTTTATGTAAAAGCTCTTCCAAGACCTCTTTGATTTATATTGTTTGCTAGTGATTAGGCCTCATGGGGGTTCAAGCTTTTTGAGCTTAAGCCCTCCTTTGAGGTCCAGAGCCCTCCTTACATCTTCTTTCATCATTTTCTATGAAATGTAAAAAAAACGTTCTTTTAGTTGTCCTGCTTAGCTAGCTCTAAGATCATTTAGGACAACATATACATTCCTTAAATATACTCATCCAAACTTAATATCCTTCGAGGAATATTTCGGGCAATAAAGAAGCCCTTAACCCAAATCTCACTGTAGCAGAGTGAGAAGCTACAGACTGCCCAACTGGGATGGAGTAGACTCAGAGGTCTAATCAGGCAGGCTTTAGACTACACTTTTCTCACTGTTTAACTGCTTCAATAAGCTGTTTTGTTATGCTTAGGAACTTTGCTGTTCTGCTAAATGATGAAGTTGTTTTGAGTACTGTTGCGGAATGATAATAATTTTTCTGCACCTGGCTGAAAATAAGAGCCACTTTTTCTTTAAAACATTTTTTTGACCTGATAATTACTCTGCAGAGACTTGCCACACTCATCCTAACTGCCCTTTACCCTTGCCTCTCCCCTATTCCCTAGGAGTGGAATATTTCTAGTGTGGGGAACTGAGTAAGTAAACTATAGTATTAGTATGACTGAAGATTCTTGTACTGTCTGTGGTTTCTACTCATTCCCCAGATGATAGCTCTTCTGTTTGCTGCCCAGCTAAAGATCAGATTGCTAAATAGCTGTTTGCCTGGGGGATTTGTGCCACACAGCACACACAAATATATAGGTTTTTCATTTACTCTCATATTGTATGCAGAGGACACCCTTGGGATGAAAGTGAGTGTAATGCTTTGCAGAGGTCTTGTTAGGAAAGCAAGTAAACCAAATGAGGAACACTGATCACAGAGAGGAGCTAGAAACAGATTTAAATGATTTTGGATTTATGTAATACTGAGATATCTAAATAATTCATTTAAAACCTCTCAGCTCAGAAAAAAGTGCTAAAGGCCCTAAAGCATAAAATATTGTTTAAGTCGTGTTTTTCAGTCTTGGAAAAGTGTGCAGGAATTATACTTCAGCAGCTCAAGAGACTGCTGTTCTATTTCTGACAATGCTGTGCCTGATGAGAATCATAATCCAAGCTGTTTGCAGTTTGTCTGAATTAGATATTCTATGCAAAAACCCTCTCTTTCTCACTATAAGGTCCCACTGGGAGACGAGAAGGACTGAAATTAAAGCAGCTTTTAGTCATTAAACTTATGTGCACTGTTGTGAATCAAAGGTTAGTTGTTATTGAATTGGTGCTCTGGGGAAAGCTATAGATGGACAATAGTGGGCAATGCCATTGAAAAACATGGTTGCTGAAAACAAGTGATAACGAAGACAAAGAAACATATTAATTTGTACAGCAACAAAATACTTGTTCATAAGAACAAGTCTTAATAAAGTTCTGGAAATCCGATATACTGAGGAATGACTCCCGCACTGAGCCAAACACACACACACAAACGCAGGTTTACTATGCAGTAGGAGAGCTAGGAATATATCATTTGGGTGTTGGAAAGCAAAAACTAAGGCTGGAATGGTTGGTAGACCACCATGGCCAGATCTAAGGTTCGAGGGCTTCCCCAACAGTACAATTTATCTTTTATTATGCAGTTTTTAACTTTTTAAAACAGGTGATTTCTTATGAAATAATTACTGTTAATATATATTGTGCAGTGCCATGTTAATGGGATGTTGATCTGAATTATGGCAAGGGTTCCCAAACTTTTTTACCTGTGCACAATATTAAGATGTAAAAAGATTTGGGGAGCAGCACAAGCATTACAAATATTCCTGGATGATGCAAAATAAGAGCTGTGAATGACCATTGGGTAGCCCCTATGTGGACTGGTAGCTTAAAGGAGGCTCTGTTTGGCAGTACCACAGATTTTTATGCAACCAAAACCTGCCTCGTCTGAAATTAAAAAAATAAGAGCACCTGCTTTGAGGCTACTAGGAGCAACATCCAAGGGGTTGAAGAGCAACATGTTGCTCAAGAGCCACTAAATTGGCTTTACTGAATTATAGTATCACTTTAATTACCAGGCTCCCTTGTGCCTTACAGCTCTGCAAGTGCCACATATGCCATTGAGCTCTAATTGTATACAGGAGTATACTCAGTTGCCTTTTTTTGTAATAATTCATGCTTTTCGTTATTGGTAATTTTCAGCCTTGTAAAACCTAGTATTTCTATTTGTGCACTCAGGTAAATTATAGAATTCTAAGGCAACTAGACTTCTCTATCAAAGTAAATTCCTTGCAAGTGACAACCCTGCTATGTAATCATTTGGCGCCTAGTTATTAAAGTGTCTGCAAACCTTACGGTTTTATAACTAGGTCACATAAGATTAGATTTAAGTTGAAGGAATTCTTCAGAATATAGAGTTTCATTATACAAGCTTGATCTAGACATGCACTGTACAAGAAAAATCCCTAAAACCTTGCTTCAGGCCAGCCTTCTTTAGAGACTTCCCTGGTACCCTAATGCCCGTGGCTTATCCAGAAAAGCAGAAACATAGCAATTTTTATTGTAAAGTAATATAAATGGTCAGTAAAATTGTGAATCATTCATTTCAATTAATATTGGCATTGACATAACTTGGTTGGTGATTTGCAAAGACATAGAATATCTGGAAGTGTTCGAGTAGCAGCTTGTTTCTTTATATTAGCATGTATCTTCCTTATTATATTTTGAAATATATATAATAATATTGTCAGCAAGATATATGCGGAGCCAGGTAAGGAAGAGAGAGAATTCTCTTGTCCCTTAAACTGATGCATAAACCACCTGCAGATCAAATAGACAGACTTTTTTTCCCGTTAAATTGATTGCAGTTAGACCATGGACCATTACTGTATGTTCACAACCCTTGCTGTCATAGAACTGGGATCCCCTCCTGAACACCCAGAAACCCATAAAACCAAGCCATATTCCTTTACCTATAGCATATATCATATTTACCCTTATAAAACTATATTCCTATGTTCCCTAAATAACTCCTGCAGATAACAATAGCAAGTATGAGAACTGTGAACACTTATTGATCCTTTTCCATAAAACCTGTGTAGGGGCCCCTACGGGTTAATCTGCCCTGCAGATTTAAGGCCCCCACCTTTTTCTTAGAGTGATCTGCCAGGAGAGAATGACACTGCTACACTGCTATATAGTGTGTGTAGAGAGTGGCCACTTGCTCTTTGGCCTGTGGATGGTGATCCAGCTGGGTGTGCTCAGGGGAGCCTGGGTACAGCTAGGCCCAGAAAGGCCCATGTGCTTTGGAGAAGAAGTCGGGGACCAGGAAACCCCGTGAATGAGGAATAGTTACACTAGGGCAGACTTGTCATAGTCTCTCTAGGAGAGAAAGGCAGAGAGGTGAGAGAGAAAGAGCAGCTGAAGCTCCAACAAGGATTTGCAGAAAGGGAGTAGCTTCCCAGAGGCTCTGTGTGTTGCCTCCAGTCAGGGACCTCAGTGAAGAGGGACTGTACGGTATAAGCTGCTTTCCTGACAACTTCCAGGAGGGAAGGTGTGTGAATACTGCAAATGCCTAATGGAGACCTTTCCTCTGTGAGAAAAAGCCTAATGCCTGCAGCTCTGTGTGAAAAAAGTTCTATTGCCTCAGCTCCTGCGTGAGTACTAAACCTGTGGTCACTTGCCTTGTGCATAGTTAAATAAACCGTTTCTGTTTTACTGCAAGAACCTCCTGGCGCCCATCTTTTGTTGTATGCACAGTAGCCTGGGGGAAGTAGTTGCACTACACCATAGAGGGAACACTTCCACATGGCAAAGGCCCTGACCCTGTTGTGTAAGTCGCAGTGTAACCCATGCTTCTACTGCTAGCTGGACAGTTTAACTATTTGTGTGCTATGTCCCGTGTCATCAGGTAAGAGCCTCACATGGAGTGTAACACAAAGGGGTGTCGAAAGGGTTACACTTATATCCAACACCAGTCACAAAGTGGCATGACAACCCATTAGGATCTAGTATATATAGCAGTATTCCATTGATGCTAGGCTGGATTTCTTTAACAGAAAGGGAAAATTATGCACTGGGTTCCAGGGCATAATTGAATTACATATGCATGGGTTCTGGAAGAAACTACTATGGCCTAAGGCATACAATCATCTTAAGCATTTTGCATGCAAGTTACTACATACCGTACCCATCTAATTTCAGTTCTGTTACTGCAATCTGGGACACAATTTATGTGTTTTTTCCCCAGAATGCACATTAATTGTAGCTGTTTGAGGGAGTTGAGATTGATGCAATTACACTGCACAGTGGAAACCAACAGTAACATAAAGGTAGGGTAGCTTGAAGCATTTCCTGGGTCAAAAGGTGCACATCCATGTGCAACTATACACGAATGCAAGTAACATCTTCGCAAATACCAAATGGGAGATGTCAATTCAAGCAATGTGCAGTTATGGTTGAGCCCCCATATTTATTTGGCTTCTGGTTTCTCACCAAAGTCATTAAAGAGATACCAGAAAAATATAGGGAATGGGATGCTAAGTAAATGCAACCAGTGCACTACAATAGGAGAGAGAACCCCTTAAGGTCATTGGTCAGTGAAAGGCTCAATGCCTTTCCTTGACCAATAATGAAAATTAGCATGTTGTAGACTGCTGCTCTTATAGTCAATGACAGGCTCCATGGCCAGGACTGGGCCACCACTACCTGTTTGCATAGTAATTAAAAAAGTAAGTTGATGTCTAGCAGTAACATAGAAAAACAAGCTACAAACATGAATTTGTTTGTTTAGTATATTTCCACTACATAGAACTTACGATACACTGACATAGTTTGTTCTTTTCAGGATGCTGAGGCAACAGTTTTGTTCTTGCAAACATATCTTCCCAAGCTGTCAGTGATGGAGCAGGTTGTTATAATAAGTAAATGTTGCAAGCAGCCCTTTCAAAGATGGTTTGATATTTGGTATTAATATCAGAGCACAACTGTTGGAACATTTTTTGTGATATACCTGTCCTATACAGTAAAAAATATTAGGGGCCCAGAAAAAGGTTTTTCTGAATACCCAATCAAATGCAATCCCTAACTGCATATTTAAATGTGAGAAAAATAAAAAATGGTATCATCTATCAACAAAAAAATAATAAGTGTCCCCCAATGACACTAATTTGCTCTTTGTGGGCAACTACCAGCATCAAAGTGTGCTTCTGCCATGATGAGGGGCAGATTTACTAAAGGGCCAGTGGTGAATTGTCGCCAGCATTATCGCCCACAGGGATATCACTGATTTACTGGTGCACATGCTAATGCAACGGGCGCACATGCTAATTGGCTAGCAAAAGAGATAGGCGCTAGTGCTCATTCACACTCTATTGCCAGGTGACAATTCGCTCTGGCGAATGGACTTACTTCCGCAAATTCGCTAAAATGCGGATTTTACTGAACGTTACCTCTTTCACTAGACTTGCCTTCGCCAGCTCAGACCAGGCAAAGTGCACTTGAGTGCATAGATCTTCCTCAATCCTCTGTTACCTACATTATATTCTTTGGTGGAAAAAGCATCAAAGTTCAAATAACACTGGTGTCTTTTTTTCTTTTTAGAGTGATAGCCTGCAAAAGTCCTTAAAAATTGTTTTTGGGTAACCGGGTTCCCCCATACATTTTCTAACATATGGAACATTAATTATACAGTGGGCTCATGTGTAGGGCATTATAATAACTCTATTGTCGTTATTAAGGTACCCTGGACATGTGTAATTAACAGTGGAAATGTAATGTATTTGCTACAACATACAACATAAAGACGTCCATTCAACTTAACCTGAGCGCAAGACCTCTAGCGAATTTGCTCTAGGCAGAAATTAAAGCTAGCACATCTTTGATTTGAATTGCTCGCATTGTCGAAGCAACGCTAGTGAAAAGTCACATGCGTTCAGCGCCCACCATGAAACTCTGCACTTTAATGAATTAGCGTTGTCTGAGTGCATTGTCGCCTGGCGAAGTGTTGTGATGGGTGAAAAGTGGTCCCAGGCGACTTTTCACCAGTTAGTGAATCTGCCCACAGTGAGAGCCTTGCCTCAACAGTGAGAACCTTGCCTCCTTGTACTTTGGTACAGCTGAGTTTTCAAGTATATGTTATTTACTCAAACATTCTTTACATTATTTCAACGCTATATTTGGTGAACATAAATAAGTTATTAAAGGAAATTCATTCCCAGGCCGGATTTGTGGGAAGGCCACAATGTCCTGGGCCTAGGGCCGCATTTGTCTCTGAACTCAAGCACTGGTGCTGAAGATTTTGATAGTCCTACATTATCTCTTGCATGCAGGCGTGTTTGGGGCTGGATGGTGCTGAATTTAGAAATCTGGCCTTGGATATTCTTCCATAATTTATACTAAGAGTGTCTGTATTAAGTAACAAAATAAAGTGACTTCAAAAGGATAATAGCCACAGTATATGGAGCATTTCAAGAAACTGGTTGCATTTGCAGCCCCTCGATGCATCTTAGAGACCTTTACTAATGCTGCAGTGATGTCCCAACCCTTTGCCTCCTCCTTCATTCAGAATGAATTACCTGAAAATTACCGCAAACCTGAAACATACAGAACACTCATGTATAGGTAGTGGTTAAAAGCAACTCCAAGCATGACCATGAGATCCTGCGAGAGATTATACAGGATCCCTACAGAACTGTTCCGTATATTGTAGACTCATTGGCTGCATATACAAAAAAGAGCTGTTTGGACTTTGTTTCTCATTTATGTCGCATCAGTCTTTAAAATATTTATGAATGTTATACTGTATATTAAAAAAAACATTCACATATTTAAAGCCAGAATTCTTAAAATGTTCTTATAAAATTAGATGTTAAAAACTGAAATCATTTTATTATTTATTATTTTCACAATTTCTGCTAAACAACAATACAAATTAGCATCAAATGCATGAACTTTATTATTCTGTCTTAGTTAAAAAGCAGTTAAATTTAGAAAGCAGCCTGTTAACGTTAGTCAGGTTTATCAACCCACACAAGGCAAGTTACCATGGATGCTGAATTCCCAAACTATAATTAAGTCTATATAACATGCATATAAATGCATTCAAAAGAAACTGACATCGCAGAAAGATTTCTCCTGTTTATCATTATGTTATACCCAATACCAACAGGAAGTTTCTATATGGGCAGGTAGGGGGTTCTGCGCTTAATTAAACTGTCATGAAAAAATGGTTGTACTCTATACTGGTAAACTTAGCATGCTGTTGGGAAAGTATGGTAAATAGGGACTGTTTCATACTTTCTTTTCCAATAAAACACTAATATCTTAATTTATACATTTTAATACAATAATAGGTTCAGTTGTATTTAGTCAGTGTTTTCAAGCTCTTCAGTTTTCGTCAATGCTGTTGCTCCTGTCGTCTGCTTTACAAGAGTGATGTTATTTTGACTCATTGGTCAGACTGACCAAGTGGTATCATCCAATTGATGATAATACACAGCCAAGAGACCTCATTTACAATGCCCAATGCAGTATGCATAATTTTTTCAAATTAATGTGGGCTGCAAGGGAGTTGCATCTATTGTCCCACTTCCTGCCACATAACTGGGGCACAAGGTAAGAAGCATCAGGAGGTGGAGCCTGCATCAGGGCCTTCTTAAGCTGCATTCTTTGCTAAGCTCCAGATTTTTCATCCATCACTCAATGCAAATGTCAATGCCCCTGGGGATGCAAGTGCTCTGTTAGTGAGCACTAAGGGGCATGCTCTTGCACCCCTTAGCGCTCTTACACTTGTGCCCCTGGAGTTTGTAACTGATTCATAGAATGCTGGGCTGTCCCCAGTGCTACTGAATACTCACAGTGGTGTATTACTCCAGGAATCATCTACTCCTGAGCCTAACTGCTTGAGTCCCTACATGGGTGACACCGCAGGATACTAACCCTTCTGGTCTAGTGATTGGAACCTCTGGAACCTCAACTAAATACCCTAACCCTATCTTTCACTCCAAAAGTCCGCTTTTACAAATCACTGTTTCTCCTATTGAGACCTACTTCCCACTATACCCTCATATACCCAACTACACCCTCCAACAAACGGGTCCAAAGAAAGCAAGCACATGGTGAACTTTTTATAGAAAAGGTAAACATAACAACCCTAGCCAACTACTAAAATACTAAAATTCCAGGGAAATACTGTAACCTGGGAAAGGAAAACTTCTCCCCCCTCAACTGTAAAACAGTACCAGCACTTAGTTAGCTTAACCCTTACTGGGATTGCCTGAAGTAAAGGTCTGCTAAACCTTTACCCTCCTACACAAGTTTGGGGCCCCTATCTGATTTTTCCTAACCTGTCTGATTGCTATCCTAAACTGCTAGAGCCACAGCAAGTAAA
The DNA here is from genome assembly GCA_038501925.1 of Xenopus petersii. Taxonomy (NCBI): domain Eukaryota; kingdom Metazoa; phylum Chordata; class Amphibia; order Anura; family Pipidae; genus Xenopus; species Xenopus petersii. The sequence goes on along the minus strand of CM076680.1, from coordinate 68,837,662 downwards.
TTACACTCCTTGTCAAAATCTGCCCATACTTGTGGTCAGGCAGCTTTGACAATTTTCACCTTAATATCTGGGTATGTATGTCACCTCTCCAGGTGAAGGCAGTTTTGACAGACTATTTTGCAATCCAGCTGCATTGCAGGTGGTCTAACCAAATTGATGCCCTTTCTTGGTGGATTGTACACAAGCGAGAGTTGCAGCTCCTTCTAACTTTCAAATGTGCAGTGAATGGAAAAAATGCATGCAGTGGAGTCAGTTAGGGTATATTCTCTGTAAAATGACAACATATTACCTTGGTTTTGATGCCCTCATAGACATTTCAATGGTTCTATATAAATCGGTACTTTTAGCAATAACCAGGCTTGTTACATAATTCTGCTAGTGCTTTGCAACATTTTGTGTTCCAAATGTTGTAGAACTATAATAGATGGTCTAAAACGTGCCCAAATCTAGTAACCCATAGCAACTAATCAAAATTATGTTTTCAAGCAGCTGACCAGTAAAAGCTAGCTGCTGAATGGTTGCTATGGACAGGTAGCAAACTTTAGAACGATTACATTACCATTCCTTCAAGAGCCCATTAAATGTAATAATAATGCAAATAGCTGGTTCTGATGTACAGAAAGTTACCTATATTTTTACATATATATATAAAAATTGAAGTAAAATGCGCAGATGGGGGTTGCAGGGAAATGAGATCCAGATTGCTATGTAGATGGGCATTGCTAGATCTAATACAATTCTTCTTTACCCATGTTACAGTGTATGTAAGAAAAGCAGACAAGTGAAGAATTAGATCTGCTATTTCTTTTTACTACAGCTATCTAGTGATGGGCAAAATTTCTCCTGTTCGCGAAACAGTGAAAAATTGTCGAAACCTGAAAATTGACGCACACGGGCGTCCGAATAGTGTTGATGGACTTTTCCGACACTGGTCCAAAATTTGAAATGAATTTGCGTCTGGCAAATTTATCCACCCATCACTACAGCTATCTATTTAGTATTGAAGAGGTCAGTCAGCATTTTGTCTTACCTAGGCTCTCTCTAAGATTAAGATCTAGCATTTACTTCCAAAATGCAAGATGTCAGGAGCCTCACCTAGGGCCCCTGGCTAATCAAATGGGCCCCATATTGGGTCTCCAGCTGAGCACAAGGGGCTTCCTGTTGGATAGCACTGGTATACAGATTGTTATAAAGTCATATGGGATTATGGAATTCACTTAAAAATTCACTTAAAAAGCCAAGAAGACGTTACATGTCCTTTTACTTTTTATAAAACTCTGAAAAGGTCACATCACATACGACAGCAACAATCCAGCAGGAAAATATGATCCTGTCTGCAATTACCTTCACTTAGTTCCTTCGCTCAGTTTATATAATGTTAAAATAGATATAAATGTCACCATTTATTGCTGTAAGCGATAAATTATCTTATTTTATCACTTTAACCCAGTTTATCCCACTTTTAGCATTTCTTATATGAAAGGAGAAGCTAATTTTATATTGGCAGCTGTTACAAATACTTATTACAAAATGACCGTTGCCTAGAGAGTGACCTGTGTTTTGAATGTATTAAATAAATATTAAGTCCTTGGTTAGTATATATATGCTGCTCTGCTCAGGACTTATGAAAATTAAATAAATATTATTTATTTTCATAAGTCCTGATATATATATATATAAATACTTTATAGCATGATGCGCTTTTCAAAGCAACTTGGAAAATATAATGCAGCATTTCATTTTACAATGTGTGACCTTATCAGCGCATAATTACTTAAATGAAAGGACACTACGCCAGTTTCTTCTTAGATGTATCCGTCTTTACTGCCTGTTATTTCCATCTGATTACACTAGCGTTAGAATGGAAATTACTGCTTTGGGGTTGATGAGCATCTTTGCTGGGAAGTATAGCTGTTGGGGGACTGTGCAATAATGGGTATCAAGCAAAATTGTGTTTGATTAACTAGCATCGTAAATCAAATATATTGCTATTACAAACTGGCAGTTTAATAAACTGTGGATTGTTTGTATTGCTAATTCTCTCTTCTAATCTAAAGCAGTTCTGCCAAGCACAAATTCAGCGACACCTGTTTTCTACACCTTTCAAACCCCATAAAAGTTATTAGTTATGCTAAAGTTATTAATGCTGGAAATAATTTAAAATATGGAAATGAACTATGCAGTTGCCCTCCTCCACCTCCTTCCATGGGTTCCTCTGTTGGGCACATACCATTATTTAAACACATTAGTCCCAGACCCAGGTGTAACCTTAGAGGAAGCAGACCATGCAGTCACGGGGGCCTGACGAACAGAAGGGCCTGGACCGTGAGGTCTGCTTCCTCTATAGCTGAAAAGAATACCCCCTCCCCAGCTGCTCTCTTACCTGTGGCAGGGGAGGCAGGCGCATGGGAGACTCCAACACGGGGTGTGGAGTAGGCAGACAGGGGGAGTGAGTATGGGGATCACAGTGTGCCGGGCTCCTTCAAGATTTTTTTGCAAGGGGCCTGGCACACTCTAGTTATGTCACTGCCCAGACCAGCAACAAGATTAAGCCCCCAGACCCATAGCTCCCATTACAGTCTCTACCAGGACTGAACATCCTGCCTTTCCCCCCAAATACTTCTCTTTCTTAGCACCCAGCAGGACCCACATTACCACAACTTTTGTATTGGCTTACAGAAATATGTATTTCTTACTCCTACACTTAGGCTGGCAGCAATGTTGCACAACCCTCTGACCTTGTTACATGAACTTTTAGTATGATGTAGAGAGTGATATTCTGAGACAATATGCAATTAGTTTATTATTTGTCATTTTTTATTCAGCAGCTATACAGTTTGCAATTACAGCAAGCTGATTATTAGGGTCCAAATTACCCTAGCAACTGCACTGATTTGAATAACAGACTGGAATATAAGTAGGAGAGTGTCTAAATAGAAATATCAGTAATAAAAAGTCACAATAATAATAATTTTGTAGCTTTACAGAGCATTTGTTTTTTAGATGGGATTGATGACCCCCGTTTGAAAACTGGAAAGAGTCAGAAAAAGAAGACAAACAATTAAAAATATATAAAAATAAATACTGAAGAGCAATTAAAAAGTTGTTTAGAATTGGCCATTTTGTAACAAAATAATAATGAACTTAAACGTGAACCACCCCATTAAAGAAGCATTTTCTTCCTCTATGCTACTTCACAATAAAAGAGTTCCAGTCCTAGATTTACCCTAATTAAACCCGTTCATTAGTAATGGGCGAATTTATTCGCTAGGTGCAAATTCGAGGCCAATTTATTTGGCTGATGAATTTTCATAGCATAAAAAAATTTGACGCTGGCATAATTTTGACGTGCGCCCATTGACTTTGATGCAATTGGACGAAATAGGCGTGCATCAAATTATCGCCAATTATTGTCAATTTTAACGCCCATGAATTGAAGCCGGGCTCAAAATTCGCCTTTCTCTAATATTTTGGCAAAGCGAAATGGGACAAATTCACCCATCACTACCGGTCATGAAGCAAGTTGATAAACTTGACTCAGGCAGCAGCACCCTGAAGGTTACCAAGGTGGGGAGCAAAAAGCCTGGTAACTTTAGGAGCTGAAACTCTGATTTCCAAATTTTGGTTCTTCTTGTGTAGAGAGCGCAATCTTGCTTTCTGCAGTAATGATGCAGCCTCCCCTCACCCTGCCCCGATCCAGGGCGGCTGCGTGGGGTGAAACACCCCTGAATAGGATTCTCTAGATTTGGGCTTTTTTACTAACATGAAGAAAATGTGGAGTCACCCATGGCAATCAGGGAACCAATCAAATGCGTTCAGCAATATTGCTCATAATAAATTAGCCCAAGTATGGGCAAATCTTTGAAAAAGAGTGTAAAAGATTGAATGATCTGCTTATGTGAAGAGAAAATATACTCAGTCTCCAGTATACCCTAGCAACCAGATGGCTTGGATAAGAGACTTGATGATGTGCAGAAGAGCGCCTGTATAGAAAGTTAAGTAACAAAAATTTACAATCACGTTATTAGGTTTTTGATTTTTGTCTATGTATGTGCACATCTTAATACAAACGCTGCAAAACCCTGTGTGTTTTGAAAGGTTGACAGACAGACTGATAGCTAAACAGACAGACAAATTTGCACATACAGGAGCAAATTTACTAAAGGGTGAAGTGACTAACGTTGGCGAAAATTCGCTAGCGAAGGAGATAGAATGAAGCTCTACTACGCACTCGAATGCCAGGAGAATTTTCGTTCTGGCAAATGGGCGTAACTACACAAATTGAATAAGATGCGGATTTTACTGGACATAACCTCTTGTGCCAGACTTGCCTTCGCCACCTCAGACCAGACGAAGTGCAATAGAGTAGATAGGAGTTCCTCAAAAAAAGTGAACATTTTTCTAAGTCCCAAAAAACGCTGGCAACTTTTCCGTTTTTCAGGGTGATAGGCTGCAAAAGATCATACATTTTTTTGGGGGGTAACCGGCACCCCTACATTTCCTAACATATGGCACATAAACTATACACTGGGCTCATGTGTAGGGCAATATACCAATATTTATTTATTTTATTCTATTAAGGTTTCCCGGGCTTGTGTAGTGTAATGTATTTGCTGCAACATATAAGTCCATTGAAATTCAACTTCCTGCCATGCAAATTAGCCAATGCTATCGCAACTTCGCTTTGCTTGCCAAGTTAACACTAGCGCAACTTCGCCATCGTTCAGCGCCCTGGATGCAACTTCGCATTTAAGTGAATTAGCGTTGTCCTAGCGAATTTTCGTCTGGCGAAGTGTGGCGATGTGAGTGAAGCCGTCGCTGTCGAATTTACTCAGGTTAATGAATTTGCCCCTGTAGTTTAGTGTATATTTAAAAAAGTCTTTGATGTGACTTTACCGTTAGCGAGTGAGCATGATATATACACATTGTTATATTGCCATCATATTTCATCCACAATACATGCGTTTGACCTTGCACTGAGGTCTTTTTATGATCTTTTATATTCTTGGCCTTTGTTGTCAACAACAAGAGATTTTACATTTAGAGATTTATCATAGTTCTTGGCCTGACATTACTAGTCTGAAATTCACATGAAAATGAGTATTTGCTGTATTGTAAACATGGAAAAGTATCCAGTGCTCTGGGAAGTTTTCCAGAGTGCATCTATATCTAGTGATGAGCAAAAAATTTCAGCAACTATAGATTTGCTGTGAACTTTTGCATTTTGCCAGCAGCGAAAATTCTTGCAAAAATGCATAAAAAATTGCCACTTGCCATGTTTCACTTTTGGGGGAAAAAAAGTGTGAAGCACCCAACAAGCACGTACGTCATTTTATCCTTCCCTTCTCCTTCCACAATGAGATCTGAGCAATCCCATTGTCTATATAAGGACATACACATAAATATATAGTTTATTCATTTTAATGTGGGATACAAAGCATTCCGATATTATCTGTTGCTGGTCAGATTTATTATTAGTTGGGCCTGTGTTTGTGAGCTAGTAATAATATATAAACTCTAGATGGGACATTTTGCTTAAATCTCAACATAGTTACAAAGTGTGTTGATAGATACCATTACCAAATGTAATGTTTTTAAAAATTGGCAACATGGGAGCCTTTTTTTCTATTGAAAAAACAGTTGTAGCCTAGTGAATAGAGGAGTCCTCTAACAATGTAGGGCATGTGTATAGCAGTAAATTTTAACTCCAGTTTGGGAATTTTCACACAATGCAAAAACATGGCAGATTTGCACAGTAAACAAGACTTGAAAGTAAGGAAAAAACTTTATTGGTAGCCCCAAAGCAGAAACAAGGAGGCATGTCCTATTGGAGATAAATATCTGCTAAAAGTCTCTAATGTAGTTTGCTATAAAACTGTTGCACAACAAAATATTTGCAACAAAAAAGTTTTGTGAATTTTTCAACTGTTTTTCCGCGAAGCAAAACATAACTACAGATATGTATTAGTTCAGATCAGTTCAATTAGTTCAATTTTCAGTTCTGCTGCAGGAGCTGATTGCCTTTGGAAAAAAAGCTAAACATAGGCCACACAATACTTGCAAAACACATGTTTCCTCCCATAAAGAGGGTTGAAATACAATCCACTGAACAGTCCATTGGAAAGACCATACATCCAAGTTAGTCTATTCATCAAATTCCTCAAAACATGAGTTAAAAAGTAATTTGAAGATTTTAAGATTTTTGAGTGAGGGTTATATGTGTTATTAGCTATATTAATGTTAAAGACTATATCAAGGTATCTGTACTACACTGTTTGTGACCCATACCAGCACTTACACTTTTTTAAGTCTTTGGCGCTGCAATGTTTTGCCGTCACTCTTTCATTACCATACCTATGTGTTTTTGACAACAGGTACATTCTAAAAGTAGACATGTTGGCTTTAGCCTGAAGCATCTATGATGATTAATGTATATGAGTATGAATACATTTCATGTTCCATTCATGTGTGACACCCCTGGAAATTGGTTTCCTTTTGTCAAGGTCAACATTGTGCCAGTTGATGGACATTTATCATTCACAGGCTAGGATCATGACCAGAAAGAACTGTCCAAGGTCTAAACCTCTACAGGCAATGTGCCAGTGTTTATTTCATATAACCACACCTGCTTGCTGTTAAATCAGTAGCTAGAGATGAACTGTGTTGTATTTGTCTTTTCTTTTTCTCAAAACTTTTCTCCACTCTATATGCAGTAAGGATTGATTATAATTCCTTTTAATGATTACAGTGAAGTATCTTCTTCCATGTGAGGGACTTACTTGAGTTCATGCCTACATTTCTCTGTAATAATAAAACAGTACCCAACCAAGATATCATTAATGTTTATTGGAGGTAATCCTTTTGGGTTTAGTTAATGTTTAAATGATTTTTTTGTAGACAAGGTATGGGAATTCAAATTATGGACATTTAAAAAACCTCAGGTCCTGAGCATTCTGGATAACAGGTTCCATGTCTATAAATCTAATGTTTTATAGGACAGAACTTAAGCCATGCGACTCTTCAGCTGTGAACGACAGAATCAGAGTTTTTTTTCTATACAGACAACGGAATTTACAACATTTTAAAAAATCAATTAATTCAAAATGAACACGAATTGGGCTATAATTATGTGTAAACTAACTTATCAATGAATTTTATGATATGATGAATTTGTGTGTATAAGTAATTAAAAAAAAAAACTGGACTTGCTGAGTAATTATTGAAGACGTTTCACTACTCATCCGAGCAGCTTCTTCAATTCAACTAACTGGTGTGGGAAGTTCTCAGCATATAAACTCTTCCACTAATCCAATCACAACGGCACATTGTAACTCTTCAGAGAGGTGACATCTGAAACTCACAGAGGTGTTGATTCTGTGTAGTTACTGTGATAGGATTACCAATGTGTCATGCAACTCCTAGAAACAGGTGTTAATTATGAGAGTTGCATGAACGGATGTGTGAAGTATTCTAAAACCGCCGCAGTACAGATGTTAGAACAGGATTGTATGTAGCAGACAGGTGGTGTCGAAGGGCCCCCCCCTCTGTTCAGGAATGGTTTCTCCACCTTGACATGAATCGCCTCTTTCAAACCAACTCTTTTTTTTTTTAATTGCTTATATTAGATATACCATGACCTGTATGAATGAAAATCTTCATAGTCGTGAATTTTTGTGGTTTGATAATTTGAGACCTATAGTTAATAAAATACGGAGTGCGAGTTTTGAGATATTTTTTTTGCTTAATTAAAGAAGCTTAGTAATACTAAGAAGCATTCTCACATTTGTGATAAAACTTTTGCTATGAAGGCTAGTGACGAGCGAATTTATTCACCAGGTGCAAATTCGCGGCAAATTTGCACTATTCACCGCCAGCGAATAAATTCGTGAAATGGGCATGAAAATTCACCGGCGTAAAAAAATTGTCGCTGGCGACCAAAGAAACGGACACCGTTTTGCGAATTTTTCACAGTTTCGCTGGAAATTCGCAAATTTCTAGAGTCTACCAGTGACATTTAGCTGGTATCTTTCATAAGGAACAGTATGGCATGTTTCAGTTTTTGAATAGAAGTATGCAGATAACTAGTATGTTCTAAGGATCTTGTATAGAAAAATAAAGTCAACAAACACGGTATTTTATTCTTTAAAAAAGTGTGGAAATTGAGCACCTATCTTGTTGCCAGTGTCTCACTATAGTAACTCTGTAGCAGTTAAAATGACAGGATGAAAGGTGACTAGGAGAGGGCCTCTACAGAAGGAAGAATGATGAAAAGTACAGTAACAAATACAATATAAAACTGTCAGTGTGCCGGGAGCTCCCTCCAGGGAGGTAGTCTGGATCAAGGAGGAAGCCCTCTAGTTGGAGCAAGGTCGCGGTATCTGAAGGGTTAAGCAGAATCAGTAGTAGTGGTCACAGGCAGGAGTTAAAAAGTATCTGAAGGGTTAAGCAGAATCAGTAGTAGTGGTCACAGGCAGGAGTTAAAAAAGTCCAGGCAAAGTTCAATAACACAGGCAGGTAATAGGAATCACAGACAGGGAGCAGGAATCAAGGCTGGAAGCAGGAATCAGGCTGGGAGCAGGAATCAAGGCTGGAAAACAGGCAGAACAGGAACCCAGGATCAGTAGTGATTTGAATCCTATTCTTGGGCGTCGTCACAATGTTTTGGGCACCCTTTTATGACGAAATCCCGACACCAGTGATGACATCATCATGCAGCGACGCTGCAGCCATGTGTTCAGCATGGGCGCCGCCATCTTGGATCTTCACTGTGACCGCCGGGAACCGTCGGGTACTTCTGCAGTCCTGACAAAAACCTCCTAGAGAATCCGTTTTTGGTTGCAGGGTCAACAAGCATTTTGGACAGAATAGGAAGAAGATTATAAATCATTATAAAATGATTTAGGATACAAGATAAAAACCAAATGAAAGGGTTTTAAGACTAAACCAACCTATAACATACTGTATTAAAAGTTAATTTAGAGGTAAACTTCCCTTATAGCATTTTATTTTACTAAGCAAAGCTGGTAGCAGTAGGCTGCAGTCAACATCTTCCTGTGTGGCATTTGTCACTGTGATGTCAGTTTTATTCTGTGGCTCGACTTTTATTGTATTTACTATTGTTTTTATCATTTGTATTCTTATTTGGGTCCTCTCCTGTTCATCTCTAAATCATTCAAACCATTTTCTGATTGCTAAGGTACGAAGAAGCCTAACAACTAGATTACTGTTTCAATTCCAAACTGGAGAAGTGTAGATCAAAAGCTTAATCCAAACAAAAGCTACCACATATAATGAAGAAAGATTACAATTGTTTTTCATTGTCACTGTCCCCATAATAAAAGGTTGTTTAAAGGTGAATTCCCCTTAAGGGGCAAGTCAACCCCAAAATAAAAATTTGCCTAATAAAAGAAAACTGTCACGGTTGGCACCCTAAATTCAGAATCGATGCTAAGCACCCTGTTTTCGGCTCTTGCTTCCACCTTTAACAGCCGCCTTTCATCTCGGCAGGAGCCCTCGGCTAGTCGGATGCCACCAGGTCTTATTAAGAGAAGTGCAAAGCGAGGGGTTCTGAACAAGCAAAGGGGCAAAACAGTAATGCAAAGTCTTTTGGGCAGAAGGTCGCGGTACAAGTCGTAGACAGAAAATAAAGTCAGATCAGGCCAGGTCGGGGCAGGCAGAGTACAAACGAAGTCAGGCAGGCAAGGGTCAAACCAGGAGATCAATCAGAAGGGATACAGGATAAGCAAAGTCGGTTACCAGGCAAGGGTCAGGATACAGAAGTGAGAATTGTCCAAAAACAGGCAGGGGTCACAACAAGATATCGGATCACAGAAAAAAACAGACAGATAGTGCACCCAGGAACTTAGAACAAGAAACCTAAAATGGGCAATGATCACAAGCCCAAATGCGTCTTTTAACCATTTTGATTTTCGCGCCCTTGCGCGATGGCGTCTGGCGCCTATAAATAGATAGGAGGCGCTCTGCGCGTGCCCTTAGGAACTGGTGCATCAGAGGAGCAAGACCGGCGTGGCGGGCGTCCCCGCTGGCCCACTAGGCTACAAGGGTGAGTAATCCTCACAAAAGCATTATTCTAGGCAATTTTGCAATGTACTGTACACTCATTACACATTTTCTATGGTGTTATTTGTATATGTATTGCTATTGAAATGAATGTTTGTTTCTTTCTATTCTGTGTAATCTTTGAGTGGGAGTCCACAACTAATCTCTATGTGCATTAAGCCAATCAACGTACAAAAAAGTTTATATCAAAAGATATATGTCCCAAGGCTTTTCAGTAGTTAAAATAAAAATATTTAACTAAGTTACATTAAAATAGCGATACATACTGACCCCACATGGTCCACCTTACGCGTTTCGTACCCTCCGGCACTTAATCATAGGTGTCTTTCTATTCTGTGCCCTGGTGGCTCAGACTGTTGACAAGGTGACTGATTAACAGACCTGTCTTTACTGAGGAACTAAAACATTGTTTAAAAAGTAACAAGCAAATGTGGTTTCAATAGAAATAGTATTTACTAATAACTTTAAAAGTGATTAGAATTCTTTGGAGAGCCTCTACTGTGCACTGAGGCTTCAGATTGTGAATATTACAATGAGCCGACATTCAGCATGGGTTATGAATGTTATTAATCGCCTATCGTTAGCATAATGCCTTTGGATCAAATTTATGCGTCTATCATTTTTATTAATTTAAAAGGAGAACATGTCGCTCATGGAATATGAAATAATTCCCTCACTCCCACCTGCGTCAAGTAGGCAAAGATTCCACAGGCAGAACTTCAGGGCATACAGCACTATAGTAATTGTAGGTTTCCTCTGCAAATATCCAGGTCCTGAATCTAAAGGGAAAAAAATGTGTCATAACAGGCAAACATTACACAGAGATTGTTTTTTTGCATGCTGATTATGAACTAACAGCTATTATCCACTGGTTCAATCCTAAACTAAGGGGGTTATTTATCAAAGGTTGAATCTTAGAGCTATGTGTACTTTTTTTAGACCTTGAATGAACTCATAAATCGAATGGTTTCTATTTAAAAAAAAAACAAAAAACTAGAATCAGTCCAAAAACTCAAATTGATCAAGTTCTTGAGTGAAACCCTATGAAAAAAACTCGAACATCATAAAGGCTACAAACATCTTCAAACAGTTCAAGGGACCTCTGCCATTGACAGGTCATTTTCAGATTCAAAATATTGTGAACCTGCAAAATTTAACTGAAATGCATTGGTATTAATGAGAAGGTAAATTTACATTGCAGTTAAGGTACTCTCTACTCTCATTGATGACAAGTGTAAAACAATATGCCAAGTATATACTTGTCAGGGTTAAAGTCAAAATGTTCATTGTGATGATATACATTATTCATATTCCACCCCTAGTTCAGTGTCCCTCAACCTCCCTAAAAAATAATGCCCCCGGCAGCGCCTAACACAATGCACACCAACTAACTAAGAACTCCAGTCCCCATAAATTAGGAATCATGTGGTTTTTGTTCTTCTTCAAAGATGAACCCCAAAATAACAGGATATGCTCTGTGCCATATATGAGCCCAAGCATGATTAAGTGCATATTAGCAGAACTACTATTATAGTTAAATGTTTCTCAAGGATATGCTTGGGAAAGAAGCAGGAGCTTCGAAACGTTGCAAGTTTTTCAGATAAAGAATTTTACTCTTTTCACGCAATCTTTAGAGTCTGGACTTTTTTGTTGGATATATATATATATTCCAACAATAGACACACTCCAGGACTTCATAATGTGGTGAAAATAAGGAAAATGCATTGTCAACATTTTGGTCCTTTCTTAAGACATTTCAAGACAATTGAAAAGGTCCAAATGGGACTGAAACAGTGACAATACATTTTCTTATTATATATATATATATATATATATATATATATATATATATATATATATATATATATATATATATATATATATATATATATATATATATATATATATATATATATATATATATAAGCATTCAGCACTCCAAGGAATTTTGTAGTCAGGCACAAGTTTGCCAAAAAAAATAGGTTTATTTGTCCAACGTTTCAGTTCCTCATGGAACTTTCCCTGATGAAAGTTCCATGAGAAAATGAAACCTTGGACAAATAAACCTATTTTTTTTGTCAAACTTGTGCCTGACTACACAAGTAGTCAGGCACATATGAGTATATATATATATACACACACATACAGGAACCAGTACTGGAACGCACAACCATAAGTCAATCAATGCCTGCGTGCCAGTCAAAAATAGATAAAATCTATATCACCAGGTGACTGCACACCAAGGCATACTGCAACAGGAAATAAAAAGATTAATCTAAATCAGGTTATTTATTCCAACGTTTCGGTTCCATATTGGAACCTTCATCAGGGAAAAAAAAAAGTCATCTTAACTCATTTAATGCATTTAACTTTTTCATTAGCATACCAAAGCACCATTGTTAACAATAGTGAATGTTTTAATTAGATAGGATGCTGTGACGCAATTTGTTAAATGGGATATCTGGGTTTAGTTAATTTGTGTCAAACACACAAAACAAATTGGCTTCATCTGTATATATATATATATATATATATATATATATATATATATATATATATATATAGATACATACTGTATATATATATATTATATATACATATATATATATATATATATATACATACTGTATATACATACACGCACACACGTAGATATACACAAACTCATTATGTAGTTAAAAATGCTCATATAAGTTTTGTAGACTGCAAATGCCTTATTATGTCTCCATACTTACACAGGTTACATCACATTATAACATATTGCCTATTGCATCACAAATGTATTTCAATAAAACAAATTTAAATTGGATAGATTCACTTTCAAAAACTTCTTGTAAAGCTTTTACCCTTCTGAAAATACATTTACTTTAAGCTATCTGCCAATTTCTAAAATGGACTGACAATAAATGCTTAGGAATCCCATTTGTATAAGAAACCTAGCTGGACTGGGAAGTCCATCTAAAAGAATTTTACAGATTAGAAATCTATACAGAGCAGCAGAAATTGGCAGACAAGGTAGATGAAATGATCTCTGCTATGAATTCATGTGCTACTTTGAAAGCAATCTGCTATCCTTCAAATTCTGGGATACAATGTGCAACATAAATGACCTTTCAAGAAAGGTCTGGATTCTCAAACGTGTATTATGGCAGGGTACTGCATGCTATTAGTATCGTTTTCATTGAACCTAGTTAAAATGCCATTTTTAAACACAGCAAGCTAAACCACAAAAGCGCACAATTAAGAGGAATTCCTTTGTCAGTTTTGTTAAGGTCATTTCTTGATATTAATGTCAGAGCAGTAAATTATTTTGCTTCTTTTTCTCTGTCTGGGATACATAGCAGAGAGACATTCATGTTTTGGCAAATAAACACTCTAGTCTGTACTCTTTATTCTTTAAAAAATATGTTCAGATTTTCTGGCTGCTTATGTAGTAAAAAAATATTTGCACCATCCTTAGATGAGTCTTCCCAATACCACTTGCCCATTCTGGGCTCTAACATGGGAGAAGGGTTGGGGATATTGCTATCACATAGGGCACACTTGCTCTCTCAGCACTAGAGGAGTAACCCCCATGTGTAATAAACGGCACTAAATTTGTCCAGGAGCAGTAACCCATAGCAACCAATAAGAGGTTTACTTTTTCACACCAGTCAATCCTTCCTGTTGCTATGGGTTACTGCTCCTGGGCAAAGTTAATGTATTTTATTACATAAACCCCAATAAATGTTCAGTTTCAAAACCACATCTTTAGCCCTTACATTTACCAGGGGAAACATTCTAGCTGCCCCAAAGTTCAAAACCTTTTTACTTAAAAACAGTAGTGGCTCTGAAGATTGTAAGCTCTATAGGGCAGGCTTCTCCTTGCTCCTGCATCTCTTAATACATGGCACTTAATCTGTATAACTGTATATTCACATTCATTTATTGCAACGTTTGTTCCCTTTGTCTGTACTGTATATTGTAAAAATGTGCAGTGCCGTGTATGCAATTAGCACTAATTAAAGAACGCCATAATTATTCATAGCCCTAGGAGAACACCCCAAAACCCTGCTTGGATGCAGGCTTGAGATTTGTGCTCTTGATGACATACTACAGTTCAGCAAAGATTAGTTTAGTACAGAATCACTCTTTGCCATTAGGGTCTAGCCATCACAGCACCGCTACAATCTTTAGTCTTGTTCTGATCCCTATTAAGTTTGAGTCTTGAGTAGCCAATCTTATCATTCATGGATATTTTCCATGTATTTTCATTTTTTTCAGACTGTTAAGGTAGGTATCGATTACTGCATACATTGTGCAGACGTTTGGATTGTTAAAAAGATCACTTCCCTTGCTGAGTAAGACAAGTTTGCTCCTGCAATGCTGCATTCAACAATAATTACTTGGAAAAGCAAGCGAGCATTCTAGAAACCCCAGAGATGAGAAGCATTCAGCAGGAAACATTTGCTGGGTAGTTGGTTCAGCACAGTTTCAGGGTAGTAATAGAAGTACTATTTATTTTAAAAACACCCATAAGAAAAACTTATGGTTACTGGTATCATGCTGGACAGACATCCTATCATGTCTCAAGCTTGAAATTTAACCAAAGGGTGAATAGAAATGTCTCTACTTTCCAAATCTACTCCAAGTGTATTTTTCCCATGACAGTTTGGTCATCTGAGGCCACCGTTATCATGAAAGCTTGTTTTTGTATAGCAAAATAAAAGGACTGTAAATCCAAGTTTAAAACACAATGACCTGTTAGGGGCCTATCCAAGTTCAAATCCAAAGGGGTTAGGCGAAAGCATCAAATTCAGGCAATGGTTCAAAAGGCAGGCGGCAAGAATCAGAATCAGGGTCAAGGCAGAAGTCAGGAATCCAGGAAACAGCAATTTAGGAATTTAGGGAACCCAGGAACACAATTCAACAATTCCTATAATCGGGCATCGAACCTGTGACCTGGAAGTTCTTTTATTTTCAATTTTCTCATCAGGTGCGTGATGTCACGCACCTGATGGTTCATGGGTGCCGCCATCTTGGATGCAGCGTCGCCAGAGACGGGTACCATCGGACGCTCCTGACATGACCTAGCTTGTACTCACAAGATGGAAATGTACTGTATTATGCACAACACCTTAATCTAAAAATACATGAACTTGAAATATTAAAGCAGCTTTCTCAATGGTAGCCAAGTAGATGAGATAAAATATTTTTTGTCATAATATCGTTACTTTATGGACATGCCTTAGATTGAAAAACCCTGCACTAATAATAATGATGCTAATACTTGATTAGAATGATCCATTGTAGAATAGAAGAAGATATCATTCACACAAACCAGTTACCAGGGAAACATTTTATCTGTATAAAAAGGTGGTACTGAACAAAAGCAGTCTCTTATTTAAGGTTATTAATATAGCTCTAGAGTAATCCAGTATGAATCTAAGAAGAACAAGATGATGCCGTATGGAGTGCAAAGTCAGTAAGGAAAATGTCTCACTTTTATATAATATATATAGTATGTTATCTATGGTACAGTAAAAATGTAGCCATTTTTATTATGTGAGAGCTTGACTACATTGTTTGTGCTGCTGATTTTTATGTAGCGTTCTACATTCTAAAAAGTGTATTCTCAAAATTAATTTCAAAACTGATGATGATGGAGTTGCAGTTCCTGGTTCCCTGGCACCTGGTGTTGAAGTGAGTAGCATCTGAATGTAAAAGAATGGGATGAAATAGTAGCAGTGCTGGGATGTAAAGCAATAGGAGTCATTTAGGAAACAGAACACAGTATGTAAAGTGGACTTTAAGAAAAAGAGAATGCCCATTCTGTGTGTATACTGTCCCTTTACATGTTACCATGTGATCTTTACTGAACTATGAATATACGCAAGCCTTTGAGTTTACCGGTAACAAACCCTTTGGGACAGTGGGGACGCCCACCACTTAGTCCCAGGGGATGCCCGCACTCCTAACCTATTGGCGTTCCCTTTTTTCTGCTCCTAAGGCGCATGTGGCCGATTACTTCCAGGTTTATGCGGGGCGCGTGTGAAGTCATCACATTTTGGCATAAGTTCAAATATTTAAAGGGGCCTTGGACTATTTCTCATTGGCCAACGTAAAGGTGGTTTCTTAAAGTTCCTGGGTGTGTTTTGTCTGTGTATTCCTGTTGTTTCTGATCCTGCCTGTCCCTGGTTCTTGTCCTGTATGCTGCTTGTCCTTATTTTTGCTTGTTTTGACTACTGTTTTGGATTCTGATTTTGTACTGCGATTCTGGTGTGTTTGACCTGGCCTGTGACCCCGACTATTCCTAAGTTTCCTGTATCTGCACCATATTGAATTGGTTCCCTTGCTCGCTCAGAACTCTTTCCTTGGTTCTCCCACAATAAGACCTGGTGACATCTGAGTAGCGGAGGGCTCCACCTGAAGCCAAAGGCGGCTGCTACAGGCAGAAGAGTGGGGCGAGACAGGAACCTTGGGGTTTGTTCTGGGTTCGGGATACCCTGTATTACATTATCAATATATAACTGCCAGTCAGTATGTAAAAGGATGAAAATAGTGTTCAAACATTAACGAGTACAGGTATGGCATCCATTATATGGAAACCCATTATCCAGAAAGCTCCAAATAATGGGAAGGCCTTTTTCTCTGTAATATTAAAACAGTAACTTATACTTGATCCAAACTAATATATAATTAATCCTTATTGGAAGCAAAACTAGTGTTAAGTGTAATGTTTAACTGATTTTCTAGTAGACTTAAGGTATGAAAATCCAAATTACAGAAATCAGTTATCTGGAAACCCCCAGGTCCCAAGCATTCTGTATAACAGGTCCCATACCAGTATATATGGAATGCCACTGCATATGGCTTTTTTTATTCAGTCTTCTGCAATAATGTAAATGTAAAGGGAATTTTAAAAATAGCTACACACATTCACACCACAACTTGGTTTCCACAGGAATACAGAACCTGAAGCTAACGGCAGATATATTCTGTTTATAGATTATATAAACTATTTACTTTAATGAGGAAACACAACAATAATAAGCAAAATATATAATGGAGCTTCTGTTATGTTTATTATGCTTTTTTTTCATGAGCTGTAAATACTACATTCTATATACAGATGAATCACATCCAATCAAGGGATCAAGTATGTAGACAGCAAACGTGCAGCCTCATTTGCTATATATGCAAAATTACATTTCATATTTTAAAAAATCATAGCTAATGTAAAAATTAGAGTTTATATCATATAAAATTGTCTTTGGAAAGAAAGAACATGTAAATTGGAAACTTGGATTCCTAATTTCAGTCGACTTCAGCTGGCAAGCCCTGAGAATTCCCCAGTTTCAGTTTTCATAAATCTGTCCCTGAGTTCTTAATCAAAGGCAAATTAAAGGTATCTCCTACTGTTATTTGTGTTTTTGTTTATTGTAAGTATGAAAACATGATATTTCTGCTGCAGGGTCATTCTTGGCTCCTTCTAATATTTTACAATTTTGCCTTGCTTACATATAACCATTATTTATCTCCATTGTCCTATCCTCCTATTTTTTATTCAAATTATATAAATGTGTAAGGATTCACAGATAGGAGCCTATGTGCTGAATAACTTAAGGTGTTTATTAAACAGAAATGTGCACAGACCTTTGCAGAAACTTAAAAGGCAGCAAAAACACAAGTCCAGATTCAGGCTGAAATTCCAGGGCAGGGGGCAGACAACAGTTGAGGGACAGTCCAAAGGTCAAGGTGGGCAGAGTTTATACAAGGTCAAAAAACAGACTGAGGTCAATGCCGGGAGATCCAAAAATCAGGAGTAACAGGGAGCAGATATGAAACAGGGCAGGGAAAAAACAAGGCAGGAACAAGACAAGATTTACCAGGTTCAAGATTTCAGGAACAAGAGAAGAAACCAAAACAGGAACAGAAACATGATCAGGATATCAAGGTCACGAGGCTTGGAGTTAGTGGTAGGGTCAATAATGCAGTACGGGGTGTTACAGGGAATCAGGCTTAAATAGCCCTCAAATGAGTAATTGCCCTCAGCTGGATTGGGGGCTTGTACTGAGAAAGGCTGACCTGGAGGATGCAACAGTCATCTTATCAGAGCCAGGCCACCACCACACCACCTCCTGTGGCTCAAGCAGGAGGAGCAGTGCCTGGAACCCAACAGGTCCCTGGTTTGAAACCAGGGAGTTCCTCGCAAATTGCATGACTTTACTGAGCTTTTAATCCATGAAATCAATTCATATAAAGTTTGTAAAATAACTTTTTCTAAAAAAAAAAAGCTTAAATAAGACTTAAAATTACAATGTACTGTATTTCTTAAATACTTTGAAAACATAAATGTTCTATGGAATACATCTAATTTTCAGCAGCACAGAGGATATAATAATTTTAGTATAATGACATGTAGAACGTCAAAGCTTGCAAGGACCATATGATAGAGTACCGGAAGCCAATCAAATTCTAGATTTTATTATAAAAGCTCTAGTAGACAAGGAAATAGAAAAGGACTGATTTACTATATATCTTTATTATTATGTGTGGTACGGTTATTTACTCTTTGTAATAATAATAATGATTGCTTCCACATTTCCAGAAAATGTTTTGTACCAGTTGGACAAGTTGCACACAGACCTACACTGCATTAAAATAAATGCAGTGTTTATTGTTTTTTAAGGGTTTAACAAATCAGTCAGGATTTGGTCACAGTTGGTCTCTGAAAAATCAACAAATTTAAAAACGCCTGAAGGTTTTGATAAGCATGTAAATTCATTAATACTCATTCTGGACTGCCAAGAATTTCTTCCTGACAGTGTGGAAAATCTTAATAAATGTGACACAAAAATCAAACTGCTTAGAATCTATAAATCCAAATGTAGGATAGGAAGGGACTAATTCCATACTATATTAGAACTGAAATAAAACATGACCCCTATAGTAGTTCTTTTTTAACCACCATGATATATGGGATTTCATAAAAAACAGGTATCATTATGAAAAAGAGAAATGCACATCATCAATTTTGTGTGTCCAAACAAAATCTTTTGATCCCCATTTTATCTCTTTCTCTCCCTGTTTTCTTCCAGTTGCTTCTTTTTTATCTGTCTCTCCCCAGCCCCTCCATCCCTCAACCCTCTTTCTTTCACATTTTTTAATTTGTCCTCTGCACCTCATGTAATACTTTCACTATTGCAAATATTATACATAAAGTAATAGCAGGTGACAAAGATATTTAAGGAAAATGCTTACCTCTCATTAACAATTAATAACCATATCATTTTATCACAGTCAAAAGGTTGCACCAAAAGAAAAGACAAATGTGAAATAAAGATAATCACGGCATAAGTTTGGAGTTTTTAGCGGGTCATATAAAAATGTCATATTAAGCAATGAAATACCGTGTCGCTCTTGAACTCTGTGACACAGGACATTTAAGTGGACCCATGGGTTAAGTCAGCAAATATACTTTTACTTTTCTTGTCATATCAATTTATCTTTGCCTTTAACATCATGTACTGCAAATTATTAAAAAGATTATTCAAACATTATATAGCATTACGTTTACAAAGGCTTGTGTTTGAAGGTTATAACATGCCGAATATATAAATACTAAGTATCTTTCATTCTCATTATATTCATGATTGCCTGTCTTTATTTATTCTGTATATGAGATAAGCAGCAGGATGCTTTCCATCTGTTACTGAACTACAATTCCCAGCTATGGCTTAAAAATTAATTTTGACTTTTCAGTTCATCTGAAAACCCAATTAACACCATAATTATAGATCAAGGGTTGTGGGGAAAATGCACTTGCCTTATCTGCTTGGAAGACCATGAGATCAATTGTCTGTTGGGTGGGAAAATGTGTTGTGGTTAGATGAAACCACAGTAGAGGTTTTAGGCTAAAGTTCAATTAAAAAGGGTGTAGAAATCAGTGTACTACAGTGCATTATGATGGGGATGTTTAATACTGTGGTTCAGCTTTTCATCAGCAGGGACTGTATTCCTTGTTACAATAGAAGATGGGTGTATTATTGTGTTATTGAACAGTGATTTCATGTAAAAATGTTGTAAATAGGAGAATTTAACTGTGACTAATTTCACCCTTGTAACTACAGAACCTGTATAGACATTTTGTATAGACAATATGCAATGAGCATGACAACCACACACATAGGATTGTTTTTTTTTTCATTAAAAAATGTAAAGGTTTGGTGTTATTTCAAGCTAGAAAAAGCTCGATTTAGTTCTTCTTCAAAGGACAGCATCCCTTGTTCAATATGAGTTCAATAATAAGAGCTTATGCTGAACAAACTTTTTGACTGTTATTTTTAATCATGAAAAATCTATGGTTTTTGTGCTTGAGCTAAATATGCAAACAGGGAAATTGAAATTACCGTATATACTTGAGTATAAGCCGACTCAAGTATAAGCCGAGGTACCTAATGTTACCTACGAAAACTGGGAAAACTTATTGACTCCAGTATAAGCCTAGACACAACTACAGCCCTGTCTCCCAGCAGCGCACATTCCGCCAAAGCGACCCCCCAGCAAAGTTGATGGTGACAGCGAATTGCCAAACGGATTACTGTGTGCATTTTCCCACTGTCCACTACCATGTGCAGAGGGTGCTGTGTGATATTGCAGTCAATGTTATTCTTTAATATAACCAACAGAGGGCACTGTGTGATATTGCAGTCACTGTTATTCTTTCATATAACCAACAGAGGGTGCTGTGTGATATTGCAGTCTCTCCCCAAGCAAACTGTTGGTATAGGAATGATTAAAAGGGACTGCAATCTCAGCTACTGCCAACTGACTCAAGTATAAGACGAGGTAGACTTTTTCAGCACATTTTGGATGCTGAAAAACTCGGTTTATACTCGAGTATATACGGTACTCCATGTTTGACCTTTGCAAATTAGATAATTTGATTCCCAGAGCACAGAGATTCTATTGTCTTATGGACTCCTGCTAACAAAACATTCACAACAAAGGGTAAATGCAGGGGATTGAATACTGATAATCTCATCATCTACCTCCAAGAACCAAATATGGAGTCGCTTCAGTTTCCCAGTTTGCCCACAATGGGCAAAATGTATGCTCAGCACAAGCTTTCTTCACTGAAATCATGTTGAACAATGTGGTATATTGCCCCTTTAATGATTCTGCACTGTTACTAAATTGTCTCTAATTTTTGGTAAATTTGTCATTTGATTTTTGGTTATTGTATTTCAACTATAGACAAGATGATTTTTTTTGCAATATCATTTTGTGTTCTGATAAGGTCTCTTAGATTACTCAAATTAAATGAAAAGAAAAAGAAAATGTAGAGGCAGACAAATAAATTTTCCAATGGAACTTCTGGTCCAAGCTTGCACAGTAAAGTGAAAGCTGAACTGCCCTTCGCCCCAGATGAAAGAAGAGGAATAAGATTGTTTTGAATCATCTTCTTACGGAAGTATCTCAGGGTGGTGGAGTTAGTTTTCTGCTAACATTAATCTATTCTTAGAAACATTTCAGTTGCTATTAGTGGTTTATGAGTATTTTTTTAATATTATTTCATATTAAGTTATGGTTCCACAAAACTTCTAGCAACCAAGCAGACACATAAATTCCAAACTGCAGACATGACTAACTAAGACAAATTCTGCCCACATGGCTTGAAAGTTCTTTTTAAGGTGAATCACAAATATAAAAGATTTTGAGCCTCCTGAAAGCAAGTATGCCATTGTAAAGACTGACATTTACTAAATCAGAAAAAAAGATGTTACATTGCCTCAAGCCTAAATATGTTTTCAATAATTAATTGCAAACATATTTTAAAATGTATGTGTAAATAATGTTCTCATTTTGTTCCTTAGATCAACAGCAATATTCATGGTCACCTTCTCCGCAGTTCAATGAAGAAAAATATTCGCCTGCCCTTAGGAGCATGAAAGGATTATCTGGTAGTCGTAACCAATCGCAGCTATGCTCTGGACATACATGTGGTCTAGCATCTTCTGAGGATTGTGAACATGTGCACGACCATGTCCATCATGGGCAAGAGCCTAGGCAATCATATCTCCTTAGCCCGACTGAAAGCTGTCAAATGGACCATCACCGTTGTTCACCACGGAGCTCCATTCATTCAGAATGCATGATGATGCCTGTGATGATGAGTGATCACATGTCAAGTAGCACTTTTCCCAGGATGCACTATAGTTCAAACTACGATACCCGGGATGACTGTACTGTGACACATACTAGTAGCAGTAAAATAAATAGAATTCCAGCAAATCTGTTGGATCAATTTGAGAAGCAGCTTCCTCTACAAAGGGATGGATTTCATACCTTACAATATCAAAAGGCATCCACCTCTGCTGAACAACGAACAGAAAGCCCAGGGAGAATAAGACATCTTGTGCATTCGGTTCAGAAACTTTTTACAAAATCTCATTCTTTGGAAGGCTCATCAAAAGGAAATGTGAATGGTACAAAGGGAGACAGCCGAGATGATCACCATCATAGTCACTACTCAAAGCATAGCAAGAGGAGTAAAAGTAAGGAACGAAAGCCTGATAGCAAGCATAAATCTGGGATGACAGGTTGGTGGAGCTCTGATGATAATTTGGACAGTGATAGTACTTATCGAACATCTAGTGTAATGAATAGGCATCATGCTGATCACATATCTCATTGTTATCCTGAAAATCTTCAGGGCCACTTTGGAGATCTTTCCCTAAAAACATCTAAAAGTAACAATGATATGAAATGTTCTGCATGTGAAGGGCTGTCCATGACACCTGAAGGTAAATTTATGAAAAGGAGTTCCTGGTCTACGCTTACTGTAAGCCAAGCTAAAGAAGCGTATCGCAAATCATCATTGAACCTGGATAAGCCTCTAGTTCATCAAGAAATCAAATCTTCCTTGCGACCATGTCATTACCTTCAGGTAAGGTTCTGGCTCAAATTACTTTCTAACCTAATGTATTTGTTTGACAATGCGCTAAATAGATAAAAGAAGTCAAAGAGGGTTTTAAAATATATAAATGTATAAATGGTAAGTCAAAATATCTTGTGAAGCTCTGAACTATTTGTTATACATACAGGTATGGGATCTGTTATCCAGAAAGCTCTGATTTACAGAAAGGTAATCTCCTATTTTATCCAAATAATCCAAATTCTGATTTCCTTTTTCTAATAATAAAACAGTACCCTGTACTTGATCCAAACTAAGATATAAATAATTCTTATTAGAAGCAAAACCAGCCTATTGGGTTAATTAAATTTTTACATGATTTTGTAGTAGACTTATGGTATAAAGATCCAAATTACCGAAAGATCCACTATCTCTGGTTCTTAGCATTTTGAATAACAGGTCCTATACCTTTATTTCTTTGTTAGAGTTCCATTAAAATGTGTGTTGGTTTATAGGTACAGATGCAGCGCTAGCTGACTAATGATTTCTCAAGATATTCCAAATAATTAGATTTTTCTGGACACCCTCACCTTCTGGTTTCCTATGGTGTGTTTTGTCTACTGGATATAGAATGAAATATACAGTTCTTTATATGCTATCTTGCTCTGTTTTTCCTGGCTTTTTGAAGGTATTTCAGCCTTGAACCAGACTCCATTAATTGACTCTTGGGGTATGGCCTAATGACATTGAAGATGTTGGTGGCTGAAAATGGCAGCTACAAGTTTATGCACAAAATGTAAGCACAATTCAGTAGGAAGGTTTTAGAATATAATATTTTACTTTAGGGTAAAATGTATGGTGTATATCCATAACATTGATTTTATGAGATAATTTAGCGTGTACACCTTTTAAAGGAAAGCTATACCCCCAAAATGAACACTTAAGCAACAGATAGTTTATATCACATTAAGTGGCATATTAAAAAATCCTACAAAACTGGTATATATGTTTAAGTAAATCTTACCCTTTTACATGTCTTGCCTTGAGCCACCATTTTGTGATGGTCTGTGTGCTGCCTCAGAGATCACCTGACCAGAAATACTACAACACTAACTGTAACAGGAAGAAGTGTGGAAGCAAAAGACGCAATTTTGTCTGTTAATTGGCTCATGTGACCTAACATGTTTGGTTTGTTTGTGCGCACCGTGAATCATACAATCCCAGGGGGCAGCCCTTATTTTTTTAAAATGGCAGTTTTCTATTTATGATTACCCAATGGCACATACTACTAGAAAACTATATTATTGTGAAAATGTTTATTTACATGAAGCAGGGGTTTACATATGAGCTATTTAATGCAATATCTTTTTTTATAGAGACCTACATTTTTTGGGGGGGGTATAGTTTTCCTTTAATTAAAGTTTGCCTTACATCAGAATATCTATTTGGCAAGGTCATCAAATGAGCATTTTTTGACCCAATTTGTCCACTCATGCTGGCCCAAACTGGCTCATCTGAACATCTGGCGATTGGACCCATAATTAGACCATAACAAGGGCCTATGGTGACCCTGGCTTGCTATGGAATGAATTGGCAGCTAAAATCAGCTTGTGTGTGACTGGCTTAAGATATACAAATTAGGCATCTGAAAAGAGAACTGTAAAAAGTACATACAAGATGGTGGCACAGTTGTTAGCATTGTTACCTTGCAGCACTGGGGGTCATAGATTTGACTCACTTGTATGTCCTTTTGGTGCTTATTTGTTTTCTTCAGTTTGCTAAACTCTTTGGTTTGTGTTATATCTAATAAATGACAATTTTGTAAAGCTGAAATTGAAAGTATCCACAGTTTAATTCCTGTTCTTACAAGCACAAGCAAAACAAATCACCAGTCCCCCTGAGAACCTCTCCATTTGTAAATATATTGCTATAGTAAACTGGAGAAGCTATCTGAAACCACATAATGGTATGGGGAGATAAAAAAAACATTTGAATGAATTATAAATACGGAATAAAGCATACTGTCTTTAAGGAGGGGTGATTCATTCCCTTTATTATTAAAAGTATAAAAAAAACCGTGAGCAGTGAACACTGTAAGGTTAGTCCTGTCTAACAAAATTTGTTCAAACAAGTTTAGCCCTTTAGGTGTATATTCATAAAACTCCCAATTAAAAGTGTGAATAGGCTGATCATATTATTTGTACACTACATTGAAGCTTATGCAGTGAAAAAACTTACCACCTAGTTATGCAGCATGTGATTTTGTTTTAAAGCCAAAAATATAGAAACTACACTTTCTGTGCCTCTGTAGTAATTAGTTTGGAGGCTGAAGTATGCACCAGAACTTCTTAATATTCAGCCCTACATCACTGATGTTTGCTTGTAAAAAAAGAAATGAAGGAGAATCTAGTAGGCAGATGTTCCTCATGTTTGATCTAACTTGAAAGCCAGGCTGATAATTGGCAAAATGTTGAACCATAGTATCTTATGATTTACTTGACAAATGAAGCTCTATTTGGTTAGCAAAATATCTGTTAAATATGTGTAAGGGCAGTTGACACAAGGATTGATTGGGGGATCTTGCAAAAGAAAAGCCATTGGGAAGATAGTAAGAGATTCAAAGTAAGCTTATGAAAAAAATGCAGGGTTTAGACATTGAGAATGCCTTACAGTGAAAGGAGGCAAAAAGGAAAGAAGATAGATGAAACAAGGGTTCCATTTTTGTCTTCTACTTGGTAAGGTCAGATGTTTATGCTTCCATCTTTTCTCCATGGTTATTATTCACTGTTTCGTATATGACCTCACACTATACCTCCCTAGGCTATGGGCACACAGACTGAAAGCTCTGGCTGTTGTCAGCCTGTGTATTTCTGCAAGCTGGGAGAAGCAGATCTGCTCAGTGTCTCTGCTCTATTGATTTGAATCTTATCAGCTTGTGTGGGCTCACATACAGTGGACCTGAAGCTGCTTACAGCTGCCGTTTCATCTCCGTTAGGTACATTTCATTTGGATGAAAAGTTTGAACTCTATAACTCTTTTTGCAGCCTAAATTACTGTGTTACTATTTTACATTAATCTCCTAATATTTCCATTACACACGCAAAACTAAAAGAAGGGATTTACCTTTGTATGGCAAGGTTGAAATGATGGAAGGGAAGGTATAACAAAGTAAGAAAATATAGAATTAGGGGGTAAAGGGGTATATATGAGCACAAGAACCATGAAAGAAATAATGCTACTGAAAGCATAATGCAATAAAGAAATATAGCAGAGAGTCAATGGAAATGGAAAGAGGAAAGGAAACAGTAAAGATGGTAGGTGGGGGAGAAAAAGAATAGCTTAAACAAAAAGTAAAAAAAAAAGACTAAACACCTGTATAGAGATACATGGGTAAGTACAGAAATATTTGGTTATGGCTTTCCAATGCTGCTGTAAATCTTTTTACAAACATTTGGACCATTTGGTTTATGTACAGAGCTGCAGCATTACTTACATTACATAAGTGCATCCTTCCAGGCTCAAGTCAGATAATAAGTTTAGTTGTGAATTACACCGCCATTAACAGAAGTAAATCATGCGGTGTCTCTCCGTTCTCTGTGACTTTGCAATAGCCAGCAAGAGCAACAACATTCCACTCTTGGAGTGTTGATGATTGGCAAAACAAGACTAGCAAAAAAATAAATTTGCTGTAATTTTACACTTTTTATCCAAGGTACATTTTGCATTTTACTTCATAGGTTATAATGTATCATTTTAACATGCAATAACAGTGAAAACTCATTTCAGACTTAATCATAAAAGAATTATGTTTTACTTTCTCCATATGAACCACAAACATTAATTCTGAGGTACAGGTACGGGATCCATTATCTGGAAACCTGTTATTCCAAATTAGCTCCAAATGAATGGATGGCCATCTTCCCTAGACTCCATTTTAACCAATAACTCAAAATTTTAAAACCATATTTCCTTTTTCTCTGTAATAAAAAGACAGCATCTTGTACATATTCCCATCTAAGATATAATTAATCCGTATTGGAGACAAAACAATCATATTGTTTTTTTTTAATGTTTAGTAATTTGGTAACTGCATATCTTTTAAATGTTTTACACTTATTTTCTAAAGGAGCGAATAGAAATCTGTTCACTGGATGCATATTGTCAGTGTTTCTTTTGCACTTTTATTGCCAGGTGCCTCAAGATGAATGGGGAGGGTACCCATCAGGTAGCAAAGATGAAGAGATTCCCTGTCGGAGAATGCGAAGTGGAAGTTACATAAAAGCCATGGAGGAAGATAGTGGAGACTCTGATACAAGCCCTAAAACATCTCCTAAAATATCACCAAGGCCAGAGCCTTTGTTAAAATCAGTCGGACAGAGATCCCACATGGATGTTCAGAAGTAAGTGTTCTTCTGCTCACCATTTACCTAAACTTATTATTGCTAAACAGTAAGCCTAATACTTAGCCATTTGATATGTCTGCATAAATTCACTGCTGAGTATTTTATCACTCCATTCTGTTAGGGGTAACATATACTCACAGAATAATAAACTTACCATGGGTATTTCATCAGTACATTTGTGCATAGAAAATAAACAAGATTTTAATATCTTCTGTTAATGTCTGTAAAGGGATGGATATACTGTAAGTAATTCGGGGACAGGGAATCTAGAACCAGGGGCGATATGTGCCAATGAGGCAGGTTAAGCAACTTGCCTCAGGCGGTAGCACCAGGGGCAGCAAAATGGCACTCTTCATAACTTAACGAACAAATTTCTGTTTTTTTTAAATATTAAATTCCAGTGCAGAAAATGCTATTGTGGGGAGCAAGGGGGCAGCTCCTGGTAGTTAATCGCCCCTGTCTAGAATTCTCAAGATGTTGATGTGCTGCCTTAAACTGCCATGATTTTGCACATTTGCACCCTGCCCTGCATTGAATTGCCAATTGCAGAGAGACTGTATAATGCCCCATGAATACAGTGTTGCCTGCAGTATATTCAGGTTCAGTGGTGGGGGCACATTATTGTCATTCAGACACAGAAGTTCAGGAGTGCCAGGGGGCACAGGCTGCAAGAAGTCCACATACCTACTACCTGCCTTATGGCACAAGCAGGGTCAGACTGGGCCAGTAAGACACCGGCAAAAAACCTGGTGGGACCCAGCCCTTGTGGGCCCTGCTGACCCAGACCTGCTCCCTGGCTGGAAAACCCTGGGTGCTGTCCTCTGACCTCTCCACCAGGCCCTGATCTCGGCCACAAAAAGGAAGGGGTTGTAGATGAGGTGGGAGCCAGGGAGACAGAGGGGTGGTTGTGGTTGGGGCCTCTGAGGAGCAGCCCCCAGTCCGACACTGGGCATTAGTGTTTGTGTCCCAGGTCATAGTAAATGACCACTAATGTGTTTTATGGCATGAAGGAACCTCAGACTGATGGCACATCCTAATTAGATACAGTTCTAACCACTAAGTTTCTTAGTAAATCCACTCTGTTGCTGAATGTTTTACAGAAGATATTTAGTTCTACAGAAGAAAATGTATATGAATATAATAAAGAAGATATATTTTTGTATTGATTTGTTATTGATTATTTCACTAGGCATATAGCTATCAACACTATAATGCACTCAAATGGTTAGTTTCAGATGACTGAATCTCTGATAACCCACTAGGGGCCAGACACATTTGAAAAATTATCCTGGATAGCAACAATTCCCCCCGGCAGTTGCTTGTCTCTGGGAGAATGCAGGCAGACTGCTCTTATGAATTGGGCTGCTTATAAACAGTTTTGAATATATGTCCAAAAAGTAATTAACCACTACAATGCCCCTTGCAAAGCCAATGTAGCTGCTTGAAATTATTGGAAATTAAGCATTTAAATCATAGCCAGCCTACTCTATGACCATAATGTATGTGTGGTAATAGACATCTGGAGTCAGGCACGTTGCTTATGAAATCAGACACCACATAAACTATTGGGGGAATGTAATAAAAGTCGTTAACGGAAAAAATGTTTGCAATGTGAAAAGTTATGCCTCTGTGCGAATAAATTTTGCTTTGCGCAAATTCAATATAGCTTTTGAGAACCCGGAAACTGTTTACCGACCACTTCCGCAAGACCGTTTGCGAATTTTATGGTTTGCACCAATGTGCAGTGAATTTAATCAAACTTCTTACTGAAAATGTTGTTTGGGGGAATGTAAAAAAAGTCGCAAAGAGCAAAAGAATTCGCACCAATAAGAATAAAAATCCACATCTTGCAATGTAATATTGTTCCTTAAACTGTTATTACATTGCGAATTTTAATTGCACATTGCGAATTTTAATTACGCACTCTTAAGAAGTGCTTGAAGGTGTCGTAATCTTTTGGAGCAAACATAACAACTTTTTCAGTAAGACGTTTTATTACATTTACTGCGCAAAAAGCTATATTGAATTGACGCAAAGCAAAATTTGTTTGCACAATGGTATAACTTTTCGCTTTGCAAATAGTTTTTTCGTTACCGACTTTTATTACATTCTCCCGCTTATGTTTGCTCCAGAAGATTACTGGGGAAATGTAATAAAAGTCAGTAATGGAAAAAATATTCACAATGCAAAAAAATAAATGCCTCTGTGTAAACAAATTTTCTTTGCGCAAATTTAATATAGCGTTTGCGAACCCGAAAAACTGTCTAGCAACCACTTCCGACAGTGAAAGAAGGTTTGGGAATTTTATAGTTTAGGCCAATGCACAGTGAATGTAATAAAACTTCTTACTAGTGATGGGCGAATTTATTTGCCAGGCGCGAATTTGCGGTGAATTTGCGGGATTCACCACCAGCGAAGAAATTTGCGAAAATACGCCCGAAAAAATTCACCGGCGTCAAAACGTTTCACAAATTTTTCGCTGTTTTGCGAATTTTGCGGGAAATTTGCAAATTTTCCGGCGAAGTAAAACGGCGCAAATTCGCCCATCACTACTTCTTACTGAAAAAGTTTTTATGTTTGCTCCAAAAGATTACGACACCTTTAAGCACTACTTAAAAGTGGGTAATGCCCAATAAAAATTCACAATGAACAAGGAAAATTCACAATTCAATAACAGTTTAAGGAAAAAAATTATATTGCAAAATGCAAATTTGTATTCTTATTTGTGCAAATTGTTTTGCTCTTTGCGACTTTTATTACATTCCCCCATATGACTTCTTTAAAGTAAGCAATGCGCAATTAAAAATTGGCAATTTAATAACAATTTAATGAAGAGTATTACTTTGTGAAATTAGACTTTTTATTCTTATTTGTGCTAATGGTTTTGCTCTTTGCAACTTTTATTACATTCCCGCATATGACTTCATTGTAGTGCAAAATAAATTTGTTGTATTGGTGGTGATATGAGCCTTGTGACATTGATCACCTTTCTACACTTGATTGTAACATAATAACTGCACAGCAGTAACCTCTCAGCTGTTTAGAGTTTTATGTAAAGCTGTCAAAACTTTAATGTTATTTACAGCTCGATTGTTCGTTTCCTTTACATACCAGAAAATAATTCAAAAATGAAAAACTGAGCTGATGAGTGAGTAAAACGACTGAAAAAGTAGAAAATAAACAGCACTCCAGTTGCCAATTAGATGAAAAATTGTATGAAGTATTTATTGATCTTTAGGTCATTGAATCAAATGCCCCATCCGCTTATAAAACTAGCAGTGCTGGATGGGGGATTTGTTGTTGATTATCAATCAATGCTTTACACAGCGTTTTCATTTAATTGGTACCTAGAGGGCTGTTTCTCTTGGCTTAGAGAATAAACATTTGTGTATCTAAAACGAGAAGCTGACAAGTCACAATCGCATCAATCATTTAACTTGTATAATATGTATGAATGCATTAAATAGCAGCATATTTAGTGTGCGGTATATACATTCCAATCCCCAAATTTATGAAGAAGAGAACAAGATGTGCATCCAGCTACAGCACAATCTCCTACTTCCTGCCCCTGATTGACAGGAAGTGAGTGAGGAGAGCTGAGAGGGGAGGGGCTGAGGGCTAAGGAAGCAGAATCAAGCCACGAGGGGAGAGAAGTATGTGCAAAATGCAAACATGTTATCACATTACATTACATATGAAAGTCAATTAGACAAGTATTATCATGAAAATTAATTCAATATAGTAAGTATTACAATGCAGGTACATATCAACTTGGTGCAATCACAGGCTAAAGGAAGCGGATATACTGACCAAGAAATGAGAATCACCCCAATGTTTTGGCTAAAAGCCTTTTTCAAGGGAAATTCTGGTATATTCTGCTAAGTTTACGCTTTAAATACCTTCTAGATTCAAACTCTGACTAGCTCCGTTTCAGCACTTCACTTTTCAATCTAGTGATGTCACATCCGCTATCATCATATCAAGTATACTTAAATCTAAAAAAAAAAAAAAACAACTGGACTTGCTGAGTAATCAATGAAGACGTTTCACTACTCATCCGAGCAGCTTCTTCAGTTCAATTGACTGGTGTGGGAAATTCTCGGCATATAAACTCTTCTACTAATCCAATCATAATGGCACATTGTAACTCTTCAAAGCGATGATATCTGAAGAAATTCACAGAGGTGTTGATACTCTGTAGTTACTGTGATAGGATTATCCAATGTGTCATGCAACTCCTAGAGACAGGTGTTACTTGTGAGAGTTGCATGAATGGACATGTGAAGTGTTCTGAAACAGCCGGGGTACAGATGTTAGAACAGCATTGTATGTAGCAGACAGGTGGTGTCGAAGGCCCCCGCCTCTGTTCAGGGATGGTTTCTCCACCTTGACATGAATCGCCTCTTTCACGCCTCGTTCAAACCAGTGGTCTTCTTTTCCAAGATTTGGACCTTGCTATCTTCAAAGGAGTGTCCCTTGTCTTTTAGGTGTAGAAAGACAGCTGAGTTTTGCCCTGTAGAGTTCGCCCTCCTATGCTGAGCCATTCGCTTGGAGAGCAGTTGTTGTTTCTCCCCAATGTATAGACCTGTGCACTTCTCGCTACACTGGACTCCATAAATCACATTGCTTTGTTTTTCTTTTGGTGTTGGATCCTTTAGGTGTACCAGTTTTTGTTTCAGTGTGTTGCTAGGTTTGAAAAACTTGGTGTTTGTTGAAAATCCTCCTGAGTTTTTCTGACACTCCAACTACATATGGGATGACTATGTTTCGCCTACTATGTGTCTCCGGCAGTTATTTCTATTGGTGTTTCTGTCGGGCTTGGTTGCTGCTGTTTTGACAAAGACCCAGTCAGGGTAGCCACACGCTTTCAAAGCTCCTCTATGATGTATCAGTTGCCACACATTCGCCCAGTGGTGTAGAGTTCTAATGACACCCGTGTTCCAACGGATGGTGGGAATCAAACAACAGATATTGATCCGTATGAGTGGGTTTCCTGTATACCTCTTGGATGCATATCAAACAGTCCAAAAAGG
The DNA here is from genome assembly GCA_038501925.1 of Xenopus petersii. Lineage (NCBI taxonomy): Eukaryota > Metazoa > Chordata > Amphibia > Anura > Pipidae > Xenopus > Xenopus petersii. The sequence goes on along the minus strand of CM076680.1, from coordinate 68,805,248 downwards.
CAAGTTTGTTCTCGTGGACATCTTCAATTGTGAACTTGATGTTATTGTCCACTGAGTTAATGTATTCTGTAAAGGCAGCCACTTCATTGGATCTGATTTTAACCCAAGTGTCATCCACATACCTGAACCAGTGACTCGGTGCAGTTTCCTGGAAAGTAAGGCCCTCCTTTCCACTTCCTCCATGTACAAGCTTGCTACAATGGGAGAGACTGGGGAACCCATTGCACAGCCATGTTTCTGTCTATAAAAAAGGTTCTTGTACTTGAAGTATGTGGTGTTAAGGCACACATCTAGCAACAAACAAAGTTGGCTATTTCGAACTACTGAGCATGCTTCTGCCGCCGGAAATTTGATGATAGAAGAAGCAGGACGACAATTGCATTGTGGTGGGTGCTCCCTGTAAGAACCTGGGCAGGACAGTTTTCTTCTGAAAGGAGCACCCACAATACATTTGTATTATTACTATATCCAAGCAAGTATTATCCTGAACTACCTGAAATAAAAATTTATTTGCAAACTTGCTAGCTTTTTCTGACTTGGCTTCCCAATTACTCCAGTCAACCAATGAAAACTGAAGTCATCCATAATACAACTTGACCTAGTTATGAAGCCTCTTCCATTTGTAAAAGTAGCTGGGCTTCATGCCTTCCCATTCATAATGCTAATATTCTTAGTAACCTTAAATTCAGCTGATACCTCTGCCCATAAGGCTCCCACCTCCCTCACCCACCCTGTGCTGTCTTTGGTAATGTATTTGGAAACTTTTCCCTGACCTCACTCTTTAAGGTCCTTCATCTACCATTAATTGTATAAGTATATACCAGAACAGCTGGCTCATGCCCAGCATCACCTAAGAACCACATCAACCACATGCCAAACCCTGGGAGACAGAAAACGGTTTGATTGTTTCAATCCAGAGGACAGATTACACTGTCTGGTTTCCTAATAATTGAATCTTCCCCATCTAGAAGTGTTACTCCTTAATTCACACTGCCATCATCCTGTAACAACCTAGCAAATCTGTTTCCCCACACTAGGCATACATTTTGAGTGCACCGGTAACTTAGCCTCACCCTGGTCCCCCCATAACACTATTTGACTAGGTTAGATCCTACTTAGTGAGCAAGAGACTCCTCACAAGATTGGCAATCAACTTCAGTATGTACATTTGCTGCTCTAGAACTCTAACCACAGCTTCTAAAGCAGCAATTGGCTTACATGCACTCTAGAAAAAGCAATCTGGAACTTCTCTTTCAAATGAACATACATACATGTGCACTGTCAAGACCTTGTTAGCTCTTATCACAGTTACAGTGCATAAAAGAGGAAAAAATTAGAACAGGTTATAACAACATTATACTGTGTTAAATTCCGTTTTTTTTAAATTCAGCTATAAGAGACTAAAGAGCACCCAGTTACAAAGCGGCTAGCTAAAGCCAGGGTGTGCCAGAGAATCCCTACTACTCAACTACTCAATTACCACCCTACTTAAAACTGAGGTAAATCTAACTGCAAAGTATCGCAGCTTCTGGAAACCTTGCTGCAACCCTTTTACCCACACCAAAATGTGTAATTTCGACCTAAAAAAATGAAACCACAACAGTATTTAAATAAACAGCGGGGAATCAAAGATACTTATCCTTTTTTATTTTTTATATATATTACAATATAACACCCCTATGGCCATAACAAACAAACATCTAATAACCAGTGCAAGTGTATCTTGCATCCTAGCTGGTAAAGTTTATTATCAAAAGGGAGGAATACATTAGCAGAACTCACTGGGTAAAACCAACAGGTGAGAAGAACATTATCAAAAAGCATTAGAGTTGGGGGCATGTAGTGAGGAATGTTGGCTATCTATCAGCCTTATTCCACATCACCACATTTGGAGGGAGACTTTTATTGCTCAGTCCTTTATTAATCACATGATGTGCAATACTTGATATCTTATTAAAAATGGTTTAATCAATCGGGCACTGTCACCACTCCTATGTTTTAGAAAATAAGTGCAACATGCTTAAACTCTAGTGTTTTTGAATGAACTGGTAGAATCATGGCTTCTGTACCCTGGTCATCGTGTTCTATTGGTGTGCAGGGTTTATATTATTGAACCAGTATGTCTCCCAGTTCTGATGTACAGTATATGATGGCACTAGATTTTGGTTTGAAACTGCCTGTTCATACTTTTTTAGAGGGAAACAAGTCCAGCTGTTTTGCTGGATTACTGGCACCTCCTTTTTGCTAATAAGCTTTTTTAGAGGAAGGCCCAGGCAAATGCCAGAATCCACAGAATTATTGGGCCAGTGGGGGACTGTTAAGGCCTTTGCCTGCTTGAATCTTAAACTCAGTTAATCGTGTGATGTGGCTTCAGTTTTCCCTGGAACTTACATTAGTCTTTCAGTACTGATATCTAAATAAATTCAACATTAGAACTCTTTGGCTGTTGCCATGATATTTTAGGTCTTGCAGTGATAGACTGCACCACAATTGGGCAACTTTATTTAATGTTTGGTTAGATGTTCCCACCCATGCACAGGAATTGATGGCTGAAAGCAATAGGTACTATATGATATTTTTAAAATACACACAACTTTGAATGACAAATGTAAAGTATGTAATTTAATCCAGAGATTTTATCTCTATAGTCCGTCCGGTCTCCAGAAAATGAATAGAGATGGGGGACTGGGATGGGAGATTTTGTCTGAGGCAGCAGAGTAACCTAGACTGCCTCGCTTTGTAAATATCTATCAATGATATGCTACATTCTGTTATGAGTAGAGAAGAAAAGTTTTATTTTATGAATGAAAAGACGTAAAGCAGGGATTCCCCTTCCAACCAAAGGTTTGCTAGTAAAACAGTTTCTTAATATTAATACACAACTTGTTCCAATTAAATATAATAAATCAGATACTGTATATGATAAGAAAAATGACAATAACGTATAAGATAGTATGAGGGGATAGGGAGCCAGTGAATATATTTTACTTTTAAAGGAGAAGGAAAGGTTAAAACTAGGTAAGCTTTAACAGAAAGGTCTATATAAATACACCAGTAAGTATTGCTGTTCTGATCCCTCTGTCAAAAGAAAAACAGCATTACTTTCCTTCTATTGTGTACACATGGGCTTCTGTATCACACTTCCCGTATTTAGCTTAAACCTCCAAGGCTTGGGCTTGAGCATGCTCCCCTCTCCCCCTCCTCTCCTCCCTGCTGTAATCTGAGCCCACAGCTATGAGTGATCAGGGAGAGACTTAGGCAGGAAGTGATGTGCTATGTTTTGGTAGCCGAGGATGATTAGAGTATAACAGTGCTTTATTATCAGGCTCATGCAGCCATTACAGTGACATCTACATGCCATTTGTATAAACACCACATGATGTTACACCAAGCTAAAATGGCAGCTGCTATCTGTATCAGCTGTATGGTAAAGCATTCTACAGAATAAACATAGCATTTGTGGTTAATCCATTGGCAATAAACTGCCTAGGTAGCTTCCCTTCTCCTTCAATGCTTAAATTGAATCGGATAATAAGGGTTGTTCTCAGAACTAAAGGCAAAAGATTACCCACCCACAGTAATAGGTCATTTATTTTTTTGCTCACCAGGAAGAGAAGCTGCATTTTGTGTAATAAAATTCTCAGTAAATAACTGTGTGCTTTTTCATTCATTACACACCCATTGCACAACCTTGCCTATTTCCAAACATATTTATTTACTTTGGGGTACAGACTTTAAATGATTTGAGTAGGATTCTTGATAATCATACATTGCTGTAATCATCCTTGATTATCCCTGAATCTTTTGAATTCATATCAGATATTCAGATAAGGAAGCATTTAATTGAATACTGATGCATTAAATGAAGAAAACTAAAGCCGAGTGGAACAAAGAATGGCAATGTACAGGGAATGGGATTTCTTATTACATTAGTCTCACTAAAATAGGGAGGGAAAGACACTAAAAAGCATTACAAACATGTGACTGTAAGATAATTGTAGCCAAATGCTGTTTATCATCAGTAAATACATCTAGTAACATTGCACTAAATGAATTAACTTAGTAACTTCATTGAGGTAAAAAAAAGCACAAGGCGGAGAACAAGTGTAAATTCAATTAGATCTCTAATAGAAAGATGTGAGATGCTTGGAAGACTCGTGGCAGTGACCTGGCAGCCCTGGGCCTGTTTTATACAATAAATGTGAGCACTGACTGCAAATAACAGATCCTAAATTCCCATCATCTGGCAGTTTTTTAATTGACAGCTGACAGTAAAGAAGGAGCTATTCCAAACAGTAAGACATGGTTATGAATATAAGCTCTGGCTGATACAAGGACGTTGCTAGTTGGATTTAGTTAATGTCAAAATCTGTTGGCACATTTCATTAATTTCTTTTTACTAGTTTTTATTGTTAATAACATTGAAGAGGAAAAAAGGAGGCTACTTAATTTGAGGCTTCTTGAAAAAAATGTTTCAATATTATAGCAAATGGTGCTCAGCTTTTAGTTACTGAAACTCATACGTTACTGGTCAGTGGGTAATCGGAATACAGTTGACTTGGCTTCTTGATTTTGTCGAAATTGATTTAAATTTTCATATCTGAACAAAGGGGCAGGTTTACTAACACTGGAGATGAAGAGTCACAAGTTAGAAAACAAAAGCAAAGATCTGATTGGCTGCTATAGGCAACATCTTCGGAGATATTTATCTCCAAAGTTAGTACATAGTACACTCTACTATAATAGGGTATTCCCATATTTAAACTAAGGATTTGTGGTGCTATAGGAGTTCACCAGGTGTAGATGCATGTCTGGTATCACATAGAGGACAATTCACTAGTGAACGAGACCGCCACTAGCGTTCGCATCCTATCACCAGGTGACTTTTCGCTCTGGCGAATGGTCATTACTCCGCAAATTCACTAAGATGCACATTTTACTGAACATTTGCTTCACCACCTCAGACCAGGCGAACTGATAAAACTAAACTACCTTCCTATCTTCCTTAATCTTAACCTTTTTTTAAAGCAGGATTGCCTTCAAAAGTCCGAACTATTAAAGATTTATGTGTGAACAATTTTTTAAAACTAATATGAGGGGCATGCCACATTTGTTTAAGGGTGGGCTCATGTCTAGGGCATTAGAGGATCTCTTCTGTCTTTATTATGGCTCATTGGACATGTGTTTAAAATGGTGCACTTCAAGCATTTGCACCATTACTAATAAAGACATCCATATGACTTTTAGGTACCCGCCCTATTCAAATTAACTTAAGCACAAGAGTGCTAGCGAAGTTTTGCTAGGCAGAAATTAAGGCTGGTGAAAACTCACCCAGCTGAAAATTCGCCAGTGTAGTGGTAACGAATCTGCGCCTGGCCAAGCGGCATGGAGCGGTCACTGGCAATAATTCACCGGTTACTGAATTTGACCCTTAAGGTATGAAGATCCAAATTATGGAAAGATCCGTTAACCGGAAAACTCCATGTCTCGAGCATTCTGGATAATAGGTCCCATATGTTACAGAAGAGTGAAGGGTAGCAGCTTCCATTGATAGAGATATGAAAACAATAATAGGTCCCATACCTGACAATAGACAAGGCTTAAGAAAATACTGTAGCAATTCTTAACTTGAATTAGCTTTTGCATGGTGATGACCCTAATTGATCTGTAAGACAGTTTTCCTGATACAGGTATGGTATCCGTTATCCATTAACCCATTATTCATAAAGCTCTGAATTATGGAAAGGTTTTCTCCCATAGACTCCATTTCATCCAAATTTTTCAAAAATGATTTCCTTTTTCTCTGTAGTAATAAAACAGTACCGGGTACTTGATCCAAACTAAGATATATTTAGCCCTTATTGGAAGCAAAACCAGGTTTATATTTTGTTTAAGTGATTTTATAGTAGGCTTAAGCTAGGAAGGTCGAAATTATGGAAAGATCCGTTATCCAGAAAACCCTAAATCCCAAGCATTCTGGATAACAGGTCTCATACTTGTACTTGTACAATATACAAGGCATATATTTATATGTATAATGTTATCAAGGATTTCTTCTAATTGTAGGCAATGGTAATGATATAGTATGCTGTATGACATTGCCAGAATTTAGTTATGGAGATAGCATTAGATGCTACATAACTCAGCAAGGTAGTACATCTATTCTTCCTGCAGACATAATCTGTATATTATAAAGTTGAGTACATGGCAGACAATATCGGTCATCTGGCAAATATTCACCAAACTTGTTGGTATCAGTTCTGTGCATGGCTACAAACAACCTGACTAAAGTTGGTAGACTAGTGGGTGCATTCTATAAGTGCCCATTAGGCTGGTCTAAATTACTGAGGGTTTCCCCAGATCATTAATGGTTATAGTATCCTGTGGAATATAACAGCTGTCAAATCAACACAAGTTTTTGTAAAAGAAGGGCATCTTCATTGTCATTATAATACTTTATAAGTGGTTTTTATTTGAAATCTATATATTTTTTCTTAATGTCAGGATAAGTGTGAGAAAATACAGTAGTATAATAACAAGCATTATGTCTGTTTTATGTGTGTCAGGGATAATGTGTCAGCTAAGCAGTATTAGAGTTCCCATGGCTCCCTTCAAATGAGATAAAGAAATTAATCGTGCAGCAGCGGTAATTATTTGAGATGTAGTGTGTAATGTATGTGCTATACAGTGCATTTTCCCAGGAAATTATTGAATGATGCATCACTTCTGATTATGCCTACTGACTACTCTATTGCCTAACGCCTTGTACTACGACCTTCTGCCCAAAGACTTTGCTTTACACTCGTGCCCCTCTGTTTAAGTCCTGGTGGCATCTGAGTAGCTGAGGGCTCCTCCCGAGGCCAAAGGCAGTCACACTACAGGTGAAGCACGAGCCGAGTCCAGGGGTGCTTGGCATTTGTTCTGGTGTTGGGTGCCGACCGTTACAGCGCTGGCTTCTCGCACTCCTTGCAGTGGTCCTTTCCATCGCCCCCCCCCTACTGCCTAAATCAGTTACAAGCGGCTCCTGCATCTGCAGACCCATCTCCTCTGGATTAAACTAAATGGATTAAAGCAGTTTAAAGGTAATGCTAATCCACCCTCAGTTCTATTTTTACATCAAAGTTGGAAGAACTGAAAGTGGATTTTTCACTCATTAAACAAGATTTACAGAATATGAAGGAATATAAAGGGCTGCTGTAGGAGAGGATTGCGGGACTGGAGGACCACACAGCACAGGTTCCAGGCGACTTCATCCAACTCAATCAACTACTGCGAATTGCCACTGATGGTATTGATGATCTTGAACAGGGTGAGGCATTTTAATGTCACAATTGTGATTCTCCCTGAACAGGTTGAGGAATCTAGCCCTGACAAGCTTGCTGAGAAGAGGCTCAAAGGCTTGCTGGGCCCTGAACAATCCTCTGCCCAATTTGTAGCTGAGCAGGCTTTTCTACCACAGAACAACGCTGCCATGCAACCCACGTCAACAGAAGGCCTAAGGATTCTAGTGAAGGTCTTAGAACTCTACTGAACGATCCGCGGGGACCTGTGGAACCATCTGAGTGTATATATGTATATATATATATATATATATATATATATATATATATATATATATATATATATATATATATATATATATATATATATATGTAGCGATACATACCATGATATTATCAGGGATATACTGGAATGGCAATAGGCATCATGACTGCTATGTAACTGTGGCAGATACGCTATTAATGGTAGCACTGACTGCACTTGTAGCCCACCTTTCTACCTTATGCCTGGCTTTAATAATGTGTGTTTTTTAGGGACATGGTCCTGGACTTCATCACTTCATAATGAAGTCTTATCTTGTATCGTTTGTGTTGGTGTGTGTATGTTTTTTAAAAGCAACCTAGATTAAAAGTTACGTTTTATTCCTTCATCTATAACTATATCTGAACTGGTTTGAAGTTAACAGGGTTTTAAAAGGTCTTTACTTACCCTGATTTTCACTCACTCTTTGAACAAGTTGACACTCACAATTGTAAATTATGTTCAGGGACACCCTGAACATCCACTTGCCCTCCCGGTCCTAGTCCTACACAGGGCAGCACTCATTTATTAAAACAGCTAGAATGTTACTTACCTTTAACCTCAGTATTATAATGAGTATGAATAAGAAGTCACCAAATATATAGCATGGTCCAGGTGCACCAGCTCCAGACCCTCAGCAAGGGGTGTGGGAAACTCTGTATACACCACAAAATACAGTCAGAGTACTTTCAAATGTTCTATTGTTTTTTTTAAGATATATTTATTCAAAATTTATGACGTATTTGCTTTTTTTTTATTTATATGATTTTCATTCATGTTTTTTTTTTTTTTTTTAAATAAGTGTGTATTTGACTAGTACTAAATCACTTTTGGACCCTAGCAAACACCCAGTGACTGAAAGTTGATTTGGAAAGGGCCTGACGTAAACTCCAACTATATTCAGCTGCCTTATATACAAAAAACACAATTTGTTCTTACGCTCAGTCGCGCAGGGGTTAATTCCTCAATGCTTCGATCCTCAGCAAAGGATTACCGCAATCCTATGTAGACACAAAATTCTGCAGTATAGAGGAGAGCACTCAAATAGCAGTTACTGCTAAAAAAGTATTTTATTGACTACAAATCACACGACATGTTTCGGGCTTAGCCCTTTCTCAAGTGCTAGATTTGCTAGATTTGACCATGGCACAAACAGGACTATCAAAACCCTTCACTCCTTGGCTTCTTTGCCATACATCATGGAGTATTTTGAACAGACACTCCTTTCTGTAGTGTTGTTATGTCTGCGTGTGGTGTTTTACTAATAACCTTTGATTGGTTGGTATGAGCCAACAGAAGATGTTTATAGAAATCTTAAGCAGCGTTGACCTTTAGAGTGTAACAGGAAGTTATTTTCCACATCAAAAAAATGATAAAAGTTATGAACGTGACATTTGGGGGCCGATTCACGAAGGGTCGAATATCGAGGGTTAATTAACCCTCGATATTCGACTGGGAATTAAAATCGTACGACTTCGAATATCGAAGTCGAACGATTTTGCGCAAATCCTGCGATCGATCGAAGGATTTTTCGTTCGATCGAACGATTAAATCCTTCGAATCGTTCGATTCGAAGGATTTTAATCCAACGATCGAACGAAAATCCTTCGATCAAAAAATCACAGGCAAGCCTATGGGGACCTTCCCCATAGGCTAAGATTGACTTCGGTAGCTTTTAGCTGCCGAAGTAGGGGGTCGAAGTTTTTTTTAAAGGGACAGTACTTCGACTATCGAATGGTCGAATAGTCGAACGATTTTTACTTCTAATCGTTCGAATCCGATCGAATTTAACCAATTCGATGGTCGAAGTACCCAAAAAATACTTCGAAATTCGAATTCTTTTTTATTCTAATCCTTCACCCGAAATTCGTGAATCGGCCCCATAATGTATTTAAGCAATTCTAGACATACACTGTAGGTAGTATATTGTGTGCAGGAAAAAAGAGCAATACCAACAGTTTCTGCCAAAAACAATATTAAAAAATGGTGATAACACAATAACGCCAAATTGACCGTTTTCTACATTCACGTCTTTAAAGTGATACTGACACTAAAAAACTACTTTTTAAAATATGAATGTACATTAAAAGTTGCCTATAGGTCATGTTGATCGTATTTTGCTGAGAGGTCTGTTTTTGTAAGTAATTGTTAGTTAAAGTTCCTAAACCTGTTTTGTCAACCTGACTGTCCCATCTCAGCCTGTCAGGTAAAGTTTCTAATGCTAACAGACTCCTGTCGCACAAATATGGCAGCACCCTCATAGATCAACACGGGGAGTCAGACAGGTAATGGAAAAGCATCAGGCCAATACTTTTTAGCAAATTATAAGTAGCATGCAAAGTCAATATTATGATAGATGCAAAAAAGGTTTAATTTCTGGTGTTAGTATCTATTTAAGGCACATTTTAATACTGTTATAGGGCTCCAGAACCTCTGGGCTTGTACATTTACTTTAATATATAAAATACAGCATATCAAGCTATATTCATTTTAAGCTTTAGTTCCTGTAAGAATATAACCCATATTACTTGGTATGATTTACACAGCTCTGCATGATGGGAAAGTCACTTCTAAATGATTGGCTAGAGGCGAGGATGGGTTTGTCACTTACAATTTTCAGTACTGGAAGCTTAGACAGACAGCAGATCTGTGTTTTGGATATAAAACTGCAATTTCAATGCAAATGCAGCTCAGTAACCACACTGGATAACACATTGACATTTTGTATTCAAGGTTAGCTTAGCATATCCATCGAAAAGAACATTTTTTGCCTAGCAAGTTACTGTGAAGGGCTGGGGAAGAGACTTTGTAATGTGAATGTATAAGTGGTGCTGAATTAGCTTGTGGCAAGTTTTAATCAGAGCACATATTGAAAAAAATATATTAAATGGTCATATCGCTGAAAAGTGTTTTGTATTTGAGATCACTTTAGAGTAGGAAGGAATCAATGGAATTCCAGATGGCAAAGAACAGGAACTCTCAACAGCCATTACATGAGAAGGGAGATGTTAGATGGTGAAGTTCTGCAATAGCTGGAGTGTCTTTGATGCATTTATGTGATTTAGTACTGACTGAAGACATAAAAACACAATAGACTTTTGAATCTCTGGAATTTCTCTAATGAAGCATTTCTGCTGTTCTGACAAGTCTTTTCGCTGTGCTCTAGAATTTGATGAAAAATGGGTTTCTAACTACTATGGAGAGATCAATTTCTCATTCTTTATCTTGCAGCTGCCTAAGAGCTGGTACTTCCCTTTCCTCAATCAATTATTACTGAATAAGAAACTGATTATGGTTCATTATCACTGAAGTCATGGATAAAGTAGACATTTATATAAATTGCTTCAAGTGGAGCAATGACATTTGTAACACTTATTTATTTCTATTTAGTACCACTGACAATCACTTATCAACAACCTGCAACTCTACCAATACATTTTACATGGCTGACAAATGTTAATCTGTATGAAAGACAACAGGAAATAATTTTAATTAAGAGTACATGTGTTGCTATAATCATTTAAAGATGTGACCTTTCATTTACAGTAGTTCCATATTTAACAGCATCTGCCCACGTTTGTTTTATTGATTCAAAGTGACAGCTGTGAAACTATGGCAAATGGTAGTTGTTTCTCACCACAGAAGATCCCATGGAAGACTGTTGATGTTTTTTTTTCTAATTAATGTGTTTATTATGTTGTAATTTAGAGTGATGACATGGTAAAAGTTATTTGACAGGTGGAACCTTCCTTTGGCTGCTTATCTTTCCACATAATGAGCCGTTGAAGCAGCAAAATAATATTACATTAAGATGAGGTCTTTCCATAGTTTTTTACATTTTCCTTAATTTACAGTTTATATATATATATATATATATATATATATATATATATATATATATATATATATATATATACTAAACAAGGTAGCCCCAGCATAAATAAATGTGTGGCATTTGTATCTGTAAGCAAAGCACATGATGTAATGGGTCTATTTTGTTATTGATTTTCTTTCGTTTATAGAACTCGACTATTTACTTGGTACTTTCAGAGAATGTTTAGTCATTCACATAAGGTCATGTCCCAGTGGAACTTGTAACCTAAGCTCTCTGTAAAAGCCACAAACACAAGTGTAAAATTGATAATTATGCTGCAAAATATTTTGGGATTGTGAAAGGAAACCAATGCATCCAAATCAGTGTGTCCTTACAGCTAGGGATTAGAATGCTTGTTTTCTTCTAGATCAGTGCTGCTGTCCAACTACTGTGGTAGCGAGGGCCGAAATGATTCCGGCCTACATAGTGGAAGGCCGATAATGGAAGCTAGTGTTGACCACTCCCTGTTTTTAAACCACACCCACTTTAAACCAGACCCATGTTACCACAAGATCATATCCACATTAATTGTGGTAGCACACCAAAAAACCAAATGCTTGGTGCTCACTGCAGGCATATCACTTATCACTCATAGGTAAGATATACCATTAAATGCATATGCCTCCTCTTCCCATTGGATAACACAGCACCCCCAGCACATAATTAAACACCTTAGGGGCCCCTAACAATAATTTATTTTCAAATGCTAACAAATCCCCAGAACAAATACCAGGCTTATTTTCCTCAGGCTGAGCAGGGCACATACAGGCAGAGTATGGCACATACAGGCAGAATATGGCACTCACAGGCAGAGCAGGGCACACACAGGGAGCATAGGACAGGCAGAGCATGGCACACACATAACTTTTTACTAATTATGGATATTAGTATCACAATAGCCTTAGAAATTATGTCTGTCCAAGAAATCATCCAAGCCATTCTTAAAGGCATTAACAGAATCAGCATCACAACATCACGCGGCAGTGCATTCCACAACCTCACTGTGAAGAACCACCTACACTGCTTCAAATGAAAGTTCTGTACCACTAGTCTAAAGGAGTGGCCTCTGGTAGTGATAGGTGAATGGATTAGCCAGGCATGGATTCGCAATGAATTTCCAGATTTCGCCGATGGTGAATGTTTTTGCGAAACTGCAGTGAAAATTTGCCATAGGAAAATTTGCTGCGACAAAAAATGTCACTTGTCAAAACTGTCACAGGTCAAAATTATTCAGGCGCCTATTGACTATAATGCATTTGGACAAAAGAGGCCGGCATATATAAATTGTCACGCGTCGAAATACTTTTGATGCCCATTGACTTCAATTCGCTTCGCAAATTTTTTCGGAGTTTTGCGAATTTCTCTGCGAAGTGAAACGGGACAGATTTGCCCATCACTAGCCTCTGGTGCAGCAATACATGTTATGGGGAAAAAATATCCTCTAATGGTAATCATGTCCCTTCGCAAGCATCCTTTTTCCAGTGATAACAACCCCAACCATGACAGGCTACCCTTATAATTTAAATCATCTATCCCTTTAATTCCATTAAACAGCAATCTAAAAGCCACAAGGCTCATCTACAAATTTAAATCGAAACTTTCATACTACACTGCAGCTAATGTGATATCTTTATTTCTCAACAGGTCAGGTCTTCTACCATTCAGAATCGACTTGCTTATGTACACACATACCCTTGCTTCTGTGTGGGGTGAAACTTATGATTGGGGGCCTGGTAGAATACTAAGCCCTAATGATGAGCAAATCTGTACCATTTCTTTTCGAAACGCATTGAAGCCAATGGGCGTATGACACATTTTCTTGCTCCAAATGCATTAAAGTCAATGGGAGTTTTTTCTTATGGCAACATTTTTTGTCTCTTTTTTGTCCAAATGCATTAAAGTCAATGGGCGTCTTTTTTGTCTCAGCGACATTTTTCTCTGGGCGACTTTTTTGTTGCTGCAAATTTTTAGACACAGTTTCACGAAATAATTTGCAAATGTCGAAATGCGGAATTTCACCACAAATCCATGGCTGCTGAAAACATTTGCATATTACCAATAAGCACATGAGACCAAATCAGACATGGTAACTTAGTAACTACTGTCTGCCTTTAGACAGGACCAGTTACAGTGCTAACAATGTATTACCAACTTTGGTTCAGACAGCAATAGGACACAGCAGTTTGTCTGCCTGGAAGCAGCACTGGGAAATATGCCTGGCTCTATCAATAAATATAATATGTCAAAGGCAAAATGTATCTAAAACATTTCATATTGTTGTCTTTTTGTTTTATAAATCAGATTAAGAAGCATAGCCATACATAGATTTCTGAATAATGTATGTTTGCAGCTTGTTCAGGCTGTTGCTTTTGACATTGTTCACTTTGTTTTACTTTTATTTATGTGACAATATAAACTATGATTATGTTTTTCTTGAATAAGATAAAAAAAGATTTCAGGATAAAGAAATATAGCTGTTCTCCTAAGACTGAAGATCAGATTCAGTGCTCCACTGTCAAAAGGTTGACATGAAAAACAGAATAATGTAATACATTTTCATTCAGGCATCGTGCTTTATTCTAGAAGCACATCAAACAGATCTCTAGGCTAGCTCACACCGTATCTTCAGATAACCTATGGCAAAATGCAGTCAGATCTAAGTTGGGTTTGCCATTCTGCATGTACCACATCACATATTAATTGTGGCTCAAGATGATCCCTTTAAAGAAGAATTAAAACCTTAAATGTATCTGATCATAAGCATAGTATAGGGCTGTACATTCATTATCCAGGGATAGAATGCATGAGGATTTGACCAAGGTCCAGACAAAAACAAACCCCTAGTAGGTACTGCCCTGTAAATTCTGTGCATCTATTTATTAAAAATACCACTTTTAAAACTTCATGGTCACAGTGAACTGCTTTAATCATTGACATTATGCAATCTGATTTGAAATGTCGCCTTCCGTATAATATATATGTCCTAACAAAAGGAAGCTATCAAGGTACTATGTATAAATACTGTATATAACATTTCACTTCTTTGTGACACCCCTGTGTGCAAACTGTCATTGTTTTTAATTGCCCTTTCTGCTGCTTGCTGGCATTTACTTCTACAATTATGCTTATTATACACAAGCATTTCCAGGTCCTTCTCCATCAAAGATTCATCTATTGTAATCCAATGCAGGCTAAAAGTAGTTGGACTGAATCCATGGTTCTGATTAACTTTGTCATTAGCAAACAAAGAAACATTGCATTCAATCCATCCCATTAATAGAACAAAAATAAAAGAGGAACTGAAATTTGCAATATATCAAACTGAATCCTGGTACAGAATAGAATGTATCATTGACAGCCACTCTCTGTCCACATTGTCTTGCCGAGCTTCCCTTGGCAGACTTATAACGTGCAGGGATAGAAATAAAACACACAAACACACACTGATCAATATTAGATAAGAATAATATATTGTTAGAAAATGAACACATCACCGATTGAACACAACGCAATGTCTAGCCGACCTTCCCTTGCCAGACTTTTGAGAGGAACATTAGCTGGGGGACCCTGGGCAAAGTATAGCGAACGCTCAAAGCCAGATCAATCGGGCAAAGTTCTACACAACAAGTCTGCTTGTAGATGAAGTCCCGAAGTCCCCTTAAATGGGATCCCTTTTCATACTAGTGTAATAATAAAATAATCAATCATAACAGAATTTGATCTAAATCCTAATTGTTGACATATACCAAAATAATGGCCAATACACCTGTAAATGTGACCATGAGCTTTCTTCTTGATGAACATACTTATATGTTTATGAATTAATTACCTCAACTCCTGCTGTTCCCTTGTCTCCAACTAATATTAATATATCCATAGTAATTACCTCAACACCGGTTATTCCTTTGGCTCCAGCTAATGTCAGTACATCCATGTTGTAACTAAGGAGCCACATACACTTGATTACACTCACATTCATACATGGCCTGTCATGTCACATTTGTATCATACACATTCCTTTAGCCAGCTATCTGTCCATGTACAAATAAGACCAACAGACAAATGATTATGTTGTTGTGTATCAAACCATTTGGCTAAATACACAGCAGAGTAGATAGTAACTTTTTACGTAATTCATTATTTTTAATGTTTGCTTTGCAGGCATATAAATCCTAGGTTGACGCACAACTTTTTAAGTTAAGAATTACAGTAGCTTTTCATGAATTCATTACCACCACTATACCAAATGGAATGGAGGTAAAGTTCTCTAAGTCATGTGGGTGTATTTAATGTTTAGGTATTATGACTGGAACCAGCTGCTGACAAATTTTGGCGCAAAGCAATATTATACTACAGTGCAAGTCCTGCAACACTGGCTCTGTATTGTTTATATAGGAAAAGAAATTATTGAAGCACATTTGCCAGTAATCTGTCCTTAATTTTCACCCGGAAAACACACACTTTTTAGTAAGTAGGGTCTTGTTAACAGCTTAACCTATCCATGCCCTATCTGTCCCATTTCAGTGGCAACTTTACTGGCAAACACTGCCTATGTCAGTATTTATACTAATTGTAGATTTGTATTATGTCTGTCCAAGACATCGTCCAAACCCCTTTTAAAAGCATTAACTGAATCAGCCATCACAACATCACCCAGCAGTGCATTCCACAACCCAACCTCACTGTCCTGACTGTAAGGAACCATCTACACTGCTTCAAATTAAAGTTTTGTTCCTCTAGTCTAAAAGAGTGGCCTCTGGTGCAGCATACCTCCCAACATTTTGGGAATAAAAATAGGGACAAAAAAGTAGCCGCTTGTAGAGTGGCAAAATTTTTGACCACGCCCATTTTTGTGTCCACACCCCCTAATTACATGTTAATTTCACAAATTTCGCAGCTTATAAAAGTTTGAACAAATTTCTGTATTTTTCCCAGTTATTACAGTTTTGTTATTAAAGGTGAATTGCCCTTTAAGCTGTGAGTCTAACTTTTCCCAAGGGACCTGTTATCTTATATTGTTACAATTACTTATTTGCTTATCTAGATTGCTGGCTGTTCAGTCCAGAGAAAAACGGGCCTGCAGGTCGAGCTGTCAAAAGAGGGACTGTCCCTCTAAAAATGGGACAGTTGGGAGGCTTGGTGCAGTATTACATTTTACATCACCTTTCCACCAATACAGAGTTTTCTAATCTAATCAATGCTGTATTCCTGGGTTAGGACTTTGGTTTCTGAAACAGAGTGCAAAGACCTCAGCTAGAATCCTACCCTCAAAAAAGTGTGTAACCTGCGGGTTGCGGGTAGGACTTTCAGGTGAGGGTATTGATCCAAGTTGGCGAGTTGTGGGTCAGGTCGTGGGGTTTATCTATAGCAAGTTTTACTCATTTACACAGTTTAAAAATATTTTATCTGACCTGCCCACTTCTGATGACGTTGCTTCCAGTTTCCAGTCAGGTAGTGGGTAAAAATGATGGTTACAGGCCACAAGTCCAGCTCGGGTCTGGGTTTCAAAAACTGGTTCTGCTCAAGACTCTACTTGCAGCAATACAAGAACATAGTAAAAAAAAATGGCAGATAGCACCCTTTTTTTGCACCTTGCACAATGAGTTCTGTAAAGTAAATGAACACTCCACAGAACAACTGTTCGCGCTGTTTTATATACGTTTGAATATAACTGGGAGTCCTTGAAAGGCAAACTAGTAAAAACATTTTGAAAGAACTCTGTATGAAATGAGCAAATTAAAATTGCAATTAAAATGGAATTAAAAGCATCTTTTGCATTTAGAATGTATTTGTCAGGTTGTGTTATTAAGCTGCTCCACTTCTACACGATGAAATCACCTTGCCTTGTACAAAAAATATTGCATAAAATCTATCTTCAAGTCTCTACTCTTAAAGCCCCCATAGACGCAAACATTTTTCTTTGATGATCAATTTTCTGACCGATCGTTCTAAAATCTAAAATCGTAAGATGCACTATCGTTCGATTCCCACTAACCTCACGATAATTTGACAGATTGGTTTAAGTGCAATCAAACCAATCTGTCAAATTATCGTGAGTTTAGTGGGAATGGAATGATAGTGCATCTAGCGATTTTTCATCTGACATCAGTCAGAAAATTGATTGCCCAGGTTAGAAAATTTTCATCGGTCACAGTGAAATCTATCTGTTGTCCAATTGTTTGCAGGGCCAAAGAGGCAGCTACCCTCAGTTTTCCTGGCTTCAACTAGACAACATCACTTGAAATGGTCTTTTAAGTTGATGGACAAATTGTATATTTAAAGGATCGTTTCAAGATAAGCTTGGTCTAAAATAACGAAAAGATCTTTTAAAAATCTTTACATTTATGGCCAGTTTTAAACAGTAAAGGAGAAAATAGCTAGCATGCCTGCTTTGCAAATCTGTTGTGCCAATAGGGTTTGTAGTGTAAATGACTGCTTGCTAAGGATCATATGGGATGTAGAAGATAAGGAGTGATCTCTATTTGCTGCTCTGCATTCATCAACCGTGTTCCTTCTCTCTTTTTATTTCTTTTGTAGCCAGAGCTACCTACAAGCTGCAAGTGAAATGCCTCCTGGCCATATCCTGGACCCATCAGGGAATTACAATTCTCCTAAATTTCGTTCTCGAAACCAGAGTTATATGAGAGCTGTCAGCACACTCAGTCAGGCCAGCTGTGTCAGTCAGGTTAGAACATTTACTTTCTGCTTGACATTTCCACCCTGTTGTACAGATATCAAATTACTGTTTTATTTGGAATGCAGTAGATACATATCTGATTACTAGGAAATTATCTATGCAAGTAGAGCAAGTGCCTTTGTTGTTTTTTTGCAATAAAGTGAAGTTTGAAGTGTTTTTATATATGTAATTTACTTAACTTTCCATTTTCTTTAGATGACTAATGAGTTTATCAGAAATACAGTAGGTGAATATTTCTTTTATATTCAGGTTCCTGCTTCTACTCACACCACTAACTTCTCCTTTCTTCTGCATTTGGAAGAAGATTATGGCAAATTTTGCTGTGCAAGTTCGCCTACAGTTCGCAGATTTCTTAAAATTCAGATTGGGAAATCTGCATTTTTCCTGACAGTCGGAAAGGGTGTTAATGAATTGGAACATTTACCATTGGAATATTTATCAAGCCCTTTGGGCTTTTTAAATGTGGCAGTTTGTTAGAATGCATTTGTCGGAGTTGAGTAGTCAATTCAACTCTATTTGACTGGAGGTAAAAGAGCAGTAGTAGCACAAAACTATAACACCTGATTCAATTGGTAGGTCCTCAAATAAGACAGGTGTTGCTTTAGATATCATTCAGTGCAGACGTTTATCGGGCTAGCCAAATTGGTAAAAATAGCTTTCTGTGTTACTAAATATACTGTAAGTACTAACATGGAAAATGATTTTTAAATGTAAGCCTTTTTTTTAAACACACAGTAACAGTACCATGCAGCATAGCTATATTCTTGACAATCATTGTGCTTTGGATTTGACAAAAATTGGTTTTGTGAATAAATCCTTCTAAATAAATCTGTATAATTTTATCATTTTCAATGCTTAATTCATTTCCTGTTAAATTCATTTCAAAAAGCTTTTTGCAACACAAACTGTTACGCTGTACATATACTTCCTTACATTTATGCTGCTTTTGGGAGTAAAATCCAAGGTTACCATTATTCTTATAGCATCCCTAAAAACATCTTCAATTTTAAAGAGTCTCAAGCTCAGTCAGCAGTTGATTTTTGGGGGGTGGAAGGGAGTGGATAAGTGGATAAGGAAATTTAGTTTTTTTAAATGGTATCTGTATGGATCTGATCAATGGAAGTTGATGATTTTACCTTTTCTCAAGCAAGAGTATGCTGTACTAGATATGGTGTGTGTATGTATATATGTACTGTATATATATATATATATATATATATTTATGATTAAACTGTAAATGATATGCCTGAAAACTGTCCTTAGTTATATCAGTAATAATTAATGTTCAGTGATATAATTTGTGTCACATGACTCATCGAAACTTGCGTATTATAAAAATAATGTTCAATGAGCTGCATGAAGGCCTCATGTTATTATATGGTCATGGATCTCCTTTGTAACTTATGCATCCTAATATTTTATAATAGGAGGAACATTATTCCCTATATATATTATATTTGTCACACACCCTGACTGATGCACAAGGAGTGGCAGAGAGTTTCTTCGTGGAGCTCCCCCTATCATCAAATGCATGTGTCAGCCATGGTGCTTTTCTTTAAATAACATTTAGGTGGTCAAAGTCATTTTGACATCCTCCATCAGATAGCAGGGGTGGTCAAAACAATCTATCATAATTTATCTGCTGTAAAGATATCTAAAAAAACTTTTAGGCTTGAAGGAAGAAAATACTGACACATATGGAACATTACACATTATTTTTAGGTACAAATAAAAACATTTACTGATATCATCCTTTAAAATCACCTTTCGTTATTCTTGAACACATAGTTTAACACATGACCTTTATTCAACTGACTTTGCTCTTAATTTCAGTATGCTTTCCATTCTGTTGGCTTTGTTTCACTGTAACTCTTAAGAACACTGCCTGTTCTGAAGTTTCATCATGTTATGATTGATTACCCTCGCACAGTTTGTCTAGTCTCTAAGGGTAGAGGAGCAGCGCCTTTATATACTGTAATCGTTGGTTCAAATGAGCTATCCATCAATTTCCTTTTATCCAGTTCTCTGCAGAGATTCCCTTCTAAGTCATAAAAAATACCCGGCACAGTTTAAGGGAGAATCTACTCAGCAATGCCACCATTCAAATATATCCAGCTCAGGGAATATAAATTCTGCTTCCTTGGTTGGTTTACTCCTTGTGTAAATGTATTTTATGCAAAACAATAGAAGACTATTCAAAAGGCTTAGAAACAAGAAATTTGAATTTAGATTTTCTTAAGCACTTATAAAATCCAACAATTTTTTTTCTCTGTATATAAATAAAATTCCCTTCATGATATATATTTTTGGCATCTACAAAGCCATCCCTTATCTACAGTATGTTACTTATACACCTTCTAACCATTTTCCACCAATGCCCAATAGCTCTTGGTTGTTAAGAGATACCCATTCCCAGAAGGAATATCAATATATATATATATATATATATATATATATATATATATATATATATATATATATATATATATATATATATTAAAACAGGTATATGATCCATTATCCGAAAACTCATTATTCAGAAAGCTCTGAATTGCACAAGGTTCATCTCGCACAGACTCCATTTTAATCAATTAATTAAAACATTTCAAATACATTTCCTTGTACTTGATCCCAACTAAAATATAGTTAATCATTATTAGAGGTAAAACAACCCTGTTTGGTTTAATTAATGTTTAAATTAATCATTTTTTATTATACTTAAATTAGGAAGATTCAAATTATGGAAGGATCCCTCATCTGAAAAACCCCAGGTCCCAATCATTCTTCATAACAGGATCCATACCTGTCGGGGTAAATAATACATCAATGTTCCTATAAGGTGTAATTGTTTCTGCATTTTGTGAAATTTCCAAAAGAGGTGACGATATACTGCCGATACCCTGGAATTTCCATATTGGGTGTGTACATGGTAATTCCATTGCGATCTCAGTGAAATCTAATAAGAGATTGTTCTTTTCTTTTTTTGCAGGATTTCCTCATTGAAAGTCTGCAAGAATGCTTTACCTCAAAGGAATATCCTGAGATCAAGGTGGCAGTACCCTGTATATTCCCAGGCTAGGAGAAGTCTTTACCTGTTTTCAGACACACAACATCATACTTCCTATTTTTTTACTGCTAAAAATCCACTTTATAGCTGTATGATACAAGTATTGCTCATTGCAGGTTCTGTACTGCAATGCTTCTACATATCATACAGAAACACAATGCCAATTCGGAGTTTTAAAGTCATGCAAATAACATCTCTTGCTGGTTTTTATTATTACCAAAGCTTGTCTAAGCAATGATACTTATTATTCAGACATTCCTTCTCATTATAAATAGCTGCAATTTATAGATTTAAATGTACATTTGATGTAATACTGTGATTGGTTTTTGAACCTGAAATGATGACAGAGCAAGTTATTTGCACTGACAGAACTCTGTGTATGGGCTATCCCATAGTGAGGAAAACTCTCATGTCATTTTACATTTCCCTGTCATTTACATTGAATGCACATTTACTATGGCATACTAATGCCTAGTAATTACTCACACATTACAAACGTATCTAAAAAATTATTTCCATATGCATATGTATAAACAAACTTGAACAGTCAAGGTTGAAACAGCTAATGATATTAATGACTGGGCTGTGCAATTAATTAAGCCAAATACGTCATCGATACAGTGCAAAAGTTGAACTTTCTACACAATATCTCACCAGTATTGTGCTAGAGCAAGAGAACATGCACAACATAAGAATTCTCCTTCTCTGGGAGTGATATGACATACAACTGCCATCTTGTATGCTTTAATGGAATGAAGAAGTGGAATGCCTTGTACAGTTGTATCAAATGCATTCAACTTTGATATCAA
Source organism: Xenopus petersii (assembly GCA_038501925.1). Classification (NCBI taxonomy): domain Eukaryota; kingdom Metazoa; phylum Chordata; class Amphibia; order Anura; family Pipidae; genus Xenopus; species Xenopus petersii. The sequence goes on along the minus strand of CM076680.1, from coordinate 68,783,220 downwards.
GATTAAAAATATATATATGATGATCTGTTAATCTTTGTCTAAATTCCCTTCTTCTTCCATGCATTCTGAAAGTCATATGAGATACATGTTTTCATTATTTGTTAAATGTGATGCTCTTGGTTGCTAATGTAGATAATGATTTTAACCAGCATTAATATTGCTTGAAGGTTTTCTGCTCAAAAGTTTAATGCAATTGTACTGTAGTGTATATGCTCTTAGCTATAAAGCCTCTGCATCTGTCTTTAGTAATAACCACTAGTCAAAAATATATAAACAATTTGTCTGCCAATATAAAACACATGATGTAAGATTGCTGCATTTTTATTAATTATTAAAAACATGCACAACTTTTTTTTTTAAAAAGAAAATACTTTTTAAAGGGATTCTCTCATAATTTGTATTGTGCATTTTTTATTTAAATGACACTGTTTACATTACAAATAATTCACTCTACCATATAAAATGTTATTCCTGAAACAACAAATGGATTTTTTAGCTGTAATATTGGTATGTAGGCAGCCATCTCGGGTCATTTTGACTTATCCTGTGCTTTCAAAAAGAGACAGCATTTCCCAATAGAACTGCTTTCAGATGAGCTATTGTTTCTTCTACTCAATGTAACTGGAGTTTCAGTGGGACTTGGATTTTCAATTCTGAGTGCTATTTTCATATCTATCTGAGAGCTGTTCTTACCTTCCCATTGTTCTGTTGATGGGCTCCAGGGGGGAAAGGAGTGGGTGATATCACACTAACTTGCAGCGCTGCAGTAAAGAGTGGCTGACGTTTATCAGATCACAAGTAACATGACTGAGGGCACCTGGAAACTAACAACATGTCTAGCCCCATGTCAGTTTTCAAAATTAAATTTGAAAACATCTGTTTGCTCTTTTAGTGCAGAATTCTACCGAAGCAGCACTATTAACTAATGTGTTTAAAAAAAACGTTTTCCCGTGATAGAGTACCTTTATTCTATGTCACCATAGAATATCTGAGTAGCAAACTGAACCATATGTGCTTGCTGCAGCATAAATGAGGTTGATTTAACTAAAAGCCTATCAGTACAAATTCTTAACATTTCTAAACTTGTAATATCATCAGAATTAGGGGGAAATTATTCAAATAACAATTCTAAATTGCATTAAACTGACTGTTGGAATCTTCTAAGCACTTATCAAAAAAAATAAAACAGCAAAATAGCAAAAACAGCATTTACAGTTGATGACTTTGCAAAGCAAAATCCTTTCTCATTTCTTTTTTTACTAACAGTCATCTGCCATTGTTTTAACAGCAAACCTACAAATATTTGAAACAAGAGTCTCATGATGCTGCAATTGTCACCCTTTCCCATCATCCTCTTGTACCTCATTGTACAACATTTTGTTCACTCTGTTCCTTCTAACTGTTCTTGCTGTTGTAGTAATAATCCTGGATCACTTTACCTAGTTCTATAATACCAATGTAGTGTTTCCTCTCTTTTCAGATGAGTGAGACAGAAATAAATGGGCAATATGAGTCGGTTAATGAGTCGGTCTTCAGTGAAGTTGACTCGAATGCAGTGGAAGCTTTGGACCTCCCAGGATGCTTTCGAACAAGGAGCCACAGTTACTTAAGAGCTATACAGGCTGGTTATTCCCAGGATGATGACTGTATCCCTACTATCACTACTTCCAATGTCACCTCATCTACAAGGTCAACAACAGGTAAAAAAATATATATACTTTATTTTGTAATCTCTATATATCATATACAGTAACCAGCTTATCAACACATTGGTTTTCTATATGGAAGATATAATTAAATATACGGTATGTATCATCATAGTATCCCATATAAATATATGCTATTATGGTAAATTAAAATCATGTTTTGTGAAAAAGAGCATTTAATTTATATGTAGTTGACTCAGAGGCTCTGTTGGAGCAGCAGCAACCTCACACCTCAAGTGTCAATGGACTTAGGGCCTCCTATGTTGAATCTTTAAAGGGGACCCGTCACTTTAAGAAATAATTCCAAATCCTATTTTATCATGTTAGTCAAGCAAAATAATCTTTATTTATACTATATAATTTATTTAAATCTTGTTTCCTTCAGCCTGGTAAATCATAATTATAGCTAGCAGGCAGCTGTCATTTATCTTGCCTTACATTATCTCAAAATCTTATTTCTATGCCAGAATGGGGGACCTGATGGCAATTCTCATGCACAGGCTATATAATTAGATGGTAAGGAGGGAGGGGGAATGTAGGATAGCACTGACATCTAGGAAGTTCTAAATGGAAAGTGAAAGTAATTTCCTGCCCCGCCTCTATGCCTAAGGCATGCAGAAGGGGCAGGCAATATATGATGGACAATTGAGAGTTTAAGTATGGGTATGAATGTTTTAATAAGAAAAAAGAATTTGGATTTCATGTTTCATTTGAAAATTACTTTAATTATACAGGTTTTTATGTCTGGGTTACAGGTCCCCTTTAAAGGAGAAATATTGAGCTTCTTGTATTATATTCCCCATTCCTTTGAATGTATAGTTCGCCAGTAAAATGGTTTATATCAAGCTGGAGGGCAACCTTCTGATATTTGCTATTGCATTTTTAAAAAATTAAATGTTACTCCATGTGAGCAGGTGGCTCCCTAGCTGTTACAGAACAAGAACTACATTTAGCCTTGGTTGGAGGTAGTTTACTGGGGACAGCTGGAGGGCTACTGTCTGATATATGGGATAATTACAAAAAAAACCATGTTCTTTCTAGCTGATGCAGAACAAAAACTGCATACATCCTTGGTTGGTGTAACGCTGGAGGATAACCTAGTTACAATAGCACTACAAGAATGGCCCTCCAGCTGTGATCTAATCACAGTTTGCCCAATTTAAGGTTGAAGGTTGAGTTGTTGCTGGACACAGGCAGGAAACATCAAAGTGTATAAGAACTGTTTCTTTAATGGAGACACAATGGAAGATATGCAAATAAAAATGCTGGAAAGAAGGTCAAACAGCTGATAATAGGACACAACAGAGCTTAAAGGGATACTGTCATGGGAAATTTTTTTTCAAAATGAATCAGTTATTAGTGCTGCTCCAGCAGAATTCTGCACTGAAATCCATTTCTCAAAAGAGCAAACATATTTTTTTATATTCAATTTTGAAATCTGACATGGGGCTAGACATATTGTCAATTTCCCAGCTGCCCCTGGTCATGTGACTTGTGCTCTGATAAACTTCAATCACTCTTTACTGCTGTACTGCAAGTTGGAGTGATATCACCCCCTCCCTTTTCCCCCCAGCAGCCAAACAAAAGAACAATGGGAAGGTAACCAGATAGCAGCTCCCTAACACAAGATAACAGCTGCCTGGTAGATCTAAGAACAACACTCAATAGTAAAAACCCATGTCCCACTGAGACACATTCAGTTAAATTGAGAAGGAAAAACAGCAGCCTGCCAGAAAGCATTTCTCTCCTGAAGTGCAGGCACAAGTCACATCACCAGGGGCAGCTGGGAAATTGACAAAATGTCTAGCCCCATGTCAGATTTCAAAATTGAATATAAAAAATCTGTTTGCTCTTTTGAGAAATGGATTTCAGTGCAGAAATCTGCTGGAGTAGCACTATTACCTGATTCATTTTGAAATTTTTTTTTTTCCCATGACAGTATCCCTTTAAGGCTACTGGAAGACAGGGAGATCTGTCACCCGCATTTAACAATGCGATATTCTTACCAGCATTCTGAAGTGGGAAATTCAAACTACCATTAGTAAGCTGCACGATTCTGTCCTGCTTCCAGTGAGATGTAGTAGGGCAGAAGCAGAGCAGCAAGTGTAATGGGTAGGGGGTGTTTTCTTTAGCAAGAGAAAAGCTTAAAGGGGTGGTTCACCTTTAAGTTAACTTTTAGTATATTATATGGCTATTTCTAAGCAACTTTTCCCTTGTTCTTCATTATTTATTTTCTATCGTTTTTGAATATTTGCCTTCTTCTTTTTCTGATTGGGGTCACTGACCTCACCTCAAACCAAATGCTCTGTAAGGCTACAAATGTATTGTTATTGCTACTTTTAATTACTCATCGTTCTATATTCAGGCCCTTTCCTATTCATATTCCAGTCTTTTATTCAAATCAATGTGTGGTTGCTAGGATAAACTGGACCCTAGCAACCACATTGCTGAAATTGCAAACAGAAGAGCTGCTGAATGAAAAACTAAATAGCTTGAAAACCACTAATAAAAAATGAAAACCAATTGCAAATTGTCTCAGACTATCACTCTCTATATCATACTGAATGTTAACTCAAAGGTGAACAACCCCTTTAAGCAAGACATTTGGAGGACCTGAAAGGAGAAAAGGGAGTCAGGTGACTTCTTCCTCATCTATTGAGAACAGTAATGATTGGTTGGGATGCAGCTATGTTGCAATGGGGACAACCAGGGACAGGCTCCAAAGGCGGGGACTCTTTCCGGGGTCAATTTTCAACAGGGACAGAGAGTCTGAAACAGGGTAATTCCCTGTGGAATGGGGATAGATGATAACCTTATGGCAAAAATTAGGCTGGGAGCAGAGGGGCATAGGCGAGTGACTTGGTCTGGGAGCAGAGAGACATGGGGGTGGGGATAAGGTGGGGAGCAAAGAATCAGGCTGGTAGCAGAGAGACATGGAGGAGGGACTCGGTCTGGGAGCAGAGAGACATGGAGGAGGGACTCGGTCTGGGAGCAGAGAGACATGGGTAGGGACTTGAGCTGGGAACAAAGAGACATGGGGAGGGACTTGAGCTGGGAACAAAGAGACATGGGGAGGGACTTGAGCTGGGAGCAGAGAGACATGGAGAAGGACTTGAGCTGGGAGCAAAGAAACATGGGGAGGGACTTCAGTGGGGAGCAGAGAGACATGGAGAGGTATAGGGTTGGGAGCAGATAGTATAAGACAGGGTCGGACTGGGGGGCCCGGGGCCCACCGGGACTGCAGTCCAGGGGCCCCCTACAGGCCCCCGTCCCCCTGCTGTGCGTACCGTGCGGCGCTGTGCTCTGCTGTGTACCATCCCCTTGGCGCGCATGCGCACATGGCGCCCCTGGCGCATATGCGCACAAGACGCCCCATCTGCGGGCATGCACGTCGCGAAGATCATTTTTTAAAAAAAGGGAAAAAAATGAGCAACAGGAGACGGGTCTGGCCCGGCGGGGGCCCATGTGGGTCGGGGCCCACCGGGTTTTTTCCCGGTGTCCCGCCGGGCCAGTCCGACACTGGTATAAGATAAAACATATGCTAGACCGAATTACAGTACTGTATAGGTCCTTTTTTTTCAAAATGTTGGGGTATTCTGGTTAAGGGGTCTTTCCACAATTTGGCTCACCATAACTTAAATCTGCTAAAAAAACATTTAAACATTCAGTAAATCCAATAGGATTGTTTTGTCACCAGTGGATTTATGCAGCTAAGTTACCATCAAGTAAAGGTTTTATTATTAGAGAGAAAAAGGAAATGATTTTTAACATTTAGAACTATTTGCTACAAATGAACTCTATTGGAGATGTCCTTCCCGTACACTTTCTGGATAAGGGATCCCATAACTACAGCAGTATTGTATTTCTCACTACAGACTGCAAGCAGAGGATCATTTCTACCTCTTATCTCTACCTCTTGTTTTGACCAGCCAGTTATTGAAACAAGGAACACAAACATTCCCCTGAAAAAAAAATCAGGTTTAGAAACACCATTATTAAAGGCAGGGGAGCCCTGTACCAGCAGTATAATTATGCATTCTCCCTTACAGTTATAGGGCTGTACACTCTTAACTTATCATAGTTTTAGCTTTAATATGAAGGGTAAATAGGATAATATCATTATAGAAAATCAAAACACAGATGTCCTTAAATAAATGTGTATTGTATTTGTGTATATCTTCATCTGAGCAATAATCACACAGTATGAACACATATAGAAGCAGCAATCTGAGATACATAATGATACTGTAAGTATTCTGTAGTCTCATCATTAGAAGAGATGCAAAGTGCATTTTCTGCTTTGTTATAGTATTTCTTTCTACCTAGAATTGAAGCCATGAAGCGAATTTATTATTTATTTAGTAATAATTTGCATCAGGGCAGTTACCCACAGCAAATTTTCAACAGTTATTTTTTATACAACTGAAACATACAGCAAATATCTAATTGGATGCTATAGTGCAATCTAGTACCTGTCTAGCAAGTTGGTGCATAAGCCAATACCCAGCATATGTATTTGCTGTCGTAAATGACCCCTAAGTGCATCATGGTTAGAGTTTGCCCTTAAATTAATTATGTGGTGTATATATGTGAGACTTACTCTTTAACACATTCCTTATTCTCACAGCACATTTTCAGCAAATAGCTGCTGTGTAGACCCCAGAACTTACAACTCTTATACTTTACAATGTCACAATGTCTTCCTTAGAAGAGGAAAACTAAATGTAAGCTTATTATTGCTTTAGTTCCCACATTGGAGTCTATAAAAGAGGACAGACACTTGAATACCTCATCCTTCTAGCAGAAATTAGGAAACTGTAACCGAAATCCCAAGCCTGTTTGGATATGACAATACTTAATTAGATGTCCTAGCTATGCTTGTGCTCCAAGGCATCCCATATACAGTACAGCTAGCTCTGTATGTGGGATGTTTGTAGGTTTCTTCACTTGGCCCCTATGCCACAGGATCTAGGTCTGCTTCTTCCACCCTTCAATCTCTGGTCTCATAGGAAAGCCTATGGGGAATATCAAAAACAATCCTAAAAGGAAGACTACACTCGCAAGGAATAACAATATGCAGAATACTACATTTCCATAAACAGTGAAATTGGTATTACATGCAAAACTGTCAGTTAGCTGTCACAAGCTTCTATATACAGAGTATTATAATAAACTTAATCACTGACAAGGATAAAATTCATAATAGAACCAATAACTTCACCATAAGAGCTGGTTCCCACAGCTTGCAAGCAACAAGAGAATTGACCATAAACCTCCCATTCTGTAGGGAACCTGTTTTGAAAAACCGATACATAAAACTCTTGGTTTATACAAGTAAACTATGAACATTGGCTCTATTCTGCAGAGAATAGTGACTCACGCTGTTTATGGTCTATTAAAAGCAATGACAATGCTTGCAATCTTCCAAGGAAATGACTCAGAGAATGCGTATACAACAATTGATGGAATATTTTTACATAAATAAACACCAGCTTGTGTGTACTGTATGTGGATACTATTGTTCATAAACTGTACATACATATATGCAAACAGCTGTATTGTATTAATATGCATTTTTAAATGGATACATTTGTACATTTGCTACCCATATATATATATGTGTGTGTGCAAATGTTGATAATGAATGTAGATAGAAAAACAGGTAGAAAAATAACTCAAAATCATTTGAATATACTCAACGAGTTCCAGAATTAAATGACAATGCAAATACTTCATCCACCACTCTACTGTAAATAATTTTTTAAGTGGGACAGTATATACCCCTTTTTTAACATGAGCTAAATGAATATGGTGTTTGCCTGTTAATTAAGAAATATTTATGGAGTTGTAATTTCCACATAAAATATAACCATTCCTGGTTCTGATGAATCACTGTTTGAATGAGATAAGTAAGATAAATAAATATCGCTCTTTTATCTTCTACTGAGCTGCTCCTTATTCCCAAGCCTAACAAATGCTGCAGCTTGGTACGGGATGGGTTTGTTCATACAGAGCTCCTTACCAGCCTTTTAACAAATGATCCTATTTATGGGAGAAGTTTTCTATCAGTGCTTTAGAGTAGCAAAAACTAGGAGAATAAAACCTTTTTAAAAAGGTTAGGCAGAGTCTATTTGTTTGTGCTCATGTTGAGCAAAGGGGTATATAGGTGTATATTGACCCTATAAGGTAGGTGACATTCAGTTTAGAATTGTTTAGAATTGTGGTGTTGAGATACCTGGAGTACAATATTGCAGACCTACACCTAATGGGTGTCATGAATACACCTTAGGGGTCATTTACTTACTGCAACACAATGTATAAAGTGTAATTTCAGATTCAATTTGGCATGTTTATTACCCACGGTGCAGTGTTTTCCATATGCTTCCCGTATAGCTGTCACCTGATGTGTTGTGGCTAATGCATTAAAACTGATATGACTGACTGCACTAAAAATTTTCAAAGTCTGGTGTGTGCATAAGATGCCCACCCTTTTACTTCAACACAACTGTGTAGTGGAAATAGACACAGCTGTAGGGTCCCTGGAAGTGGCTCCAGGGTTTACTTGCATTCATAGGTGAAGCTGCACAAATTTTGGGACAGGGGCAGGAAGAAGGCAGAAGTGCCAAGCACAACTATCCAGGAGTACACAAAGTGCATTTTGATGCAAGTACCTTTTGGATTTTTTTTACACAAATGAGAGCGGCGCAAGCATACCTGTGCTTGCAGTTGTAAATGACACCTCTTGTTTAGCCCCATTAAGGCTAAACTACTGTACAAAGATGAATGATAAAATTAACACTAATGGAAAGGGCAACCAGGATTTTTATAAAATCTGTAGGTGTGACACGTGTACTAATAGGGTATGAACAACTTCACTGACTGGCACAACCATAAATGAAAATTTATTTAACAATATTAATTTCTGGATAAAAAAACTAAAGACACATTATAATCAATGTACACAGACTTACGCCAAAAGGGCTCTTATCGGTACCAAGGTAACAAGGTGTGCACTGAGATTACAAAACACAATTGTAGAGGAGGCTTTAGACATGGACTAGGGCAGCTCTAAATATACAGTATTGCTAAACTGACAAGGGATTCGTTTCAGCAGAAACAAAAGTTATTTCACAAACCTTCCTGCAGCCAATCCAATTATCCCCGTCCTCAGATATAAACTGTATTACAGGCTATGTCTGACAAAATTACACTGTACACTTCAGCATGATTAGATACCTTTGGATTTATGGCAGTTTTAGAAGTTTTAAAAGTAATAGAGTCTTCACATTTACCAACTCTGTATTCACTCCTCATATAGTTTCATTTAGCCTCATTTACTGTGAAACAAGGTGCAAAGTGCAAAAAATCAGGTTCAAAATGCCATTCCTTAATCTCTGGGAAAAAAGAAGGGGCTCAAGTGATAAATTGCATCAGTGTCATTACCAAGAGCAACCAATAAGAGATATGGAAAAATTAAAACAAAGAGCGCTGGTGCAATTTAGAAAATCTAGTAAATTAGCCTCGGAAATAATATTATATTTTATAGTGAAAGCAGAGGCAGCTAAACATATTTTGCTTTTCAGTTATGTGCCCTGAAAATAGTTTCTTCTGAGAATACAATATGTGCCTTGCAGCTCTCAATATTCCAGCCACCTCAAGTCTAAAGGGCACCCCATAACACTTGTTTTGTGCCTGTCCTGAATGTTCACTTTATTCCTTCAGTCAATACTAGAGTCTATTTATTTTCAATGTAACCTTGATTTTAAAATTAGTTCTCAATCTTCATAAAATCGTTCGTGAAAATGGTAACTACAGCATGGCTTTTGTCTTACCACCCAGTTAACACTATGCGGGCTTTTCTTGCTGGTTGTTTCTTACTTTTCTTTTTACTTACAAACTATTTGTGCAGTGATAAACAAAAAACACACAATTGCATGTGTTTTTACATTTTACTGGATCCAAATTAAGATATAATTAGTCCTTATTGGAAGCAAAACCAGCCTATTTGAGTTTATTTAATGTTTAAATGATTTTCTAATAGACTAAAGCTCCCCATAGATGCAAATATTTCTCTTGCCAAAAGACCGATTTTACTGAAGTCTGACCATTCCTTCAAAATTATCATGCGGTTAGTGGGATTTAAACGATCAAACATCTTACGATTTTTCGGCCGACATCTGTCAGAAAATTGATCGGCCAGGTCAAAAAATCTTTATCGGCCCCAGTGCAATCTATACATGTTTGCAGGGCCAAGCAGGCAGCTCCCCTTTGTTTTCCTGGCAAATTGGTCTTTTTAGTTGCTGGACAATTCGTACGATTGTACGATCCTTTCGAGATAAATGTGTTCTCACGATGATGATCGGGTCTTTTAAAAATCTTTACATCTATGGCCAGCTTTAAGGTATGTAGATTCAAATTGTGGAAAGATTTGTTTTCTGGAAAACCCAATTTAACAGTATTTGTGATGTGCACCCATTAAGTGCATTGTCAATGAATGTACTATATCAGGGGTGCCCAAAAGGTAGATCGAGATCTACGAGTAGACCTTTAGCTGGTGATCAGTAGATCTCATGATGCTGTCGACCAACAGCTTGTCTAAATCACCCTCCTATTTCATGATTTTCATTCACATGGTTATAACATTAAGGTAACATAAGAAATAGTTGCTAAATATAGCAATATAAATTCTCTCATAAATCAATATAATAGCTAAGAAATATGTTCCATGGAACAGAACGCTAACAATGCTTTTATGGATGTAGATCATAATGGGACAACATTGCTCATTAATAAAGTATGGTAACTCCTGTACTATATATATCGAAATTAGAATGCATTGTAATGGCCAGACTAACAAAGAGTGCTCCATCTGTACAGCAATTACTAATTTACATGGTTACTATGTGATTTTAACCAGACTAAGATTATCTTCACAAATATCCAAGGATGCATAATTTCTGTAATTCTTTCAGCAATTTTGCAGTTTATTTACTGTATTAAATTAAACCTTTCGGTATTTCCAGGAAAAATCTATCTTATTTCCTTCACAGGCACCCACTCCATATTTTACATTTAGCCTCTGTAATTGATCACTTAAACAAATTGTTGGCAGTTACATTTAAAAGCCTACTTGAAGTTCTAACATGTCATAACCTTCTAATAAACATTAGTTTGATTATAGTAACTGGGTTTCTAGTAACAGACAATGTCATCCATGATTAATGTTAATCTCAGACTCAGGGCCGCCATCAGGGGGGGACAGGGGGGACAAGCGTACCGGGCCCGGGCATGAAGGGGGGCCCGGCAGCGCTGCATTTTTTGAAGATCCGGGCCCCCCTTACGAGCGCCCGAGCTGTACGTCTTGCCTCTGTGTTGCCGAATGCGGAAGTGCCGAAAAGCCGAAGCCGATGCGCCGAAAAGACCCGAAGTCACGGAAAAAGCCGAAGTCACGAAGCGCCGAAAAGACCCGAAGTCACGAAAACAGCCGAAGTCCTGAAGCAGTGAAAAGACCCGAAGTCACGAAAGGAGGTGAAGTTGAAGTACTGAAGCCGTGAGTTCAATTCTACTGAACACCAGTTTGTGTATTTTTTTTTTTTTAATCCCCTGGCCACCAATGTATTATTTTAATATTCTATAGGCCCCCGCAACCAATCTTTTTTTTTAAAACATGTTTTTTTGGGGCCCCAATTTTTTTTTTAACTCGTAAGTGGCCCCTTGCCACCATTGTTTTTTTTAAAAAAAAAAAAAATAATAATTTTCTTTTTGGTGGCCCTAAATTTTTTTAACTTGTAAGGGGGCCCCTGCCACCAGTTTTTTTTTTTTTTTCAAAAAAAAATTATTTTTTTTTCAAATTTTTTTTTGGGGCCCCAATTTGTTTTTAACTTATAAGAGGGCCCCTGCGGCCAATGTTTTTTTTTTTTTTCAAAAAAAAATTATTTTTTTTTTAAATTTTTTTTTGGGGCCCCAATTTGTTTTTAACTTATAAGGGGGCCCCTGCCGCCAATGTTTTTTTTTTTTTTCAAAAAAAAATTTTTTTTTGGGGCCCCAATTTGTTTTTAACTTATAAGGGGGCCCCTGCCGCCAATGTTTTTTTTTTTTTCAAAAAAAATTTTTTTTTGGGGCCCCAATTTGTTTTTAACTTGTAAGGGGGCCCCTGCCACCAGTTTTTTTTTTTTCAAATTTTTTTTTTGGGGCCCCAATTTGTTTTTAACTTATAAGGGGGCCCCTGCCACCAATGTTTGTTTATTTTTTAGTTTTTTTTACATTTTTTTTTGTTGGGGCCCCAAGTTTTTTTTTAACTTATAAGGGGGCCCCTGCCACCAATGTTTTTTTTTTAAAAAAAAAAAATTGTTTGTTTTTTTTTGGGGCCCCAATTTTTTATAAGGGGGCCCTGACCATCAATAGCTTTTTACAACTTGTGTGGGGGGGTTACTTTTTTAGCGCTGATGTCTGTGTGGTCTTTTAACTGCGATGTGGAGTGGGCGGGAAATGGGGTGGAGCTTGGTCGTCAGTGTGGGCGGGGCCCAGGGGGCCCCAAAAATGTTGTTGTACGGGGCCCCGTGATTTCTAATGGCGGCCCTGCTCAGACTGAACTGTATGTGTAATCTGAAAATGATTGTTTTTACAACCATGGCTGCTTGCTGTAGCAAAGCTTCTATACTTTATAATGTACATAATTGCTTACTGAACCTCCAAGAACTTGTGTACAAACTCATACAAGGTATTCATTTTAGAGATAATACAAACCATTTTATTATATTAGCAAGAAGATGGTATGCACTTGTGGCAGGGTTTATTAAAACGTGAGTGCAGCAAAGATCTTAGGTCAATTAGAATAAAAACTCAATGAAGTGGGGATTAACAAAATTATCAGACACTGCCTTTTTAGAAGCCAGTTGCCTGCATGTCCTAATGCTTCAGAACCGAATTTCTTCCAAGTACTCCCTTGATTACATTAGAGACGACGGGAAAATACTTAAATATCCATCTAGAGGAGGATTGGCTGAATGGAATGAAAACTTGCCCACTGTGTCCATTAACAAATTTGCTTAAAAGACCTTTTATAAATGAGTGGGCAAATGGTATTTAGTATCTAGCTGAAAGGCAAAAGGGGCTGCTAGAATCAATCCAACTAGCTTTAGGGGATCCAGGGCCCCTGGAACAATGAGCCACATTGGGTGACAATGCCAAACAAAAGTACTATAAAATTGACTGTGAACAAACACAAAAAAAACTTTGATGGTTACACACAGAAAGAAGAAGTGCGACAATACAAATTCTAGTGACAGGACTAGTTGGTGTAGACCAGAAATTGTATCTTGCTCTGCTTGTGACTGATCGCCCATGTTGCAAACTAGGCATGTATTTCAATCCAGGAACTCATTTTCTAAAATACCGCACATCTCTTTTATTTTACAGCTGCTACATATGCGAATTACAAAAAAGCACCTCCACCAGTCCCACCACGCACCACCTCAAAACCACTTATCTCAGTGACAGCACAAAGCAGCACAGAGTCTACCCAAGATGCCTATCATGACATCCGGACTCAAAGGATATCACCATGGCCTCATGATGGTAGGGGACTTTACAATTCCACAGAGAGCCTTGACAGCAACAAGGCCATGAATCTTGCCCTGGAATCTGCTGCAGCACATCGCCATGCCTCAGAGATTAAGAGCAGCTCTGTAAAAAGCACCAGCGATAAAGCTGTTCTAGTGACAAAATCAGATGACTTCCTTAAGAAGAGGCGTTCCTCCATAGGAATTCAGGTAATGTTCTTTAGACTTTAAAACAAAGAGTAAACCCAAGATTCCAAGCTTCACTGGACAAAATCCTCACCACCCCATGCATACACATATTTTCTTTATGAGTACTGTGTGCTTTTAAGTAAGTATCATTCTAGTTCTAAAGCCTTTGCAAACGCAATATAGAAAAAAATATTGTGCTGCCACAATCAAACTGCAGGTATCTCACTTAAGACTATAATCTAAACAGTGGACTACTTGGTATGACTTCCAATATAGAGCACATATTTCTGTACATTGTGGACATATTTCTGCAATTGCAAGGTAGGAGGTAGTCTGATGCATAATTTGTGCTCCATAGCCTATAATGTTTCCTTTCTTAGTCTTCTGACTTTCATGACTTTTTCAGGATCAGCTATAGTTGGTGTTCCTAGGAGTATAAAAAGAAGGCATACTGATTTCATATAATTTTCAATGTTGCAAATGATCATGAAAGCCTGCACACATACCTCATACTCTCTTATACCAGGATCTCTATTAGGCACATCTTATGGCAATGGACTATAGACCTGGACACACCTTTGAGTTAGGGGGGAGTATGTTAACTATTGGCCACTTTTTTCAGCAGAAGTATACCAAAGGTAAATTGCATCATTCTAATTTTAGCAGTCAAAGACCTAGGGGATGCTGGAAATATGTGTGGAAGACCTGATAAGAAAATTAACAATATTTGAGAGGCATTCTGAAAATACAACAAAGAAATATAGGGGTTATCTGTGAATATTCCTTGTTTCCCGGTAATACAAATAATGTATTATATGATGCTCAAGCTTTGCCACCCACAGGGACCCTTTTGTTCTGCCAATCCTTTATTTTTATTCATATTCCACATCTCCTCTATATTCTGAAGGCTAAGGGTTTGAGCAGCTGAGCCTCTAATTTTTTTCTGGTGAGTCAACCAATTTCTAAGTCTCTTTGCTATATTCTGTATAACTTTATTAAAGACAAAGTTAATTGCACAGGGGAATCCATGGGTCAGATAATGTATTTAGTTTTCTGTCTATACTGGCTGTGAGTAGAATTTTGGATTTTTGACTATCCCAATGAGCCTTTTGTTTTTGTGAGGATTAACACACACAATTAAATGGGACCCGTCACCCAAAAAAAATATTCCAAATCCTATTTTATCATGTCAGTCAAGCAAAATGAACTTTAATTACACTGTATAAATTATTTGAATCTTGTTTCCTTCTGTCTGGGAATTCATAATTATAGCAAGCAGGCAGGAGCCATTTTGTGGACACTGTTATTAACCGTAAACAAAGAAATTTTTTATGGAAAAGAAAGCCTTGGGACAGCTATCTTTGGATATAAGGAATTTTGACACTGTTATTAAGGCAAGCCTTGTATCATCTCAGAATCTTGTTTGTGCACATGGATGGGGGACCTGATGTTCATCCCCATGCACTGGTTACACAATTAAATGGTTAAGGGAATGGGGGGAATGCGGGGGAGAGCAGTGACATGTAGGAAGTGCTGAATGGAAAGTGAAAGTGATTGACTGTCCTGCCTCTAGGCATAGAGGAGGGGCAGGCAATATTTTATTAAACAGCTATGAATGCTTTAATAAAAAAAAAAAAGAATTTGGATTTCTTGTTTAATTTGAAAAGGACTTTTATTATATAGCTTTTTATTTCTAGGTGACAGGTCCACTTAAATGGTAGAGCTTTGGGAGGGGATAAGGGCAGTAATGTAATACATTTAGCTGCATCAATGACAATGTGGGACTTTTAGGGGCCTTGTTACTAATACTTGGATTTCCTTTTTTTCATGAATCATATTTTTCCTTTTAGAGGTTTTTCAGATATTTGCTGGCATATAATTGTCTGAACAACTTGAATTTTTAGAGGTTTTAGAGATATTCTGGGGTTTTTTTTCAGATCATTCAGCATTTTTTCGCCTTCATACCTTTAATATACGGATCTTTTAATAAATTTCACATTATTTGTGGTTTTAGAGAAATATAGTTGAACTGTGGTTTCCAAAAGCTCTAATACCACTAAAATTTGACATTTAGTACTTCAACCATCAAATAGGATACTATGACTGCGAATTTACTCCGAATCGAATTTGAAGTAAAAATAGTTTGAATATTCGACCATTCGATAATCAAAGTACATCAAAGTACTGTCTCATTAAAAAAAACTTTGACTTCAATACTTCGCCAAATTAAATCTGCCGAAGTGCTATGTTAGCCTATGGGGACCTTCTACAACCATTTTCTAAGTCTTTACACATCAAAGTAAAATCGTTCATTCGTACGCTAAAATCGTTCGAATCGTTCGATTGAGCGATTTTACTTAGATCGTTCGATGACCAAATTCTGTGAAAAATACTTCGACTTCATATTCGAATTTGAAGTATTATAATTAGATGGTCGAATTTCGAAGTATTTTACACTTCGAAATTTGACCCTTGATAAATCTGCCTCTAAATGAAGCAGTAACTCAGCTGCAACATGATGAAGTGGTTAAGTTCTCAGTTAACTTGTTTAGTTTAATCAATTTTGTTACAGTTTTTACAGTTTTAACTACGGTGCCTTACATTTTGATAGCTGCTGCTTTAGCCTTGTTCTGTATTGCCTGGATAGATGTTAGCTCCAGTAGGTGTGCTACATCTGCATTTGTAAAATGTATCACTTTTAATTAAATCTACTTTAGGAAATGTTGAATTAAGCTAAATACCACATTCCAGCTGGAGATAAATGTCTGATAAATACAGCCGTGCATTGCTTACTGCAAACTAGATGGATTACAAAACTGGATTACAAAACAAAGTGAACTCGAGGAAAATGTAGTCATTCCTCAAAAAGTATAGTAAAGGATAACAAAATGCCCATACATTTAAACCGTATTTACTGGAAGCCTATTTATTAAAGGTCAAATTTTAGTGGTCTTAGAGGTTTTGAAGTTGACTTCAAAACCTCTGTCAGTTATAAAAAGATCCGAACTGAAAAAGCATGAACAGGAAAAGTCACACAAAAGTCAGCATCAAAAA
This sequence comes from Xenopus petersii, assembly GCA_038501925.1. NCBI lineage: Eukaryota > Metazoa > Chordata > Amphibia > Anura > Pipidae > Xenopus > Xenopus petersii. The sequence continues at coordinate 68,766,710 of CM076680.1, read as the reverse complement.
CACCCAAAAACCTCTAAAACCACACATCTAAGAAAGATCTTCCAGGTGTAAAAGGGACATCTGCCATTGCTTTCTACATGATTTTGACAGGTTTTAGCTGGAGTTTTTTTGGATTCTGAATTGTTGCAGTTTTTTTGTATTTTAAATCCTGGAAAAGTTAGCCTTTTTTCCCACTACTTTTATAGATTTTAGGCTTTATCTAGATTAAATAGTAAATACACAGTAGTAAATACACACACACACACTGCAACTATAGATCAAATTACAAAAATTGTTAAGCTAAAATATTTTTCTTATTCAGTTTGGTCTCCATAACTCCATAGCATTATCTCAATATGTTTAAAGGTAAGGTCACACTGAGTGTTTTCAGGGAGATTTACTCGCCTGGTGACTAATCGCCTCGTCTTTGCAGTGACCAATCTCCCCGAACGCCTTCCCTCACTCTTGCGCTGGCTCAAATGAAAAATTGCTGGCGTTATATATACACCATATATATATATATATATATATATATATATATATATATATAGATATATATATATATACCCTATAACGTTACAAATATTAAGTTATCAGTGACAGAAAGGTGGAAGAGTGGGGTTAATAAGTACTATGTAGGAGAAAAAGGTCTCATGCACCCCAGCACAGTTGTTACTTGAAAGGAGTGGTTCACCTTTAATTGAAATTTTAGTATGTTTTAAAATGGCAACTTTTCAACTGGTCTTCTTTATTTATTTTTTATAGTTTTTGAATTATTTGCCTTCTTCTTTCCAGCATTCAGATGGGGGACACTGACCCCATCTAAAAACAAATGCTCTGTAAGGCTACACATTTATTGTTATCGCTACTTTTTATTACTCGCCTTTCTATTCAGGCCTTCTCCTATTCATATTCCAGTCTCTTATTAAAATCAATGCATGGTTGATAGGGTAGCTACCAGATTGCAGAAACGGAAAACAGGAGAGCTGAATAAAAAACTCAAAAACCATAAATAATAAAAAATGAAGACCAATTGCAAATTGTCTCAAAATAACACTAAAAATGAATATAAAGGTGAACAACCCCTTTAACCCACCTCTTTTGGTATCTGGATTTTTCTGTATTGTATTTTAACTGACAGCTGGACACATTGGGCAGATGATTTGGTATGAAGGCTTTGGTTTACTTCTAGTTATGAGTATCTGTGTACTATTTATGGAAGCTTGGGTGGTAAGAACTTAAACTCCCCTGGGTGCTACAAAAAAAACATTATTTCACAATAGGGATGTTTAAGAAGCAGACACTCAACCTGGGCTCTCTTCCTATATGCAGAAACATTTTTTTTGTTTTTGACATGACCTTTAATTACACTCTGGTAACTGACACCTTCTAAAGTGTCATATGGGCTCAATGCACTTATGAAAAACACTTTTAATGAACTTCAACATACAGTGGAGTTTTGTACAAACTGCAGTAATTGGGGTTCATGTTAGGAGATGTTAACCCTTAAAATAAATCAATGTAAAATTGCTCAGAGCTCTTCTAAGCACTTTTTTACTTTACAGTAATTTTTATAGTTTTCAAGTTTTAGCAGCTTTTAAACTAACTGGTATAATCTAACAACCCTACATTATTTGATTAAACACTAGTATTTGCTTAGATATTACAAATTAATTGTGCAAGGCTTTCATTGATCTGTTATAACCTTATGGAAATAAAAAATAAAAATTTTAAGGATTCCCTTTTTGGATGTACCTTTTGTGTATCATTCACTGTGGTCATGTAGTTGATGGACTAAAAAAACACAAAGCATGGAATATAAAACACCTGACTTTTGCTAGGGAGTAATCAGTTTTGTATTTATTTATTATGTTAGAAAACTAATGTGTAATCTGCAATATGTTTTTAGACTGTGCTTTTTGATTAAAAATTATTCCTAATATAAAAAGCACATTTGTACAAATGAAGGAACAGAATCCAACGAAATGACAGTTTTCTGGACAATGTGACATGGGAGATAATTTGTTCTACAGAAGCAAGTAAATTATAGGAGATGAGTGACTCATTGTATATACATGTCCATTAATTTTAGGATTGGTTTTAATGTACTATATATATATATTTATATATATATATATATATATATATATATATATATATATATATATATATATATATTTATTTCTGTATCTGAGTTATTTTCACACTTTTACTCCTACATGATGGCCTTATAACTACTCTTATAAGCAGTATTCTTGGAAGCTCATTATGTCTTTAAATTAAATATAATGAGCAATAGGAATATAACAAATAAGAAAAGGACGCAATAAAGGGAGAAAGCTATTTAACAGGGGAGGTTTCATCCCATGAGACCATTATACTATTAGAGTCCATGATCAGTCCTACTTTATCTCTTTCTTTCTAATATGCTACATATTGCAACTAAACGTTTGCTTTGAAGCAATTTTTTTTACAATACCACCTTGGTTACCTTTGAGGTAACTTTTAGAATGTTAGAAAATGTCCAATTCCTAGCAACTTTGCAATTGGTCTTCACTATTTCTATTTTATAGTTTCTGAGTTATTTGCCTTGCTCTTTTGCCTCTTTCCAATGGGAGTCACTGGCCCCATCTAAAAAGCAAATGTAAGGCTACACATTTATTGTTATTGCTACCCCCTCCTATTTATATTCCATTCTCATATTCAAATCGATTTATGTTTGTTAGGGTAATTTGGACCGTAGCTATGAGATAGCTGAAATTGCAAACTGGAGAGCTGCTTAATAAAAAGCTACATACATTAAAAACACAAATGATTCATAATGAAAACTAATTGCATATTGTCTCAGAATATCACTCACTACATCATACTAAAAGTTAATTTAAAGGGGACCCGTCACCCAAAAAGAATTTTCAAAATCCTATTTTATCACATTAGTCAAGCAAAATAAACTTAAATTACACTGTATAAATTATTTGAATCTTGCTTCCTTTAGTCTGAGAAATTCATAATTATAGCAAGCAGGCAGGAGCCATTTTGTGGACGCTGTTATTAAGGCAAGTCTTGCATCATCTCAGAATCTTGTTTGTGCACCAGAATGGGGGACCTGATGTCCATCCCCATGTCCTGGCTACACAATTAAATGGTTAAGAGAACAGGGGAATGTGGGGAGAGCAGTTACATCTAGGAAGTGCTGAATGGAAAGTGAAAGTAATTGTCTGCCCTGCCTCTATGCCTAAGGCATAGAGGAGGGGCAGACAATATTTGATTGACAGCTGGGAGTTTTAAATGATCTTAAAACAGCTATGAATGCTTTAATAAAAAATACATTTTGGATTTCTTGTTTAATTTGCAAAGGGCTTTTATTATATAGCTTTTTATGGCTGGGTGACAGGTCCACTTTAACAGTAAACAACCCCTGAAGATGATGCTGGTATGAAGCTTACTTATACAGAAGCAATTCTAGACCTTACACCTTACATGCCCCATGTCTCATCTGTTAAAATGTTTTTTTTTCCTTCTGGAGGATTAAGTTAACAATCAGAAACAGATATAAGCATAGAGCTGCATTATTAGTGCATTTAGCTACTTCAAAGCCATAACTGACAAGCTTTTGGCTAATATACAGACATGTTTGTCATAGTTTACAATGATTTTCCCTGCATCAGAACTGCTGAACAGTTTTATAAAAAAAAAGAAGGAAATTGGCAAAAAGCTTTATTAAGTAGTATGGAAAGCTGAACTGCAAAAGCACAAACGGCATGCATCCAACATAAAGATATTAAGGATTTCAAAGCCTTTAAAGTTATTTGTAAATGTAGTTACCATTGAAATCAATGTTTGTTTATACCTTTCTATTCTCTACGGAGTGTCAGTTCTCCTCTAGGTCTTTAAATCAGCTTTAATCTGTCTGGCCACACTGTTTCAGGAGTGGATGGATAGCAGAGATTGTAAACAGACATTTATTGCTATTAATAATTGTAAAAATGATTTTAAATTATTGACAGGATCTAATGTATGTAGATTGGAAACCTGCAATGACATTTTCTTTCATTGTGCAAAAAAATGCAGGGGGGCCCAGGAGCAACAGGCCCTAATGAGGCCCTAATTTATATACAATTTCAACAAATATTGGTAAAACAGGTCAACCTGAAAAATTAAGAAAAATTATTTGCTGTGGGGCCCAGTCATATCTAGTTACACCACTATAAAGGACCCTTTTAAATATTTTTTTAGTAGACCAGGTATGTGATCTATGTTATGAAAAGACCCAAGGTTTCAAGCTTTCCAAATACAAGCTTTTCTACTTACGGGATATAGAAAAAGAACACTCTTGCTTCCACCACCTAAATATTAGGAACCAGTTTGGCTTAGTATTTATGTGATTTAATTCATAAATGTGTATGTATATTATTGGAATTTCTATGCAGAAACCTAGTTTTCATCCTAATTTAATTTCATATGCTGTAAAATCAGACTTTTTCTCTATACTCTAACACAAATATATTTCTTGAGAATAAAGTGAATGTGTAGAAATACACTGCAAGCCTCTGCCTTTAAGACATTAATGTTGATTAGGGATACCCTGGAGGGTGTTTATGCCCTTTAGAAACTGTCTCACTTAGACAATGGGATACAGTCCTAATGAATGTTTCTGCTAAGCCATCCTGTAGGGCTGCCAGTGTGTAATGTAGGGCATAGTGTTCTTACATTGTGTTCTAGTATTTAGCTGTGTTCTCTACTTAGTTTTTTTAGCCAACTAAAGGCATTTTTAATTTAAGTGAAAGTTTAAGAGAAAAAAGGGCTATGTGCAATTTAAAAAATATATATATATTTTATTCACATGACACTATGAACAAACTCTAGGGTGGCCTGCTAGAATATTAGTCATATCCCAATGGGCAGAGACTCTGATGGGCCCAATTTAGGTTTATTAGGCACAGTAACTGGAAAAGCAGGAAGGTATATCTCTCCCAGAAAGCTCTACTTAGGAAGAACACATGGTAAGAAAAAGAAGGTGCTTCATTCTTTTTCCTTTTGATGGTTTCATGGAACCTACCGCAGCCAGAAATAATTATCTGATATAAATCTCTTCCATCATTTTTAAAGTGACAGGGATCCTCCTTACAGTGGGGAAAAGTACAGGCAAAGCAGTGATACAGAGCCATAATGGCAGTACTTCTTGTACTTATCACCCCTTGTTCAGAGGGTACCAGACTCATCTATCTTAAGCTATCGTGGAACTAAAATGAATTAGCTCAGACATCCATTTGTATGCGGTACTGCCTGTTCTTATTAATTTATGCTAATAACATCATCCGTAATGTCAGTAGGCAAATTATAACTGTTCAGCAAGTCTAAAAAAAATTCAGTACTGAAATATAAAAGGTTAAAGTAACGCAACATAGCTCTGGAGAGAACTGGTGACAGTCCTGCTTTAAATTCTCATAGCAGTGTCCTCCCTTTAAAGACATATCAAAAAGTGTAATTATATGTCATTTTCGGGAAAAACTGCTGTGCCGTTTTAATGCTACATTTTCATAAATAGTTGATGCCCGTTGGGTACAACTATGATTAAGTGTATGTATTTGCATGAAAATGATTCATCTTCCTTCCTTCATATTTGACTTCTTACAGTTCTGTGGATAAGTTGGGTAAAATTACTGTACACATTGCTGTTCCCTGGAACATGTCCATCCAAAGGAATAAAAGATGCTGTATGCTATGTATATGAAATGTTAACAATACTTCAGAAAATTGTAAGCATCAGGCTAAATTGCAAACTAATCCATAGTCAAAGGGGTTGTTCACCTTTAAGTGAACGATTAATTTGATGTAGAGGGTGATATTCAGAGACAATATGCAACTGTTTTTAATGTTTTATTACTTGTGTTTTTTAGTTATTTGGCTTTTTATTCAGAAGCTTTCCAATTTCAGCAATTTCAGCAATCTGTTGCTAGGGTTCAAAGCACTGTAGCAACCATAATCTATTTGAACAAGACACTAGAACAGGGAACCCCAACCTTTTGAACTCGTGAGCAACATTTAGAAGTAAAAGGAGTTGGAGAGCAACACTAGCATGAAAAATGTTCTTGGGGTGCCAAATAAGTGCTGTGATTGGCCATTTAGTAGCCCTTATGTGGATTGTCAACCTACATTGAGGCTTTGTTTGACAGTGCACCTGGTTTTTATACAACCAAAACTTGCCTCCAAGTCTGGAATTCAAAAATAAGTTCCTGCTTTGAGGCCACTGAGAGCAACATCCAAGGGGTTGGAGAGCAACATATTGCTCACGAGCTACTGGTTGGGGATCACTGCACTAGAATATGAACAGGTGAGAGCCTGAACAGAAAGATGAGTAATGAAAATTAGCAATAACAATACGTTGCAAATATGCAAATTAGGGGCAGGGAGGGAAATCACTTAACAAGTGAAAGTAAGTAAAAAAGGGATTTTTTCCACCTTTTCTCTTGTCCAAATGCAAATTAGGGTTTCGGATTCGGTTCGGTATTCAACTAAATCTTTCATAAAGGTTTCAGGGATACGGCCAAATCCCAAAAAGTGGATTTGGTGAATCCCTACTTATTTATGAACAGTACAAGAGACTTTTTTTTATTATTACAGAGAAATATTAAATCATTTTAAAAATCTTGAATTATTTACTTAAAATGGGGTGATGGCCTTCCACAATTCAAAGCTTTCTGGATACCGGTTTCTAGAAAAAGATCCCATGCCATAAATGTACATATCTGAAGTCTCTCGGAGGTTACATGCTTTAGACAAAACGTATCCCTGTGTCAATGGTGTATGGTCCATTAGATTGTAATCTACCCTGGAGCAAGGACTAGTGCATGATTACACTTTATCATATGCCAGCACTGTAAATACAAAAATGACAAGTAAATATAACACAGACTTGTAGTCACCACTTTTCAAATTGCAGCAACAAAACTCCTTATAGTGTCTGAAGGCAAAGTCTATGAAAAGCATATTAAATAGGCACCTGACTTACCAAGATATTGGTGTCCTTATATTTTTTTATATCTATGTAGGTTTAAAAAAACACATAATTCTGTCACTGATATTTCCCAATTTTTTATTAAAAAATGCTTGGATAGGATTCATCAATTGTTGTTCATTTTCTGCATGCTTGCTAGCTTTAAAATAAAAAGTATGATTTATAAAAGGAAAAAGTTAAGTAATTTGCTGCTTCAGTAAATTGAATCCATTTCCAGAATACTCTCTGAACCATGAGTAATTAATCTTTATAATTAAACTCCTTGAGGTTAAATGAACTGGAGTAGCTGCAACATAAATAATGCTTTTATTAGGGCAGTAGCTTTTTCAGTATTCCAAATGCATCATTTCAATACTTCATTAATAACCATTTGCTTGACATATTTTTTTGAATTTCGAAATGGCTCACTTTTAAAATATTTTTTTTCTTGACCTGAATGCTGTATTTTCTCCAGTAAGACAAAGCAAATATATAACATACCCAGAGGAAAAATGGAAGACTGTGTAGCGTATACATAAAGTATGGCTTGTATGCAACATTAACCTATCACTCATCTAAAATTCCCAGTATAGTTTTTAGGGAGAAGCAATGGTCAGTAACAGGATTCTTAATTGGATAATGCCTTTCTCCCAACTTGCATCTTGGGTCTGGCTGTGCTCTGCACATAGTTTGGGATTAGAAATTTGGAACCAGGTGCATAGCACAAGTAGACAGAGGACACTTTTAATGAGCCTTAGGGTAGAACTCCACAAGCGTTTTTCTTTTTCGTTGGATCGATGCCCGCCGACAAAATGCACACAACAAGTCAGATGGAGATGCAGGCATCCAGATTGAAATTGGACTGAATGAAACATCGAAGGTAAAAACTACATTACATCCGACGCGACACGACTGTCAGATGTGGACGCAGAAAGCAGCATCTTTATCCGACAGTTGGACCGTGTAGTTGTTACCTCCGATTTTTTTATTCAGTCCAATAATATCTTGACGCGTGTGACTCCATCCGACTTGTCAAGTGCTTTTTGTCAGCAGGCGTCGATCCGATGAAAAACGCTCGTGGACTTCTACCCTTAAGCATAAGTCTTGAGCACTTGGACTTCTCCATATCAAAACACAGTAGTGTGAACGGTAGGGGTTGCTTACTGACAATCTAATTATCTCTCTCACAAGGAGTAGTTTTTCCCATGTTTGCCCTATTTAGCTCAAGAGATAAAAAATATTTACATATATTTGTTATGATTAACACAATAGACAAGACGTATGTGTGCCACAGGCCCTGCTCATTGAACTCATGTTAAACAAGAGGGTATAAAGGTATGGGATTCATTATAAGGAAAGCCGTTATCCATAAAGCTATGAATTACTGGAAGGCCATGTCCTGTAGACTTCATTTTAACCAAATAACTCAAATTTGAAAAACAATTTCCTTCTTAGTGATAATTAAACAGTATCTTGTACTTGGTCCTAATTAAGATATAATTATCCATATTGGGGGCAAAACCAGCTTATACGGTTTAACTGATTTTTTAAATGATTCTTTTGTAAACTTAAACTATGACGATCCATAAGACCCCTTAACCAGCAAACCCCAGGTCCCATACCTGTACTGCCAATTAAATGTTAGAAGTTTTCTGTATCCATTCTGTGTATTGCATTCTAGTGCTGAAATAAACGTACTGCTTTGTAAAAGTTAATTCTTTAAAAGAGTATATTGGTTTATTTCATCAGGTGGAAGCAGCAGACTCTGACTCTGAGAGCAAAGTTCATCGGGAATATCATTCTGTGGGAGTGCAGGTGGAAGATGAGAAAAGGTAAAATCTCTGTCCCAATCAAATGTGGAACATTTCACTTTAGGAACATGTAGTCCCATTGCATTCATGTGTTTAGTAGTAATTAGATTTTAATTGATGTTTTTGTAAGGGAAACTGGTGTATCTGCTTTAAAGGCAACCTTGCCTCTAATGTCACTTATAAAAAATAATATCATTGTTTTATATTTGTTGCATTTTATGCTGCTGGACAAGAATTCTTCGTACAGCACCTTGTAGTTTAAAAATTTCTTTATTCACAATTTCATGGCAAACCTGGTCGCCGTGAATAAAGGCATTTTTAAACTACAAGGTGCTGTACGAAGAATTCTTGTCTGACTGTTCCTGGTGGATGATGGACCACTGATGGTAAGTGCACCTGGCTATTGAAAATTGAGGGTTAATTTGAGCTGACTCCAATTAGCTACCATTTTATGCTGCTGGCCTAAAGGTCACTTTAATAAGATATTCTCACTCTGGCTTTGGTACAGACTATTGAACATTAAAAAAGAATTAATGATGACTGATAAAGAGTTGCTGAAGTTGTATCAAAGACCATTCTGAAATTCCCAAATTCTGTTTAGTATGGATTCTTTACAATCAAATAGATATAGTGGGATGTACAGTTGAATTAACTGAAACTATGTCTTCACTCCCTTGAAGGTGCTCTGTGCTGCACCCAGTCTTAAAGGAGAACTAAACCCTTGCTTATATAAACCCCTACCACCTACCCTACATTGTCCCCCCTCCGTGCTCCCCCCCCGCACAGGTGTTAATACTTGTAAATGCCCCTAAGCTGGTAATTACCCCTCATTGCAGAGACAGCGCAGCAGAGCTCACAGACACCATCTCGCAGCACTTCAGTAATCTTGAGGTCCCTTCATCAATTTCTGTGGCTTTCAGCCGAAACAGAGCTTACTTACTGATGATGCTCGAAGTGCTGAAGACAGCCCCCTGTGAGCTCCACTGTGCTGACTCTGCAATGAGGGGTAATTACCAGCTTAGGGGTATTTACTTGTGTGAACACCTGTGTGGTGGGAGCAGGGAGGGGGGACTATGGGGTAGATGTAGGGGTTTTTATTAGCAAGGGGGTTTAGTTCTCCTTTAACAGCAAATGAAAAAATAGGAGAGCTCCAGCAGATTTCTGCAAAACTTATTTAACCAGGGTAGTGATTACATGTCAATACCTTTATCAAATGTACAATGTAACAATTCTTTACAAGTCAATTTAGATGGCTTCACCATTTTTGCTTTAATTTGTTTAGGCAAGGGCGCTTTAAACGGTCAAACAGTGTGACTGCAGCTGTGCAAGCTGATCTGGAGTTAGAGGGATTTCCAGGACATATCACAATGGAGGACAAAGGCCTACAGTTTGGATCCTCATTTCAGAGACATTCTGAACCTAGTACTCCAACCCAGTATGGTGCAGTAAGAACAGTACGGACTCAGGGATTGTTTAGCTATAGAGAAGATTATAGGACGCCAGACACATCAAATCTACCACCACCAGACCCATGGCTTGAGCCATCTCATGATACAGTGGATTCTGGTAGAATATCCCCTAGTAGACAAGATGGTACTTGGTTCATGAAGCTGCTTCATGCGGAAACTAAAAGAATGGAAGAATGGTGTAAGGATATGGAGAGAGAAGCAGAGGAGAATGACCTCTCAGAAGAAAGTAAGAAAGCATGAGAATAACTTATTTATATTTATTCACGGATTAAGTGGTGGCTCAAGGCAATACATGTAAAAGGGCAATATTTACTGAAATAAATATATATGACTCAGCACTCACAGGACTTGCTTAAAAAATGGGGGGAAAAACTTTTTATTGTGCAAAATCAAGGTCTGAATATGTGACTGAAATGTTGAGTTTGCACACTAAAAAAGTTTTTCATTTTTTAAGCAAGTCCTGTGACTTGCTGTGGATGTGCTTGCTGAACTACCCCTTATTTTGCACCAAGGCAGGTGGTGAATTTTTTCTGTATGCCCTCCATTACTATGATTTATTTAATAAAATAACAGCAAACTGACGTTTCGGCTGACAACTCAAAGTGGGTCCACTTTGAGTCAGCCGAAACGTCTGAGGAAATCATTTTTAAGACCTGAGAAGTGTTGATGGAGATGTTTGTTGATATATACAGTATATATATATATATATATATATATATATATATATATATATATTACAGTTTGGTAAGATTATTTAAATGGCTGTTTAATATAATATAAACTTAAGAGACCCAGTTATCAACATTCTCATTTTAGGGAATTTAGAGGGATTTGAAACCAAGAATAAGATCATTTTCTCTAATACAATGTAGATCTAGATATAAAAAGAACAAATGAAAAAATATGAAAACCTTTACCCTGGGGCAAATTTGAGACTTACCGAGAATTACTCGCCAAGAAAAAAAATCAAAAAATCTCAAAGTCTGAATGGAAAAAAAAAAGTCCTAAGGGATAAGCGTAGCTCCTATTGACTTCTATGGGAACTCAACTGCTTTTGAAGTTTTGCTGAAGTTTTGAGACGAACAGATCTAGGAATGCCCTTTCATTCAGACCTGCACTTTTGGGACATTCACCAAGTTAGCAGATCATTGTCATTTGTCTATACACATAAATGATCCTGTCAGGCAGTATAAGACAGTAATCAGCTAGGTCAGTGCTGTCTGACTGGTGGCCCCCACATGAAAGTCTGCCTGCTGTCACTGTGTACCTTGTGTAAGATTTAAAAGTTAACAGTACTGAGTTTAACTGGCCCCTGCATTGTTTATACCTCAAATTCAGACAGTAAACTCCTGCATTGTTCACACATGTAATCCCCCTGCATTGTTTAAACCTGTAACACCTCTATTGTTCACACCCCTAAAGCCCTGTACTGTTCGCATCTCAGACCCAGACTGAAAGTGCCCACATAGTTCACTTGCTCACACCTCCTCATACAAACTGCTGAAGGGGCACCAACATTGTGTCACTGTATGTAGCACAGTATGAACTGTTCAACTTAGATTGAGTTTCCACTGTCTCCTGCTGAATTCTGCCTTCCATATGCTCCCTGTGTGTGCCATACTCTGCCTTCCCTATGCTCCCCCTGTGTGCCATACTCTGCCTGCCCTATGCTCCCTGTGTGCCATACTCTGCCTTCCCTATGCTCCCCCTGTGTGCCATACTCTGCTTGCCCTATGCTCCCTGTGTGTACCATACTCTGCCTGCCCTATGCTCCCTGTGTGTGCCATACTCTGCTTCCCTATGCTCCGTGTGTGCCATACTCTGCCTGCCCTATGCTCCCTGTGTGCCATACTCTGCCTGCCCTATGCTCCCTGTGTGCCATACTCTGCCTTCCCTATGCTCCCTGTGAGTGCCATACTCTGCCTGCCCTATGCTTCCTGTGTGCCATACTCTGCCTGCCCTATGCTCCCTGCGTGCCATACTCTGCTTGCCCTATGCTCCTTGTGTGTGCCACACTCTGCCTGTCTTATGCTCCCTGTGCTTGGCATATTTTGCCTGCCCTATGCTCGCTGTGTGTGCCATAATCTACCTGCCCTATGCTCCCTGTGTGTGCTATACACTGCCTGCCCTATGCTCCCTGTGAGCCATACTCTGCCTGCCCTATGCTCCTTGTGTGTGCCATACTCTGCCTGCCTCATGCTCCCTATGTGTGCCATATTCTGCCTGCTATATGCTCCCTGTGTGTGCCATACTCTGCTTGCCCTATGCTCATTGTGTGTGCCATACTCTGCCTGCCCTATGCTCCCTGTGTGTGCCATACTCTGCCTGTCCTATGCTCCCTGTGTGTGCCATACTCTGCTTGCCCTATACTCCTTGTGTGTGCCATACTCTGCCTGCCCTACTCTACCTGTGGAACGTGATCCTGGTAGGATTTGTTCTCAGGGTTTGTTAGCATTTGGAAATTGTTGTGCCTAAGGGCACACACACACAATCAGTTGCTGTGGAGTGCTGTGTTATCCACTGGGGAGGAGGAGGCATATGGATTTAAGGGCATGTTTTAATATGACATACATGTTTCACATATGAGTGATTAGTGATATCCCTGCAGTGAGTGACAACCATTTGTTTTTTTCGTGTGCTACCACTAATTATTGGCCCTCCACCATATAGGCCAGAAAAATCCCAGCCTTCCATACCATAGAAGTTGGACAGCACTGAGCTAGGTAGATCAGTCATTTAACTGCAAAGTCAATTAGTAATCCACCTTAAATAAAATTTATTTCCATTCCTGGGACCAATGACATAGAATAATGTCAATTATAGATTATATAGACTCTATATTCTTAAAGCCAAGAACACAAGGGACAAAATCCCATGTAAAATCAATTATTTCTTAGTGTGTCATCTTTGGATTGGATAAAAGGTTAATCCAGTGAGTGTGCACACAAAGATACTGTCAAATTGGACCCAAACAAATATGGGCAACAGTTCTAAACAAAGTTATTTATACTTCCTCTTAAAGATTTACTCTAAATTTAGTTTCTTGTTACTCAAAATACTTGATATCAAAACCACACTGCATAAGATTAACGGATTAGCTTTTTGAAGAATATTGGATTAATATCAAGTTGTATATATTGCATTGTATTGTGGATCTGATTGTGTTTTCTTTTGATAAGCACACCCTGCTGATAGCTTACAGCTGGCACGATTGTTAATGTACACAAACTACGCTAGCTTAATAACATCCTCATACAAAAAGCACAGAGAAAAGCTTAGGTTTGTAATTGCACAGAGAATTTATCTCTGATTAATCCAATGAGAGAACTGACACTTGAAGAATTTATATCTCTACATTTGGGTAAAAGATTTAGATTTGTAACTTGATGACACAATGCGGGTTTTTTAATTAAGTCATATTGTACATAAAGATAAATCCTATGTGAAGTGGACCAGGGCAGACTGTGCCCATTGTACTTCATATTATAAATGAAACAAAAATAAGGTTTTAAAGAGCATTTAAAGAGCTTAACAAAATATGCTTTGTTATTAGATATTTGTGTACAGTGTTATTAGTTGTAGTGTGTTGCTCGACTCCATGGCTTGGAGGAAGTACTGTAACAATGAAAGCACTTTCATCACAAAGAAATAAGCAGTTCATAAAGCAATACAGCTGTCAAACATCCCAGAGGAAGGCTAATGTTCTAGATAAGAAGAGTATAACATACAAAGAAATATAGCAGAGAATAGATATGGTTAAGCAAAGGTGCCAGGGTGCCAGTTATATGACTACCAGTAGGATTAGGTTAGTGGATCATTTAATAAAGCAAGTTGCTGGGCTGCACTGGTGCAAACTGTCAGTATTTAAATACATGTAGTCAATCAGTGCAAGTGCTCCAGATTTTTTACATGATCTGGTAACTTTATATTATGGTTGCTATTTATAATAGATACATTACCTTAAAATAGATAAATAAAGCCCACTTGATAAGACCAAATAGAAAAGGTAAAATATTAAACACAATGCAGATATAGGATATATTACCCACAATGTTTGGGACCTGGGGTTTTCCAAAATAAGGTTTGTTTCTGTCATTTGGATCACCATACTTTCAGTCTGCTAGAAATCATTTAAGTTTTGACACCAAATCATTTAAGTTTTGACACCAATATGGATTCATGCAAATGAGTTAGTATTAAGTACAAGGTACAGGGAAAAAGGAAATCTCTTAAAACATTTTTAATTATTTGCTTTAAATGAATGGGGGAGATAGCCTTCCCAAAATTCTGAACTATCTGGATAATGGATTCAGTACCTGTAAAGATCAGAGTTAATTTATTAATGCAAGTGCAATGTGCTGTGTGCAAAAAATGTGTTTTTAATAAACAATGCAGCATTATTTCCCAGAATTCTGGCATAACAGTAAATGCAGATAATTTGCCATCACAGTACATTGCTCATGAGGGCGCAAATTACATCATTTCAGGATAGGCAATGTTTGCTTCTCCTCATACTATGGCAGGGTGTGATTCATTAGGTGCAAGCCAATTATGTGTGTAGATGGAACACCCAAAGGGAAAAAGTAGAAGAATCAGCTACAGAGGAGTGTGTAAAGATGCAGCACATTTTTTGTATTTCCATTTGTAATTGAGTCGCTTTGTTTCCACTAGACAATCTGATATAGTCTAAATCATATTGTCATTAAACTCTTCTTTGATGCAAACATTTTTCTGAGGCTTTTCCCTAATCTTGAATGGTTCTTCTCAGATCTAGGTAAAATCAGGAGCGCCGTTGGAAGTGCACAGCTTCTAATGTCTCAGAAGTTTCAACAATTTTACTGGCTTTGTCAGCAGAATATGGTAAGTCTCCATTATGCCAAACTTACTAATAATATTATCAAACCACGATTTTAAATTCTTCAGGGGATGAAAACAAAATATCTGGGAAAACATAATGTCTAGGAACATAAAATCGAGGTTTGTCTGTATTTGTTTTCTTATTTGTAGCCTAATATTGTTAAAGAAGCTACATATATAGGTCTGCTTTTATACTTTCTTTTATACTTGTATGAATTGGTTAAAAATGCAATATATACAATTACATGCCCATGTAACATAGTATATATAAGTAGAATGGTGAATGAGCATCTTAGATACATATATGGTCAATCTCAGATTAGTAGAAGATATTTTGGATATATCAATGCGATAGTATAACACCTTGAGGACTTAATAAATGTATAAATATTTGGACCTATAAATGTAGACCTATACACATAATGATGGTACTTGAAGTCCTAAAACATAGAAAATCAGTGCAAGGCAGCATGGTGTGCTCGGGACACTAGAATAGCTACAAATTCTCTCAAGTGACAGATAACCCAACAGAGCAAGTATATTACAGTTACTACCCTTCAAACGTTAACACCTAAAGTGATTTTCTTCTGAGGAGAACATGGAACCAATATGTTTGGTGCATGTCAATAAAGGAAGAAGGAAATAGCAGGAAAGTACACACTATAGATATAGCAATTATCTGTACAAATTCAGAGGGGGTATAGGTTTTGGCTACTAAGACACGACAAGTAAGCAAAAGATTGGATAACCTGAAGAGAACGACTATTGTAGTCCCCTTCGCCTACAGACAATGGCACTGTATTTATATATATATATATATATATATATATATATATATATATATATATATATATATATATATATTTATATTTACAACACATGTAAAATTTTAGAAACTTTAGAAACTAATAAGTAAGCTGTTACACCAAAGGTTATACCAAGATACACCTTGCCTGGTTATATAATAATCATATATGAACAATGAACTTGTGCTTTGCATGCAATATATACACATGATGATTTTGTGACCCATTAATGAAGGACCAATGAACTAAGTTTTTCTTGCTACTTGGAGGAAATAGTCACTTTAAACATCTAATAAAGGAAAATGTCATTGTACCAAATTCATGATATACGTGGCCAATTTACCAAATTTTAAACCTGTACATATCTTAGTCCAAAAAACAGTACTTTCAATGAACAAGCCAAAATAAAAAAATCAGTGCACCAATTGGCATTTAGTTGGCATTCCTCTCATTGCTTAACCAAAAAATGCACAACAAGGTAAATTCATTACTGTATTTTGGTCAAACGTGTGTAATGGGTTTGCCCTATCACTAAACTGCTTCTCCTGACATATCAGGGAATCCAGCCAATGTGTAACCAGTAATAGCCTCACTGTGCAAAAAGTAATCAAAAAATAATCAACCATGGACTCTGCAAGCCTTAATTACTAGGTTCTCCCTCAAGGTGTGAGGGCAATTAAGGGAGTAATATAATTGGGCAGATGTTTCTACTAAGCTCCTAATCATAACTCAGTTTGAGGGTTCAAAACATTATTATTTAATGTATCACAGTTACTGTATAGAAAGTATTTTCATTGGCTCACCTGAAATTACCAGGACTACATCTTCAACCCATATCCCATCTGACCTAACATGACATGACATGTAATGTGGCTATCCCATATGGTGCAGTTATAGTGAACCTATCTGACGAACGATGAACTAAATAGCAAGAATATACATAAGACATTGTGGCTAGATGAAAAATGAGTTAGAAATGCTTTTGAAATGTGCTGGGCCTTAATATGCAATGATAATGTGGCTGAAAAGCACAATTCAGTAATGAAACAAGCACAGAAAACAAATGTACACAGTAAACCAGGTCAAAGACTTTTTGTGCTTTTGCAATGTAAGTCCTTTAGCAAATACATCTTCCTACTAACAGTTATAAAGCTGCCTTTATTGACCCACATAATGAATATGTTTTGCAGCCATTGTGTTACGCATTCATCATTGTTTAGTAAGCCCTTGACATCTCCCTTCATCCATTCAGTTAAAATAAATCCACACCGTTGCCTCTGATTTGTACGTCATAAACAAGGTTTCCATTTTCTGACTATGGTTTCATTCGTACTGAATTTATTATGACTTTGCCTTTCTTTTTACTGTGAGCAGTTATATCTGTAAAGTTCAGAAGATTTCAGTAATTTTGTAGCTAAGTAAAGCAACTTAAAAAAATCAGACTTGTGACAAATCAAAGAAGACACTTTTTCAAAATGCCCTAACTTATCAGTCTCCTTTTGATAAAAGGAATTTTTCATTTTACTGAAGTAGAAATATTACTTTTTTCTGCAATGCTACCACAGTAAGTGACTTCTTCAGGTTATGTAATTAAACAAGTTGCCATCAATATCAGTAATACTGCTGTGGATGAGCTAAGCAGCGTTGAATTCATAGTAACTACTTAACTCCATTCTATTATTCAATTGGCTGCCATGAGGAAGATGCAAATAGCACTGCTGTACTGGGCCCCAGGAAATGGAGAGCCCTGACATGGGAGGCCCATTCATTAAGGGTTAAATCTTTGTGGTTTTAGAGGTTTTTTAAAAAACAATTGTTTCTCTAAAATCACAAATGCCATGAAAGTTATTAAAAGATACAAATAAAAAAAGTACAAAGTGGAAAAAAACGAACAATCTGAAGAAATACAAAAATCTCTAATACCTCTAAAAATGTTAGTTTTTTTTTTTTTTGGATAATTACTAGAGAAAAAATATCTAAAAACCTCTAAACGTCTGAATGGTTAAAAAAAGGTCCAATAGGATAAGCGCAGCTCCCATTGACTTCTATGAGACCTCAACTCATTTTGCTTGCTGCAGTTTTGTATCACAGTTTTTATGCTTAATATATCATATTTTTTAGAGTTTTTAGAGAATTTTTTTTTAAAAACTTGAATTTTTAGAGAAAAGTATGATTTATGAAAAAAAATAGAAATTTACGTAAATCGGATCCTATTTCTCTAAAGCCACAAATTACATGAAATCTATTAAAAGGTCCAAATAAGGAAACCCCTCTGTAAAATTTCCGACAATTACTTGCGAAAAAAATGTGAAAACCACTTAAAGTCCAAATTGATTAAAAATGGTCCAATAGGAACAGTGCAGCTCCCATTGACGACTATGGGACCCCAACAGCTTTTACTTGGCGCAGTTTTGCATTTGAGTGTTTTTATAAAAGATTATTAAAAATGATTTGTGAAAAAAATAGAAATCTAAATTTTAATAAATCAACCCCCTAGGACTGAAGAAAGTGTACCAAAGTTCACCAAAGAACCCCTTAACTGAATGCAGATATCCTAATAGATTTTTTTGACAATTTTAATTTGATGTACCTTGGCATATCTGCAAGCACCTCTACGAATCAGTCATTGCAGTGCTGATAATGTATGGTTGCAGCAACTCTGATATGGCAACTGGTTGTGGAGTAGAGACAGAAGTTCTATGACTACATAATAGCCTTGACACCCATTCAATTTATATATATATTTAATTTTTTGTGTACTATATATATACTGTATATGTGTAATCCCATACACTACCAAAGGAGTGTGGTTACAGGGTTGAACTGGGATTGTACACCACCATAAGAAGGTACAAACTGGAGGAAGAAAGGGGGGTTGTGGCTGGAGGGGTGTGGGCCCATGATATGGCAACCCAGGTGGGCCCAGACCCCCCAGTCCAACGCTCTTTGGTTTGTTTTTCTGCACTTACCCAATTGTTTCCTCATCACCTATCATTTGATAGCACTGGCAAGTATCACCTAAGAATTTATAATCAGGGCTGAACTTACTGTAAATAGTGCAGTTAATACCCATTAAACAACGTGAAAGTACAAATGTGCTCCAGATACCCATTAACAGTTTGAAAGTACAAATTAGTGGTCCCTCTATCTTCTAAAACTAAAACTATCTTCTAAAACTGCCTGTGTTTACAGTGTTCAGATCTTTGGAAACATGGTCCATTCTCACAATTCTGTGTTCCAGGTAGTGTATTCCAGGCAGCACATGTTATTTTCTTGACATGAAGCGCTTTTGTAAAACTCCCCACAGATTAATGGAACATCTGCTGCTCCTGGATTCTATGAGTGATTCTTAACAAGTTAATGTGTTTCTCTGAGAGTGCCTTTGTGAGTGAAAGCTCCTTCACACCCCTATCCTAATGCATCACTGTGTATTGTTACAGCCCCTTTATGTCATCTATTCTCAATTGTTCTGCACACAGCAGTGAAGAACAAGGTGTAGGTTTATTAACCAGAAAACAGTACAGCGATGACAAGTCTGTCTTTCCTACAGATGTTATCTTGTATTTTGAACATTCCCCTATTATTTGCCAAATTTGTATCACCACTTATGATTTCTGTTCGCACCCAGTTGGGGGTTATGAGGTTTAAATCTTAAATCTCTGTATTTGGTTTCTATATATCTGTATTGTTTTATATTTCTAAGACCACACATTTGTCTTTCTCAGTCTTTCTTTGTTTTGTTTTCTTCCCAGTACTTGTTCTTCTTGCCTCACTATCCATGGAACATATTCGTCACCAAAGTGTCTTTACGATCTGTTCTTACACCTTTTACTAAGTCATAATAACGTTGATTCAATATCACAGTATTGCAAAAGGTTTCATCAACAGCCAATTGCCACAATGTGACATTCCTGTACACAAAGGCAAAACTGGCTCTTTTACTCCAGTAAAATACAACTATAAGTCTATATAAGTATAAGAGTTCAGCCTTGGGGGGCGTCTATTGCAGAGAAATTTACTAGAGATGGGTAAACATTCTGCTTCTCAAATAAAAAAGTCTCCTGACCAGTTTGTGGTTACGTTAATTACTTCTTAGAACAAATGCTTTATGTAATTAGTAGCATTTATTTGTATTCTATTTCTGCCTCCTTATGGTATGGATGGAGATTTCTGTTTGTTAAAAATACCTAAAATTTCCATTTTATTCAAAGCCATTCTATTTTAGTAGCATTCCCTTAATGGCCACCGCAAGATGAACTATTTTGTCTTTTATATTTGATTATTATAGTGCCATCTATGTTAATTAGCACGGCTAAGCTTCCTTAGCAGATTTATGCTGCCACTAAACGTTTGCATACTATTGAAATTCATTTCCTCGTCCCCTGCATGTATTTTATTGACATTATCAGCAGATGGTTAAGTTGCGCAATCCTTACAAAGTATACTGCGGAGTTCTTCTTATAATTTGTCGTTGCTTGGAAACTTCACACTTTTCTGAAGCTGCTGTGGTTTTACAAAAACAGTGTCTTCTACTTTTGTTTGCTTTACAGAATGAGTATTCTGATAAAAAGTATGTGTTTCCTACAAGAATAAATGTTTCATAACACCAAATGATATCTTATTATATAATTATATTTCCTTTCCAGCCAAGCAGTAAAAAGGAAATGAGACTGAAAGACAGTTACTTGTGGGATTTCTATGGTGTACTGGTTAAGTGCACCAATGGTCCTTCTTTCTTCTTATCTGGTCAGTGGGTGAATAGAGGGTTCATTTAGAACTGTGATCCCCCAATCAGTGGCTCGAGAGCAACATGTTGATCACCAACCCCTTGAATGTTGCTCCCAGTGACCACAAAACAAATGCTATTTTTTAATTCCTGACTTGGAGTCAAGTTTTAGTTGCATAAAAACCAGGTTTACTGCCAAACAGAACATCCTGTAAACTGACAATCC
Organism: Xenopus petersii; assembly: GCA_038501925.1. Lineage (NCBI taxonomy): Eukaryota > Metazoa > Chordata > Amphibia > Anura > Pipidae > Xenopus > Xenopus petersii. The sequence continues at coordinate 68,745,839 of CM076680.1, read as the reverse complement.
ACATAGGAGCTACCAAACAGCCATAGCGCTTAATAATATAATATATTAATATATGATATAATATATACTGTACATAGAGAGAGCTGTGATTGAATATGTCATTTTTCATTTTTTACATTAACCAAAGCAACAAAAGGTCCCAGCCCTCATGGGCCCCATCAACCCAGACCCTCTCCCCACCAGGAACTGTGGGGTGGGGCCCCTAAAAGGGGAGGTCCCTAAGAAGGGGATGTGGGTCTTGAGGTTGCGGCCTACGGGGGCCCGGACATCACAGTCCGACACTGGCAAGGTAACAATTACAATGGCAACACAACTTACTAAAAACACATACAATTTCCCAATCATTCTTAGATTCATTTGCATGACATGTACCTTTTCATATTATATTTTCTTTTAAGAAGGGGTCAGTAACATGATGGAGGGCAAGGTGAAAAGGTTAGGCTTAGGGTTAGGGTAAGGTGCTTTATGTAACATGCCCTGTACATTAAAAAATTGCTGAAGGTCCCAGCATTCCAGATGGAAACAGAGATCTCTGTCACTTACATATGAATACATTGTTAAATGCATTTGGCAGCACTGTATTCATGAGGAGCGGGTGGGGGAGGCATGCACAGGTTACTGTACAGGTTACTCAGAGAGCAGACTCGTAAATGCTATTGGTTTCTAGAACTGGAGCAAATGTTAAATTTTCAATAGTTACCCACTTATATGTCAAAAACTACAAAACAAGTTACTCAATTTTATCTCATACAAAATGATCAGAAACAATACCCATTTACGACACCGCAAATTACTCATTTTGCAAATCATGCAATAAAACAATTAACAAATAGACAAAAGCAACCCGCTTAACATCTCTGGAAAAATAAACATAGAAAACAAACAACCTCACAAATATATCAGACTATCAGAACGTTAATTAAAACTGAAAATGAAGAAAGGTCAAGCTTCACATGGACCACCAAGACTCCAAATACCACAACATCAGATATTTTAAAACAACATATAAACATCATGAAATTACTCCCAGCAAACAGGTACCAAGAAATGTCTCTCCAAATTCTTCATAACTTATATCTCACCCCAATCAGAAGACACAAAATGGGTAATCTCTCCTCTAATAAATGTCTTAGATGCCGCTCCCCTAAAGCTAACCTATTACATAACCTATGGTCTTGCTCTGTGCTACAAACTTTTTGGCAGGAGGTTATCTCATACGGGGCACAGATGGCTCGAAAACCACTCCAAACACAACTAGAATGGGCCTTATTCAGCAACACTACTATATTTACACAACTAACAAAAGGGGAAAAAAACCTGATGGCAAGATTAGCCGCAACAGCCAGAAAATCAATAATGGTGAATCCACAGAACAATTTGTAGCAGCTTTAAGAGAGCTGGTTGCTACCTGTGAGTTTGGGAATCTAACAGATGAAATGAGACCAAATAGTGGAATAAACAAACTCACCTCGCATTAGAGAGAGAGACTGCTCCTAGAGCAGGATTTAACCCTTGCAAAGGCTATTACAGTTGCTAGCCATATTGAAACAGCAGTGGCAGAGGCTAAAACTCTCAGGGAACTGCTGGGAATGTACAGAATGTGAATTCAACACTGTGGCCTAATAATGCACAGTGACAAAATACAGTGATAAGGAAAGGGATTTACCTACACTGCAAAACTGTGCAGCAAATACAAATATAAAATACTGCTTTTGCTGTGGTTCAACACAACACACTGCAAATCATGTTACATGTCCTGCAAAAGCTAAACGGTGCAGCAAATGCACAAAAGTAGGACATTTTGCTAAGATCTGCCGTAGTTCTGCTAAAGATGTTCATGAAGTCACTACTACAAATGTCACAGTATTAAGTGTGGTAAATTTATTCCAGACAAGTTTATATGCACTGTCAGTGTCAGTACTGCTTCTGCTGACAAGGGACACTCCATTAACCTGATGCTTGATACAGTCAGCTGTTTCTATACTACCAAAGGATATTTTCTTGAAATACTTTGCAAAAGATCCGCTTGTTGCACCTGCCCTGAATCTGGTCAGTTACTTAAAGGATCCAATCCCTGTGCTTGGTTGCTTGCCAGTGACTGTACAAATTGAATCAAATACTGCAAAATGTGACTTTTACATTGTGAATAAGGGTACAGCTATACTTGGAAGTGATCTCTTTGCTGCATTAAACCTACAATTAGTTGATGGTCTCATTACTACAGCACCAGTGCCTGCCACACAGCCAGTGTCTACAATTTCACCACAAAGCAACACTTCACTGGGCTGTGCAAAGAACCTTGTACACAATAGACCAGATGTAAAACCAGTACCATTTCCTGATTCAGCATGAGAAAAACCTGCTATTGATATTGTCGGTCCTTTTACAGATGCTCCTATAGACTGTAGATTTACTATAACCTTGATAGACTATTACAGTAAATGGACAGAAATTGCATTTGTTTCTCATATAACATCAGCTACAGTAATAACATTTCTGTCTACAGTCTTCAGCAGAGAAAGTAATCCAAAGGAGTTAATATCAGACAACAGTTTGTCTCATCTGAGTTTGAATCCTTTCTGAGAGAGAGGAATATTGTGCATAGGAAATCTTCAGTGTATTACCCACAAGCAAATGGAGAAATCGAGCGATTCAACAGAAGTCTGAAAGAAGCACTACAGACAGCAAATCTTACTGGGAAATCTTGGAAAGTATTTACAACACAGTTCCTACATAACTACTGAGCAACGCGCCATGCAACAACCCAATCATCTCCAGCTGAATTATTACATGGCAGACAGATGCGCACTAAGTTACATGTTGCAGACATCAAACTTCCATAAAATACTTTGCCTACAAAATCATCTACTGCTGACATTGTGAAACATCACTAAGCCAAATGCAAGGCCTATACTGACAGAAAACGTGGTGCAAGAAAAGTACACTCTCAGCCTGGATTTTTAGTCAGAATTAAGAAACCAGGAATACCGAAACAAAGACAATCTAAATTTACTACACCACTTAAAGTGAGACGCCAGCGAGGACCATACACATATGAACTGTCTGATGGACGCATATGGAATGCAAGTCGTCTTGCTCCTATTAGATATGACTTTGGAGAAGGACATTTTCCTACTCCTCATTTGCAATAGGCCTGAAGAAAGTGAACCTATAAGGCGTACTGAGAGAATCAGAAAACTATCTGCATGGACCCAGGACTATGTGATATGAATAATGTATATTATTGCTTTAAGATGCATTGTTGTTTTTTATTACATTTGCCCAAAAGCTTTCCAACTATATTATTATTATTATTATTATTAACATGTATTTATATAGCGCCAACATATTGCGCAGCACTGTAAAGTAAATGTGATTATACAACTACATCACACAAATTACATATATAGAATATATGGAGTAACAAACGTCACAATCGATACAGGTACAAAAAGGTGTGGAAGGCCCTATGCATATGCATACAGTCTAAAGGGGAGGGAGTTATACACAAGGTGTGGGAGTGGGCAAGATCGAAGTAAGTGGGTGAGAAATGTGGTATTGTATGTGGTGTTGCGTTTGGTAGTTAAGCGGAGTGAGGGTAGGCTTCTCGAAAGAAGTGCGTTTTCAGAGATTTTTTGAAAGTAGAAAGGGTGGGAGAAAGTCGGACAGACCGTGGGAGAGCGTTCCAGAGGAGGGGTGCAGCCCTTGCAAAGTCTTGAATGCGAGCATGTGAGGAGGTAATGAGAGAAGAGTTGAGTAGGAGGTCAGTAGAGGAGCGTAGTAAGCGAGTGGGTGAGTATATAGAGATGAGTTCAGAGATGTAGGGTGGAGCAGAGTTGTGAAGTGCTTTGAAAGTCAGTGTCATTAATTTGAATTTGATTCTGAAAGGTAACGGAAGCCAGTGCAGGGATTGACAGAATGGCGAGGCAGAGGAGGAGCGGTTGCTGAGGTGTATGAGCCTCGCAGCAGTGTTCATTATGGACTGGAGAGGTGACAGTCTCTGGAGGGGGAGGCCAATTAAAAGCGAGTTACAGTAGTCTAGACGCGATATGATGAGAGAGTGAATAAGAATTTTGGCAGCGTCTTGGGTGATAAATGATCGTATTTTGGATATGTTCTTTAGGTGGAAGTGACATGATTTGATAAGTGACTGGATATGAGGAGTGAATGACAGGGCAGAATCTAGGATAACCCCAAGGCACCGGGCCTGGGGAGAGGGGGTGATAGTGGAATTGTTAACTATGATGGATACTTCGGGGATGCTACTGGTGTTATTTGGAGGAAAGAGAACCATTTCAGTTTTGGAGAGGTTTAATTTAAGGTAGTGTTGCGACATCCAGGTAGAGATAGCGGACAGGCAGGAGGAGACGCGAGTTAGGAGTTCTGGGTTGAGATCAGGAGATGAGAGATAGATCTGAGTATCGTCAGCATAGAGGTGGTAGTGGAAACCGTACGAAGTTATTAATTTGCCAAGGGAGGAAGTGTAGAGGGAGAATAGTAATGGTCCTAGGACAGAGCCTTGTGGAACTCCAACAGAAAGAGGTAGGGGAGAAGATGATGCTCCATTGTAGGAGACACTGAAGGAACGATTGGTGATGTAAGAAGAATATGTGGTGTTTATACAAATGGCCTGTAGATGTCACTGTGCTCAGACTTATACTGTGCTTACTTCCTGGAGAGCTTAAAAGTGAAAGTTACTATTGTGTGATGCCTGCATGACTCTACTAATAAAGCACTGTAATACTCTACTCATCCTTGGCTACCCAAAATATAACACTTACAATGAAGGATCTTCTTTATAGTGGATACAGAAATGTACAGTACATGCTATATATTTCAATGTATTTCAGTTTTTTTTCCTGCAAAACGAGAGGCATTTTTTGAGTCCCTGGTTAAAAGTAAATGCAGAATGGGTGATATCTGACCTCTCTGATTGCTGCCTTCCTCTTGTGGATATGAAAACCCTTCAAGGGTATATTTGATATAAACAAATATAGCTGTGTCACAATGTAATATGCAGGGCCTGTTCAAGATTAAAAGCTGAAAGGGTAGGACCAAAAACTTTAATGGCCTATTAACTACAAAAGCTAGAAATCAAATAGCACGTTAACCAGATGTATTGCAGTAACATGGGCTCACCTCTAATAGATTGTGATGTGCACATGAAAAGTCACTATATATAAAATGTCCTGCAGCCACAATTTTCAAGGATATGTCTACATTTACACAACTAAGCATGGGCATAATTCCCATAAACACCCACACACTGTCAACAGCATATACATTTCCACAATGGGAAATTATTTATAAAATAATAGTGATTGCTCAGCTTCCTGTACCAAGGACAGAAAAGTGTTGTTGTTATCTAAGGCTGTGCATATGAAGAACATATTTTTTACAAGGGGGCCTTGAGATACAGCGCTGTCTGCACCACTGTTTATACAGATCCATAAAGGGATTTGAAGGATGTGGGTGGATGAGGGTGGCCGTAGTGAAGGTTATATTATACTGTTCTTCAGTATTATGGATTTACAACATGATCCATAGTCTGTATGGTTTTTATTCCTAAAAACAATTAAGTTTCCTTGTATGTCTGTGAAATGCAATATACTGGTACCCCTTTGTTTAACTTGAGTTACTGCATAGAACTTTACATTAATCTGGAGATTAGGTTACCTTAAAATGCTTGTAAAAATATGTCTCTGACTCAGGAATAATTTCACACACACCCCACCCCCTTAAGCTTAGAGAATAAATCTACCACTCACTGGGGGTCATTTATAAACACTGGGCAAATCTGCACCTAGGCAGTAACCCATGGCAACCAATCAGATGATTGCTTTCAGTGTTCAACCTGCAGCTGGCTGAAAAAAGCTCATCCCTGATTGGTTGCTGTGGGTTACTGCCCAGGTGCAAATTTGCCCAGTGTTTATAAATAAGCCCCCCTGACTCTGTTCCATTGGGAAGGTTCTTCCTTCTATGTAACAAGATGACCAGTCCCCTCTTTTGAAAATCAGCTATTGTTTTCATTGCTTTAAGATTTGGCCAAAATGTTCTATCTTTGTCACAAATGACCACAAACCTTTTCCAACAGTGCAAATGGGATATTTTAGGCTAATGACACTCTTTTCCTAAGGTTACCACCTTTTTAGAAATTATTTACCAGCCAGCACGGGGTGGTGGTGGTGATATTGGGTGCAGTATGTGATGTCAAAGGGGCAGGTGATTGCAAAACAGGGTAGAGCTATGATGTCATGCTGGCTCAAGGAGGATCAGAAAAGCAAAAGGGAATGTTTTTGCTTAATTCTGGGTGGATCGCAGGCTCAAGGGGGTGGGCCAGGGGCTGAACCTTAGTTTATTACTAGTTTACCAGCACTACATTGCTGGTAAATTTGCAATACCAGCCCCAGCTTTGCTATGTGTTTCTCAGATGACAGAAGAATCCATTTGCCACTATTACCACTGTTCTTTGATCCTACTGCTCTTTAAGATTTCCAGTTGCAGGACTGTCCTTTCTTTGCACAAAAGTGTGGCAAATAGAAATATAAAACATTTTTTATACTCAATAGCAGCACAACATATCTATATAAATAGAAACAATTATGTTTCAGAGTACAACTCTCTTACACTACATCTGGTGAGTGTCCGACCCTTGGAAAGGGGGTTGTACCTCGACTCATACTAAGGCTTGTAAATCATTTTTTATATCTTTTGGTATTGTAATTAAAGGTGCAAACATTGGTACAGGTGTAGTAGCACTTAGCACCTGTTAAAACGCAAACACCTTGGGGCAGATTTACTAAGGGCGAAGTGGCAAATGCTGATGACAATCCACCAGCGTTACCGCCCGCAGGGACACCGCCAATTTTCTAACGGGTGCAGGTGCCAATTCACTAGCGAAAGAGACAGGCGCTAGCGCTCATTCGCACTCTATTGCTAGGTGTCAATTTGCTCTCGCAAATGGACGTTACTCCGCAAATTCACTAAAATGCGGATTTTACTGAACGTTACATCTTTTACCAGACTTGCCTTCACCAGCTCAGACCAGGCAAAGTGCACTGGAGTGCATAGATCTTCCTCAATCTTCTGTTACTTACATCATACTATTTAGTGGAAAAAGCATCAGAGTTCAAAAAATTCAGAGTGATGCAAAAGTCCTTTAAAAAATTATTTTGGGTAACAGGTTTTCTTCTAACATATGAAACATTAACTACACAGTGGGTCATGTGTAGGGCATTATAACAACTGTAATGACTTTATTAAGGTTCCCTGGACATGTGTAATTAACAGTGGAAATGTAATGTATTTGCTACAACATATAACATAAACATATCAACTTAAAATTTCCCGCCGTATGCAAATTAACCTGAGCGCAAGACCTCTAACGAATTTGTGCTAGGCAGAAAAGTCACCAGCATCCGGCGCCCACGACGAAACTCCGCATTTTAGTGAATTAGCATTGTCTGAGCGAATTTTCGCCTGGCGAAGTGTGGGTCACTGCACAAGGGCAAATATTGTGCATTTTGTATATATGGGGGGTCTGTAACTCTGTGTAAATATCTGTCCTTAAATAATTAAATTTTTCAGGATGAAATGTAAAAATTGGTGTTCGCCCATCTATAATTTTTAACACAGCAACTTCCACCAAAACTTACTTTCCATCTGAATATTTCACATTGACTTTAATAGCTTGCATGCTGTATGAAGTGGAGTAAATTATGCTTTTTACACCATTTTCTGGTGAAAATCATTTTACACAGCATGATAAGTAGGCTGTTCTAAACACAGAGGCCTCACAGCACAGGGGTCTTGAATTCATTTATTATAAAAAAAAAAGCCACTTTATCTTATAATAAAGTGCCTGGTCAAATGTGGTCAGGTCACAGTTAGAAAAATAACATCAGAACTATGAGGTTAGGATGGCTCAGCCAAATCCAGTTCTGGGAAACTGCAGTATAAGAGAAATGTAAGCCAGAAGAAAGACTGTGAACTGGGCAAGTATAGAGAGACCCAGACACCAAAATTATAAAGCATGGTGCTAAGATACAGCAAGTTTGGCTCCATAAGTAAAAAGTGCTATTTCATGGAACAAATGGAAAGTGAATGACAGTTTTATGTGGCTTACTGAGCACACTGCACCACCTGTGACTGTTGGGTACGTGCAGGTGCAAATACAAATTAGTATGCACATACAATTATGAAGACTAATATGCCATTGCCTAAATGACTGTCATTCTTAAAAGAATGAACTCATAAACAAATGCCATTTTGATTGATCTCTACAGAACTTGGGAGCTGCTTACTGCAATGTAACTATCAAGGCTTGGAAAAGGAAATAATTTATTATAGCATTATGTAACAACCAGATTTATCTCAATGAGAAATCACCACACACTCCTGCAAACAGCAGTACAAACATACCCCAGTGCTGGAGTCTGCCCGGAACTGCATAGGCCATTAAAACACTTGCTGAAACCTGACAGATATTTCTCACTGTTTAGTGCAAGAGTAAACCATTCATCCCTCTAGGGCAAGTCACACCGTCTGCCACAACTTAATATTATTATTGTTTGAACACTGTTAAATCAATCAGTGACTCATTCAAGCTAATAAATCATTTTTGTAATATCTGTGTATAACATGTTACAGCCACTGACCCAGCTTCCAAATCCCTAACGGAGACACTCTCAACTTTCAACACTTTATTTTTCATGGATTTGTACGGTTCTAGTGTGTTTTTTAGAGTAGATTTAATGTTAGATATTATTGAAACTGGATATTTTTCTCTGTAAATGAAAGAATTCACGTCATCAAAGATTCGGTACTTTGGGAACTGAAAGGAAACGCTGCCATCTAGTGGTTTTTCAGATTTAGAGACATAAAATGGACAACCGTTATCCTCTCCAAGTTCCCCATATCGTCATTTTATGTTTGTATCCCTGCATATTGGTCAGTAGTTTTATATAACCTTGTGTTATACAACACTGTGTAATATGCTGACACTTGTTCTTGCTAATAATAAAAATTATATATGTATAAATGCGTTAATAGTGCAGACGGGGCAACAAACATTCCATGTTTATTATGAATTCTAATGCCAAACAGAAAGCTTTTTCATTTGACCTGAAGGAATATATTGCAACTCAAAAAGCTTGTAGTGTAACACAAAAACAAAAGTGCAGTTTTCTTTCTAAACTGAAATATCTTGTTTATTTGTGACTAAATTAGGACCCAAGTGCCATGCCCAGACCAACCTCCCAAGATCTAGCAGGATTCTGGGACCTGTTGCAGCTCTCCATAGAAGATGTAAGCATGAAATTCGATAAACTGCATCAGTTAAAAGCCAATGAATGGAAAGCAATTGAATCGCCCGAAAAGAAGGTAGGTACAGATATGAAACTGCCCTGTTCTATGTATTATATGTTTCGCTTTCCTAGTCACAAGTCTTTATGTAAGGCAAGAAATTCATTTCCTGCAGAACTGATGTAGCAACAACATTGAGAAGTCGATGGAAAGATAAGATCTCTGAATAACGCAGATCAAAAAACCCTTCCTGTAGCTCTGGGTATCTGGATCTCAGCCTCATGGTGTTCTCCAAATATTGTGTAGTGTCTCCCCAAGTGTGGCCACATTTAGAACTTAGATTTCCTTCCTTCCTAATAACCTCCCAACATGCTCACATACAGGACTTCAACAGAGCAGCCGCCTACCTGTAGAAATCACACATTATTATTATTATTATACTTATTTAGTAGCACCACGTCTGACATTGCCCTTAACCTCCTACACAGAAACCATCATTTTCTACATCAAGCTTCACACATCACAGCCTAATACTCCATTATCTCCTCATGAATTTAAAGTAAATCTAACCCCCTGTAAACAAATAACTGTAAAACGGCAATTTTGTCATTTACATTTTTTACTACATGTCATGATATTATAAATGTATTACATTGCTTATATCAGTGATCCCCAACCAGTAGCTCGTGAGCAACATGTTGCTCTCCAACCCTTTGGATGTTGCTCCCAGTGGTTTCAAAGCAGGTGCTTATTTTTGAATTCCAGACTTGGAGGCAAATTTTAGATGTAGGTTGACAATCCACTAAATGGCCAATCACAGCACTTATTTGGCACCGCAAGAACATTCATTCTAGTGTTGCTCCCCAACTCCTTTTACTTCTGAATGTTGCTCACAGGTTCAAAAGGTTGGGGATCCCTGGCTTATATGATGAAATGGAAATGACAGCACCACCTGCTGGTCACCTCTACTGTCCATCAGTCTAAAGAAGCTTTCAGAAGATGAAGAAGAGTTTTCTGATGTTGCTCTGTTTACAAGCGAACAGAGAAAAGTTATCTGAATTTGTCTGCTTTTCTCTAAGCAGACAACATCAGTAGAGTGCCTAACATTTTAGTTATGTTCTTTAAAGGAGAACTAAAGCTTAACTAAAGAAGGAGGCTAGATTGTACATTATGTTTTGGGCTTATGTACCAACTCATGGCAACCACAGGCCTTTAGCAGGGCTTGAGCATGTGAGTGTCACAAACACTTCCAAGATGGTGACCCCATGTGAAAAGTTTAAAGTCCTGGATCATTGCTGCTATTGAGAAGCTAAAACTTGAGGCTGGTATGGCGATAAGTTCAGTATATAAAATATATAATTTTAAGCCATATTCATTTTTAGACTTTAGTTCTCCTTTACTGTACTATAGCTATTCCTTTATTGGTGGCAATTATCTGACATTCCACATGTTTGAGTTACTAATTATTTGACACGAACATGTTATCTGAGTATTTATCTATTCATTTTCATGATTTTCAATGTTTCTGCACGCCTGTAACTATAAATGCTGTATATCTGCATTTGATGATAAATTATACCACTGACATGTAATATACATCATTATTTCAGGATGAAAAAAAGCTCCCACTTCCTATACCAAAGAAACCCACCAGAGGAAAATTCCCCATTGCTAGAGAAAGATCACTTGATCTACCTGACCGACAAAGACAAGAAGCAAGAAGAAGGTTAATGGCTGCAAAAAGAGCAGCATCATTCCGGCAAAATTCAACAAGCGAGCGAGCAGACAGCATTGAAATCTATATACCTGAAGCCCAAACAAGGCTTTAAGTACTGCAACATTTTCATTTTTTTAACAGATAAAAGACATGCTTGTACAGTTTGTAACACACCTTGTCATTTTAGCCCCCCTCTCTCTCTACTGAATATGCCCTTGTTGTTGTTTTCTTTGTGCCATAAGCGCAGTGGAATGCTTTTTTTTTTTTTTTTTTAATTTCCTCCGAATTTGCGAAAACTCATTGCGAAACATATTTTGTATATCATGCCAGACATCCATACCAGCTACATGCATAGGGCTTGATATGACCTAGTTTCACCATGTTCTCAAGGACAACAAGAAAAACCTCTCATGATGGAACCAAGGTTAAAAGTCTTATTTCTATTTTTATAAATAATTTGACAATTAGGAACAATTATTAAACAAAAAAAAGACTAATGGATACATCTCAGCCCATCGCTAGAGGCATTAGCTATTCCAAGTAGAAGGTGCTACAAATGTAAAGTGCTGGAAAGAAAGGATATTTTACTTGTTGACCTTCAGTTCCTTTAAGTTGCATCCGATGAGAAATGTACCCTTGCTGCTCCTCCCTAGCACTGCTAAATCCTAATCACAATCTCATCTCAAGAGCCTGGATCTGAACAAAGATCTGTCAAATTACTAAAATTCCAAAGATTTTGGTTCCGCAGAAAATACAAATCCTATCCCAACTGGGGACATTGTTTATGGAACGTGGCACCTCTGCAATCAACAGTGTCTCCAACTAGCCACTCAATATCAATGCAAGAGCACTCGAGAGAGAAGGGGTGGGGACAAGAAAGTGAATGCCTTAAATGATCTTTTTCTTAGATATATATATGGCTCATACCTTTTGGTTTACATTTTGTTTCAATTCCATCTCTTTTAATAGATATACAATTTAAACATTTGCAGTGTATGCTATTTAACCCACAAAGCTATATTTATTATGTGGCTAGGGCATCCTTGAAGAAGAAAAAAATATTTGCTGTTATACCAGTTTGTGATGTAGTAACCATTTTAAAAATCATAACTATAAGTGGGTTATATATGGTTCTTTTAAGGTACAGTAATGGTGAAATGTGCTTTACATCTGTATTTAATTTCCTCACTTCATTTTTCCTGGAAGTGTTAGCTAAAGCTTGTTTCCCACATTCTTATTTAATGTGACAAGGAAAACGGCAAGCTTAGCGAGAAACGTGCACTCATGAAATCTATGAAACGTAGCATATTTTTATGACGTTTTTCATGAACTGTATGCAAAATATAAAGAGGAACCATTGAACCTCAACGTTATTATTATCGACATTTCAGTTTTACTTTGAACTTCTAGAGCTTTGTTTTCTTTCTTTTTTTTCAATTTGTCATAGAACTTCCCACGGCATTTATAGCTAATTAACAGAAAGGGCTCATATTTCCAAGCTGTAAATTGGTTTTGGTATCAGGGAAAATAGACATAGGAATTTCTTGCTATTTCTTAAACACTGGATTACTGCCATCATGCAGGCATGCAGTGCACCCCAGAATTTTCGTCATGTATTCCAGTAGTCCTAGTGATCATTGATGGTAAGAGATTTGGGCCCTAATATAGATCATATCTACCCCATTCAAGCCCCAGACTCTGTGTTAAATCAGGTCTAACATATCTATGCCACCGCATACAAGAGATTAAAGTATTTAATTTATGCCAAAATAGGCAGCTTTATTTTAGTTTCAATGCAATGGGAAAGTCACAAATATGTTTGGCTAAGCCCTGTTTTGCTGTAGCCAGAAAACCATGAATCTATCAGCTGAGACACTTGCTGGGGGCATTTTCCAAATTACACATTTGCCAGGAATGAAGTGTAAGCCTGTAAAAGTGACCCTAGTCCAAATCAGGGCATATTCTACATTAAATTGGTGGTTTACCTTTAAGTGAACTTTTAGGGGGTTATTTACTAAAATCCGAATTTACCGAAATTATATTAATAAAAAGAACTCAACCAAACTCCAATACCCGAATTTAGCTTATTTATTAATAAATAAAAAAAAAAGATTGATTTAATCATATTGTGGAAAACTCAATAAAATCGAGCGAAAACCCAAATGATATGATTTTTTTGTGGTTTTCCCCAGAATCGCATGATTTTTTTTCAAGTTTTTGCCCGAAAAGTTCAGATTTTTGGGCTAAACCCAGCTCAGACCACAATAACTTCAAATAGGGATAGGTTACTCGCCCATTGACTTATACAGGACCTTGACAGGTCTGAGATGGTGGATTTTAAATTTTGGGCTTTTTGCGGGATCAGGGTGTAATAAATCTTGAAAAAATTCAAGATTTTTTTAGAAAAAGTTTTTGGGAAAAAAACTCGATCAGAAAAAAATCGAGGTTTAGTATATAACCCCCTTAGTATGTTATAGAATGGCCAATTCTAAGCAACTTTTCAATTGGCCTTCATGTTTTCTTTTTTATAGTTTTTGAATGATATGCCTTCTTCTTATAAGTCTTTCCAGCTTTCAACTGGGGGGTCACTGACCCCAACTAAAAATGTAATGCCCTGTAAGGCAACAAATTTATTGTTATTGCTACTTTTTATTATTGGACCCTAGCAAAAGGCAATTTTGCAACCAGAAATTGCAACTGGAGAACTGCTGAATAAAAAGCTAAATAACTCAAAAACCACAAGTACTAAAAAATGAAAAGCAACTATAGAATATCTCAGAATATCGACATCATATTAAAAGTTAATTTAAAAGTGAACAACGCCTTTAATTAGTGAATGCAGCACAAGGTTTTACAGTGTATTCTATGTCAGGGTTTCCAGCATTAAATTACTGGGGCTTGCTTTATGCCACCTGCACATCCTAGCCCAAATTCCCCAAATGCTGCTAAGCACCACTGCTGTGTACATTGCCCCCCTCATGCCACATCAGGCCATGTCAGGATATGTAGTCACCCAGGCAGCGTTAGCCTTAAAAAAGGTATTTTATTTTCTGGACACTTGAGTAGCTGAAGATATTTGTAATGATAAAATATATCTAAACAGTGTTATTTGACCAAGTGCTTCCATACAAAGAAGAGAGATTTCATATTGCCAGAAAAGTAAAGGGGAACAAAATGATGCAGTATTTTTCAATATTCAATGCAGAGTAATATATTAGTGTACTCTTTACTTTTACATTGTTAACTACATCAACCTACCTACCCTGTATGCCAGTTGTTTCCACCCTGTATATATAGAACCCAAGGGGGACACAAATCAGTAGCTGGGGCCAGTAAGTAGGCTAGTTTTAGTGATCAATGGGATGTGCAGTTATGACTCAATGACTAAAACAAATATTTTCATATAGCAGTAACCTTCTTATGAGCAAGGGGCCCTTATAATTCAAGGGTGCTCACCTCAAAGGAGTGCTACAACCAAAAATTCTGAATTTACTTCTTCAGTCTATCACATCTTTGGATCTGTATTAGTCTATAAAAAGCAAGTTGGAAGCCTTGCCATGGAGTCTTGCTCATGACTTGACTTATATTCATTACACTTGTGTTATACCTTGAATACTGTATTGTTTTGGTCAGATCCAGTGATGTCAGAAACTAAAAATCATGAAAACATTAAGGGGGTTATTTATTAAAGATCTTTAATTTTACCGAAATTATATTAATAAAAAGAACTCAACCAAACTCCAATACCCGAATTTAGCTTATTTATTAATAAATAAAAAAAAAAAAGATTGATTTAATCATACTGTGGAAAACTCAATAAAATCGAGCGAAAGACCAAATGATATGATTTTTTTGTGGTTTTCCCCAGAATCGCATGATTTTTTTTCAATTTTTTTTTACCTTGGAAAAATGTGAGTTTTTTTCAGTCAAAACTCGAATTTTCGGGTTAAAAGAAAAAAAACTTTATTATACCCCGAAACTGGAAATAGCTTGAATACGAAAATACTCCAGCTAAAAACTTTTTTGGTGGTTTCACTCAAAAACTTGATTAATTTGAGTGAATTGAGTTTCTTTCTTTTTTTTTTTTTTTTGCCGAAAACTCGATAAATTAAGAGTATTCGGGTTTTTCACTCCAAATTCAAGTTTTTTCATAAATCAGAAAACATCCAAGTTGTGAGTTTATTCGACAGTATAAAATACCTCAGCAACCAGTAAAACTCGACCTTTGATAAATAACCCCCTAAATAAACTCCATAGGATTGTTTTTCTTCAATAGGTATTACTTATCAAGTCAAGTCAAGTGGATTTTATTGTCATTTCAGCCATATACAGTAAATACAGTACATAGTAGTACTTATATCTTAGTACAAGGTACTGTTTTATTGTTACTAAGAAAAAAATCATTTAAAAAATCATTTGTAAAAATTTTAATTATTTGCATAAAATGGATTCTATTGGAGAAGGCCTTCCTGTATTTCGGAGCTTTCTGGATAATGGGTTTCTGGATAAAGGATCTCATACCTGTAGTAGCTTTCAGCAGTAAGAGGATTGAAGACATTCAGTAAAAGTATTGAGCGGCACCATACCATTTATATTCCTGTATATTTCTGAATAAACTGGAGCATTTATGGCAACAAGGGCTCTTCTATGAACAGCAAGAAATCTCTCCACATTACAAAGCATCTTAAAATAAATTGTGACAAATAATATAACCTGAATGTGCTTCATTCTTCTTACTCGCAGTGTAGTTTTTGTGTCTTTTTAGAAGGTGATCCCACGAGATTACAATAATATATTTTATAAAGTTGTTGCTTTCAATTTACATATCACATTAAAGGTATTTATATATGTTAAAACCCAACCTACCAGTATCTGTCTATGGGTCTCCATATAAGGAATGTCTAGATGAAATATATAGAGTGCTGAGACACTGACAGGTAGATTGGCTCAAACAAACATCAGTCCATGATATTTTCATGGACAACAAAATATTTGCAGTTTCACTAGCACTTTGAAATCATTGTGCACTTTAAGCATTTAATAAGCATACCACAGAGAGAGTTAAAGGACATTATTAATGAGGGTTGTTGCTATTTTAGCCACCATGTTTCTTATGCTAAGAAGTTCCTGCTAAAAGCAAATATACAAATACGCATGAGGTTTGTATTCCGTAAATAGAAATAAAAGCATGTTAAACCTCCGATTTCTTTGCTTCTCAAAGCGCAAGTAGTTGTACGTTCTCTATATAGACTGAAGACATTGCAAACCGTAAAAAGAAAAAGAAAATCCATCTCAAAATATGTTTTGCCGATGCCGCCTTAACATGTAACGGAAAGCTGAACCTCAACAGGATGAATGTATAGGTCTTAGATGAAATTAAAAAAATTATATCCCTAGTATATTCTACATACAATATGTAAAGAGAAAAAAAAAGATACAGGCATATATATATATATTTCATTGTTAGCTTATTTGCAAAGTTATTTTCACCATCATCTTACCAGTAAATTATATATATACATATAATATATATCTATATATTTACTGGTCTTTTCTTGGAGGCAATAGAACCGCTTAATTATTAAATGTTGCAAAAAAGGTACTGGAGCTCCATAGACTGGACAAACCTTCTCTACTACCATGCAATTTTAAAGGAGGATTGGAAGCAGGAATGCATTGACTTATTTTTCTTATTTTTTCCTTCTGCTTTGTGTCAAATAACAGTGCCAAATCATATGCCAGCTGCATGGCTGCCTAAATCCTGGGGCAAGATGCAATGACAAAAAAACTGAGGTATAGCCATACACTTTTGTATGCCGTACATTTCATTTCTATCCCACTGGTTTTGGATTATTCATCGTTTTCAATGAATGGTAATGGATATTAAGAAATGAGCTTACGTTTTCCTTCCATTTCAGCATGGTTTTTGTCAACCACTGACACAGTACAGGACTTGCAGCATCATTTCCACCGGCTAATTATTCAAGTGCTTACAATAATTAATAGCATTTAATGATGGATTGTTGGGTTTACAAATACCACAAGCCGCTTTCTTTCATTTTTATAAGACTATAACAAGGCATCTTCATGGCTTATAGCAAGATAATGTGTTTTGTTTGGAATACAAAGAGCTGCTTCATAAATTTGCAAAATCAAAATATTTAATATGACAGAAGCCTCAAATGTAGCATAAGTGGAGGTCCTACAGTCAAACTCTCCTATTCCGACCTTACAACGGACACTATGGGGTAGATTTATCAAAATGTGAAAAACTCACTCTCTTTCTATTCATTCCTATGAGATTTGTAGAAGCTTATTTATAAGGGGTGGACGTTAGAGTTCAACATTTGATAAATACGCTTCTAAAAATCCCATAGGAATAAACAACAAGTTTTTCAGTGGTGATTTCCCACTTTGATAAATAGGCTCATATGTGAGCTGCTTAAAGGATGGTTTGGTAACAGTGGCAGTTTAAAGATTTTGAATGAAATGGGGTTGGAACCCAAAGAAGAGTTGAGTTTCAGTACAAGTACATCAATACCCATAAATATTCATTAAACTTCATCTTGAAATTTTTAAATGATTTGTTTTTGTTTTTTTTTACTGCATTATCAAGTAACCAGATACAGGGCCTGTAAGGAAAGCAAATACTACTGAATCAATAATATTGTACTTATTATAGTATGAAAAAAAGATCATATTTATTTGGACCTATATAATTCATGGTTTGTTTTTTCCTTTGCTCCAATGGAAGACTATATATATATATATATACAGTAATGTATACAAATGTCTACTGCTAGTGGTAAAATGTTTTCGGTAAAGAATTAACATTTTTAAGTGCAATATATACAACTATTTAAACCGCTAACATTCTATCAATAAGAGCAGAAAAAAGCCATGTTTATCTATGTATTGTATATATTAATAGCTAAAAAAACAATAAAATGATGTTTCTAAGACTTGCATGTTCATTCTGTCCGACTATGAAATGGATGTCGGTGCCTTCTGAGTCGGCTTGGCAAAGAGCAACAAGAAAAGCAAATAGGTGCAGCAGATGTATCAGGGGTGTCCTGACCTACGTGTAATTGTATCCCCAAGCTTTGGGTCCATAAAAAGATTCTGGCTAAACTACTTCAAAAATATGACATTCCACTAACTGCCACAGCAGCCACAAAATAAGGCTGAATGATCCCAGTCTTGTGTTGTTCAGCATAAAGTTGCCACTAATAAAGTTGTTCTTTAATGCATTTAAAGGAAAACTATACCCCCCAAACAATGTAGGTCTCTATTAAAAGATACTGAGTAAAACAGCTCATGTGTAAAACCCTGCTTCATGTAAATGAACCATTATCATAATAATATACTTTTTTAGTAGTATGTGCCATTGAGTAATCATAAATAGAAAATTGCCATTTTAAAAAATAAGGGCCGCCCCCTGAGATCGTAAGATTCACTGTGTACACATACAAACCACATGTTAGGTCACATGAGCCAATTAACAGACAGAATTCTGCCTTTTGCTTCCACACTTCTTCCTGTTACAGTTAGTGTTGTAGTATTTCTGGTCAGGTAATCTCTGAGGCAGCACAGATAGAGTCACAAAATGGTGGTTCAAGGCAAGAGATGTAAAAGGGCAATATTTATGTAAATATATATTCCAGTTTGGTAAGATTCTTTAATATGTCATTCAATTTGATATAAACTATCTGTTGCTTAAGTATTCATTTTGGGGGTATAGTTTTCCTTTAATGCATTAGGAAACATTTCAGGCATGTAACATTTTTGCTGAAGCAAGACTTTCCCATACTTTTCAATTCATACCAATATTTACAAGTAATTATTTTTCTAATTGGCCTCAGCGAAGTAAAACCAGAGAAACCAATTAGATAATGGATTAATTAATATACACTGTTAGACATAAAAACCTGTTTGTAACAAGCCTTGATCTTTGAAATCTGCCTTGAAACCTATGGGAGGAAAGAAAATTCCATGAAGCTACCAGACTGGAATAGAGTTGCAGACTGCATTGGATTGTATTGGGGAATGGAAAGAGTAGTTTGAAGAGCTGGGAACTGGTGCAGGGACAGGGACAAATCTGGCTTGTGAAGGCTGAGTCAGGTAAATGAGCAGGGAGCTGGAACTTATGTAGGAACGAATGAGTTTAAACGTACCACACTGGGTCAGGTGCATGGATGAACAGACCTACAGATGGGAAACATATATTGGTGTGTATGGTAACCATAGAAGAACTATTCATCCTGGGGGGAGAGGGTGTGGCTGCAAGTGGCAAAGGTTTTAATGAAATCAACTTCATGTTTAAGGCTCATGGCATACATGGAGATAATGCCAATTCCCTACCTTCTGCCCCATGTTCAGTGTGCAGTGACAGGCACATCATCCACATGTGAGTCTGATTTTACCTGTCCCAGAGTCAAGGTTCCTGCTCTCCTCCTAATAAAAGGTCATGTCATTAGTCTGGCAACATCTGTTATGAATCCACCCATGCTGGCACTAGGGATGCACTGAATCAACTATTTTGGATTCGGCCGAACCCCCGAACCCTTCGTGAAAGATTCAGCCGGATACCAAACCAAATCTGAGCCCTAATTTGCATATGCAAATGAGGGAGGGGGAGGAAAAAAGAGAGGAGTATGCTCAGTGCATGGCTAAAAAAATGTACTTCCTTGTTTTGTGACAAAAAATCACATGATTTTAAGGATTCAGATTGGGCCAGGCACGAGGATTTGGACAAATCTGAATCCTGCGGAAAAAGGACAAATCCTGGCCGAATACCAGACTGAATCCTGGATTCAGTACATCCTCAGCTGACATGATTCCTTGTTACCCCTTCCTAAAACTTTCCTACCACTATAGTTTTCAGGAACATATGATCCCTGATCCCCACATTTCTACTGGCTAATTATAAGGGCTTATAATAATAAATAGAATTTAATGATGGATTGTTGGGTTTATAAGTACCACAAGCTGCTTTCTCATTTTTATAAAACTATAACAAGGCATCTTCATGGCTTAGGGCCTGAAAATGTGTTTTGTTTGGATAACAAAGCTGCTTCATAAATTCATAATAAATCAAAATGCTAAAGAAGCCTCAAATGTAGCATAAGTGGAGGTTTTAACTGTCCTATATATTGAAGTATATCATTCCTTACCACCCCTTCCTAAAACTTTCCTACCACTGATGCCAAACTAACTATAGTTTTCAAGAACACATGATCCCTGCTTTGTTCTGAATGTGGTACCTATGAACCCCTAGTTTCTAATATGCTTCAATAAGGAAGCAGTTATGCTCTTACACAACAATAGTATAAACAGTCGTAATGTGTGTAAAGCTCCAATCACCATACAGATTGTTCTGATTAATATTAAGTGCCACTAATGCAATTATGCACCCCCACTGTCTCTACTGTTGGTATATTGGTGAAAATGTTTCCCCACTCGAGCCATGTATCAAAAGTTTCAAACAAAATAAAGTTTCTTAAGATTTATTTTACATTAAGATTTCATGGTGGTGCATCACACAAACTCAGTATCTCATAGTCAATAGTAGGTGTATTCTAGAAGCCAATCAGTAAGGCATGTCCCAAGGTACAACCAATGATGACATATTTTAGACATTAAAAAGGATATTCCAAGGACACTTTGTGAGATACTGTGTTTTACCTAGAGCGATCTTCATTGTTCCAGGTATGAAGGTATATTGGACCTTACACCAGCCATTGATACCTTGGAGCATTCCTAACCAATTGGATCCTGCTGCACTGAGACAAGTTGCTAACAGTTATTTGATGGAATGTTTCCTGGTGTAATTGTACCTTTAAATTGTTAGATTAATCTTCTATTCCACCACTTTTTAAACAAGTACATTTTGATACATTGAGCTGTTTATAACTGAGTGTTAACATATGTCTGATTCGGGAAATGTAGCGACTTCTGCCTATTCAAGTTATTGCACAGACCGACAACGTTTGCCTGCGGTTCCTGCCCCTGCTATAGAACAGCCTATAATCATATGTGTGTCACATGCATTCCACTAAGTGACCGGAGACCTGCTGTGTGAGGAAAGGGGTTTGTTGGAGGAACTAAACAGACCAAATGGATTTAACAGTCCCACATTAATAAGTCCTGTTTCCAGACATGAACACTTTACATCTAGGGAAAAACAATGTATAAGGACAATTTGCATTAAAGAAAAGAAACTTTGCATCCAGACATTTTGTTCTATTTTTATTTTATTATTTACTTATGCCCCTGGTTCAAGTGCAAAAGCACTAAGGGGTCAAAATTGCACCCTTTAGTGCTCATTCAGTCATCATTTGCATCCGGGGCATCTGCTTGTACTTTAACCATTTGGTGTTAGGTGCAGAACACAGCACTGTCGTCTAGTCCAGCTCCTACAAATGGCATCCCTCCCCTTGTAACTCTTACCTTGCTTCCCTCTTACAGCCGTGATTGGGGGCAAGGGGGGGGGCAGCGTGCCCACAGTTCCCAGTGGGGGGAGAAGGCCTGGGTTGACATGGAGCTGTGGGGCCCAAGAGGAACAGGGACCACCAACTTTTTTCTCGGTGTCTCGCCGACCTCAACCTACCCTGTAGATAGGGGACAAGTAGGGGAAGGAGAGGAAACACCGTTGTGCCTCATCTGCCCCCACCCCCACATGAATAAAATCTAATCTGGAGCACAAACACCTGTATTCAGGGTGCAGGGCAAGTAAAACACAGAAAAAATGTTTTTGCATTTTGAACCCTGTGCTGCACTTCGTAGGCGACCCTTTGTAACCTGTTACCCCAGTTTTATGTGGTCATTGAAGTCCTTGGTAACTTCAAATATCCTTATATTTCACAATAGGAGATGCACTAAACCTTATACAGGTATGGGACCTGTTATCAAGAATGCTCGGGACCTGGGGTTTTCTGGATAACAGAACTTTCCATAATTTGGGTCTTCATGCCTTAAGTCTACTAGAAATTAATTTAAACATTAAATAAACCCAATAGGCTGGTTTTCCCTCCAATAAGGATTAATTATATCTTAGTTGGGATCAAGTACAAGCTACTGTTTTATTATTACAGAGAAAAAAGGAAATCATTTTTAAAAATTTGGATTATTTGAATAAAATGGAGAATATGGGAGACAGCCATTCCATAATTTGGAGCTTTCTTTATATCCGGTTTCCGGATAAGGGATCCTATACCTGTATATTAAATATTAGAATGACAGATTCATAGGTTAGCCAAGTGTCAGACTAACTACAGCCCTCATTAACTTTCTGCTAGGTCTCTGAGTGTCTCTGTAGTACAAATGTGTTCCTTGAACACAAGGCTGAATGGGAATCATTAAAACATTTGAATTGCATAATTATGCAAAAAATCCTCTGCATTTCCACATGATTACCCATAGTGATTCCAGCTCTGCCCATTGAGGCATTTTTTGAGCACTTTTCTGCCCATGGAAAGCACAATTTCCCGGGAAAATGCCTGCTACAGGCCTTCTGCATATTCTTACATGTGTGATAGAAGGAGACAGAAGCTTCTTATCAATCGTGGACTAGAAAAAGAAAGAGCAATGGAGAGCTGCATGATTCTCATGACTCTATGACCAAAATTCACTAAAGGACGAAGCGCCTAACGCTAGCGTGAATTCGCCGATTCACTAACGGACGCTGGCGTAAATTTGCATGTGTTACTTGGCACCCTTACGCCTGGCGAATTTGTGCAACGGACGTAACTATGCAAATTCACTGACATGCGCATTTTTCTGAACGCTACCTTTTACGCCAGACTTCCTTCGCCACCTCAGACCAGGCAAAGTGCAATAGAGTAGATAGGGATTGCTTCCAAAAAAGTTAAAAAAAATTCTAAGGCCCAAAAAAAGCTGGCGTTTTTTCTTTTTTTATGGGTGATAGGCTGAAAAAGATCGAAAATGTATTCCCTCCTTCCCCCCTACATTTCCTAACTCATGGCACCTTAACTATACAGTGGGCACATGTGTAGGGCAAAATAAAAATTTTATTTGCTGTTTTGAAGGTTTCCCAGGCTTGTGTAGTGATGCTACATATACCTCCATTGTAACTTGAATTTGGCGCCGTATGCATATTAACCATCGCTAGCGTAACTTCGATTTGCTTGGCGAATTAACGCTAGTGCAACTTCGCAACCTTACACTTCCCCTGAGCGCAACTTTGGATTTTAGTGGATGTGCATAGCGCTGGCGAAATTACGCCTGGGGAAGTGCGGCGAAACGGACGCTGGCGAATTAGCGCAGGTTAGTGAACTTGGGCCTATGTCCGAAGTAGCTTTTATTCAACTTCTTAGTAATTAAACAGTCATTCTGCGTCCTGTTTACCTTTCACATGCCCAAACTAGGAACCTGGACAATGGGTTTGCTTGTTTTGTTTTTACAGCAGCTTGTCACAATCTTCTATGTGGCCTCTCTCATCTTGCAAAACAGCCATCCCTCATACTAGATGGGACATGTTTCATAGAAGACTAAACATAGCCATCAACCTAAGTCTTCTTAATATCCAAACACCAGCTAGGAGGGGAAATTCTTGAAATGCACAGAGTAGGAAATCTATGTGGTATAACGCGTGATATTAATGAGCTCATTGTTAGTATATGGGAAATAAGGAAAAACTGGTTCAATTTATGTCATGTGAAAAACATTATCTGAAATAGCTGCATTTAAAACAAATATGAATTCCATTGATTAAACACAGCTATGTAAAATGTTAAGTAATGACAGTGCTCTATATTCTATCTGTAGGTTTGGAAAAAAAAACATTCATGAGAGATGATTCCCATTATCTGATTTGAAATGCTTCTATTCCTCTAGAATTCTGATTTGAAATAAAAAGTGGAATTATTCAGCTGTTTTCCCTTTCTGCATTCACTGAGTTATTTGCTTCTGCAAGGAATCTTTGTGAATACTGATTAAATAAGATCAGCTACAATGGCTTCTCTATGGAACTGCAAACAGTTATATGTGGGTACATGGGATGTAAGCAATAGGGCCTATTTATGAACATTTCAGCACAAGAACAGGGGAGCTAAAAGTGGTAAAACTACTGCACTAAGAGTCCCATCACTTGGTTCTAGCCTTTCCAGCACCCAAATGAATATCTGGCACTAAGTACAGAGCACTGTACTGTTTGGTATTTTGCTCCCTGGTGGTCCTGATATGTGTATTCTTAAAGGGATACTGTCATGGGAAAAAAATCTTTTTTCAAAATGCATCAGTTAATAGTGCTGCTCCAGCAGAATCACTCCAACTTGCAGTATAGCAGTAAAGAGTGATTGAAGTTTATCAGAGCACAAGTCACATGACTTGGGGCAGCTGGGAAATTGACAATATGTCTAGCCCCATGTCAGATTTCAAAATTGAATATAAAAAAATCTGTTTGCTTTTTTAAGAAATGTATTTCAGTGCAGAATTCTGCTGGAGCAGCACTATTAACTGATTCATTTTGAAAAATTTTTTTTTTCCCATGACAGTATCCCTTTAATGGCAGGCAAGCTATGGGTACAACAGAAGATACCCTGGACCCACCTATATTCGACCAATATAGGATGCAGAACTGAATACAGATAAAGGTGCCACTCTTTCCTCTTCATTCTGTAATTCCAAAGACTTGCAAAACAACGGTGTATAGAAAACAGACCGCCACAAATAGCTGATTACATGCTAACAGTCAGCATTCCCGAAGTACTATTAGAGGAATCCCGACTGGCCAATACTTACGAGTAAGAAGGCTGTGTAACACCCTGGAAGATTTCAAATTGGAATCTAAAAGATTATATGAAAGATTCAGGGAAAGATGCTATAGCCATAATTCACTGAAAAAAGCATATATAACAGCATTGGCCAAGGACAGGAATTCACTCCTGGTCCCTCAAAAAAAATGTCTTCTAATAAACAAAAGGAAAATAAACAAATTAGATTGATAGGGGATTTCAGTAGAGAACACAAAGAGATCACCCTAATACTTTCTAAACATTGGCATATCTTGGAACAAGACAGAGATCTAAAACAAGTAATTGGAGACAGACCACTGATAACTTTTAGGAGAAGTAGGAATATTGGAGATCAATTGACACACAGCCATTATAAAACTCCCATAAATACCACATGGTTAACAAACAAAACCAAAGGGTGTTATAAATGTGGTACCTGTATGGCGTGCGCATTTATACAAAAGACTACCTGTGTCACAGGGAGGCTGGATGTTGCCAATTTTAAAATAGCACAGTTTATTAACTGTAAAACAGTGGGTGTGGTATACGTTATGAAATGTGCCTGTGGGAAAACTTATGTGGGGAAAACCAAGAGGGGATTCTCAAACATGTGGGAGATGTAAAAAACAGTCGCAACACAACAGTTGCTACCCACATTAATGAAGTTCATAATGGAAACACAGGGGTCATGAAATTCTTTGGGGTGGAACACTTCCAACCCACATCTCGAGTGGGTGATATAGATAGAAAATTATTGGAGTGTGAAGCCAAATGGATCTATTGGCTAAACAGCAAAGCTCCGAATGGTTTAAATGAAGGCTTTACCTTCAGTCCATTCCTCTAAGCACTTCAATGGTTCCCTCAGTACTGCCCCTGTGTGTGTTTCCAATACATCTAATCTCCTACATTAATGAGGTTTGCCACTGAACGATAAAGGAATACCCCACTGCTCAATGTTAGGTTTAAGGTCAAAAGTCTAGTTCTTGTGGCGCATACATTTTGCATGCTATACTTTGCAAGTTGGCTATATTTAATAACTGTATATCTACACACATACATTTATCTTAACACACCTGATCTGCAATCATTTTCACCTTTTTAGTTGCAGTGCATTTTGATAGATTGGGTGCATTACAGTCCAGACCCCCATGCTTTAGGTACAAAAAAAATATGAGTAAAGAGGGCAAGGCTATCTTTATCACATATCAATTATTATTATTATTATTATTAACATGTATTTATATAGCGCCAACATATTGCGTAGCACTGTAAAGTAAATGTGATAATACAACTACATCACACGAATTACATATATAGAATATATGGAGTAACAAACGTCACAATCAATACAGGTACAAAAAGGTGAGGAAGGCCCTATGCATAGGCATACAGTCTAAAGGGGAGGGAGTAATACACAAGGTGTGGGAGTGGGCATGATCGAAGTAAGTGGGTGAGAAATGTGGTACTGTATGTGGTGTTGCGTTTGGTAGTTAAGCAGAGTGAGGGTAGGCTTCTCGAAAGAAGTGCGTTTTCAGAGATTTTTTGAAAGCAGAAAGGTTGGGAGAAAGTCGGACAGACCGTGGGAGAGCGTTCCAGAGGAGGGGTGCAGCCCTTGCAAAGTCTTGAATGCGAGCATGTGAGGAGGTAATGAGAGAAGAGTTGAGTAGGAGGTCAGTAGAGGAGCATAGTAAGCGAGTGGGTGAGTATATAGAGATGAGTTCAGAGATGTAGGGTGGAGCAGAGTTGTGAAGTGCTTTGAAAGTCAGTGTCATTAATTTGAATTTGATTCTGAAAGGTAACGGAAGCCAGTGCAGGGATTGACAGAATGGCGAGGCAGAGGAGGAGCAGTTGCTGAGGTGTATGAGCCTCGCAGCAGTGTTCATTATGGACTGGAGAGGTGACAATCTCTGGAGGGGGAGGCCAATTAAAAGCGAGTTACAGTAGTCTAGACGCGATATGATGAGAGAGTGAATAAGAATTTTGGCAGCGTCTTGGGTGATAAATGATCGTATTTTGGATATGTTCTTTAGGTGGAAGTGACATGATTTGATAAGTGACTGGATATGAGGAGTGAATGACAGGGCAGAATCTAGGATAACCCCAAGGCACCGGGCCTGGGGAGAGGGGGTGATAGTGGAATTGTTAACTATGATGGATACTTCGGGGATGCTACTGGTGTTATTTGGAGGAAAGAGAACCATTTCAGTTTTGGAGAGGTTTAATTTAAGGTAGCGTTGCGACATCCAGGTAGAGATAGCGGACAGGCAGGAGGAGACGCGAGTTAGGAGTTCTGGGTTGAGATCAGGAGATGAGAGATAGATCTGAGTATCGTCAGCATAGAGGTGGTAGTGGAAACCGTACGAATATATTAATTTGCCAAGGGAGGAAGTGTAGAGGGAGAATAGTAATGGTCCTAGGACAGAGCCTTGAGGAACTCCAACAGAAAGAGGTAGGGGAGAAGATGATACTCCATTGTAGGAGACACTGAAGGAACGATTGGTGATGTAAGAAGAGAACCAGGACAGGGCTGTGTCACGAAGGCCAAGCGACTGGAGGGACTGGAGGAGGAGAGGGTGATCTACAGTGTCAAATGCGGCTGAGAGATCAAGCAGTATTAGTAGTGAGAAATGATTGTTGGCTTTTGCGGTTAAAAGGTCATTAGTTAGTCGAGTCAGGGCAGTTTCCGTGGAGTGTTGTGGCTTAAAACCAGATTGTAGGGGGTCTAGCAGGTTATTGTCAGAGAGGAATGAGGTAAGTCGGTTGTATACTAGGCGCTCAAGTAGTTTAGAGATGAAAGGTAGCAGAGAGATAGGTCGGAGGTTGTCAAGATTGGAGGGATCAAGAGAGGGTTTTTTCAGAATGGGGGTGACAAGAGCATGTTTTAGTTGAGAAGGAAACAGTTCAGTTGAGAGCGAAAGATTAAATAGGTGAGTTAAGGCTTTGATTAGACCAGGATTGGTATTGCGGAGAAGTTTTGAGGGAATTGGGTCAAGTGGGCAGATGGTAAGGTGAGAAGAGGCCAGAAGCTTTGAGACTTCCTCATCAGTGACAGGGGTGAAGGAGCACAGGAGAGACTGGGGAGTGTGTAGGGAGGGTGGTGGAAGTCTAGGGGGGGTTGAGTAGTGTAATGTCCCTTCTGATAGTGTCAATTTTGTTTTTGAAGTGCTCAGCAATATTTTGAGCAGAGACAGATGTGCATGGAGGGGGTGGAGAAGGGGAAAGGAGAGTGTTAAAGGTGGAGAAAAGTTGTGCTGGTTTTTTAGAAAGGGAGTTAATGAGTGAAGTAAAGTATGTTTGTTTGGCTTGGAAGAGGCTGGTGTTAAAGGAGCGCAGGGCAGATTTGTAGCTCCAAAAGTCTGATTCTGAACGGGACTTGCGCCAGCGACGCTCAAGTGCACGTGAGTGTCTTTGGAGCGCTTTTGTATGAGCAGTATGCCAAGGTTGAAGTGGTTTGGGTCTAGAACGTTTAGTTTTTATAGGAGCAAGCTCATTTAGGGCTGTGGTGAGAGTACTATAGTAGACAGAGGTAGCCACATTAGGACATGAGATGGCTGAGATATTAGAGTGAAGAGAGTCAAAGGAAGAAGAGAGATGTGACACGTCTACAGCTTGCAAGTCACGGTAAGTACGTGTTTGGGGAATAGCAGGGGGTGAGGAGGGAGTTAGTGAGAGTTGAAATGTGAGCATATTGTGATCAGAGAGGGGAAATGGTGAGTTAGTAAAATTGGTGGTTGAACAGAGTCTGGTAAATATGAGATCCAGAGCGTTACCACTGGAGTGAGAGGGGGAGTCTGAGCACAGAGATAAGCCTAGGGAGGATGTTAGTGAAAGAAGTTTAGAGACAGAAGAGTTGTTAATGTTGTTAACGGGTATATTAAAGTCACCTAATATGATGGATGGGATGTTAGATGAAAGAAAGTAAGGAAGCCAGGCAGCAAAGTTGTCCAGAAATTGTGCAGTTGGTCCTGGTGGTCGATATATAACAGCAATGCAGAGTGAAACAGGAGAAAAGAGCCTAATGCAGTGAGCCTCAAATGAGGAGAATGATAAAGAGGGAACAGGTGGAAGAACTTTAAAAGTACAGCGGGGAGAGAGAATCAAACCTACCCTACCTCCAGGTCTGTTACCAGGTCTGGGAGTATGAGTAAGGTGTAGGCCCCCATAGGACAGGGCAGCAGGTGAGGCAGTGTCAGTAGGAGAGAGCCAGGTTTCAGTAAGTGCGAGTAGGTTAAAGGAATTTGCAATGAAATGGTCGTGTATAGCAGTGAGTTTGTTGCAGACAGATCTGGCATTCCAGAGAGCACAGGAAAGATTAACTGTGTTAAATTATTGGTTGTTTTTGTATGTAAATCTAAATCTTCAGTGTATATAACTATTTATTGTACAGAGTTGTGGAATATGTTGGTGCTTTATAAATTAAGTGTTAATAATTAAAAAAAATTAGTTAAAAAATTAAATTTGTGATTACGGGACCCTTTTTAACTGGAAGATGAACTCCCCCTTTGCAAATTTAAACCAATTGTTTCTTAAAAAGCTTAAATTAATTTTCATTGTTAGGTGCAGACACTGATGGAGATGGATCAGCATTTAGATTTGCCAGAGCTTAGCAGGACACCTCCGTAAGTATATGGATTCACAGTACAAATATGGGATGCATAATCTGGAAACCTGGTATAGAGGGAGAGATATATATTCTATATACATATAGATATATATTCATATTCTGATATTCTGATCATTGTTTCTGTCACTGGTGGTGTACTAATATAGGCTTCATCTAAATATAATAAATTGTAATTTCCGTACCAGTACTTGATGTTATAAAGTTACTCTTCATCGTCCCCTTGAAGTAATCTGTATCTGCCTTCTGACTTTTTATTTTTAAGAAACTGTTAGCTTTAATACATTGGAGCTCATTTACTGTATAAACACTGGGCGAATTTGCTCCTGCAACCAATTAGTGATTAGCTTTTTTTCAGCCTCGTATTTATAAATGACCCTCATTGCATGGGCAAAGGGATTGCATATCCGTGATAAAATTTACCAATCTGTTCATCAAAATCTCCTGCAAAAACAGGGACAGACTGTTGTTGCCCATGGTATGAGCTTAAAAGATATGTTTCAATTACCAGTCAAAACTGAGCACAGATTACATAATTAGCAACAGGAAAAGTCGGACTCTCTAATACAATGCAAAGCAGAAAGCACACTTGATTTCTTGATAAAGGGTATTGAACCCGAAACATGTTGTGTTTACCACTGCCTGGAATAAAAAGTTGTTTGCAGTAATACTGCTGGAGTTTCTGGAATACTGCCCAGTAGGTGGCAGCATTGTTGGATATAAAAGAATAGACTAGCATATGTGCTCAGGGTCTATCCTGAGACCTCATCTAATTCATCATCATCATTTATTTATATAGCGCTGTCAAGATACGCAATTCAGAGGTAAATACAAGCCCAGGGGTTCCAATCTGTATTTAACTTTAGCTTAGGCTAGTTATTGAAAGTTAGTTAAAGGGGACCAGTCACACAAAAAAACATACCGTATTCAAAATCCTATTTTATCACATTAGTCAAGTAAAATGAACTTTATTTTCACTATATAAACTATTTGAATTGTGTTTCCTTCAGTCTGGGAGTTCATAATTATAGCAAGCAGGCAGGAGCCATTTTGTGGACATTGTTATTAAGACAAGTCTTGCATCATCTCCGAATATTGTAAGTGCACCAGAATGGGGAACCTGATGTCCATCCCCCATGCCCTGGCAACACAGTGTGGCGAGCAGTGACATCTAGGAAGTGGATGGAAAGTGAAAGTAATTGTCCCAAGGCATAGAGGAGGGGAAGACAATATTCGATTGACAGCTGAGATTTTTAGCTTACAACAGCTATGAACGCTTTAATGAAAAATAGAAACTGGATTTCATGTTTAATTTGAAAAGGATTTTAATTATACAGCTTTTTATGTCTGGGTAAAGTCAGAGTCACTATAGGAGTGAAACGAAGGCTTAGGGAAGTCAGTGAGCAACCCTAATAAAGGGGTTTGGATCCCACGTTGTGTAAGGGATTTTCAGTGGGTGAGTTGAGGATCAGGTAGGGTGCCAAAATACATGACCCCAGACTGAGGATCATAAAGAACAGTGCACTACTCCCAGGGAGGAATTTATACACAGCAGTGGGGTAACCTATGTTCATTTGTGTATCTTGCCTCTGGAAAGGATTGTCATAACTGAATTTAAACTGCCTCAAATAAGCGTCTGCCAATTTCATTTATTTAATTGTTCACTGCTAATAAACCAGTTATTTGCTGCAAAAAACCTGGGATTTGGATCTTTACCTAAAAAGAGAAACATACAATTTACTGGGAGTTGCTGGGAGTGCTTGGGTACAAGTGGGTCAGTGGTATAAGTTAAGCAGCCTAGTCCTGTTCAAACACTATAATCCACACTTTTAAAGTACACCCGACCCAACGGTGGGCTACACGCGGATCATTATGGCAGACAATGTGGCCATATCTAAGCGGAAGGCAGTATTATGTAGTAGTGTATATTGCATTCTGTCACTGGAGGTGTAGCCAAAGTGCAGAGAACTTATGCACAGCAATACAGACCAAACCTTCAGCATTCGCAGTGACAAGCAAGTTAACACGAGCTGTGCAGATGGATCCCAGGTACTGCTTCATAGTCAGGCCCAGAATGGCAATCTGTGGGTTCTGGCAAATGCCAGAGGGGCTGCTGTAAGATGCCATAGAAAGTGACTATTAAGTGGGCTGCTGGGGGCTGTTTGGGCCTCTGTGTACTAGGAATGCTGGGGCCTATTTTGAATCCCAGTCTAGTCCTGTGCATGGTGATCTACCAATCATGTTCAGCAACCTTCTTGCAGTGGTAGTTAGCAATTTTGGCTATGACATACCAGATTTACCAGTCTATTCAATTATAAACACTTGTGCCATGATCTTAAAGCATTTGTTTTCTGATGGAACATTGTGGAACTCCCAGATCACAATTGTGCTATAATGTGTTCTTTTATATAGAAACTGCTAAAACCATATGGGACTAAGTGTGCAAAACACATGGTGAAATGTGTGTAAAACATTTGTTTTTTTGAATTTTGCATCTTGCTTCGTGGTGAGAGCCCACACTTCACAATGGAGTACAGCAACCTATGCCTCCACGATGAATACATCAGTGCCAGTATTCAGCAGCACTGTATTCATGAGGGACGAGCTTGAGAAAGTGTGTAGAATTCCTCTTTCCTGCCCCCTAACTTGAATGTCAATCAGTCACACAAGTGAAAGAGGAAAGGGCTTTGCTCAAATCCCTTGGTATAACCACTTTGGCAAAAAATGTGTTAAATGGCCCATATTTGTTTTGTGCTATTTGCAATGCAACATGTAACAATGATTATGACTTAGGTTGTTTGGCTTTGTGCCTATTTCTTGTATTTTATGTCTTGCTCCAATTTTTTTAATTCTGTTACTAACCGGTTTGATAGTAACATCTAATCAGTTGCAGACATTTGTGAAGTTAGGCAGGTGTTACGCCAAGGGAGATGGGGAAGTCCAATCGTACATACATACGATCGGATCTATGCGTCTGTGGCCAGCTTAAATGGTGTAAAATCTCATTCTTGTTTCACTCCATAGAGGCAGAAAAAACTTTTGATCAAGCGAGTTGTAGATTCCTCAGGATCACTCAAGCAGCCATGGAAATCCTTTTATAGCTAAGATTATGACCTTGTATAGCTACAAGAACTGCAAGAATTAGAGTAAATAGAACCCTGTCCAAACCATTGAGGCTTTCCAACAGAACACAACAAGAATGCTCCTTATAATGGAACACTTGATCGGTGCCATAAGAAATAAGGGAATTTAAAAACTTGAACCACTTTGATCACAATTTTTTTTCCGATATTAGATATTTAGACCCTGTACAAAATTCAAGAGTACTTGACACCAAAGCACCAGAGCATGCCCCTGTCTCTTTAAAAACCTTTCTGCCTACCAATACAATGCTTTCTAGAGCATCCTTTGATTGTGTGTGAAAGCTGCTCTCCTCCTTCTCAGCCACCACTTGCTCTCTTGATCCCATTCCATCACACTTCCTAAACATCTGTCATGCACTGTTGTTCCTGGTCTAACACACATATTGAACTCTTCCCTCTCAACTGGTATATTTCTATCCAAAATGCTCTTGTCACACCTATACTTAAAGGAATTCTGTTACAGGATATCATGTTTTTTTAAAAACATAGCAGTTAATAGTGCTGCTCCAGCAGAATTCTGCACTGAAATCCATTTTCAAAAAAGCAACCAAATGTTTTCAAATGTTTTGAAATCTGACATGGGGCTAGACATGTTGTTAGTTTTCCAGGTGCCCACAGTCATGTGACTTGTGCTCTGATAAACTTCAGTCACTATTTACTTCTGCACTGCAAGTTGAAGTGATGCATACACACCAATACTAGAACTAAAAAAAGCACTTGTTTGCTCAGGAATAAACTTTTATATGGTAAAGTGAATTATTTGTAATGCAAACAGTATCATTTAGAAATAAAATAGACACCATAACAATCATGACAGAATACCCTTAAGAAGCCTTTCCCTGATAACTACAGGCATATGTCACTATTGCCCTTCCCCTCCAAGCTCCTAGAACTAATTGTCTCCAACTGTTTGCTGAACTTACTGCATACCAACCATCTTCTTGACCCCTTTCAGTCGGTTTTCTGCACTGGTCACTCCTTTAAAACATCTCTAAATGCTTGGTATCAACAGTTCTACTTTATTATGGATGTCTGTCAGGGCCCGAAGGCGCAGTTTGGAGTGCGGACCAAGGAGGAAGCAACTAGGCAAACACAGTCCGTGGTACAAAGGGTTTAAGCAGAAGAATCGTCAGTTCAGGCAAAGGTCGGTCCAGGCAGCAAGATAACGTGGTCGATATTCCAGGCAGAGGTCGGTCCAGGCAGCAAGATATCAAAGTCGAGGTTTCAGGCAAAGGTCAAAGATCAAGGAATCAATAACAGTAAACACCCAGGAACTCAGGATAGAAGAATCTATACTCGGGCACTGAGAGAACCTTCTAGATGACGTCACAGGACGTGCGCCAGTATATGCGCCAGCGTCTGCACATTTTGGAAGCCAGCGTCTAAAGGATGCGCCAGCGTTAATACGCTGCGCGAAAACGCCAGCGTAAGTACGCTGCGTGAAAACGCCAGCATTGCGCTGTCGTCTGACGGCTGCATGGCCTCTTCTGGGCGCCGCCATCTTGGACGCGCAGAGGACGCCTTACAGTACCCCCTCCTCCATGGGGGGCCTCCGGACCACCAAGGCTGGGTTTCAGAGGAAATCTTCTATGAAATCTCCGAATTAGAAGAGGAGCATGAATGTCTGAATGTTTGACCCAGGAACATTCTTCAGGGCCGAACCCCCTCCATTCCACCAAATACTGAAGAGAGCCCCTGGACACCCGAGAATCCAAAGTTTTTTCCACTTCAAACTCCTGATGACCATCAACAGATACAGGAACTGGCGGAGAAGAAACATGACCAACAGCAGCCAGCTTGAGAAGAGAAACATGAAAGACATTCGGAATCTTCATCTCTGGGGTTAATTGAAGATGAACGGCCACAGGATTTATGAGTTCAATAATGGGGAAAGGGCCAATGAATCTGGGGCCTAGCTTAGCAGATGGAATCTTAAGACGAATGTTCTTAGTAGAGAGCCACACCTTATCACCAAGAGCATACTGTGGAGGAAGTGAACGCTTCTTATCGGCATAAAACTTTTGACTGGAGGAACTCTTCTCTAGGTTGATCTTCGTGGCTTGCCAAATGGCGGACATATGGGAAACTTGGTCGTTAGCAGCCGGTACATTGGAGAGGAGTACATCTTGAGGAAAAGCCAAAGGATGTTGCCCATAAGTACAAAAAAAAGGAGATCTGTCAGAAGAGGCATGAAGAGAGTTGTTGTGAGCAAATTCGGCCCAAGGAAGTAAATCAGCCCAATCATCTTGGCATAAGGAAATATGGCATCTTAGAAACTGTTCAAGAGCTTGATTGACACGTTCAGAAGCTCCATTGAACTGAGGATGATAGGCAGAGGAAAAATGTAACGAAATATTGAGTGATTTGCATAAGGACCTCCAAAACTTGGAAATAAACTGTGAACCTCTGTCAAGACATAATTTCTAAAGGAAAACCATGAAGGCGAAAAATGTGTTGAATGAAAAAATTAGAAAGTTCCAAAGCAGAAGGTAATTTATGGAGAGGGATGAAGTGAGCCATCTTGCTGAACCTGTCAATTACCACCCAAATGACTGTACAACCACGGGAGGGAGGAAGGTCCACAATAAAGTCCATGGCCAAATGTGTCCAAGGCCGGGAAGGAATGGGTAGTGGTACAAGTAATCCCTTGGGAGAGGTGTGGCAGGTTTTAGATGCGGCACAAATGGAACAAGAAGACACAAATTCTTTAACATCTTTCCGAAGAGATGGCCACCAAACAAGACGGGATGATAACTTGGTAGTCTTCTTGATCCCAGGATGGCCAGCTTGCTTGGAACTGTGTGATTGATGAAGAATAGATTGACGAAGATCCAGGGGAACAAAGGCCACACCTAGCGGTGTATTAGCAGGTGCAGAAGTTTGAGCAGACAAGATTTGAGACCCCATAGAAGGAAACAAAACAGCCACGATCTTTGCCGATGGTACAATCGGTTCTTCATCCTTCAAAGAGGAGTCCACAGGAGAAAAACTTCTGGATAAGGCATCCGCCTTCTTGTTTCTGGAGCCAGGTCGGAAAGTAATGACAAAATTAAAACGAGAAAAGAACAAGGACCAACGAGCCTGTCTGGGGTTCAGACGTTTAAGGGTTTAAATGTAGTCCAAGTTCTTATGGTCCGTAAAGATGGTCACAGGAACTGCAGAACCTTCAAGAAGATGTCTCCATTCTTCTAATGCTAACTTGACAGCCAGAAGTTCACGATTGCCAACGTTATAGTTGCGTTGTGGAGGAGAATTTTTTTTAGAAAAGAAAGTACATGGATGAAGTTTCCCATCACAGAGTTGTCTTTGGGAGAGTACGGCTCCAGCACCTACATCAGAAGCATCTACTTCCATGAAGAAAGGTAGAAGGGGGTCAGGATGTCTTAGGACAGAAGCAGAAGAAAAGGACTTTTTCAAGGATTCAAAAGCTTCTTTGGCTTGAGAAGTCCATACATCAGGTCTTCCACCTTTCCGGATGAGAGCCAAAATTGGAGAGATCCTAGACGAAAATCCTTTAATGAATTGTCTATAATAATTGGCAAAGCCAATGAACCTCTGTATAGCCTTGGTAGTAGTAGGTAAAGGCCACTCTTGACAGAAATCTTGGCTGGGTCCATCTCAAAGCCTTCAGAGGAAATTATATAGCCCAAAAATGGAATTTTAGAAGTCTCAAAGGAACATTTTTCCAGCTTGGCAAATAAGGCATTCTTCCTTAGGCGAGAAAGAACCTCCCGAACATGGGTTCTATGTTCATCAAGATGTTTTGAGAATAAGAATATCGTCCAGGTAAACTACTACATACAGCCCCAGCAGATCCCTGAA
This sequence comes from Xenopus petersii, assembly GCA_038501925.1. NCBI lineage: Eukaryota > Metazoa > Chordata > Amphibia > Anura > Pipidae > Xenopus > Xenopus petersii. The sequence continues at coordinate 68,709,479 of CM076680.1, read as the reverse complement.
AATATCGTTGACGAACTCCTTAACTCCTTAAATGCAGTCTTCCATTCATCGCCCTCCCGGATTCGGATTAAGTTGTATGCCCCTCTGAGATCCAACTTTGTGAAAATGCAAGCTCCTTTGAGTTGGTCAAAAAGTTCAGATATAAGGGGTAAAGGGTAATGATTTTTGGTTACCTTCCCATTGTTCTTTTGTTTGTCTGCTGGGGGGGGAAAAGGGAGGGGGGTGATATCACTCCAACTTGCAGTACAGCAGTAAAGAGTGATTGCAGTTTATCAGAGCACAAGTCACATGACTTGGGGCAGCTGGGAAATTGACAATATGTTTAGCCCCATGTCAGATTTCAAAATTGAATATAAAAAAATCTGTTTGCTCTTTTGAGAAATGGATTTCAGTGCAGAATTCTGCTGGAACAGCCCTATTAACTGATTCATTTTGAAAACATTTTTTTCCCATAACAGTATCCCTTTAAGAACATAAACCTTTACTTTTAGAGAAGTGATGCTTAACTTTGTCCAGGACCAAGATAAAATCTAAAAATCAGCATCATAAGCCATGATTTTGTTTTAAATAAAAGACACAAAAAAGAGGTCCATCTTGAATTTAACTTTAAATATATTAGAGACAGAGGTGAGTCAATTTGTAACTGGTGTTTTATTCTGTTTTTTTTTAATGACTTTCTTTTTGCAGCTCTCCAGTTTGCAATTTAAACTTAGGGGCAGATTTATCAAAGGTCGAAGTGAATTTTCTAATTAAAAACGTGGAATTTTGAAGATATTTTTGGGTACTTCGACCTTCGAATAGGCCAAATTCAACTTTGACTTTGATTCGAATTAAAAATACTTTGAATATTCGACCATTCGAAAAGTACTGTCTCTTTAAAAAACTTCGACTTCGACACTTCGCCACCTCAAACCTGCCAAATTGCTTTGTTAGGGGACCTCCTAGAACCTATAGCCAACATTTGGCTAAGTTTTTAGAAGTCAAAGTTTTTTTTTTGAAAATCGTACGATTGATCTATTAAATCATTTGAATCGACAATCGACCGAACGATTTTAATTCAATCGAAAACAGCTAAATTTAAGCAAAAAAAACCATTGACTATCGAATTGAACGATTCAAACTATTTAATCGATCAAACGATTTTCAAAAAAAAAACTTCTACTTCTAAAAACTTAGCCAAATGTTGGCTATAGGTTATAGGAGGTCCCCATAGGCTAACATAGCAATTTGGCAGGTTTAAGGTGGCGAAGTGTCAAAGTTTTTTAAAGAGACAGTACTTTGATTTTTGAATGGTCGAATATTCAATTTCAATTCGAATCAAGGTCGAAGTCGAATTTGGCCTATTCGATGGTCGTACCCAAAAATTTGACGTTTTTTAATTCAAAAATTGACTTTGACCTTTGATAAATCTGCCCGAGTGTCCCAGTAAGAGGGTGTCTGAATAGATAGATAAGTAAGACAAAATGATAATGGTAAACATCAAGCATTTTGTAGCCACCACTTACAGCCTCTTACCATAGTAAATGAGCCCTATTTTCTTCACCTTGGTGTATTTAAATCGACAAGCAAAATTACAGTTTATAAAATTGTAACTAATGGGATACTGCAATGGGCCATTTTGCTTATAGTAAAACAGCTACAGTTTAAAAAAAATACAATGAGAGCGTTTGCTTGTTGCCTAGTACTCATGTAACTGCCCTTTCATGTTTTACAGCATGGAATTTATTGCCCAGTATCTGAAAGGTTTCAGCATTAAAGGGGGAAGTCTAATAAGGTATATTTAATTATAAGCAGGGTTGTTGCATTTCAACAAAACTCAAAATTTATAAAACATCCATAAAACACTACATATTCCTATTTTTCCTCCTGTAAATAATTATATCTTACTTATTTTGTGGTCTAAGAGTAAAAACACAAGGGTGAATGCCTATATGTTGCATACAGAGTTGCACCTCACTCTGTATGCCTCTCCACTTAGCAGCACTGCATAGAAAGGGGCTACGTGGACTGCATATGAGTGTCTCGTGGAATGCTTCATACCGGGGGGGGGCCAAGTGCAAGAGCACTAAGGGGCACAAAAATACTGTATTTCAAAACACAAACTTGTTCCTTGGATTACTTGTTTCCACCTATTAATACCCAAGCTTAAGTATGGAAGTGTAACTGATTTGCTATTTCAAAATCTTTTACAGCATAATCCTTTTTTGCAGAAAAGTGTTGCTCTCTTTGTCTGAGACTAAGATAAAAATGTCTCTGCACCAACCACTACCATCAGTACTATTTAGGGTTATAATTTTATGCCACTTACGGCTTTAGACTAGTCTAATGACTCCTCCTGTCCTATTTTTACAGAGAAAAGGCAAATCAGTTAAAAATTAAGAATTGTTCATTTAAATTGGACACAATGGAAATGAGACCATAGTTCAGAGGTTTCTGTATAGAGGGTTTCCAGATAAAATATTGCAAACGTATAACAATCATAAAGTGAAAATAATACTGTCTTGGCTTTTGTCTGCAATTTTAAAACAATACCAGAGTGTTTTCTCAAATGTTACTAGAAGTTATAAAATGCTTGCTGCCTGTTTTCTCTTATAGTTGTTATTTCAATTGCCTGGTTGAGGATTCTGGGAGTTTTAGTTTGCAAGTGGGAGACCAGAAATCATGCTTTCTTTAGCATTTACAAAATCATTGAAATATTTGTGCCGTTTCCCAGGGTTAAGCAAATTACAGTTCTGTGTTCTGTTTTTCATGTCAAGCCATGATTTTGTTTTGAATGAAAGTCAAAAAAGAGGTCCATCTTGAATTTAACTTTGAATATACAGTAGAACCCTCATTTTATGTTTTTCAGGGTACCAGGAAAAAATGATGTAAAATCCGGGAAAATGTAAAATCAGGGAAATGTGTTAAAGGGATACTGTCATGGGAAAACATGTTTTTTTTCAAAACATTTCAGTTAATAGTGCTACTCCAGCAGAATTCTGCACTGAAATCCAATTCTCAAAAGAGCAAACAGATTTTTTTAATATTCAATTTTGAAATCTGACATCTGACATGTCAGTTTCCCAGCTGCCCCCAGTCACTTTAGGTTGGAACTACTTTCTGGCAGGTTGTTATCTCTCTTGTAACTGAATCAGTCTCAGTGGGACTTGAGTGCTGTTCTTAGATTTACCAAGGAACTGTTATCTGGTTACCTTCCCATTGTTCTTTGGTTAGGCTGCTGGGGGGGAAAGGGATGGGGTGATATCACTCCAACTTGCAGTACAGCAGTAAAGAGTGACTGAAGTTTATCAAAGCACAAGTCACATGACTGGGGGCAGCTGGGAAACTGACAATATGTCTAGCCCCATGTCAGATTTCAAAATTGAATATAAAGAAATCTGTTTGCTCCTTTGAAAAATGAATTCAGTGCAGAATTCTGCTGGAGCAGCACTATTAACTGATGTGTTTTGAAAAAAACATGTTTTCCCATGACAGTATCCCTTTAAAGTAAACTTTTTCTTTAAGTACTGAAAGGATATAAGCACAGCAGTACATTATACTTAGAGATACAATATTTACTATGTTAATAACAAGGGTTAAACATTGCTGGATTAATGTTACACTATGGGGGGGGGGTGTCCAAGGCCTTTCTGTCATTCACATACACAACCTAAAGCAATAAGTGATTGGTGCTATACTGTATAAGGGACAGAATAATTTGAATTGACCATTTACAGACAGAACCATGGCAAAATATACATCTGGATAGTATTTTATACCTCTTTATTTCACAAATAATAACATTCATAGAGGAAAAAGGCAGTTTTTGGGTACATCAGGACAAAATTTGGTGTAAAAACTGGGAAAACATTACATTACTTAAAATCAGGGAACTGCACTATTGAAATGCATTATAAATTGGTGGGACCACAAATAAAAAAAACTTAAAATGCAGGAAAACTTAAAATCAGGGTACTTATAATCAAGGTTTTACTGTATTAGAGACAGATTTAAGTCAATTTGTAACTAGTGCTTTATTCTGTTTTTTTATGATTTTTTTTCTGCAGCTCTCAATTTCACAATTTCAATTTAGTGTCCTACTTACTCTAGTCGCAAGGCAGTGGTCTGAATTAGTAAGAGGGTGTATGAATAAGTAGATATGTAAAATTAAATGATAACAGTAAACATCAAGCATTTTGTAGTCCTTAGTGCTGCCCACTTGCAGCATCTTGCCATAGTAATGAGTTTTATTTTCTTCTCCTTGGTGTATAATAAATTGCCAGCAAAATTACAGTTTACAAAATTGTATCTTATGGGATACTGCAATGGGCCGTTTTGCTTATTGTTAGCTGCTGCAGTGTAAATAAAATTAAAATGAGGGAGTTTTAACTACTTAACTGTCATTCTTATATCCGGTATTTCAATTGAAGAATTGTTCGTTTAAATTGGACACAATGGATCTGGTTAGAGGGTTTCCAGATAAAAGATTGCAAACATGTATAGCAATCATTAAGTGAAAATAATACTGTCTTGGCTTCAGTCTGCAATGTTAAAACAATACCAGAGTGTGTTCTCAAATGTTACTATAAGTTATAAAATGCTTGCTGGCATTGTTTTCCTTTATAGTTGTTATTTCAATTGCTTGGCTGAGGATTCTGGGAGCTTTCGTTTGCAAGTGGAAGACCAGAAATCATTGAAACATATGTGCCGTTTCCCAGGGAAGAGCAGACTACAGTTCAGTGTTCTGTTTTTCATGTCAAGCCATGATTTTGTTTCAAATGTAAGACACAAAAAAGAGGTCCATCTTGAATTTAACTCTGAACATATTAGAGAGTTAAGCCAATTTGTAACTGCTTTATTCTGTTTTTTTAAGATTCGCAATTTCAATTTAGTGTCCCACTTACTCTAGCTACTAGGCAGTGGTCTAAATTAGTAAGAGGGTGTCTGAATAGATAGATAAGTAATACAAATTGATAATGGTAAACATCAAGCATTTTGTAGCCCTTAGTGCTCCCAACTTGCACTTACCATAGTAAATGAGCCCTATGTTCTTCTCCTTGGTATATTTAAATTGACAAACATAATTATAGTTTACAAAATTGTATCTTATGGACCGTTTTGCTTATTGTTAGTAAAACAGCTACAGTTTAAAAAAAAAATACAATGAGTTTAAACTATTTAACTGGCATTGTTTTCTCTTATAGCCGGTATTTCAATTGCCTGGCTGAGGATTCTGGGCGTTTTAGTTTGCAAGAGGAAGACCAGAAGCCATGCTTTCTATAGTGTTTACAAAGTCATTAAAACATCTGTGCCGTTTCCCAGGGTAGAGCAGACTATATTCAATGTTCTGTTTGTCTTTGTAAGTGGGTTGAGAGGAAGTGCTTATCAGATTGTATGTAACCTCCTTTCTAGGACTTGTATTAGGGCTGCTCGGTGGAACAGGCCTCTGCAGATCCTCACTTGCAAAGAACTGTAAAGCATGATATTGCAGTCTGCCTTGTAGCTGAAGGAGGAGCTGAGCTGTAGCACATCTGATACAGCCAATTGTCTCCATACATACAGTACACTGCTTTTCATGGTATGAATTAATTATTATCACTATTGCGGTCTATCTCTGAAACATGCCGCCCTACTGAATCTGGGGAAGGGGGTGGAATACTGTGGGAACCAGCATGTGTTTCCTTCCTTGTACTGTACATGCCTGAGACTGGAAGGGCTGCACCGAGGATTTTGCATTCTTATCTAGGATAAAGGTGCAGTATTTGCTAGGAAGAAAAAAAGGCTGCATCTGAATTAAAGTAAGTCATTATTCTTCATTTTTGCAAGGTTTATTGTTCTGTTGTGGATGCTGAAAATCCCTGCCATTTAACTTCAAAAGCTTAATCCAAATTATCCGCTTCCTATGTTGCTATATTAATATTCTTGTATAACCTTCTTAATGACTAAAAACTCAAGTACAATGCAAATGTCACAAAAGCCATAATGATCCTCCACTTCCTACACAAGAAACCAACTTCTCTATCCTTGTTAATCAACTCCCATATGTATAAGTATTCAGTGGACATCAGGCTGTAGCAGAAAAGGGAGACATGCCCTCTCCAGGTAGGCCATTAAAAAGGTTCCAGCCCACAAGGCACCTGTACTCCTACTGACTGCTATAGAAACTGCAGCACTAACATACTCCTGAACAACCAATAGACACAGTGAAACTGCTATAACCAACCATGTGATTCTCTATCAATGTTATAGAAAATATGGGCAAATGTGTCAAAGGGTAATAAGGTGAGTCTCTGAAAAGGATTTCTTTGAGAAGCCATTTGTTGATTATTTTGCACACTCCCTTTGTAAATTTCCATTAAACAAACCAGACAAGCAACCCAGTCAGTAGACAGTATTCAAGTATAGCCTGCGGGCTTTTAAAACAATAAACCTGCGCACACCTGGACTTCAGATGCTTCTTAATGCCTTGTGCAGGCAATGCTGGCTGGTCAAGGCTTCTCAACAGATATGTGAAGAACATGTGAAAACGAGATTATATATACTGCACATTGTACTGCGTGCATAAAAAGGGGATTATCCTATCACTTATTGTTGCAGTGAGGCTTGACATTTCAGAGGGGCTAAGTCACCCTTTGTTATTTGAGTGATATGAATTTAGGGATTTCTTAGTCATCAAATGAGTTCCATTTTAGCATGAGGTGATTGCCCACACACTAATGTACTAACATAAAGACTATACTCTATAAACTACTTAGGGTGCCAAACATGTTAAGGCCCCCATACATGGGGCGATAAAAGCTGCCAACAAACAGAGGCGGGGGCCCTGATCGATATCTGGCCGAAAGTCAGGTAGATGTCGATCAGGCAGGGTAAAAAAATCCCGTTGGATTGTGGCCGCATCTGTTCATGGATGCGGTCCTGTGATCCGACCTCCATATTGCCTGCATTCTGATATCAGCCCAATATGGCCGAATGTGGGCATATTGGGGAGAGATCCGTTCATTTGGCGACATTACCAAATGAGCGGATCTCCCTGTGTATGGCCAACTAACACTAATTCTCCCCAAAAAAATTTAATTTTGTCTTATAATAAATGAAAACTGTAATAAGGATGAGCCCTCATATTTGTGCTTTTTAAGGAAAAAATTAAATTTTGCATAATGACTGTGAGAAACTTTTGCAAGGATGTACTGTAGTACTGTACTAATTACCTGTGTATTGTGACCAGGTTGGGATACAGCAGGATGAAATGTAACACTAAATTAAGAGAACTGACCCATTTGACTTCTGGCAAGCAAATATATGAAGGTTATGTCTTGCTAGCAGATACATTAAAGGAGTTACTTATGCCCTTGCCCCAAGCACTAAGAGGTACAAAGTTGCTCATTATCAAAAAACTTGCGACCAAATGCACACACATGAACATATTTTTGCACTTTGAACTCTGCCCTGTACTTTGTAAATTAGCCCTTTAGTCATGTTATTGCATGCATTACTACACAGGAATTCCACTGGCCTCATTCCTTTATATGGTCATGAAACCATTTGGGGACCTCTTTCATTATACTATCAATGTTGATCTAAAAACATTTATCATTGACCATAGCCTTCTAGGGGATTCAGCAACCAATACCATTCATTCTTGGTCAATAATAAATATTGAGTCTGATCAACACTTTTCATAGTGTTTGAACTGTATAATAAGCTTGACTGGCAAGTAGGATTTGTATTATCCTGTAAAATTCCTGTAATTAACTTTTATAAAACTGCCCCTTCAATATTTGATAATTTTCTAGGTGACCCTGTCCTTGTAGCTATAATTTATGGGGGAAAAGCATTCATTAAAATTAAAATCAACTGTACAATCACTATGTAAACAGCATATCACATAAAATTCTAATCAAGAATGGTACAGGTATGGGACCTGTTATCCAGAATGCTGGGGATCTGGGGGTTTCTTTATTGGTTTTGCTTCCAATAAGGATTCATTATTTGTTACTTTGGATCAAGTACAAAGTACTATTGTACTCTGGATAATGGATCCTATACTTGCACTTAAATAGTCTGATTCTTTGTCATATGCAAATAGTACAGCCAGGGCAGGGCCAAGCCGACCAGGTGCCCTAGTCAACCGAGCTGGCCAGCCCGCAACCTCCTGTGCATGCACACACCCAAACGTGAGGGGGTGCCTGACCGTGACTGTGCAGAGTAGCAGAGGGGAGAGTTAAGGAGGGGAGGGGAGTGACAGAGAGGACAGCGAACACAGACTAGGGCTAGGCAGAAGACCTCTGTAGTAGTCTTTCTGAAGCAGATACATAACTTTTAGTAGAGTAGGGGAACAGTACATTATATTTGAATTACATTAAAACACTTAAATTTGTTGGTGTTACAAACACAAAAAAACACACAAAAAAACAAAATGGCTGGTGCTCACTGCAGGAATATCAATCATCATTACTCATTTGTGAAAAAGTTTACGTCATATTAAAGAAGTTGTTCACCTTTAAGTTAAAATTTAGTATGATGAGGGCCACCATTACAGGGCCCCATACAACAAAATTAAAAAAAAACAAACCTAAAAAAAAAAAACATTGCGCCAGGGCCCCCCATTAAAATATGGAATTGTTGCTTCAGCTACTCGAGTTATAGTCAGTTAATGTGTCTGTAATGTTAAAAGAATGTCTGGCACCTCTTACTTGGGTGTGGATATCTTTTATAATTATTTTTATGATCTGCATGGATAGGGTCTAGAGCCAGCCTGTAGCCAATCACAGCATAAAAGCTATCAAAACTTGTTGCATGATGGTTTGTTATGCTATCCAAGTGAGAATCTATTAAATGAAGACATTGGAGCTCATTCATAAACACTAGGCAAATTTGCCCATGGACATAGCAACCAATCAGTAATTGGCTTTTTTCAGCTAATGAGCACCATTGAGTCATTTATAAAAAAACATAATCTGTTTAAGGGTCCTGAAAGATTTAACACCTGCAGGAAGTCTCTTCTCCTGCGGGTGATAAGGCACCTGAAAATACCTGCTCCATTGGATGCACTGCATGCAAAACTTTACACGCATGATAATGCTTTTTTCTGCAACTTTACACAAGTAGAGATTCCAATGGATGCGGGCGAGCAGGTATTTCAGGTGCTTTGTACAATAGCCCATGGGAGAGGAGATTTTCTCCATGAGTTTTTACTAAACAGATTATGCTAACTGGAGTAAGATTCTAGGGTATATAACCAGAAATATTTTTGTACAGGAGATTCTGAATTGAGAAAGCCCGTCAAATGACTAGCAAAAGATATTCAAGAAAAAAGAGAAATACAGCAAGTCCAGTTGATTTGACTTATTATTATAGATATAAGCGGGCTACACTTCCCAGATAATTCCCAAGCTATGTCTATGACCTGGGGGCACTGCATCCTTTCGCCAGGATTTGCGACTAAATAAATTCACACATTTTAGGAGACAACTGTTAGAAGTTGTACCTTTACACTAAAAAAAACATGCGATACAGGATATGGAAGAGACAGTACACAGTTTTACTGGCCCACAAACATCCTTTGTTTTGGTTCTTTCCCTTATTTAAATCCCAGCATTCACATATACACAAGCTTTCTAGCTTCCAACAGCTAAAATCTGGAAATTATTGTGTTTACTGACCTCTTCCTTATCCACAGCCTTTAAAACATTTACATCAGTCAAACACTTTGTGACCACATCATTCTCTTTTAGTAGGAAGTGGAGGCAGACTGTGGATCAATTGAATCTCAAGGCTTCCATTGTCCTACAATCCTGTTCATGACAAGTTTTCTTAAGCAAACTGCCAATTGGTTATTTTAGGCTACAAGTTTTAAACACACACTGTTTCCTGAGAGCTATAGGCAATAAGCGTAGAGATTTATTCAGCTCGCTGTGCCTCTCCTCCCAGAGAAGGGAAGTTGTCCTGTGCTTTAGATAAAACAGATGGGGCTGGGTGATAAAAGCCAGGAAGGAAATTAGGAATTGATTCTTTTGTCTGTTGGTACTGTATACTTTACGCATGAAAGGAGGTACAATTGCAACAAAGACAGTAGGGCAGACTTTTGGTTTCAGGCCATGATACATTTTTGAACAAAATTTGTTTGTGTGTGTGTGTATAGACCCCTTAGTCACAATAATTCAGAGGGAGTGTATTTTACTCACAGTGTGGTACAATTATCACTATACACCTGGAATTACTATAGCTACACGCCACAGTGGGTTATGAACATATGACAAATACTTCAAGCAAATAGTACAGTATTAATATACATTTATAGATTATATCTGGCTGACCAGCAATTGCAAATGGACATGGACAGTCCTATCTTCTGTAAGCAAAGTTATCATTCTATTTGACCTCTGAATGGCTTTTGACCTCTGTTTATCATCATTATTGACCAACAAGTGCTTTCAATTAACATACTGTATAAGAAACAAGGTTCACAGAATAAAAATAGGATCAGAGGGCCCTGTTCACAAGGGCTTACAATAAAGGGGTTAGGGGTTATCTTCATTCAGGGCCGGACTGGCAATCTGTGAATTCTGGCAAATGCCAGAGCGGCTGCAGTATGATGCCATAGACAGTAACTACACCATGTAGGAACTGTTTTATGCTACTCCTCCTTTATTTTAATGAATAGTTTTACCTCAGGTACCAGCTACAGGTATTTCTAAGAACTGTTTTATTGATCTTCGCATTGCCTGTTTGCATGGACTGTTTTAGCTTTTTCATAAATCATTTGCTTGTGTAAACTGTCTTATGCTACACAAGTTATTTTGCATGCATGTACTGTTCAACTATACTCCTAACGGGGGTGAGTGCTCTATTAGCCCAACAGATGCCCTTTAAAGTTAAGGAACATTATACAACCATGATTAGCACATTTCTGCTACCATGTGAGAGAGATCCCTTGTTCAAAACAATTGATTTTGTATTTCCAAGCTGCATGTTTTGGGCTTGTCTACCAGCCCAAAGTAACCACATTATCCATTCGTGTGATGTCACTTCCTCAAACTGGGGAGCATTTAGTTCTGGTGCCTAGGGTGGCACTGGATCTAAATATAACACTGATCATAAACCTTGTTTAAAATGTAATCTTCTCAACAATAGAGTAATCAGGGTCAGTAAATTCAGTCAAGCTCTCATTGAACAGATGTTTCCAAGCTGTAAATCATTGTGGCCTCAATCCCACTGTACTTCAGCAAACTACTGTATATGTACATGCATAGGTTATTTAATCTGCACTGTGTATTTTGTTGTCCCTCCATATAACAGTCTCACTTTTTCTGGCCCACAACTTGTCTTTTTCTCGAATATTTTTGTAACAAGGGGGCAGACTTGTCCTGCTCTCTGTTCATATTGGCCTCCTTGTCATGCTCCTCAGATAGATACAGACTGTCCTAGTCTTTGTCATTACAGACTTTACTAGTCTATGTCATTATATTGTGCATAATCTGTAACCATCAAAAACAAAAGCTCGCACACAGATCAGTGCTGCTGTTATATACACATTACACACAAAATGGCAGGTTGGTCAATATGTATGAGAATTCTGAGTATGTGTATTGTGATGCAGATTCCTTCTTAATTGCCCTCAGATTTTTAGTGTTAGCACTGGTAGCAGTTACTATTCATGAACTGGCCCTCACCATTTCTCCTATTATCCCAGACATTACAAGCAGACTGTTTAGACAAGGGGTCTTCCACTGGAGGCTGTTGCTGGACTAGTAGTATTGCTTTGGAATGCTGCAAGTGCTAGTTCATAAACAGCAATAGTTTAAAAGGCATCTCATTTCCTGAAAAAGTTATTTATTAAAAGTCTGATTTTGTACATAATTCACACAATATTGCATTGATAAAATAGGGAAAAAAATTACCTCCCATTTTAGGTGATAATGTGTGTATTTTTTGTTTTTTTATAAATTACCTGATTCTTTCTTTTCTTAATTTTAAAGTTGATTTATAGACTTTACTAGTCTATGTCATTATATTGTGCATAATCTGTAACCATCAAAAACATATATTTAGATCCTTCTTAATTGCACTCAGATTTTTAGTGTTAGCACTGGTAGCAGTTATTTTGTACATAATTCACACAATATTGCATTGATAAAATAGGGAAAAAAATCCTATTTTTGTACATAATTCACACAATATTGCATTGATAAAATAGGGAAAAAAATTACCTCCCATTTTAGGTGATAATGTGTGTATTTTTTGTTTTTTTATAAATTACCTGATTCTTTCTTTTCTTAATTTTAAAGTTGATTTATAGACTTTACTAGTCTATGTCATTATATTGTGCATAATCTGTAACCATCAAAAACAAAAGCTCGCACACAAATCAGTGCTGCTGTTATATACACATTACACACAAAATGGCAGGTTGGTCAATACGTATGAGAATTCTGAATGTGTGTATTGTGATGCAGATTCCTTCTTAATTGCCCTCAGATTTTTAGTGTTAGCACTGTTAGCAGTTATTTTGTACATAATTCACACAATATTGCATTGATAAAATAGGGAAAAAAATCTGATTTTGTACATAATTCACACAATATTGCATTGATAAAATAGGGAAAAAAATTACCTCCCATTTTAGGTGATAATGTGTGTATTTTTTGTTTTTTTATAAATTACCTGATTCTTTCTTTTCTTAATTTTAAAGTTGATTTATAGACTTTACTGGTCTATGTCATTATATTGTGCATAATCTGTAACCATCAAAAACATATATTTAGATCCTTCTTAATTGCCCTCAGATTTTTAGTGTTAGCACTGGTAGCAGTTATTTTGTACATAATTCACACAATATTGCAATGATAAAATAGGGAAAAAAATCTGATTTTGTACATAATTCACACAATATTGCATTGATAAAATAGGGGAAAAAATGACCTCCCATTTTAGGTGATAATGTGTGTATTTTTTGTTTTTTTATAAATTACCTGATTCTTTCTTTTCTTAATTTTAAAGTTGATTTATAGACTTTACTAGTCTATGTCATTATATTGTGCATAATCTGTAACCATCAAAAACAAAAGCTCGCACACAGATCAGTGCTGCTGTTATATACACATTACACACAAAATGGCAGGTTGGTCAATACGTATGAGAATTCTGAGTGTGTGTATTGTGATGCAGATTCCTTCTTAATTGCCCTCAGATTTTTAGTGTTAGCACTGGTAGCAGTTACTATTCATGAACTGGCCCTCACCATTTCTCCTATTATCCCAGACATTACAAGCAGACTGTTTAGACAAGGGGTCTTCCACTGGAGGCTGTTGCTGGACTAGTAGTATTGCTTTGGGATGCTGCAAGTGCTAGTTCATAAACAGCAATAGTTTAAAAGGCATCTCATTTCCTGAAAAAGTTATTTATTAAAAGTCTGATTTTGTACATTCACACAATATTGCATTGATAAAATAGGGAAAAAAATTACCTCCCATTTTAGGTGATAATGTGTGTATTTTTTGTTTTTTTATAAATTACCCGATTCTTTCTTTTCTTAATTTTAAAGTTGATTTATTGTTATTTAATGTGATTTGGTCGCTGTAATTGACTAATACTGTTCTAACACATAATAGTTTCTTCTGGTGAGCAGGTTTACATAGCTGGAGATGGACTTGAAAGGGTTTAGCGAAAACTCAGGTAATTCCTCCATCTCAAGCCTGTTGAGGTCATGCATAAGTCAATGAGAGATGTCCCTATATCAATTTGAAGATACTGTGGTTTGCGCTGGTCTGATAATAAAAAAATCAGGGTTTTCCAGCAATAACCCCAAAAAATCGAGTGATTCCGCATAAAAGTCCAAAAAATTCATACGATTACGCTTTTCTCTCAATTTTATCGAGTTTTTCCCCGATCTGATTTATTATTATTTTAATGATAAATAAGGCAAAATCATGTATGGCAGTTTGGTCAAGCTTTCTTTATTAAGAAAATGAGAAAGAAATCGGATTTTAGTAAATAACCCCCTTTAGGTTAAAGATTACTACTAAGTAGGACTGATTTAGTATACGTCTTTGAAATGCAAGATGGTTATTTGCTGCCTTGATTAATAGCTACCATTAAGAAAAAGGGGAATATTTATGAAGGGTCGAATTTCAAATTGAAAAAAATTCAAAATACGAATTCAAAAAGACCAACCGAAATGGTTGGTTATTTTTTTTGGCCGAATAGGTCCATTTTCGATCAAATTTGAATCATATAAATCTAAGGAATAGCACATTCGATAGTATTCGATTCAAAGTTTTTCCCAAAAAACACTTTGATTTTTCAAAGTCCACCAATTGACTCCAAATAGGTTCTAGGAGGTCCCCCATAGGCTAAAACAGCAATTAGGCAGGTTTTAGATAGTGAAAGGGCGAAGTCGAATTTTTAAAGAGACAGTACATGATAAATTTCGATATTCAACTTTTTCTTGAATTTTGATTCAAATTTGGACTATTCCCAAGTCAAAGTACACAAAAATAGCTTGAAATCCGGCATATACACTGTGCGCTGGAACAAACTAAAAAAATTAACAATCTTTATTCTGCTGACAGGCTTTCAGAACTTATATTTAAATACATTCAAAGGTAAATTCCAATGGCAAAGAAATAATTGTTCAAAATGCGCATATTTTTACTGTTAAAGGTCCAGTTCACCTTAAACGAAACATAATGGGCCAGACTCAATTCAGTGAGAAAAGGGTTTATCATATAAAAAGTCATGGATGAGATTCAATTTGAGATGCAATTCAATTCAGAAAAACTTCTCACAGTTAATCATGTGAAAACTCTAATGAAGTGTATGGGAAAAAACTGGAACCGTGAATTAAATCTCGTCCATGACTTTTCATGTGATAAACCATGAGCTAACTTTTTCTTTGAAATGAAACTGGCCCATTGTGTGAAAAACAAGAATGTGCCAGTGAATTACACTATTTTAAGTATAGAAGGAAAGTTTTGAGAAAAGTAGTGTTTCGGGCCGATTTATTGAAAATTGCTGTAAAAACCCCACTAGTCTCACCCATCTGTTGCACTTCTTGCTGCCTCCTTTCCCAGGCTATGCAGGGCATGTGGCAGCACACACCACACTGACAGATAGGAACCAATCAGCAGCTAGGATGACCTGATAGGTAACTGCAACCTGTCTTTGCTTGTCTGAATGCAGGGTTGTGATTGGCTACTCCCCTCCTACTATGATTTTGGCAGGGACTGTTAGGACACACCGACCTCTCATTTGAACTTGGACAGCGACTGTAGATACGGAGCTCCAATTAAGGCACCATTTTTAAAGATATTTCTTTTTAGCTGAAAGTACACAGAGCTTAAGGTTGCCACCTCCCCCTTTAAAGGAGAAGGAAAGCCCCAGGGCGCAAAACCCCTCCCCCCCTCCCCTCCATTGCCCCCCCTCCCTCCTCCCCCCTGGCCTACCCCTCCCCCTGGGCAAATGCCCCTAACTTGTTACTCACCCCTCTGCGCAGGTCCTGTCCATGGAGTTCGCAGTCGCCATCTTCTTCCACGCGCGTCTTCTTCCTGCTCTGACCGGCGTTTTCTGGCGCATGCGCAGTAGGAACAGTTACCGGTACGGCTCTACTGCGCATGCGCCGAATGTCACGAAGTATTCCGATTTCACTTCGTGACATTCGGCGCATGCGCAGTAGAGCCGTACCGGTAACTGTTCCTACTGCGCATGCGCCAGAAAACGCTGGTCAGAGCAGGAAGAAGACGCGCGTGGAAGAAGATGGCGACTGCGAACTCCATGGACAGGACCTGCGCAGAGGGGTGAGTAACAAGTTAGGGGCATTTGCCCAGGGGGAGGGGTAGGCCAGGGGGGAGGAGGGAGGGGGGGCAACGGAGGGGAGGGGGGAGGGGTTTTGCGCCCTGGGGCTTTCGTTCTCCTTTAAAACCAAGCACATATGGAATTCACAGCCTGCCTAGTTTACAATTCATTTAGGGTCAGGGCACACACTCGGGGAGATTCGGGGAGATTAGTCACCCGGCGACAAATCTCCTCTTCTTCAGGGTGACTAATCTCCCCACAATTTATCGCCGGGCGACTAAACTCCCTGGGGCAAATTCACTAAGATGCGAAGTTGCACCAGGCGCAACTTCGCCAGGCGTAGTTTCGCCAGCGCTTCGCAAATTCACTAAAATCCGAAGTTGCGCACAGGGGTAGCGTAAAGTTGCGAAGTTGCGCTAGCGTTGATTCGCTATGTAAAGCGAAGTTACGCTAGCGAAGGCTAATTTGCATACGGCGCGAAATTCAAATTTCAATGGAGGAACACGTATCAGCACTACAAATGGCTAGAAAACCTTCAAATCAGCAAATAAAAATTGTATTTTGCCCTACACATGTGCCCACTGTCTAGGTAAGTTGCCATGAGTCAGGAAATGTAGGGGGGAGGAAGGGGAGTCCCAAAACATATTTTCGATCTTTTTCAGCCTATCACCCATCATGTAGAAAACACGCCAGTGTATTTTGGGACTTAGAAAAAAATTTGACTTTTTTGGAAACAATCCCTATCTACTCTATTGCGCTTC
This sequence comes from Xenopus petersii, assembly GCA_038501925.1. Taxonomy (NCBI): domain Eukaryota; kingdom Metazoa; phylum Chordata; class Amphibia; order Anura; family Pipidae; genus Xenopus; species Xenopus petersii. The sequence continues at coordinate 68,692,944 of CM076680.1, read as the reverse complement.
GCCAGGTCTGAGGTGGCGAAGGAAGTCTATCGTAAAAGGTAGCGTTCAGTACACTGCACAAGTTAGTGAATTTGCGTAGTTACGTCACTAGCAAAAATTCGCTTTACTAGACGCTAGTGGGCCATAGACGCAACGATCCGATCATATGAATCCTTAATTTGTATGATTTTCGGACCATGCATGGAGAGTCCCGACATATTTCGTCCCTTGGAGATCGGTCGTTTGGACTATCGGCCAGGTTAAAAAATTTCTGTCGGCTGACGATATCTCTCTGCATGTATCGGCAATCTGACAATATAGTGGTGAGCTTCCCAGTAGAATTTGTTGGGCACACTTTCACATGATTGCTGTGACGGGCAGGACATCGGCTGGTTTGTTTTCTTTGCTCCTCTATTTTATCTGAATGATTAGTCGCAGGTCGGGAAATGGCACCAATCATTTGCCCGTTATTGCAGGTAATCTGCACGTCTATGGCCACCTTTAGAAGCATGATGCATGGCTGCATATAAATTAGTTCAGTCTGCAGCATGTATCTAAATAAATTGCTAATTAGCCATGCAGGTTGTGGATTCCATGTGTGTTTGGTTTTAATGGGGTGATGTGGCAACCCTAACCCAGCTCCATATTCATTATCGTCTACAATATTAGGCGGGTTTCACTTATCCTATAGGTCTCCTTCAAGATAAACTTTTAGTATAATGAAGACAGTAATATTCTAAGATAGAAGTTCTCCAATTTGGGAGCTTCAAGTGTTGTCAACACAACAGGTTTTGGGGGATCAGTGACCCTCATCCAGATACAATTTTAAAGGCAAATAATTCTAAAACTAAAAAGAGCAATTAAAAGGTTGCTAAAAGGCCATTCTGGTAGCGTACAAAAAAAACTAGCATAAAGGTGAACTCTCTCTTTAATGACTTTTAATAAATTTCCCCCTAAAAGATCATTTGAGGGAGAATATCCCGATCCTTTTGTTATTTTTTTTGTAAAGTGAATCTAATGCTCCATAGCCAAATGATTGTTGAGGCTTACAGGCCACATTTACCCCATTTTATGAGGCCAAACCCCACTGAGCTCTGCTAATAATTTATTGCCCCATGTGTGTAACGGTGGCCATACACAGAGAGATCCGCTCGTTTGGCGGTCGAAAAACCGGATCTCTCTCTAATATGCCCACCGTGGGCAATATCAGGCTGATACGATTGTGGGCCCTAGGGCTGAACGATCAGATCCTGGGGAACGGCCGGTCGGATCGCGGGACCGCATCAACGAACAGATGTGGCCGCGATCCGACGGATTTTTAGTCCCATCCGATCCAGATCTCGATTGGGGAAGCCCGTTGGGAGCAATAAGCTGCTGACTTGGTCTGTAGGCAGCTTTTATCACCCGTGTATGGCCACCTTAAGAGTGAGCAGGTGACAACACATCATGGCGGCGCTTGCCTCCTTCAAGTAATCCCACAGTAATCAAGCTGGAATGCCTGTGACGCATATTAGTTGTTTGGACGCACATACAAAAGAGCCAAATCACTAATCGCACTCAGTTGTTAGCTATGTGACTGTCCCACATACTGCACACATGCAGGACTGGATGCTCTAGTTCTACTCTGTGTATAGCATAGCGGCTTGTCTTCGCTTGACAACACCCACATTATCACGATCTATTTTATCTCCTGTTGCCTCCCGTCGCCAGGATCCCAAAAATTCCCAATAAGCAAGTAAACTAAATCAGCTCCCACACTTCTCTCTCGTCGCCTTCAGCCCCGCCCCCTGCTCTTCTCACGGCCTCATTCCCAATTGATGCACGCGCGACGTCATTCTCTGAACAGCCAATCGCTGCTCTTCGCTTGCACGCTCAATTTATTGCTTCCATTCTGTTCTCTGTTCACCGCGTAATCCCCCGACTGTTATTAATGTGAGGCCCTTAACCCCCACGAGGATGGGATTTGTAGTTCAGAACAGCCTGAGCACGTAGTTTGGGGACTTATTTCTTTCCCAAGGCTTCTCTAGTCATTCCTCATTTAACATCCCATTATTTGTTTCTCTCCTGTTTTTCTTTGCAGCTCTGACCCTCCCTCCCCTGTATTTTCACCTCCCCTTAGATCCCCCATCTCCCTCCTTTGCCTGGAGCTCCCCCTCCTCCTCCTCCTCTCGTTGCTCCCTCCCCACAATGATCAGTTGTAGCAGGAGTTGAGTAGGAGCTGGGAGATCTCCTGTATCCAGGATGGAGTCACTGAGCAGTCTCTTGTGCCTGTGTGATAAAGTTTAACTCCAAGCAGAAAGCAGTCATTTGTGTCCCTGCAGCTCTAATTCCATTAATCAGCCTCTCATCATCTCACAGGGAGTGGGACTTCTGCCTCTGCTGAAATGTGGAAACTGAACAAGAGCAAAGTTCTTATAGAAGATTCACCTGATGAAGAAATTCAGGCTCAGCAAGATGCCCAGGTAAGTGAGCCTTCTATGGACTTTACTATGTACTTTACTATGTACTATAACTTGTAGCAACAGCGTTAAATGGCACAGCTCATTAAAATGACTTTATTACATTATATGAGGTTGATTTTAGTTTATATGATTTCAAAATGAGAAAATAAGGCATAAGAGAGAAAAAAATACGTTTTTTTAATGAAATTGGATTTTAACAAGTTTGTAATTGCTTGGGTTAGTGCCCTTAGCAACCGCATAGCAATGTGTGACCCAGGGCAAAATAAAGAGAGAAATAAAATTTAAAAACAAACAACATAGACTAAATACAAAGTTGTTTTGTTTTCATCTGTAATTGTGGATAAATGTATTTGTCGTCATAGCCTGATTGCTGAACTGCAACTCTCGCTATCTGTCGATGCTTGGAGTGCAGTTGTGGAGGTCACTCTAGATTCAATTTTAAATTGCAGGACAGGACAACCCCGATGCCAAATAAGTGTAAGGGGTATCCAAAAAATATAATCACCCACAAACCTGTCTACTGAGCCCCTTTTCCTTTTGAAACTGATTAACTATGTAAGATGTGAAGATTTCACGCAGCCTTTTACACGTGTGTCATTTTGATGCCTGAGGTGCAGAGATATGATTTGTGGTTTTCATGTGTCACTTATCTGTTTCTGGCAGCTAAAGTGTTATCTACTATACAGTCTCAATGCACACATGGGAACTATTCCACTTGGCTCTGTTGTTTTGCTACAGTTTACTTTGCAGAATAAATAAACCTACTTTCTTTTCTTTGTTTTTTTTTTTCTTTACTTCAATTCCTGCTGTAAAAACCTTTTAAATCCAGATAAAAGGCACTTTGTGTTTAATCAGATCACAAGCTTCATCCTTAGGATTATTCTGTCTGGATGTTAAATAACTAGGTGACAGGTTAAGAATCCAGTATTCTCCCCCACTCCGCAATGGTGCAGACTATGGTCATAGGCAAGTGCTATTATTAATGAACCTGACATGGAACAGCGGATCATAGCGTTTTCCTCAACTGTCTGTTTCGAGACCAATGTTTGGGAACAGTGACACTTTGTGTTTCCAAGGATAGTGGCTACTGCAAGTAAGCATAACAAATGACAACTGAGCTAGTACCCGTAATTGATAGCTATTAGCTGTATTAGGATAAAAGTTTGTTAACTTTGTATGTATGTACGTGTTACTTTTTTTTATAAAGTGCTATTTGTATATGCAGGGTACGATTTTACATTTTCGAAAAGTATATGCAGAGAAGACAACTTTATGATAAGCAATAATAAATCAATATACAGTGATTATGTGGTAAAATACACTTTGGGAAGGATACCATGACTAGTAGGGCTTCCAATCTAAGTGGGTGCATAACATACCGGTACCAAATGGAGGACAATCACAAATGATTGGGAGCTGGCATTTAAGTTCCAGGTCTGGGCAGTTAGTGTTCTAGTGCTCTAGAAGATAGAATCTGAATTTGTTTTTGAGGGGTTCAGAAAGTTCCTTACGCATTAATTCAGGTGTAGAATGCCAGAGGTAAGAAACGGCAAGACAGAAAGATGAGAAATAGCAGTGGGTGTTCGTGGTGTGAAATGTTGCTGACTTTAAGAGGAGATGGCCAGAGGCTATGAGGAGTCAAAAAAATTAGTGAGGAGCAGAGGCGTGAAGGGCTTTGAATGTTACCAGAAGGATTTTGTATGCTATCCTTTGCTTAACGGGCAGCCATGATAGGGATTTTACCCGTGGAGAGAGCAGCAGGATTCTACAGCAGAGTTTAAAGGACCAGTAACATCAAAAATATTTTTAAAAAATTTGTTAGTGTAGAACTAAATAAAATACCCAAAACAAATTAAACTTTGAAATAGCAAAGCCTTTATTAAGAAATAACTTACAGAAAGCTCTGCTTCCATTCCTCTACAGAAAGGGAGATGACGATCCATTGTGCGGCGCTTGATTTCTTCTTAGCTTCAAGATGTTCAACAGCAGGAGTAGCGCCGGCAGCAAAGGAGGAGGTAGCGAATCTACAAAGTGCCTGTGGCCTGTACAGTCGCAAGAGGCTCCCACAAACACTACACATGCCTTTCGTGCGCCTACAATGCTAACGGGAGCTGCACCGGTTCGGCTTCAGCTCCCCTCCCCAGTGACTTCGCACACACAGCGTAACCGAGAATCAATGCCATTCTTGCTGTGCCCTCACTCACTGCCAGTGCCCTCCTGACCTCTGTCCCTATCATGCTAGTAAGTAGTTCAGCCCAGTAGTAACTTCAGGCAGTGCCGGCAGAGTCTTTCCGTGTGGCGGCCCGGGGTACCCAATCAGATAACCGGGGTCGGCAGCTCGGGGGATTATATTTGTGGCAACGTTGCCATTCTTGGGCAGGGGGAACACAATCACAGGGGCATTGTCCTGGGCAGGGCAGCCCGCACAAGAGGACAAGCCTGAACTACTGGGCTGAACTACTTACTAGCGCTTCCCGGGGGCACCTGAACACTGCAGCAGCCCCCCCTCTAGAAAGGAAGGAGCTCCCCGTCCCCTCTCTGAAGGATGTCAAGTGGAGCTCGGCCTCCTTCCCTCTGGACCTGCTGGTGAACTCCTATCGACACTTACGCCACTGAGAGTGATACACGACATCTGGACAGAGGCTTGCACGGATGGACAGCGGTAAGTTACTGGAGTCGCAGCACTCTTCTAGACAGAGGCCATTGCAAAAGGGACAGAGGTCAGGAGGGCACTGGCATTGAGTGAGGGCAGAGCAAGAATGGCAGTAGGTGAGGGCAAAGGAAGATTTGCATTGATTATCTGTTACACTGTGTGTGTGAAGTAACTGGGGGGAGGGGGGAGCTGAGGCCGAACCGGTGCAGCTCCAGTTAGCGTTGTAGGCGCACAAAAGGCATGTGTAGTGTTTGTGGGAGCCTCTTGTGACTGTATAGGCCACAGGCACATTGTAGATTCATTCCTCCTCCTCTGCTGTGGGCGCTATTCCTGCTGTTGGACATCTTGAAGCTAAGAAGAAATCAAGCGCCGCACAGGAAGCGGAGTTTCTGTAAGTTTTTTCTTAATAAAGGCTTTGCTATTTCAAAGTTTCATTTGTCTTGGTGTTTTTATTTTTTTAAAAATGTTTTTGATGTTACTGGTCCTTTAAAACTGGTTTCAGGGGGAGAGGTGGGAGTCTGGGAGACCGGTTAGTAAGAGGTTGTAGTAGTCTAAGATGGAAAGGATAAGGGCATGGATTAGCGTTTTAGCTGTTACTTGTGGAAAAAGGTTTATTATTTGTAAATTTACAGAGGAAACAGCAGCAAGTGTTGTCAGTGGCATTAATATTGTTAGAGAAGGATATGTTTTGTCCGCGCATGGCCACTGCTGTCCAGATAACAGCCTATCCAATATCTCATTTTTAAACCAATGGTATTAATATGTAGTCAGTGCTCCCTTTGCTGCTGTGCATCTAGGGGGAACCTTTCAAGTCCATTTGGGTTGGTCAGGGCTCTGTGCCAGGCCAGTCAAATTCTTACTCTCTAATCTCTGCAGACATATTCTGTATAGATTTACTGTATGAAACACTCACTAGTCAGTGAGTGTTTCAACCAAAGAAGTGATCTTTCTGTACTACATTCTTCGGCTTTCAGTGGTCAGTTCAGGAAGGCGCTGCACTAAAAATATAATTGTCTACCTTGCAAGGACCAAACATGAAGTGAAGTAGCTTTAATTGTTTTTTTTTTTTTTGCCCTGTTTAACTCATGCTATAACAACCTGTAGATTTTTTTTGGTGATTTAAATAATAGGCAAAAAAATTGTTAATTTAAACACTGATTAATTGAATAATCGTTAAAAATGACCTGTATAAATCACACAATTTTCAGCTTTGTACTTTTATATGTTATTTTCTAACAGTAAGAGTGCTCATTATGTCATGTTGAAACAGTTATTATGATTAGTATGTTATCATTAGTGCATGCTGAGATCAGTCTGTTAAAGCCCTGACATTTTCCCAACCTGAGCATGGAGATGATCTTGGGAAGCCTACCCAGTTTACCAGCTGGTATCAGCTTTCCTTGGTTGCAGCAGCTGTTGCATCACAACACTCTGACCTGCTTTCTTCTCACAAGGCTTTTAGCTTAATGAAATATTAGAATGCTTAATGAAATATATCAACTGCTTTATTATTATATTTTTGGCCCATACAACCTATATTCTCTGAATGTATACACCATAAGTAAATAGCATCAGTATTAAAGGGAAATAGATGACAAATGCTTTGTTTCTAAAATCTTTTTAGTTTATTTTAAGTTTACCTGATAATTTAGTGCCCTTTAGGTTAATGCATATCATAGTGATCTGAATGCCTCCAAAAATCATACAGAAAGTTAATATATAGCCACACAGCTAAAGATGCTCATAAATATTGTGCCTGCAAGGCAAAATTCCAGTGTCCAACCTCTTAATTCTGATGGACAAATAGGTTCACCTACAATGCCTTTAACCATGTAATTACTGCAAGTTGGAGCCTGCACATGGTCAGGACTATTAATGAACTCCCTGCATTGATTGTCGTGTTGCTCTTTTTTGTGAAAATGAAATAGGGTTTGTTTCTGTAATCTGGATCACCCTACCTTAATTTTACACGGAGTGTGGGTTAGCCCTCCCAAACTTTCAGATGTACTATCTAGCATCCTACCTTCAATGGTGTTTCACACAAGATCCATATAATCCCAACACGTAACTCCAGGCCCTAATACTATCCTCTCTTGAAAGTCTCTCTGACTTCCCATACAGGCACCTGCGAGACACGGCACCCCTACCAACCACACTCACTACCCCCCCATAAGGCATGGACAACTTCATACCTTCATCACTTTACAGACATCATATTCTGGCACAAGATCAAATACTTAGGGGACCTGATAGAAGGAGCTACCTTTACAACATACCCTCAACTGCAACAAAAATGTCCCCCGCCAAACCTGACCTTCTATAAATTCCTCCAAATGAGACATGCTTTTCAGGCACAATTTTCCACACTATCACCCCAATTGGTCTCACCTTCAATAGAGGTTACACTACGCAATCCCTTATCGGCCAAACTAGTCTCGTGTATCTAAGAACCTGATACTCCAGGGTCCCAAACCATTTAGACTAGCATATCAATGGTGGGATACAAAGATCCCTGAACTGACACAGGATGAATGGGAGGAGGATAAAGAATATGCCTACGCCAGCTTAATAAGATCGCCTACTACCTGTCTCCTTGGGGTCCTAGCCAAAGTAATTCCAAGAACATGTGCGAGGCAACGGTACAGTATACTATTATTCTATGCAAAAAAAAAAAATACACTGGATGGGAGCACATCCCCCTTCCATCAAGGCCTGGCTGAAGATGGTAAATGCCACGATTCCACTCTACAAACTCACATATGAGAGCAGAGGTTCCCCTGACAAATTTGATAAAGTGTGGGGACCCTGGTGACATACTCCCAGAGGCTCTCCAACCGCTCGACCCTTGAAACTAATAACTCCACACAACCAATGGAAATATTAAGTCACGCCCGATGGCCATGTGGGGATATACCTAATAAAGTAACTCTTATGCTATGTTAATGCCTTTGACAATATGACCGACCTGATATGTGTATTGTTATCATACTTGGTTTATGAAAATAAAAATTGACCTATAAAAAAAAATAATTTATACATAAAATAAACTCAACCAGATTGTTTTGCTACTCTGTGAATTTAGGCAGCTTAGTTAGAAAACGGAAATCATTTTTAATTTTAATTTTTTGCTTAACATGGAATCTTTGTAAGATGTAATTTGGAGCTTTGAGAATATTTCGTTTCTGTGGAAGTGATGCCATACCTGTATATTTAACCTTGTTATGTACAAAGAGGGCCTGACCAAATTCTGTACCTCAAAAAAAAAAAAAAAAAAAAAAACAGTTGCCTTGGAGGATCAGGGTCATGGCTTGTGGATTTTGAATCCTCTATTAGGGCTCTTACTGACGAGCGGTTGTAGCTGCGCTCCCCTGCGTGCCCTTTTTCTGCGTGTAGGCGCCGAACGCAGGAAAAATGCAGCATGTTGCGTCTCAACCTGCGTTCGGCGCCTACATGCGCCAGTGTGAGTACAGTCCCATTGGGAAAAACGTAATGCGTCTTTTCCTGCGCTCCCCTGCGACTGAACGCAGAAAAACCGAATTCCGAAGGTTTTTTTTTTGGGTACTTCGACCATTGAATAGGCTACCTCGAATCGAACGATTCAAACTAAAAATTCAAACTATTCGACCATTCGATAGTCGAAGTACTGTCTCTTTAAAAAAAGCTTTGACTACATATTTCGCCACTTAAAACCTACCGAGCTCCAATGTTAGCCTATGGGGACCTTCCCCATTGTAAGCTTTTTCTGATGGAAGAAAAATCGTTCGATCAATGGATTAAAATCCTTCGAATCGTTCGATTCGAAGGATTTAATCGTTCAATCGAATGATTTTTCCTTCGATCGATCAATGTATTTGCGGTAAATCCTTCGACTTCGATATTCGAAGTCGAAGGATTTTACTTTGATGGTCGAATATCGAGGGTTAATTAACCCTCGATATTCGACCCTTAGTAAATGTGCCCCTATGCATTTGAGCAAGATTTTGCACAAGGTGTAAAGGAAACCTTTCACATGGCATACTGTGAGCCTGCATATAGCCGAGAATACCATAGTTTAGGCAAGCATATAAAGCTCATGTTTTCTGTACAAATGCAAATAGTAACTAAGAATAGCTCTGAGTGCTTACTAAGCTATGTAATTTTGCTCTGTAAGAGAAAAATTATAACCACACATTTACATGTTGGAGTCAATATAGCCCTATACAGGCTTGGTTGCTAGTTTAGATTGCAATACAGAAAGTCACCGCAAAGAATATCTCCCTGAGTTGGCAAAGTGCAACTACTCAACTACTACATTTCATTATAATTCCTTACTGGTCTCCTTTTTTGACAGTCAAGCACTATAGCAGCTACTGGTTGTATGTTTTAACGCCAGCATGCGAGGAAGGAATGTACTATTTGTACACCATAAGATATGCCAACATGCTTTATTAAAAAACACAAAACAAATAAACAAAATATTACATATGGCAAACATATACACCAGAGCATTTTGGTATTGGTAAAGATATCTTTATGTTAAGGCATTGGCATTTATATACACAATACCTCTGCCATATATAGGAGTGCACTGAAAATCTGTTTTAGGAGCTAAAAAAAACACTACAGTGCTCTCCCTTGCAGTTAAACCTCTGCAAAAAGCAATTTAAGGAAGCTGTATAAGTCCATGCAAAAGTCATATTTGACTTTCGTGTATGATGGGATCACATAATGGGTTGAAAAATGTCACCTGCGGGGCTCATACACGTTGAGATGTTTTGAGCATTTCATTTTAGCCAGCTTTATGATCTGTAAAAACAGAGAGAGTGTAACACAAGACCCACTTTACAGTGCAAGGGCAAACCCCAGCACAATCTAAGAGGAAAAGGCAAATGTTCCAGACCGTGCGGAAGGCATGTGTTCCAGACAGCATGGAAGTGATGAAAACATGTCTTAAATGCCCTTGTTGGTCAGTGTGATCTTAGATAACATGTGCTTTTGAGCAGGATCTGCTTCCTACGTGGTGACAACAAGATGTGTCCGTGTCACTCTTCTGCATACCTGGAGGACTCATTTCAAGCAGACAACAATGCTCTAATCTATACATGTGTTTCTAGGGTCATTGTTAGACAGGAAATCTTTTGGTGATAAGTGATAATAAAGGTCCCATATTGATAGGTTAGTATTCCCTTAGGCCAGGGCCAGAAGATGGCAGATCTCAGCCTGTGTTTCTCCACAGGCCAAGAATCCGCTGTTCTTTCACTTCTGGTCTGCCTGCACACGAAAGCATTCTCTGCCTCCGAAGAATCCACATTGCTAAACACATTGTCTAGCAGATCTGCTCCATGCCCCTGCTCCATTCATCTAAGCTGCTTCTGCTTTCATGTGGTCACACACAGTGAAGTGGAGGTTAGCCCGAAAATGCCTCCTTTTGCATACACGCAGGTGGATCTAATTCAAATCAATTGAGATGGGGCACAGAGTTTTTCAGCAGTATTCGGACCCAATAAAAGTGTGTGAGTGAACCGATTCTGAACTCTTAAAAAACAACTTACGGTACTTTAGGTCACTCCGTTAAGGAAATTGCAACATTTTTTCCGCACGTTACACCTGCAGTCCCCCCCCTTATGCTAATTTGCATATGCAAATCGGGATTCTGATTTGGTTTAGAATTCAGGAAAATCCTTTGTCTTTGATTTGCTATTCAGCCATATCCCAAAAAATGTTTCATAAAGATGGTAGAATGCTTCCTTGGCTTAATTGAGCTGTTTATTGAACAGCTCTCAGGAAGGAAGCATCTCTCAACATGAAAATCCATATCCTCGTTGCTTTGTAAACCTGTGAAGTATAAGAAAGCCTGTCCTCTAATAAGGATGATGTAAATCATAAGCAGGATAATATTGGAGTAAGTCGGATTATCACAGCTACTTCTCCTTATTCTGAGACAGGCTTATGTCATATAAAAACACAGGTGAAGAGAAGCTCCCTTCTGCACTGACTGGTGCAGAGTCTGCTTGTGTATCGGTGTAAAAATGCAAAACTATGCATTTTATCATCCATATCCCCTCCACGTGTCTGCACACAGGCCGACACCATCCCTGTCAGTGCAGAGACATGGCAGAGTGAAGGGGAGCACAATAGCTTCTCTCCATCTTTTGTAAGCCAAGGCTGATAAGTAGGGTGACCAAAACCTGCTGGTTGAACGAGTGCTAACCTTTCACCTTTGTGTCTGATCCCATCCATTCATGAGTCATCAGAGGGAGTCAGGTTGGGTGTGGGTCATAAAGCAGCAGAGAAATTCAGGCTGTGTTGGCTGTCATTTGGGAAGTAGTGGGTTAGGATCTGGTTTAGGTTGGAAATTGTGTGACCTACTCATCACTAAAAGTCACAAAGTCCTATCAGCTTCCCACTGTAATATATGGAAAAACTGCCACTGAGAAATGGTCAATCTGTCAGCAGCATGTCTGCTTTGCCCTCTGTGTTTTTCATATATCTCTATGGGAAGATGGGACCAAGAAAATCAAGGCCTTTGGCTGCACTCTAAATATAAAGTCAAGTCATCATGTGTGTCCTTAACCTTCATGTAAGTAAAAAGATTATTTTTGCTCCCCAATTGCTTTGAATTTATCATTTTGAACTTTAATTGCCTTATGTTTTGCTTAATCCTTATAGAAAAGAAACGTATGCTTTGAGTTTACTTTATTTTGGGATATTGTAATAATCATGTGCAAATTGAAACACTACTTGCAATGTAAAACTCAAAGTCAGGGGTTAATTCATTAAGGGGGTTGTTCACCTTAATATTTTTTTGTTCAGTTGTTTTCAGTTTGTTCACCAGAAATAAAAACTGTGCTTTCCATGTTTTTTTTTAAAAAATTTTTATTGTTTTCCAAAATTGAAGTTTAAAGTTTGATGTTCCTATCCTAATGTGTTACTGCCTCCTTTCATGCAACACTTGTGTGCAGGCTTACAATACTAGTGACAATTTGACTGGTCAGAGTTGGCAAGTGGTTGTTTTACTGCCCTGGCTATTAAACAATGAGAGAGCTCTTCTGGTGAAATTAGCATGACTGAAAAGTGATTTGTCCATTTTGTGTAATATTTGACACCGGTAGTAAAAGAGCTCATTAAAGAGGCCTCCCTTTAAAAAAAAATGTTTTTCATCTCACTGATCTAGGTTTGCTCAAAAAGGGCAGTTCAGGGGTGAATTCCCTATACAGGAGGCCTCTCCAAACAGAAGTCTCCTGCATTGGGTGCCCTCCTTTCCACAGTTGCTGGTTGTTGCACTGGACTCTAGAGATATGGTGTATCTAGTCCTGGGGTATGTCTTCTGTTGTGGACTGGGAACCCCCTTCTCCCTTTTATGGCGAATTACCCATTCAATGTCA